>OU015673.1:5545000-6745000 GCA_907165275.2 Zygaena filipendulae | reverse complement strand
TTTCAGAGACAGACAACGGATCTCTTGAAGTCAGTTTAATTTTAACTGTAAAAATTTTGTTTATTAAAACACACAAAATTATTACAAAACCACCCAAATGTGCTAGCCGTGCAACTGACACGAAGTAACTACCCAAAGCGACTAAAGCAAAGGGACATCCTTTCATTGGACATCTAACTGTGTATGTCTAAAGTCTAAACCATAAAAGAGTAGATGCAACCAGTGGGTGGCCGTTCGAAATGTGAGAATCCAAGGAACCATAACATCTGTTTATAGTTGAGACGGAAAAAAAAATCAATTTTTACAAGTTGGTGTGTGTGTATCGGTGCAGGACGAGCAGGACTCGGTGCGGCTGCTGGCGGCGGAGGCGTGCGCCGCGGTGGCCGCGCTGCTGCCGCCCGAGGACATGGAGCAGCTGGTGATGCCCACGGTGCGCGCGCGCGCCGGCGACACCTCGTGGCGCGTGCGCTACATGGTCGCCGACAAGTGAGTCGCGGCTCGTTGCTTTTTAACCGACTTGCAAAAAAAGGAGGAGGTTCCCAATTCGACGATATGGTTTTTTTTTGTATCTTTGTTACGCGATTACTCGAAGACGGCTGGACCAATTTGGAAATTTCTTTTTTTTTTTTTGTTTGTTTGATAGGGTATACCAACTTTTAAGTTGGTCCCATTGTGAAGAAGTCGGGATCTGATGATGAAATCATGACGATTTGGGTAGATAAAATTGTTACTTTATAATTTATAAACTAACCCACTTAAAAGCGGAAAATAAATAAAATGTTAAAGGTGTTAAATGTTTAAAAATAGGACGTCCGGCAACCCTAGTTCCATGGGGTTCCTGAATGTGACGCGTGCGGCGGTAAGCCTCTGGGCTTCGTAACCTGGGCCCTTATTCACTATGCCCAACAACATTCCGTGCCCATAACATTATTTACATATTTACACAGTCATAGTGAATAAGGGCCCTGAGTGGTGTGCGTGTGCGCAGGTTCGTGGAGCTGCAGCAGGCGGTGGGCGCGGAGCTGGCGCGCACCGACCTCGCGCAGATCTTCCAGGCGCTGCTCAAGGACACGGAGGCGGAGGTGCGCGCCGCCGCCGCCGGGAAGGTGAGCTCGCCACATGTACACAACGCCATCTACGCTACAAGTCACGAACTAAAACGAAGCGACGAATACCTACTAGCTAGATGGAAATCCTGAATCACGCTAACAAAGTTTGTACGCCTGCGCTGCATATAATATACAACCTCGATCTACAGTCGGAGCCGCGGTTCGCCCGGCGGGAAGCTTCCCCTTTGGTGGCGGTCGAGCCATATCACCATCCCGCTCCCGCTACAATACTGTAACGATTTCTTCGATGTGTTGAAAAATAAAATGGGGAATTCCCGGAGTTGATGATGACGACGTGGAAATGATGCGGTGACTGCAGCGCTGTCCTGTTGCTGTAGTATTGAAAGAGAACACAGTCACAGCGTTTTTCTAATGTTGTTGATCTCCTTTCGCCACTCCCGGCATCCAGCCGGTTGATGGAAATCAGGGTCTTCATCCGTCCGTCCGTATTACGGCATTTATCGCGATTTAACGCATTTAATTTTGCCAGTGACAATGTTTTAGTAATAAAATTATAAAAAACGCTAACTGTTTCTTGAGGTTTCCCGCCCGCTTCAATTTCGGAGATCCCAGAGGAATTCCGGGATAAAAGTACCCTATATTCTTTTCTGTATCCCTGACATACATGTAGTATGCAAAAATTTTAATACAGTTTCACCCGCATTAATTTTAGAGTTCCCGTAGGAATTCCGTAATAAAAAGTACCCTATGTCTTTTTATGTACCCCTGAAAACGTGTGTGCAAAATTTCATGACGATGGCGTGAAAGCATAATAAACACACTCACTATCGCACAGCTAAGGAATAACTATATGAATGAACAGCTGTAAAGATGTATCCAAGTCAAGCTCTGACTAACATTTAAAGTCATAAAAATTATTTCAGGTAAAAGATTTCTGCATGAACCTGGACAAGGCGCACCAAGAACACATCATAATGACCATGATCCTGCCTCAGATCAAAGACTTAGTTTGCGATCCTAACCAGCACGTGAAATCCGCTCTCGCGTCAGTCATCATGGGCCTCAGTCCCATTGTAGGCAGACAGAACACCATCGAACACCTGCTGCCTCTGTTCCTGACCCAACTCAAAGACGAATGCCCCGAAGTACGGCTGAACATCATATCAAACCTGGAATGCGTCAATGAAGTCATCGGGATTCAACAATTGGTCCAATCGCTCCTGCCAGCCATCGTGGAATTGGCCGAGGACACTAAATGGAGGGTGCGGTTGGCTATTATTGAGCACATGCCTTTGTTGGCCGGACAGTTAGGCCAGGAGTTCTTCGACGAGAAGTTAACCAGCCTGTGCATGTCGTGGCTCATTGACCACGTGTACGCTATACGGGAAGCTGCCACGTTGAATCTGAAGAAGCTCGTCGAGCAGTACGGACCGCAGTGGGCTGAAACAAACGTCATACCCAAGGTGCTGGCTATGTCCCGGGAACAAAACTACCTCCACCGAATGACGTATCTGTTCTGCATCAACGTGCTGTCCGAAGTGTGCGGCAAGGATATCACCACAAGAGTACTCTTGCCGACCGTGTTGTCTATGGCCGACGATAATGTCGCCAATGTCAGATTCAATGTTGCCAAGACGCTGCAAAAGATGGCGCCGTTCCTCGACCCCGCGGTCATACAGCCGCAGGTGAAGCCTGTTTTGGAAAAATTAAACGTAGACCCCGATGTGGATGTGAAATACTTCGCGTCCGAAGCGATCGCCGGAATCGCGGGTTAATTGTATAACGTAGGTTAATATTATTATTATTTTATGTATTTATTCCAATTGATAACAAATTCCCATCTAATAAAGCACTTTCTAAATTAAAGTTATGAATATGATTATACCTAATTGTAATAAAATATGTGCGTTTTTTGTGCTGGAACCGTATTTTGGAATCGTTCGAATAACTTTCGCACATGGTATCGCGAATCTTGCAATTCTGTGTGTGAAAAGTAATTCGACCGATTCAAAAAAACAGCCCACAACCAGCGCTGACGCAAATATTCGGCGTTGCATCTCTTTCTTGCGTTATTTAGATAAAAGAGATAGATAAGATAAAATATTCACATTATAGCGAAAAGTGCGGTCTTATGTACCATGTCGAGTGACGATTGAATTGAATTGAAAAAAAATAAAGTATTTTGTAGTAAGGTATATAACATCGTTCTGTCACACTCCAGTGTAATAAGATTGAAATTAAATGTTTAATAAACTAACTTTGTTTCATTCCTTGACCAATAATATTTGCTATCGATGTTTGGTTTTAAAAAACCAATATAAGGACCCCGATAAGCAATAACATGTTAACCCACAAAATTGAATTATTGATACAGAACGCTTTATTGAGTTATCGGACGTCTTATTTACCATTCTATGTATTAAAAATGTAAAAATTACACACAATGGCGGTATAATTTACTCCTAATTTCTTCAGTGTGGGATAACACACGTCAGGCTTATCTATGTCCAATCGGTTTAAGAAATCCGATATAAAAATTTGTAAGGAATGACGAAAACACATTGTAAACTTTCTATACATTTTATTTCCATTTAAAACAACAGCATCCTAATTCACTTCGCCATTATTGCACAGCGATCCGTTGCTGAGTGAACTCGAACGCGGCAACACAATCTCAAGCTATTTTGGAATGTAACCAATGTTACGGGATCTGCTAACATAATTATATTTTGTGTTATTTTATTTACATAAATAATATCATTGTCACTTCATAACATCATTGCTCTATTGAAATATATCACAATTCAAAAATAAAACGGATAACGATGGAATTTTTATTATTTTTTTCGATGAATTACACTTGAACACACTTCCATGATTTGTGAATGGAAAAAATAAAAATAGTTTTTATCATTTCAATAAATATTAAAATTATCATGTAATGAACTACCATCTAAGATTACTACTTCGTGAAGAGAAGTTATATACATAAGACGGCAACATTATTTTTATTGTATTTTTGTCAGTAAAATAGCAACACCATTACAATATGGGTTTGAAACACAATTGTTTTATAATTTCATTATTATTCATCATTATAATTTCTCTAACTTGATCGTAATATAGACAATACACATTATATAAACTATTAACAACTTACAATAAACAATATTTTAATTTTATCTTACAATGTAATAATAATAGAGCGTGGTTTTATGTTCTCGACAAATATAAAGAACACACAAAACAAGTTTTACACAAAAGTATAATGCTAATATGATAACAACTACACTAAAAGTGTAGGCAAATTTTATTGAATCCCGCGGTTCGAGTTAGAAAATGCAAAAACGACGGCCATCTTTGCAAACCGGACCATTAACTTTTTTTCGTTTATTTATCCTATAATATAGGAAAGGCTAAGAAAACATGGTCTATACAGCCATTTCTGATGTAAAACCGGACCATAGACAAGTGTGTAAGTGTCAGAACGCAAAACCACGCGATATTCCGTGCCCCCCGCAACATGGCCGCGTCGTCTAGTGGCGGGAGTCGCGCGGGTAGAACTCGGCGAGGACGGAGGCGGGGATGCGCTTGAGCATCTCCTTGGGGAAGATACGCAGCAACTGCCAGCCGATGTCCAGCGACTCGAACACTGTGCGGTTCTCGTAGTTGCCCTGCCAACGACACCGCACGTTTGAGGTTAAATCTATGCTAATACTAGCTGTCCGGTGCGGTTTCACCCGCGATAATTTCGGCGTTACCGCTCCATACAAACTTTTCCCCTTTTCACCCCCTTTCTTACTGCACACCTACCTACGTCTCAAGGGATATTTGTGCAAAATTAAAAATTTTATAGTTCTAGACCCAGCGGTTACAGCTGTGCATTGATTGATCAGTCAGTTTCTGCTTATATATAAATTATATAGATTATAAAACTGAAGAGTGTTTGGTAAACGCGCTTATCTCAGGAGCGTGAAAACACTGTTTCTGCAGGATAGTGGTACTTTATTTTCCACTAACGAACTTTAGAAGCAATGAACCCTAAAGTTGTCTGGAAGAGATCGCTGCGAGCGACCGCTTGTTAATACTAGACTTACTAAGATAATTACTACTTATGTAAAAAAAATATTTTTTATTGTTACTTCTTTAGTGTTCAATAAACAGTTTGAGTTTATTAGCTATCTGTCTAGAAAGAACTATGTACTTAGGATACGATACCTGCGAGATGAAGTTCTTCTCGAACTTGGTGAGGAACTCCAGGTACAGCAGGTCATCGGGCGTCAGCGCCTCCTCACCCACCACAGCCTTCATCGCCTGCACGTCCTTGCCGATGGCGTAGCACGCGTACTGCACAACGGAAACATACATATACCAGGTGTTTAGACATCCTACTTAATATTATAAACGTGAAAGTTTGTAAGAATGTATGGATGGATGGATGGATGTTTGTTACTCTTTCACGCAAAAACTACTGAATGGATTTAAATGAAACTTTACAATAATATAGCTTATACATCAGATTAACACATAGGGTACTTTTATCCCGGAATTCCCGCGGGAACTCTGAAATTAACGCGGGTGAAACCGCGGGGCACAACTGGTAGACATATACTTATTCGGCATCACAAAAATACTTAGAAATAAAAATATGCAAAAAAGTTTAACAATCCCTATTAATATTATAAATGCGAAAGTAACTCTGTCTGTTTGTTACGCTTTCACGCCTAGACTGCTCGACCGATCATCATGAAATTATGCATATACGTTGACAGGGGTATATAGAAGGCCATAGGGTACTCTTTGTCTTGGAATTGCTGCGGAATCTGCAAAATTAACGCGGGTGAAACCGCGGGGAACAGCTAGTTAAATATAAATGCCCAGGAATTTCCGTGTTACCAAAATGGAAACCGACTCAGGGGGAATGCGTTCGCGCGATACCCGACCGCATGTCTGCCCGCCAACTCAAGTAGTTAACGGTAGGAACTAAAATACTAAATATTATAGTAATTTAGTGTTAAAGATAGGCTATTTTACTGTTGTTGAAATGTTGATATTTATTTTATTTTATTCGGTTCACCAGCAGTTGTAACAACAATTCATGCTCTCAATTAGTTCACAAATTAATCCTTATAATTGTACAACTATATAAAGGTAAACACTGCATGCGAAGTGTTCGTATAATTACACTCGAAAATATCATGGACAAGCATAACATAAGCGAAAAAATCAATGGATTTGTTTAAAAAATAAAAAAGTTATAAACTGTTTAATTTTGACTATGTCTGTCTCTTTCTAAAACGGAATTTTGTATGTCGGTTGTAGGGCGCTACTACTACAGTGACGTCACTGTACTGTAGCGCTTTCCTTGTCTAACTTGAACTTTTAAAGAGTCATATCTCTGAAAGTACAAAAAATATTTGTAAAAGAATAATGCTATTATACTACCAATACATAAAGGTTTATAAAATAATAATAAAAAATAAACACTAAAATTCCCTATTACTTTCTAAAACTACTTTTTAACAAACTACGTTTGAAAATTAAAATACTCAATATTTTAGAATTAATTCTAAAATATTGAGTATTTTAAATTGTATTTTAAAGTACTTTGTCGAATGTTGAGATCCGACCATATTATGCTTTTCATGTCCAGATGTGACCTGATGCTGATTGTACATATACATATAGTGTGTCCGTTGGTCGGTACTCGGCACTCACCAGCTGGTTGGAGACGTCCGAGTGGTCCTTGCGCGTCATGCCCTCGCCGATGGCGGACTTCATGAGACGCGACAGAGAGGGCAGCACGTTCACCGGCGGGTAGATCTGCCGGTTGTGCAGCTGCCGGTCCACGTAGATCTGCGGGGAGCGGGTTACAAATGAGCGGTCGATGAATGTGTTCGAAAAAAGTGTTCGAAATACTTGCTCGAAAAGAGTGTTCGAAATATCTGTTCGAAATACGTGTTCGACACATGTGTTACAAACACGCTTACGTTGAATAAAAATATGTGACTTGGCTTTATTGTTTTTGTTTCATAGTTAAAATCTAAAACGCCTTATTTAGTTTTAAACATAAGCAAACATGGCAAAACTACAACAACTTAGTATACAAACAAATTAGTATTCTGAAGGCCATAACACATATCGTATGTTTTTTTTTTTTAATTTATTTTAATAAATTATTATTATATAGGTATTTGAGGCTTATACCAGGTTTTTTTTAATGCTAGCTACCCCCAACAGTATAGTATTATATTATCTGTGCCCCAACATAACTCTGAAATGGGCATGTTGACTAATTTTTTTTTTAGTCCGTCTTGTAGATTATTAAAAAATATTGGACACGTATTTTTTTCTTTTTTTACGTAATCAAAAAATAACGGCGATATATTGAGTTGAAATTTCGCGTGACGTCACTATTCTGACAGTTTGTATGGCGGTTTTTGCGATTAGTGACGTCACGACCCCCTCACCCTAAACTTTAATGTGCTTTATCTCTATATATTTTAAGTTATTTGAAAAAGCAAAAAATACGTGTCTATTGTTTTTTAATTTTCTAAAAGATGGAATTATTAAAATTTTGATTTTCAGTAGTTGTCAACATCCCTATTAACGCGGGTGAAACCGCGGGGCATAACTAGTGGTCAAATAATTTTTTTAATCGGTCCAGTAGTTTTTCAGTTAAGTCGCAACAAACAAACAAAAAATCAAATATTTCCTCTTTGTAATATTAGTGCATGTTAGATATTATAGGTTGCCAACTTGGCTAACCTAACCTACAGTTACAGGCGGTGTTCGCTCACCTGTCCCTCGGTGATGTACCCGGTGAGATCGGGGATGGGATGCGTGATGTCGTCGTTGGGCATGGTGAGGATGGGGATCTGCGTGATGGAGCCGTTGCGCCCCTCCACGCGGCCCGCGCGCTCGTAGATGGTGGCCAAGTCGGTGTACATGTAACCTGGTGGACAACACACAAGCCGCCGTCAGATAAACTATAAAATTAATGTGTAAGAAGACTGTTCACCCCTTTCCCAACTCACTTAGGAGTCGAATATCCAAACTTTACTGATGCTTATCTACATATTAATAATTTATGTGTTAACGCGCGCATAAGATGTTAGAGCGCGTGGAATGTGCGTTTGTTTGTGTGTGGTTTTACTTACGCGTCGTAAATATGTCGGTGTATGTACGTTCACACGTGCGTGTACCCGTAAAATGTGCATTTGTGTATGTGTGTTTACGCACGTGTAAATACGCGATGAGTTTGTGTGTGTGTGTGTGTGTGTGTGTGTGTGTGTGTGTGTGTGTGTGTGTGTGTGTGTGTTGTGTATATATGTGACGCGTGCGTGTGTATCTGTGAGCGTGTGTATGTACTATGTGAGCGTGTGTGTGCGTGCGTATGTACTCAATGAGCGCGTGTGTGCGTGCGTATGTGTACGCAGGTGGGTGTGTGAACGTGATTTCGTGGGTGTGTATGTGTATATACTATGTGAGCGTGTGAGGTATATGTGAGCGTGTGTATGTACTGTGTGAGCGTGTGTGTGCGTGCGTGTATGTATGCGAGTGGGTGTGGGTGTGTGTGTGTTTGTGTGTATGTGTGTGTGTGTGTGTGTGTGTATGTGTGGGCGGGTGTGTTCGTGTGTGTGTGGGCGGGTGAGTGCGTGTGCGTCCGTGTGCGTGAGCGCACTGACCTGGGAAACCACGTCGCCCGGGCACCTCCTCTCGCGCCGCGGACACCTCACGCAGCGCCTCCGCGTACGAGGACATGTCCGTCAATATCACCAGCACGTGTTTCTGTATGGGACGGGATAACATCATACAAATGTCTAATATACTATTACATCTTTTTTTATATTAAAAACTAACAGTCCCGCGCGGTTTCACCCGCGATAATTTCGGAGTTCCCGCGGAATTGTTCCATACAAACTATGCAACCCCTTCATACCCCCTTAGGGGTTAATTTTTCAAATATCCTTTCTTAGTGCATACCTACAGTCACTTAAGGAGTATTTGTGCAGAATTTCATGGTTCTAGAGCCAGCGGTCTATCAGTCAGTCAGTTTCTGCCTTTATATGTATAAAAATGAATGAATGTTTGTTGTTGTTGTTGTAAATATTTTTTTTTATTTATCTCCCATATATACAAAATCGACCTGTTACAATTTTATTATATGTATAGATTCTTTGACTAGGAGAACGGAGTCACAAACCTCGCACTGGTACGCCAGGAACTCGGCGGCGGTGAGCGCCAGGCGGGGGGTGATGATCCTCTCGATGGTGGGGTCGTTGGCCAGGTTGAGGAACAGGCACACGTTCTCCATGGAGCCGTTCTCCTCGAAGTCCTGCTTGAAGAAGCGCGCCGTCTCCATGTTGACACCCATGGCCGCGAACACGATGGCGAAGTTGTCCTCGTGATCGTCCAGCACTGACTTGCCGGGGACCTGGCGGGGAAATATCAACATTCTAAAAAATGCTTACAAAAAAAAAAGTGATGAAATTGACGACTTTTTCAAATCAAAATTTCAATTAGCCCATCAGTTAGAAAATTAAAAATCATTGGACACGTCTTTTTTTTTATTTTTCAAATAAATGAAAATACACAGAGATGAAGCGCATTAGAGTTTACGGTGGGGGCTCGTGACGTCACTTACCGCTACAAGCCGCCATACAAACTGCACTATTTAGTGACGTCACGCGAAATTCCAACTCAATATATCGCCGTTACTTTTTGATTACGTAAAAAAAGAAAAAATACATGTCCAATATTTTTTAAGACAGACTAAAAAAAAGAATTAGTCAAATAGGCTATTTCACTGGTGGCGGAACCGCCTTACAACATCTCTCGTGGCGAACGTAATCTCTCGCGCGGCGAAATCTCATGTTGGCAATCATTTACTAGCTGTGCCCACGGATTTACTCGCTGAGTTTCGGAATTCCTATTTATCTGGAATACAAATCTTATCCAGACAAAAAAAATAGTACTCAAGTGAAGCCATATTACACATTAATGTACTTTATCTAAGTATTTTTTCATTAATTTGAAAAAGCCGAAAATTGCATGTCTGTTATATTTTATTTATTTAGATTTTCATACCCGTCGTATTTTTTTTCCTTTTCAATATGCATGGTATATTGAAAGGGCAAAATATGACGTAGGTTGGTTACGGTTTGTTACCTTGACGAGGCCGGCTTGCCTACAGATCTGCGCAGCGATCTCGTTGTGGGGCAGACCCGCCGCCGAGAAGATGGGGATCTTCTGTCCACGGGCGATGGAGTTCATCACGTCGATGGCGGATATACCTGTCGGGGGATAGCGGAAACGCCACTGTCAAACGGGGCACTGTCAACAGAACTGTCAAATGACGTATCGCCGCGGTCGGCGCGTCACTAGTGAACCTTTTCCCTGATTTTTTTATTTTTTTTAGCATGCAATCGGTCCAAGGACCATAAGCAGCTGTTTTGTGTAATAATCGTGTTTGAAGCATAGCTAACCATCATTGGAATGCCTATTGCGTGGATACTATGAGCTCATCAAGTCCCATGTGTGACAGGGTGTGTCAGGGCTTGCGCAAATCGATTTTCGTGAGTGTTTATCCTTTCTCTGTAGGTTTTTGTCATGCTGCTCTCTTTCACAGTAGGAACTTTCATGTTATTGTGTATATCCTCCATTCTAGTGAACCAAGGAGCATTTACTATGTCTTTCAGTACACAATTTTTGAACAGTTTCCCTGATTTTTTCATTATCTTTTATTATTGTTTTTTTTAAACCTGTTCTAGTTATTAGTCTTACCAGTCTGGATCATCTCCTCAGGGTAGATACGGGACCAGGGGTTGATGGGCTGGCCTTGGATATCAAGGTAATCCTCGGCCAAGATCGGGGGACCCTTGTCAATGGGCTTTCCAGAGCCGTTGAACACACGACCTGCATAAGTCAAACAATAGGGCTGTTGACGACTTTTGAAAACAAAATTCTAATTAGTCCGTCATTTAGAAAATTAAAAATCATTAGACACGTATTTTTTTATTTTTCAAATAAATGGAAATACACAGAGATAAAGCGCATTAAAGTTTAGGGTGGGGGCTCGTGACTTCACTTACCGCTACAAACCGCCATACAAACTGCACTAGTTAGTGACGTCACGTGTAATTTCATCTCTATGCATCGCTGTTATTTTTTGATTACGAAAAAAAAAATACGTGCCGGTATTTTTTATTAATCTACAAGACGGACTAAAAAAAAGTGTCATTTTTTGCAATATTGATTGTGACTTTGTGAGTTATTCGGACAGATGGGATTGATTGTATGCATTAAAATAAAATAAAAACTCAGAAAACTTTGCTTACTACAACTTATTAATTACTATAAAATACTGTGTTAATTGTACTAAAATTTACTCAATACTTTTGTGTTATAAATTATTCTTTGTTCATAGTTCCAACAATGAAACCTTTAAAGGTTGTTCTCCTACAACTTTCTTTTTTTTTGTGTTTACATCAAATAGCCTATAATTCAACTGTTTTTTCGTTTTTATTTGTTTAGTTGCATATATCTCTAAATCACCATCACCATCCACCATTCACCCAACTTCACCATCTTACCCAACATGTCCTCAGAGACGGGTGAACGCAAAATGTCGCCAGTGAACTCGCAGAGAGTATTCTTGGCGTCGATGCCGGAGGTGCCCTCAAACACTTGGACCACAGCCTTGGAGCCACTGACCTCCAGAACCTATGAATCATCACAATAACGCTACAATGACTTTATACAAAGCTAGCATAAAAGGTTTAGTGTGCTTGTCTAAAAAGTTTGGGAAGTAGTTTTTTTTTTTCTTTAGGTATATTTTTAGCCAGTATAGTAAAAACTCATGTATGGATGGCATCAGCATTTTACAATATTTTAATTGCAAATTAATGGCATTTACGATTTTATGGGAACATCTTCATAATTTCATTTATTTACCTGACCGGTGCGGAGTGTCCCATCTGCGAGTTTCAGCTGCACAATCTCTGAGAATTTGGGGAACTTGACCTCGTCAAGAATGACCAGGGGTCCGTTCACACCTGACACCGTCTTGTAAGCTATGTCACGAAAGAAAATATTTTAATAACCAATTACGGTAACCCATTTTAAAATTAAACCTATAGGTACCCACATTATTGTATAATTTTTACTATGCATTATTATCAGTGTAGCATCTCATTACAGAAATCTAAAATGTAGAAATGTAACAATACTGTACAAATAGTATGTATAATAGTATGTATGTTAGTCTATAATTCTACATGAAGTGTCTTTTGTCTATTGTCTAGTCTGTTTGGACTACAGCCAAAATCAATAGACCTTTCGTTTGTGTCATCTTAGCCTCTAAATGTTAATACTTAGGAATAATTCAAAATTCAAACCAGTCTAACAGATTTGTGTTTTTAATATTACATTAATTCAGAGCTAATAAGAATTATCTACTTAATTGTTACAGTTAGTGTCACCTCAAAATTTATAATATGAAGTGACGTAAGTAAGCAAAATAATATTTTTAGAATAATATAACTTAACAAGAATTATAAAAGAACAAATGTATCTGCTATTAGCCAATAAGCATTTATCAGATGTTTTAAAACAGAAGTGAAGTGCAGAGTCCTCATCCAGTGACAGCCGAAATCAGTCAAAAAACCAACTAAAGCCTCAGAAGGTTGGGTTTATTTAGGAGCTTTCATCATTTGAAATCTGAGTTTAATGTATAAAAATATTATATAGAAAAATGAGGATATTTTAAAGAGATTTTTCAAATCAGCTAATTATTTTATTTATTTTTAGATGAAAAACTATGAACATAAGTAGTTAGTGAATTCATTTGGTTGAGCTGCCTTTAATTGATTGTTGATAGAGCAGAACATGTCAGCGTTAAGTAATTTTTTTTTCCAATAAGTCTCTATTTTTATAAACCTATGTTTTTCTCTCGTGGATTAACCCAGTAAATAAGAATAAATAGGTACTTAGGTATAGACGTATAGATTATAATCTCTGAGTAAGATGAGCTTCAGGATTTTTGTTGATCCTAAATAGTTTATAGCATGAACAAGAATCACAGAGGGTTTAATCAAGGTCTATGTAATGATCTTTGCAATTAATAATAAAGGAGAATCAATTCTTCTGAAAGGAAAAAGCATACAATGCAATTTGGGAGGGCCAAAATCGATATCAAATTGACAATCTCGTGACGTTACAGGGAACCCTAAATGGAGGAACAAATTTTTCCAAGTTTACTTACTCAACCGAGGTTGGGAGACGAAATCCCTGGAGACAGCCAGGATGTGTTCCTTGGTGGCCTGGTTAATGGATATGGTTTTCGCCATTTTTTCACTTTTGGCCGTCTACTCAATAAAATTTTACACCAATCTGCGCTACCGCTTCGCCCAAAAACTGACGAATGGATAAATTGTCTATGGCACTTCACGTGCCGTCACGTGACCCATCACAAGGAAAGTCTCTAGGTAATTTTTTTTGTTTAAGCCCTTCGGAGAAGGCAAAAGAAACTTAGTCCTTACAGCGAATTTAGTTGTTTCTTTCTTCTGCGAAGTTATTTATTTATCACTAATGGATCACTTTCATGAAAATTTCACTTCGTTTACACAATATTAAACACGATAAACTAATTTGTAAGACATAGAAATAAACCGACGTCCTCAAATGTCGCCAAAAGTCCAAGTAAATAGCTATACTGTCTACATCATTTGGATACGTTTTGGATAGTATTTATAGAATTTCGAAATTTAAATTATCTATATATTATGTATTATCTGGTATTATGTGGTAATCCAACAGGAATTATTTACATATTAAGGGAAATATAATTATACATTAGTAGCAAAATAAAAAACAGGGCAAAGGTCAAAGGTCCTTGCCCTTTTGACATACATTCTCTTGAATCGAGCTTGAATCTCTCGATCCACTCGAGATCCACAATATCCAGTATCCACTCGCTCGATGACGATCCGTTCAAGGCATTCAATCGTCATTCATTTTCAGATCATTCATTTATTTCATTCAATCAAATTGATTCAAATTTCAAATTTGGCGTTTGCGAGGAGAAGAGTGGACGTTAGTTTTATTTCATTTTAACAGATTTTAATCTATACGAAACAAAACTAATTGATCTAAATTGTTAAATAATAAAGGAAAGATAATAAAATTGTGACGACAATGTCTGCAATTGGCAAAATCGTACCTCAAGTATCGAGTCGTAACTTCGTTAAATTTAGTGCCGCGTTGCAGAGTGCAAAAACCAAGAGGAATTATTTTACATACACCCAAGAATTATCGCAGCCTCTAAATAGGAAACCAGAATATGTTACTGCGAAAGAAGCGTTTGAAACATGCTTGAAATCGGGTAAGTCTTTGTAATTTAATCTTGTTAAGATTTCCTTCGTAAATAAACGATCAATCAATACGTGTATATCAAATTGGTGAAAATAGCTTCTAATAGGTCTTCTAGTCCATAGTTCAATTTGCTTGAAGTAGGTACCTATCTCTTTACTATTTTTATTATTGATAATGATCATTCAGCTTTATTCTCAAACAATAAAGTTCAAAGTAAATTGAAGTTTTTTCAATTTTTTTTGAAGTGCCTACATGGCAACTCAAAAATTACGCGAGTTTTTTTTTTAAACGTGATTTTCAATGCAAATCAGCATCTGATTAACATAATGTTTGTCTCATTATTAAATTCCAGTATGTAGGGAGTTAAATTCTTGTCGAATATATATAAATATAGGTAGGTTACCAGAATGCCAGAATGTTGTAAGTAGGTAGAGATACATTGAGTCAATTCAAAAGCTATTTTGAGCCGTATCACTGTTCTCAAATATTTTACAGTGTCTGATTAAACCAAAGAATTATTTCATGGAATGTTGTTGGTAAATTTAGATATGTAGGTGTGTTTGTTAAATCATCCTTTTACTCATTCGATTTTTTCTGATTATCTCCCATTATAGTATAAATAGGTAAATTAATGCCTTGCTTAGGGTTGCCACGTCTTTTATGAAAAAAAAAAAATAGTATTTTGAAAGAAACAAATATGTATAATATCTGAAAAAATTGTGTGTACAATTTTTTAATTAATATGTAGGTATTTATATTTTTATTGCTTTTCGCTTTGGATATCAATGATCTCTTATATTCTCTTATAATAATAATTATAGGAATCTGAGCAATTCAGATTTCTATTAGAATAAATTAAAAATTTATTTTTAACCAAATCAACAGATGCTCTTTTTCTTTCTTCTTTTCATTTCACATTCATGACAGAAAAAAAAACTTCCCGTAAAAGCAGAAGTTGCAGGAATAGATTTAAATTAAGGATAAAATTATAGTATTTCTCAAACTACTATATTATTTTTCATTATGGTACAATTGACTGTAATATAGTATGATACTATATATGTATTATAGTATGGGTGGCAACTCTAGCTCATTAAACCCACTTTTGACACAACTTTTTTATTAGGAGCATTTCTACTGTGTGGCAGAGCAATAATTCTGCCAATGTTGTGCTCACAGATTCAGCTCACTCTCTCTTTTCACTCACTTTTGTCTCAATTACAATATTACACATCTGTTATAAAATAATAGATTGAAGAACAACAGAGAAGAGAGACAAAGAATAATAAAATTTGTATGAATCTAAGAGAAACACTCAATAGTCTAATTGGTATTACTAAGTTGTTTTTAAGTAAAAAGGCGATTTCCTTGCATAATTTGATAATAATAATAATAACCCACTTCACAACACACACATCTACATGATCCCACACTAAGCTATAAACTTGTGTTGTGGAAACCAAGCAATCGTGGTATACACTACATAGAATTACATATTTATGTGTTATACAACACACCCACTACACCCAGACTGGAAAGTGGAACCCTGTGTTCATCACACAAAGTGCACCCCCACTGGGAATCGAATCTGGAACCTCTTGATTAGCTGACAGGCATGGTGACCTACTACACCAATCGGGTCGTCATTTGATGAAATAAAAAAGCTTAGTTTACACACATGCCCTTGAACTCAATAAAACCATTTGATATTGTAATAGCCCTTTGATATAGGTATGAATTTATTACAGTCATGTACAGTCAGTCTGTAAAATAGTTTAACACTTTTATAACTGTTGATTTTCCCTGCTTCTATTATAATTGTATTCACCAACTTTGTGGCTATCTGTACATACTATGATAAATAAATAAATACACACAACAAGGTCATCATAAGGAGTGATGTGCGGGATGTCCATATCCATATCTGCAGACATCCCAGGGAGAAGTCCTGTCACACAAAGCAACAAGTGGCGTTCGTTTCAAGATCACACACACTGACACAATAGGCTAGTTTCCTGGGTAAAAAAATCAAAATTCTATTTAGTCCGTCAGTTAGATAATAAAAAAATAAAAGACACGTATTTTTTGCTTTTTTAAAATAATGGAAATATGCATAGATAAAGCGCATTAAAGTTTAGGGTGGGGGACTTGTGTCGTCACAGCTCGCTATAACGTGCGAACAAACTGTAGCGAGGCGTGACGTCATGTGAAATTTCGACTTGATATATCTCCGTTATTTTTTGGTTACATAAAAAATAAAAAAATACGTGTCCAATATTTTTTTATAATCTACAAAACTGACTAAAAAGAAAAATTTAGGAAACTAGCCTATTGAGTAAGATAGTTATCCACAGACTTTGACACCAATTAATATAGATAAGATATTTTATGTAGATAAACACTTGTCATAGTTCTTAAATCTTATTACAATAGTTTTGATTCAGACTGTACTTAACTTTAAAATAAATTGTAATTGATTTGTGATTTTTTTTTTATTTTTTTTAGGAAGACCAACAGCTTTCCAGATAAAAACACTTTTGAATACAAAAATAGCAGTTAATTATAGGTATCCGCTGATAGAAACCAATTTACATGTATTAAGACGTATATAAACGTGAACATCGTCATTTCATCGCAATACCTACTAGTATTGTGTACAGACAGCAACAGAAATTTGTAAACAATTACGACAAGCATTTAATCTTATTAAGTACAATATTATTAATTTAGTTGTAATTGTTCTAAGACTGAAAAAAGTGTTTTTAACATAATATTCTGCTGCAGATTGTATTACATAGTAAATAATAGGTAGGTAGGTGTACAAAGTACACACGTAATGTCAAGCCAGTCGGCAGTCTCCCAGAGCGGTAGACAAAGTCTTTACACACCGGCATTACTTACCTAGTCTTGATTCTATATTCTCTTTGCATAATGCCCGTCGGTTCCTATGCTATTACTCTTGATTTAACGTCAGAGAATTTTTAGAATCGGTTCAGTGATTTTTTAGTTTACAAACAAATAGCGTAGATTACTACGTAGTCGCGGCTTGTGACGTGTACTGACAGGCGGGCCTGCAAAAAGTTATCTTACTTGATTTACAGTAATAAAATAAATACATACCTATTATGCAAAAATATATAATAATTACTAATAACAAACATTGTACTTTTTTGGAATCGAACCAACATGCGTATAATAACTTTGATAACCATTAACCTCTCACCTATGTAGTACTAGCAAGCAATTTTTTTTGTAAGTCAATGACACAGGTTAATGCTGAGTATTTGTAAACAAACTTTTAATTTTAAAATACAATTTACGTACCTATAGATATGCACAAGATAAATAAATAACACTTTATAAGCCTAGAGGCAGATTTTTAAATAGGTAGGTACCTACCTACCTACTAGCTCAGAGTAATACCTAATCAAAGAGTAAAATAAACATGTAATAATACTGTGTACTATAGAGATGGGCCGACTAGTCGGGAAAGCTGACTATTCGGCAACTTTTGTAGTCGGCGACCAGTCTGCAAAATATGCCGATTAATTATAATCGTCACTTAAAACATAAAATAAAACTTTTTACCTATATGCAAGAACTTTTTACCTATACATATATTATAATTTTGAATAGGTTGGTTATCTAAAGCAACCATCTCTCCTATGGCAACACTTATTTCTCTTGATCGGGAGTCCTGAAGTGACCACTGGACTACTGTCTTGATCTTGAATAGTTTGTTGTGTGGGTACCTACTACACCTCTAGGTGGAATTGATGGACTTGGTGTCGGTGGCAAGGGCTCAGATTGCGATTGAGAAGATGACGACAATGGACTGAATTCGTATTACGTTTAACAGAACCTGCCAGGGCATCAACTCATTGTGCTTAAATTTTGTGATTGGTCATACTTTTTATTTTTTTAATCGACCTTTAATCGATTATTTACCTTAAATCGCATAATTGTATCGAAATAAAGTAATATGAATTCTAAACTCAATGAAATAAGGATAAAAATAACTTGATCAACAATAAAATCCTTTGCCGTGCCGTGCCGTCAGCGTGCGCCGGCCTTAACGGTTTGTTTTTCGGTTGAAAAATCAGCCCTAAGAAGATCTTACAACGCTCTAAGCGGTTTTAAACGATATTGAAATGTATTGTTTACGACGAGAGGGCAGAAGGTCACTGGGCAGCTATTGCCCCTCACTCTCACATAATAGATATCTGTATTTACAGATAATAACAGTTGGCTGAGGGACAATAGCTCCATGTACAATAGGCTAGTTTCCTGGGTAAAAAAATCAAAATTCTATTTAGTCCGTCAGTTAGATAATAAAAAAATAAAAGACACGTATTTTTTGCTTTTTTAAAATAATGGAAATATGCATAGATAAAGCGCATTAAAGTTTAGGGTGGGGGACTTGTGTCGTCACAGCTCGCTATAACGTGCGAACAAACTGTAGCGAGGCGTGACGTCATGTGAAATTTCGACTTGATATATCTCCGTTATTTTTTGGTTACATAAAAAATAAAAAAATACGTGTCCAATATTTTTTTATAATCTACAAAACTGACTAAAAAGAAAAATTTAGGAAACTAGCCTATTGTACCTAGATATTATATTGAGCTTTGGACTCCGATACACTGATATATCACCTATAATGTTAAACGTCTTGCGTCACAAATGTCACAATAAATATATAGGGCTACGATGATTACAATGTTTTCGTAAGTTCGGAAGTACCTAAAAGACTTGATATCTAAGATATGTTAAATTAATAATAAAAATATTTTGGTAATGAGAAAGCAAAGTTTCATGATGTTCGGTTGAGCCGTTAAGGCGTGAAGGCCAAACAAACAAATAAATAATAAAACTCACATACCCATTTAAAATAATACAAGCTTTCCCCCGCGGTAATTTCGGATAATCGTTAGAATTCCTCTTGAACCTTCCTCTTGAATGAATCACTATCTATCGATCAAAACCGCATTAAAATCGATTGCGTTGTTTAAAAGATCTAAGCGTATACAGCGGGAAGCGATTTTGTTTCATATACCATGTGCAGAAGGATAACCGTTTTAAATCATGCCAACCTGTCTCGCAGGTCAGACGGTGTACTCGCAGGGCGCGGCGGCGACGCCCGTGGCGCTGCTGGACGCCATGACCGAGGTGGGCAAGGCGGCCTCGCTGCGCGACATCAAGGTGGTCCACATGCACACTGAGAAGGAGGCCGCCTACGTAGCGCCGGAGTGCAAGGACATATTCAGGTGCGTTGCTGTTGTAGTCGGGACGGACCCCACATCCTGTATAGTTCATAGTTTATTTATTGGTAATATTAATAGTATTATAGGTAGATAGTATTAGTTATAGTGATATAGTAGTAGGTAGATATAAATTTTCATGTTAAAAACAACAAGAAAAAAATAACAATATCCAGTACTTGTAACCTTAGTACAGATCTTATGTAGTATGTAATTAATAAATTATCTTATTCTAGTCCATTTCAAAAATTTATGAACTCTTTAAAATTATAAAATGTGTGAGAAGGAGACGCAGTTATTTGTTCGGGCAGCCTATTATACACTTCTGGGCCATAATATGAGTGAGCATTTTTGATTTCGCCAGCTTGTGCGACTCGCACAGCAGGCGCCTCGAGTTGCGCACACCGCGGCCATGCACGTCCATGGGTGTCATATACTTGTGTCGGTATACTGAAGTGTAAAACCAAAGATATTAAAAGAGAAAGAACCTCTTATAATGTATTTGTGTAAAACATACATCTTATGAAGGACTGAAGGACGGCCGTTCCTTCAATACATCCCTCGTTTAATCATATATCTTTTACTAACTACCGAATAGAATATTAAAAATTCGAATTCGATTCGATCCATCAGTGTTTTTATGCATATTCGAGGATGAGTTATCAAGGTTTTGAATATGCCCCTCGTTTAAAATTACATCCTGTATTTTTAGATAGTACCTCATTGAATTAATTTCTGTAAGTATTTTTAACCTACTTCCAAAAATGGAGGAGGTTCTCAATTCGACTGTATGTTTTTTTTGTATGTTTCGATTACTCGAAGACGGCTGGATCGATTTGAAAAATTCTTTTTTTGTTTGAAAAGGTATACTCCCGAGGTGGTCCCATTGTCATAAAGTCTGATGATGGGATCTTGGAGAAATCGAGGAAACTTCTTACAGGCACACCATTGACCATAGCGATTTGAGAAGATAAACATAATATAAATTGTCACTTTTTTGTTAAAATTTTATTTTAAATACTCATGTAATTTTGAACTCGCATTAATATCTAGTTGCAATTTCATATCATATCGTACATGTACTTCCACTTGAGTTCACTTATCTTACACTTATCTGACGTCAAATATCTTTTATTGTCTCTGCCTGGCTTATGGGATTTCATTTGATAAATAATGAAGACTGGTTGGCGACAATCATGATAAAAAATACATCAATCTCTGATACTCAGAAAAACATTGTATATACAATATACGTCCACGTTATTTGTGAGTTGCCGCGGGAACTCCGAAATTACCGCGGTTAAACCGCGGGGAACCGCTAGTGATAGGGTAGCTATTGGGGTATGAAAATCAAAATAGACGCGTATTTTTTACTTTTTCAAATTATTGAAAAAATACTGAGATAAAACGCATTAAAGTTTACGATTGGGGGAGCTCTTGACGTGATAACGGGCTATGCACGCACGGCGTGACGTCATGCGACTGTATCTCCTTTATTTTTTCATTACGTAAAAACTTTAAAAATACGTGTCCAATATTTTTTAATAATCTACAAGACGGACTAAAAACTAAAATTTTGTTGATAAGCCCATTAAATAAAGATATTATTTGCGAATTGGGCCTCTCGCGTACCTACCTGTAGGGGGAGCACGAATTTTTACGCTCTCTTCAAAGCGTTTTTTTGTATGGAAAATTAACAACGCCATCTATCCAACGTTCTTCATTTTCCATAGTAAAAACGCTCGATATCGAAAGGACGAGAGCGAAAAAATTTGTGCTCCGCCTAGGCACCTACTGTTCTTGTGAGTTTGATCGGTTTTTTGTGTGTGGTTTTATGAGTTGAGTGTATTAATTGGGGAAAAAAAATGTTAATTGCAGATCTGTCTCCCTATTCATGGCCGCCAACGTCCGCAAGTCGGTGGCGGAGGGCCGCTCCGACGCGATCCCCATCTTCCTCCAGGACATCCCGAAGCTGTTCCACAGGAAAATTATTCAGCCCGACATCGCGCTTATCCAGGTGACAGCATAACACACAATATAACCTTTGGATTGGGGATGTTGACTACTTTTGAAAATCAAAATTCTAATTAGTCCGGCAGTTAAAAAATAAAAAACAACAGACACGTATTTTTTGCTTTTTCAAATAAATTAAAATATACAGAGATAAAGCGCATTAATGTTTAGGGTGAGGAGTTCGTGACGTCACTAACCGATAAAACCGCCATATAAACTGTCTGAATAGTGACGTCACGCGAAATTTCAACTCAATGTATCGCCGTTATTTATTGATTACGAAAAAAATAAAAGAAACGTGTCCAATATTTTTTATTAATCTACAAGACGGACTAAAAAAATTAGTCAACATGCCCATTAAAATGACCTAACTCAAAATTTCTTATGCCACTGCTCCACCTGCGTTAACGTTAACGATGATGTTAATGTCCAACTAAGCGTTAATTAAGGCATTAAAATACGTGTTGGCTACATTTAGTTTGCAACGTGCCGTTAAGCGTTAATTTTAGTGCAATAACGCGTTAACACAAAATGGAGGCCGAAGCTTCAAACAGCTGTTTTTTTGCAATGGAGAAGAAGAGCTGTAATTTTAGGCCATTCCATTGTTGTATTTTTATTGTACCCGCCAAAACAAAGTAAATACGGTCTTGCTCCGCGCGTGCGCCACGCAGAATGAGAAGGCGTTAATGTAGCCAACACCGCTTAGTGCGCTAAATAACGCGCTAAGACCCTTTGATGGATCCAAAAAACCGACACCCGAGCTATCGCTTAACGTTTAACGTCATTATTAATGCCGTTAGTAAGTTAACCCGTTAAAATGTTGGCCACATCTACGTAATGCCTTAATTAGCGCACTAATGGGCATGTTGACTAATTTTTATTTTTTAGTCCGTCTTGTAGATTATTAAAAAATATTGGACACGTATTTTTTCTTTTTTTACGTAATCAAAAAATAACGGCGATATATTGAGTTGAAATTTCGCGTGACGTCACTATTCTGACAGTTTGTATGGCGGTTTTGTGGTTAGTGACGTCACGACCTCCTCATCCTAAACTTTAATGCGCTTTAGACTCACAGTTGTACTTATTTTATCTTTTTGGTATCAAATAAACTTTTTTCTATTCTATTCTATTCTTTATCTCTGTATATTTTAATTTATTTAAAAAAGCAAAAAATAAGTGTCTATAGTTTTTTATTTTCTAACTGACGGACTAATTAGAATTTTGATTTTCAATAGTAGTTAACATCCCTATTTACGCGTTAACACGCAGGTGTAGCAGTAGCATTACAACTTCTGATTTTGTGTAAAATGGATCTTGAAAACGAAAATGCATATGATAACCCCGCGGTTTTACCCGCGGTTATTTTGGAGTTCCCGCGGGAATTCCGTGAGAAAAAGTACCCTATGCCCTTCTCTGTACCCCTGACAATGTGTATGCAAAATTTCGTGTTGATCGGTTGAGCCGCTAAGCCGCTAATTCACTTTCAAGGGTTATTTAAATATTTTCCTGTATAAAAGCTGGCTATTGTGTTTTATAGGTGTCTCCCCCCGACAACCACGGCTACTGCAGCCTGGGCACCTCGGTGGACTGCGTGAGGTCGGCTTTAGTTAACTCCAAGTTCATCATTGGTGAGAACTATTCATTTGCACTTTATAAACTGGTCATGTGGTACTGGACAGCGTATTAGCATCGTGACGGGCGAAGCACCCAGAAAAATCGAGATCGCTCGTCTGGAAGTTGCTGGGCTTCCTAGAGGGGTTAGGCTCGTATGGATCATTTGAGGAGACAAATACATAATGGGCATGTTGACAATTTTTTTTTAGTCTGTCTTGTAGATTAATAAAAAATATTGGACACGTATTTTTTTCTTTTTTTACGTAATCAAAAAATAACAGCGATACGTTGAGTTGAAATTTCGCGTGACAACCCAGTGCAGTTCGTATGGCGGCTTGTAGCGGTAAGTGACGTCACGAGCCTCCACCCTAAACTTTAATACGCTTTATCTCTGTGTATTTTCATTTATTTGAAAAATAAAAAAATACGTGTCCAATGATTTTTAATTTTCTAACCGATGGACTAATTAGAATTTTGATTTTCAAAAGTCGTCAACATCCTTATTACCGTGACGGCTATTTTGCCAGCGATGCTGTTTCTCCACAATCTTATCAGCACCCTTCGTTTCGTGGTTAGGTTATCTGTAAACACAAATATTTACGTGTAAGTATAATTAATTACGTACTCGGCGAAGTTACAACGAAGTTTCAACGAAATTTCGGAACGAATAGAACCATGGTAATGTACGAACGAACTTTCAACGATATTTTGTTTTTCGTTGCGGCGGCGATGCGCCAAATACAAATGGTCATCAAAGATGTCACACAGTTTACCTACATTTATAATTTTACGGTGACGTAATATTATGTCACCGTGAAATTGTAAATCCTATCCTACTAATATTATAAACGCGAAAGTTTGTAAGTATGTATGAATGGATGGATGGATGGGTGTTTGTTACTCTTTCACGCAAAAACTACTGAATGGATTTAAATGAAACTTTACAATAATATAGCTTATTAGATTAACACATAGGGCACTTTTTATCCCGAAGTTCCCACGGGACCTCCGAAATTACCGCGAGGAAAAGTTAGTATTATACAACGTGTTAATTAACTGAAAACTAGAAAGTAGTTTGCTTAGAATCAACTAGCGATCCGATCGCAGTATGTTTTGATATAGGTTATATTTTATCATTTTTAATAGCCCATATCTAATACAATATTAGGCGCGTACGCCGCCCGCAGCAAAAAAAAAATCGAACCGGTAGGCGCGGGCGTAGCGCTTGGAATTTCTTAGATAGGTCACCTTCATACTAATGTTGAATAAATTTTAAAGTATAAATTTTTTCGACATAAATTATATTTTAATCATATTTATTATTTATTTATTTATTTATTTAATCCTTTATTGCACTTAAAATAACAATGTTACAGTACCTAAAGAAAAAGGAGAAAGCAAATGGCGGTCTTATCGCATAGTTGCGATCTCTTCCAGACAACCAATTATGCGAAAGGACAAACAAAAATACATAGACACGGGTGGTTGGGTCGACATATTATTGTTTGTTTTTTTTAAATGGGGTGTATCAGGTTTTCAGTTAATTCATTAACACGTTGTATAATTGGATATTCTCCAAGGTATGAATATCAAAATTCTAATTAGTCCGTCAGTTAGAAAATAAAAAAATAATAGACACGTATTTTTTGCTTTTTCAATTTAATGAAAATGAACGTAGATAAAGCGCATTAAAGTTTAGGGTGGGGGGCTCGTGACGTCAATATTCATTATAAGCGCCATACAAACCGCACCGAATTGTGACGTCACGCGAAATTTCAACTCAATGTATCTCTGTTATTTTTTGAGTACGTAAAAAAAGAAAAAATACGTGTCCAATATTTTTTACTAATCTACACGACGGACTAAAAAAAATTTTTTTGTCAAGTAGCCAATTTAGTGCGTGTCCGCAGCGCAAGTGAACGCGAACATGCCGCGCACGTTCGGCGACGCGATCATCCACGTGTCGCACATCGACTACGCGGTGCGCGCCGACGCGCCGCTGCCGGAGCACGGCGCGGGCGGGCCCGCCAGCACCGAGGAGACGCGCATCGGCCAGCTCATCGGGCAGCACCTCGTCAAGGACGGCGCCACGCTGCAGATGGGTGAGCCGGGAGCCGCCGCCCGAACAGATAGCAACAGATAGAAGGCTCACCGCCGCACTCAGAGTCGACTTTAATGATTACTTAGTTAAGTATAGATTTGTAAAACAAAACTGCCGCAATCAGACAAGTTTAATAAATTAATGTTAATTGGCATTTAACTAATTAAGTTACATCTCGTTAAATGCCAACTAACATTAATTTACTGAACGTCTCTGATTGCGGCAGTTTTGTTTTAAAAATCTATACTTAACTAAGTAATCATTAAAGTTGACTCTGAGTGCGGCCGTCAGACCCGACGACCCGAGTGCCGCAATGGTCACCATGCCTGCCCGCCAATCAAGAGGTTCCGGGTTCGATTCCCGGTGGGGGTGGACTTTGTGTGATGAACACAGGGCTCCATTTTCCAGTCTGTACATATATATATATATCTATAGTATAATATATATGTAATAATATGTGTAGTATATACCACGTTTGCTTGGTTTTCACGACACAAGCGTATAGCTTAGTGTGGGATCAAGTAGATTTGTGTGTTGTGAAGTGGATTATTATTAAAAAAAAGACCAAACAAAAACTAAAGACGGAACGCGTAGAACTGACAAGTGAAGCCAGGAAAAAAACACCATCGCCGTGCACGTACACAGAAACACGCACACACTTACAAGAAAAAGACACTATTACCTGGGAATCGTTGTGGCACTTTCCTAAGCACCACATGCATACGCAACCGGCTTCACTTCGTTATTCGAGACGTTCCGTCTTTAGTTTTTATTTGGTCTGAGATAGAATGGACGTCAACTTAGTTTAGTATGAAAACAGATGATGACCAGTGTCGCCGAAACTGTTCATCACGCACTAAAACATTCATCAACGAAAAATATGTATGTATTGAACGCTTTATGGTTATGTTTTTATTTAGTCACTGTTTTCGAAATTCACAGTTTTGGGACCACTTCTTGCAACGACGACTTCCTTTCCGAAACGTCGAAATGTTTTTTTTTAATACAGTTGCTCAAAAAGTGGCGTATTGCAGGGACGTTTAGCGTTCGGGATGTGGGCTATTACATACTCGAGCTTTTTGTTTACCTTTCCCGAACTCGTGCGTTCTCTTTGGCAACTGTCAAAAATGGCGACACGACTTTGACACACTTTTTGCATTGCGAAACGTAGGTTTCGCATTACTAATACGACTAGCGCCATCTCTTGATCACAGTTGGAACTTAGTTAAGTTTGTTGTGTTTTTGATATTTTATTAAATTGCTTAATTTTTTCGTAACTGTATTAAAAATAGTTGTTCAGTACACGTGCGGAACCGTCATTGCAACTAGTTCCGACTGTCAACCCTCACCTTCGGTTGCGCCTCGGCTCGGGTAGACATTTGTCGGAACTCTTTGCAATGACAGGCTTTCCGCACTTATAATGAAATATACTATTTTTTTATGAAATCTTTCCACCTTTCCTCCCTACCGTGTGGTCACCCGAAGCTCACCCGTCGCGCGCCCGACTCGCCAGGTATCGGCAGCATCCCCGACGCGGTGCTCTCGGCGCTGAAGGACCACAAGGACCTGGGCATCCACTCGGAGATGTTCAGCGTGGGCGTCGTCGACCTGGTGAAGCGGGGATGCGTCACCAATAACAAGTGAGAGAGGGAGAGAGAGAGAGAGCATAGGCGTAGCTAGCTGGGGAACAGGGACAGAAAAATTGAAAGCATTGATTATTATTTCCTGTTTGTTTAATCGCTTTTAATTTATGACTGTAGGGCGGAGATTCTCAAACTTATTTCTTTTACCGCCCCCTTTGAAAATCAATTATTTCTCGGCGCCCCCAATTTTTTATGCACTCCTAAAACTTAAAAAACACAAATTCATTACCTTAATTAATTTAGTCTAGTGTGCAATATTAGTCGATTCTGGTGTTTAAGCTGACATTCTAAACTAGACATTTTTACCAGTGATAGCAATAAAAACACAACTTTATAATATTAAGAATTTATTGTAATCAAATTAAAAGAAACAATATATGTAGATAGATAATAAATATAAAATAATTATTCGATATTGCATAATAGGTAGGTTTGAATTTTAAAATATAAAGTACCTAAATGAAATCACAAATCAACCATCGCCCCCTAAACCACGCCAATGCCCCCCATTTTTATCTGGGCCCCTTAACGCCCCCTGTAGGTCTCCAACGCCCATAGGGGGGCATTAGCGCCAATTTGAGAACGACTGCTCTAGGGGGAGCAACTCCTTTGCCCACCCTAGAAAAATTTACAGTTTTGAAGATTTTATTTTAGGGTAGGTAGTGATGAAAGATGCTATTATTATGGTAAACACAAGAGTGAATGAAGTGCATTATTTTTACTTTCGCGGTGATTTCGGAGTTCCCGCAGGAATTCCGGCATAAGAAGTAACCTATGACACTCGGGAACACTGTAGCATTCTATTGTTAAAAGAATTTTCAAAATCGGTTCAGTATAGATCTAGAGATTACCCCCACAACCTCATAAACTCACAAACTTTTATCTCTTTGTATATTAGATAATAATCTCACGTTTGTTTCCAGGAAGAAAATGCACCGAGGGCGTATTGTGGGCAGTTTCTTGGTCGGAAATCGGGAACTGTATGACTTCGTGGACAACAACCCCTTCATAGGTAAGTTTCCCAGTCCCTCACAGTTATTTTATTTTTCGAGATAGTTTCGTTTTTTTATTTTGTATTTTACACATAAAAATATGTACTAAGTGGCTATAGGAGTATTACATATAATAAAGCCATAACCCTTATATAATTTTTACAGACATGATACTTGTTTTAATATAAAACACGTCCCTAACCACGTTTTCGTCTCAACGAATTTTTATGTAATTTTCACTATCATTTACGAATTTTTTTCGAAAAGTTTATATGTGTAGTAAGAGTTCCCGAGGGAATCCTTTGGGAATAGCTAGTAGATAAAATAATACTATGAATGTTTGATAATTACAGATGTGATAATATGCAGTATCGTGTATTAAGATGCCCAAATATGGAGGCTAAAGTCCTCTAATGAGGAAAGGTTTTTATTTCTGTTCTATTTTTTTTTCTATTATTTAGATTTCCATAGTATATCCTAGTTCAGACTTTAGAATGCTTACATAATTATTTTTTGTTTCTTGTAGTTTTGGATTTATTTAAACTGTTTAAGCGATATCAATAATAATCTGATGTACCTACATACTCTAAAATTTCTTTTTGTAATTTTAAAGTTTTAAATTTCGTTGAAACCGACCCGTCACTTCTTGTTTTTCGGTATCGTAGTTTCGGATTAATAACGAGACTGTACAAGATCATTATGTAATATTATGTTACATTTCCCTTAGACTAATTAACATTACCAAGGTAATCAAAGTACGTTGAATTTCAGGAAAAAAGTACCCGATGTCCTATTATGTATCCTTAACAATGCGTATGCAAAATTTTATATTTGCGTAAAAAAAAAGCGTTTTATAAAGGCGTGAAAAGCTCAAATTCACAGCGTATATAATCCTAGAACAATATTGTTTGTTTGTTACACTTTTTCGCCTCAACTTCGTTAAATTTTACACACACGTCAGAATTTTTTTTCCCGGACTACTTGCGGCATCTTCAAAAGGAACGTGCATTAAAACTGTGGAACAGCTAGTATTGGTTATATGACTGATGTCCGACCGACCGCCTCCGCCCTACAGAGATGCTGGAGATAGACTACGTGAACAACACGCACATCATTTCGCTGCAGCCCAAGATGACCGCGATCAACTCGTGCATCGAGGTCGACCTCACCGGTCAGGTGTGCGCCGATTCCATCGGTGAGTGCCACCGCCGACACGCACGCGCCCACGCCCACACACACGCCCACACTTACGCCCACACTCACGCACACGCCCACACTCAAGCACACGCCCACACACATGCGCCCACAGACACACGCACACGTCCACACACACGCGCACACGTCCACACACACACGCACACGTCCACACACACACGCACACGCCCACACATACGCATTACGCTCATACAGATAAAAAATTCAGATTTATATTCAAATTTGAAATTAAATGAATAAAATAAGATTAAATTAAATTGCTACATACACACACACACACACACACACGCCCGCACGTTTGTCTAACGAAGGGTCATTTGCAAGTGCGAAGTGCAGAGTGCCATGTTTCTTCGTTCATCGATTTCTATTGTATTATAATAGTAAACTCGATATCCGTGAACTAGAAAACATTAATTTATCACAACCATACGACTTGAAAAAAAAAAGTTTTTTTTTGCATAGTCGGTCGCGGAGAAAAATTATTAAACTTTTCTGGGAGCTATTTATATTTTATATTTTATTCTTTCACATTTGGGTTTTGAACAAAGTGCTAGAAGTGGAGGTGGTTATGGTATTTTTTTTTAATCTTTGTATGGATATATACCTCATACAAAGATTGGCGATGTCCCCTAACGATAGATAGGCAACCGGAGCCGAAGCACCGGGTTGATTGTCCATCACCCCTGACCCGTTGTAACGTTGTCACCGGGCGGGCATGCAGGCACGCGCATGTACTCCGGCTTCGGCGGGCAGGTGGACTTCATCCGGGGCGCGGCGGAGGCGGTCGACGGCCGCGGGAAGCCGATCATCGCGCTCGTCTCCACCACCAAGAAGGGCGAGTCCAAGATCGTGCCCACGCTCAAAGTCGGTCAGTGCGGCCACAGTACCTAACCTTCACCCTAACCCGACACATTTATTTATTTACTAGCTTTTTAGTGCCCCGCGGTTTCACCTGCGTTAATTTCGGAGATTCCGCGGGAATTCCAGGACAAAAAGTACCCTGTGGGTTATTCTGATGTATAAGTTATACTATTGTAAAGTTTCATTACAATCTGTGGCGACCCCTACTCTACAAGTCACGAACTACAACTGCGAAGAGTACCTGCTGTATGGAAGTCCTGAATCGCGCTAACGAAGTTTGCACACTGCGCTGCATATATACTATACGACCTCCGACGAGCTACAGTCGGAACTCCACCCAATCTCCTGTCCGTTCTTTAGCGGACAGCGTGGGATTGACTACTATAGGGGGCTCAGCCCCGCCACAGTTTCCTCTACTGCCCCCCGGGGCAGCAAGAGATGGCTCAGCTACAGTCGGAGCCGCGGTTCCCCGGGCATACCGCCTCGCCCGGCGGGAAGCTTCCCCTTTGGTGGCGGTCGAGCCATATCATTCATCCCGCTCCGGCTACAAAATCCATTCAGTAGTTTTTGCGTGAAAAAATAACAAACATACATCCATAGTCTATACACGCAAACTTCCGCGTTTATAATATTAGTAAGGATTTGGCACCGTTTTTACACCGACTCAACTCCCCGCAGGCGGGCATTCACATTCACGGACAGATAGCTGATGTTATAAGGTGTAACTTTGACTACTTTTATTTTACTTACGCGGGTAAAACCGGGGGGCAAAATACGTGTCTATTATTAAAAAGCTTGCAATGTATGTATGTAACTATGTTTGTTCGGGTGGAATGTTGCAACTCAATTTTGAAGCAGATAACTTCAACCGATTGAGCTGAAATTTTGTATACACGTTTAGTTTGCATGACAATGAATACTCTATTGCTTTCAGCTTGTTTTATAAAAACGTTTTTTTCTATTCACACTTTTACTATCTAACCGACCGACTGAGTTGATTTTTTGAGATTTCGATTTTTATACCTCGTAATTGTGAATTTATCGACGTCAAAATGAGGCCACATTAGCGGCCCAGCTTTGAATAGAAAAACTATTAACCTTCAGGTGCGGGCGTGGTGACGACCCGCGCCCACGTGCACTACGTGGTCACCGAGCAGGGCGTCGCCAACCTGTTCGGCAAGACGCTGCGCCAGCGCGCCCACGAGCTGATCAACATCGCCCACCCGGACCACCGCGAGGCGCTCGAGAAGGCGGCCTTCGAGCGGCTCAAGTGCATGCCTTCGCCCAACTAAGATTGGAAAAAAAAAAAGTAAAAACCACATTTGGAACGACCCTCGCCCTTGTTCACTGTAACCAAAGAATCACTACATAGCATAAAACAAAGTCGCTGTCTGTCCCTATGTATGATTAGATCTTTACAACTACACAACGGATTTTCATGCGGTTTTCACCAATAGATAGAGTGATTCATGAGGAAGGTTTATATCTTTATTTGATCCTGGAATTGTTGTTCGATTTTTTTTTTTATCTAAAGTTTTTACAACAGTCAAGAATATAATATTCTTATGATAAAATAACGAAAAAGTATTATAAAAAGTTAATCAATCAACTAAGTACCTACACTAGTCAATTAGTCACTGATCAAAGAGTACCTACCTATAATAACTTCACCAATTATATTCATTCTCTCAATGTACGTTTGCGCTATTGTGGTGATTTATTGAGTTGTATTTTCTTCTTCTTCTTCTAATTTGCTGGATTTTTTTTGGACACTTTTTCAGCTTGTTCCCATGCTCCTTACCCCTACCGTCCATAATCCCGAGGAAAACTTACATGTGGATTCTAAATTGACAATAATTACTCACTGACAGCTGACAGCTGTTACTGTCAGCTCGCTGTCTACCTTATGATACGCACATGCGTACAACACGGCTTGTAAGCTGGCCGTCTACTTTTGGGAATGTACTTGAATCAGTTCATTTGTATGAAGTGTCACCGGGCTGGTACAACTAACAAGATTCCTTGCCCGTAACGCGCGTCCCAAAAACACAATCCCAAACGCTCCAGATGCCAAAATATAAGGAATTAATATTCTTTATGCCATACGACACGTTTTAAATGTATTTTATTGAACAGAAACTTCTTCGAACACGAGGGAAAAGCAATTTTTGTGGTGCGTTATCTTAACGCGGCGTTTTATGGTGATAGTGAATAAGGGCCCGGAAACAGTATGCATGGCTTGGAATTTGTGGTTGTTACCGATGCCAAAAATACGTGTAAAATAAAATCGGTAACGCATAGAAAACTAAAGACCGCAATCTTTGTCACGTGGTCACGCAAAACGACTTTTGATTGGACGACTTTACGTGACCACGTGACATGACGAATGGACGATTCGTTCCCTGGTTTTCTATGCGTTAACGGTTATAGAATGTCAACTTGGCTAAGGGGCCGTACATGGAAATTACTTAGGCTTATCACTGTTGCCATTATACCGGTATTTTAATGTCACAATACCGGTAAAATATCGGTATCCATAAAAAGTACCCGTACGTTTGATACTGGTCGGAATCTTTAAACTGGTACTGCCTATACGTATTAAGCTGTATTTTAACTGGATCGTGCAATGAAAACATATAAATAAAAACATAAAAATAAACATATAAATAAACTTAGCGAAAGCTCAAAGTAGTAAAAGCACTTCTGTTTTTACTTTTTTAGTAAGTAGCCTTTGCATCAACAAACTCTAAATGGATTTCTATACATTGTAAGTTTTCATTGTAATTAATTTATAATAATATTGAATTGTGCGATCCAAGTTTTAAGAAGTTATTTTAAATATTATGCTTTGTATCACATTATTTTAGGTGATGAACGCCGTTTTGCCGCGTTGCTGGCACCTGGCACGTATGGATCCGTGGAACTCAAGCCCGAATTTAATATAGTCTTATTTTGTCTTCTTCATTTACCATCGCAATGAGAAAAAAATAAACAATGTCTTGAGTATCGATTTGTAGAAGCGACATAAAATATGTAGTTAAACTTTTGTTCTCGCTATACATAAGTCACCTTACGTCATTGGTAAATAGTATAGGAAATTAGTAGGTAGGTGCATGCAGTGAATATGGAAAATGTTGACAGTTTAGAAAAAAAGATAGAGTATATAGTTGCGGCAGAAGGCTTCTAATCGTGTCTTACTAATAGCACTAATGGTGTCATGGTGTGAATAAAACGTGAAAGTCACTCACTGCCGAAAGCTTTTTCATATATTGTCGAATTTATTTAGGAGCCTACTGTAGTGTGTACGTCTTTTATTTGCATTGAAGTTTCCGTGATTTCAATTGGTTAATGAATTTGCTAGTTAATAGAATGCTAGAATAAAATACGTTGATGTAGGCACCTAGTCTTCGTAATGTCATGGAATTTATCATAATATCGCTATTATTTTCGTAATTACTAAACAAGGAATAATTAGCAAATTACAAATGATAGTAACAATTAGCAAGTTACACAGATACTGCACGATATTCGTAACTTTTAACTTATGACAAAAAAGAGATAGCAATATCTATTGCCTCAAACTTTTATCCATTTTATGAACTTTAAAAACTACTTTTCCAACACCGTATCTGTTGTTATTACTTATTGCCATAATTCAAAAAAACTCGACAATAAATTTACCGCTATGGAACCAAAGTGCAATGTTGTTTTTTGTTTCGTCATTAATCGTATTATTAATTTATTATAGTATTTTTTTTTTCATCTTAAAAGCTTTTTAGGGGTTTTTTCTTCAATAGTATTTTTTTTTCATCTTAAAAGCTTTTTAGGGGTTTTTTCTTCAACATCGTTGGACCCTTTTTTTCTTTGTAAAGGGCGGTCTATTTGCAACCCGTGGATAGATTATTTTAATTCGAACGAAGTTCTTTATCACACGGTACGGATAGGGGCTAGGTCAGGATGCGTGAAATAAATTTTCCGTCAGGGCGTCATAAGTGCGCGCTTATTGATTAATGGTTTCTGGAACGATTAATTATTATTGGTCGCTTATCAGTCTTTTTTTTTCTCGGAAACTACAAGGCACACAAACTGTTCTATCCGAGTGTTCCACGAAACTCACGCATTTTTATTTTTATGTGTTATTTTTGTACAATTTTGTTAGAATTTACGTAAAATCATGGTATTTTTGTATTTAAACGCATAACCGCTTACATATAGGATATAATATTTTTTTTTAAGAATACTTGTTTATTATGATATCTATTACGATAAATATGTGGAACTGCTGTAACTTATTTTATTTTTATGCAATCGACGTATTAAAGAATTTATCTATTTTTTTATTCTTTCATTTCACCCTGTAGGTATAGAGGCTGTTAAAAATCATCTATATAAATACACGTGTAAACTGTGTAAGCTCTGAACTGAGCTCCTTCTTAATGGACTAGAAAAATATTATACTCTCCCTACTTATGGCATTGTTTTGTAATGTAGCGATGGTTTTCATTAAAATGAGTTCTTTGTAGACACGTAGTGATAAAATTCTCTTGGTAAGGGGACTTTTGGCGGGATTTTAGGCTTTAGCAGAAATGGACGTCAGTTTTATTTCTTTGTTTTACAAATTAGTTTGCATAATAGTGATCCAATAGTGATCCGCATCACACATTATATTAGTGATGACGGGGTGCGAAAACAGTGGAATCGCATGAAATGAGGCGTTCCTCAGGAAATTTTCTTTTTACTATAACACTTCCCAAAGGATTTGGTCACATTAAGGTTCAACTATGAAGAGCTGCTGCCAAAAGTTCCGATAAAGCATCGAAATGCATCTCACTAATGCATTTCGATGTAAATGACTTCAAAAGAAGAAAAAACATCTGAACTGGCTGTATGAACTAAGTTTCCTTTGCCTTCCTTGAAAGGGGTAAACTTTAATGGCTTAATTTTTGCCGCGTCTGTCTGTTCACGATAAACTCAAAAACTACTGAACGGATTTTCATGGAGTTTTCTCCAATAGACAAAGTGATTCAAGAGAAAAGTTCATATTTTATCCTGGAATTTATTTATTCTTTATTGCACAGTGTGTACAAATGGAATTCCCGCGGGAACTCCATAATTACCGGGGTCAAACCACTGGGAACAGCTAGTAATATTTTTTTGTTATTTGTGCACCATTTGTGAGATTGCACTAACAATTGATAGTCCATAATGAAGAGAAAATTTAAGTAGATAACAAAGAATTGCGCATCTAACCGATTTCAAGGTAAATAACTTCTGAAAAGAAAAATACATATGAACTGGCTGTGTGGATTTAGATTCCTTTGCCTTCCCCATAAGGGGTTAAAAAAGGGGGTAAAAAAGTAACATTCAACCTCATCGTAGACGGAGAAACCTCATCCGTCCAAGGAATTTATAAGTACTACCCAGAGAGAAGGTAATCACTACGTTTTAGTACTACTACGCACGAACTACTTAGAGATACTACCGTCAACTACACATAAATTCCTTGGCCTCATCCGTCGAAGTATTTTTTTTTACTAATAATAAAGTTTATTTCGACACAAGCAGTACTATGATCAATAATTACATTATACAACAATAACAATGTAGATTTTCGAGTAGATTTCTTCGGTTTCCTCCAAGAGCTCCGAGAAAATTCTTGCAAGCTATAGTACTGTGGCTTGCAAGTTCAAACCGAACAAGGAAACATTTTAATAGAAAATATATTGATCGAATTAGTTTTACTTGAAACTGACTAAATGCATTAATGCGAAAGTCCATAAAAAAGGAGAAAAAAAGAAGTGATGATCTCTTATTTGTCTGTGGAAGTGTCGAATGTCGATGTCATACGTCATAGACTCAGAAGAATAATTGAGGAATAATTGTTCTGACTTCTGAGGTCATAGAACTCATAGCCTCTTCCATCATTCCTGTCGACTTAGATCCCTATTTAAGTATTTTTATTTATTCAAGTACCTACTTCTTTATAAATGTTGTACCCTACTAACCACCTAATAGCTTATTGTGTTGTTAATTGTTATATGTTCATTACAGAATTTCAGGTGCAGGAAAAAAAAATACATCGGCCTATCGCATACAAAAAGGTTCTTCTTCTTCTTCTTCTTTAATAATGGCGTCTATAATTATAATTTGCCAATGACAATGTTTCTTAATAATAACAATCTCTTCGTCTACTTCTTCAATTATGGCGAATCGCCAATGACAATGTTAGATTGTTCCCCAAGTTAAAACACGGCTCTTTTGAAAGTCAGTTTCCTGCTCAGGGTCCAAAATAGATGCTGAAAAGTGACTGAAATAATGAAAAACGTGACACGCGTGTTTTCGATACGGCTTTCACTCGTCAACAACCTACAATAAGGTTAAACCGGTACCGGATTGCCATGACTTTTCAAACTGTGACATTGGCAGAATCATCGTCATCGGTGGAGCCATTAAAAATACCAAATTGGAATTGGAAAGCGCTCCTGTCACCTTGTGCCAGGTGCCAACCCTGAGTGCCAACCTGAGGTGCCAACAGAGTCTGTGGTCGATGTTGACTTCTGTCGACAATCGACACATCTCTTATTCGTCTGTGAATCGACATTTTAATTTTGATTTTTGACTTTTGAGTTGTGGCTTGTGGGAATTGCCTACGAGATTATCTATGCCTACGAGTGTGTCGTGTGATTGTTTCGTTGTGTCCTAAAACTGCGTAAGACACAATTCATTTCATTGTTAGATACGTACAACCTAATTCCCTTGCAGGGACAACTAAAGTAAAAATTCTCTGGCGACTAGAGACATTTTGTAATTTTTTATCTACTTACTGTTTTTAGAAGTTACGATTCTAGTTTGCCAAAATGTTGTCTTTCGATAGAATGTTAGCATTTAAACAGGACATACTAATTATGGAAAAATACAAAATCAAAAGACGAATTGGTGGTGGATCCTTTGGAGACATTTATTTGGGGATAAACGTTTGCAACGGCGAGGTACGTACCTGTTACCTTTATTGCATGATTAGGTGAGTAGGTACTCTTAAACCTTGAAGAATGTCGTGGGCACGACGTAGGGTTAACATAATATGACACTACCAACATTGTGAAACTGATGGAATTTATGTCTAGTCTAGGACAGACTTGACATCAATATCTTAAATTTAATATTTTAACTCTCCACTGCATATAATTTTAATTTATCAATTGTAGGTAGTTTGTATCACAAATACATAAAACAGCTTTTCAAGGTTGATATGGTTAATTTAAACTTGATGTAGGTACCTGCCTATGTGAAGACTAAACAAAAATTACATTTTCAATCTGTGTATTTGATTAGCCAACAAAATTTAGATATTTTCACACCTGGCTCAAAGGTATCCAGACTAAAGATATTATTATAAATTGCAAGATTTTTAACCTTTCACTGTCATCAGTCAAGCGCAGCTGAAACCAATGCTTAAATTTACATAAGTACTTTTGAAAGAAAAGTATTTTAATCAGACTGCCAGTCAGTAGTGTCAAAAAAGATACATTTTGCTCAACATTTGCTAAACTGCTGGAATTAAAATGGTAAAAAAATTGAGCTTGTAGATGATTCTTTACAAAAGCATCTTGATAGTTTGGGAAATTTGTTTAGCTGTAAGTGCCATACCTAAAGAACACAAAGTATCTTCCCCTTATTAGGTCTTGTAGATTATTAAAAATTATTGGACACGTATTTTTTCTTTTTTTACGTAATCAAAAAATAACGGCGATATATTGAGTTGAAATTTCACGTGACGTCACTATTCTGACAGTTTGTATGGCGGTTTTGCGGTTAGTGACGTCACGACCTCCTCATCCTAAACTTTAATGCGCTTTATCTCTGAATATTTTAATTTATTTAAAAAAGCAAAAAATACGTGTCTATTGTTTTTTTATTTTCTAACTGACGGACTAATTAGAATTTTGATTTTCAAAAGTAGTCAACATCCCTATTCTCGAAAAGACTAACAACAATGACTACAAAGACTGTTTACTCTCGATTACATATTTTTTTCTTTGAGAAGTTATGGAAATTTATCCAGCAGCACCACCTCATCTATCTTAACTGTGGTTCAAAAGATTAGGGTATGTTCCAGTATGTTCCGTAAACACTGACAGCACTAAGGTATGACGTCACTGCAGTATACTGCGAAGCCGTTCCTTCCTATAAAGTTAGCTATACTGAGCAATACTGGTTACCTACTGTTTAAACCGGAACGCAGTCCAGTATACTGTCAATCCATGTCATTGTGTCACGCTGTCAATCACTCATGTCAACAGCTGATCGACGCGGTCAACCAATCATTGGTTCGAGGTTGATCACCCGATCAAACCACTAGTGTGCGTTCCGTGGCTTCACTCGAGCATGCTCTGGCGCGCGGTCTATCCGTTCCGTTCCAAGCAAGCAAGCAAGCAAGTTAATCTTCGCTCTGACAGTGACGTTTAAGAAGTGTAAAAGTTCGCGGCAAAAACCAAATTCGTTGAAAAAGATGGGGGTGACGTAGTCCCAAAAACGCAGTCCTGAGAGCACCTTACCTCGGGAGCTCTGGGCCAGTGCTTGATGCACTGATGTGCATTTCGGAACATAATGGCATTAATCGCGATTTGTCGATAAACCATCTTCTTCTTCTTTTTTATTAAATGGCAACTTTTAAGTTATTGTGCCAATGACAATGTGTGACTTGATAGACAAAGCAACGCAATTGAATTAAAAAAAAAAACTTAATATTTTGAAAGCCAGTTCCCATCCCCATTCCCGGTCGGCAACGCACCTGCATGCCTTCTGGTGTTGCAGATGTCTATGGGCGGCGGTAATCACTTACCATCAGGTGTACCACTTGCCCGTTTGCCCCCTATGACATAAAAATAAAAAAAAAAAATAAAAGAAATCATGAGATTTCCAAAATAAAATAAAGAACTAAGCAATTAAAAAATATTTACACACCTAACTACTATAATCAACAATATAGACAACCAACAACTTTATATACATATCACACAAAACACATAAGTGAAGAAACACATTACTCCGGATAAAATTCGCCTGGAATTTTATCCGGAGTAATGTGTTTCTTTTCTTTTCTTAAAATCACTCGGGGCCTGTTCCAAATCCCTTGTAGTACGGGCGCCCAAGAGGGGATTTGTGGATTTGCTAAAGCGCGTCAGATGAACATAAGGGGGGTACTTTGCACCATGTTGAGTACCTCCACCAAATATAGGCCCTCTACACTGGTGGGTGCGTCTAGAATAACCGATCAGATTAGTAAAAAAAAATCGATAACTCGAAATACTCGAGCGCGTCAGATTAAGATATGGTGGGTTAATTACATGCTGAGAAGTGTGTATATGAATAATCTGACGATTTGAACGTGACGTAAGGAAGTTAGAGGATCACAAACTTGCAAAAAAAACGCAACCTCGACATTCTCGAGCGCGGCTGATTTATTTTTTATTTTGAAGTAAATAACTCAAGGATAGCGGGAAAAATATAATCTGCCAATTTTCATAAGCCGAAGAAACAAAAATCGTCTTTAAAGTTTAGAACGAGCAGCTGCAGTGAAACGTACCTATTCATATCTCTATCTTTTGTGATCTACCCTATTGGTGATTTGGAACGATATATCCCGAGTGATTTTTACTCTGACAAGAGTAAATATTCGCCCCAGTCAAATCAGAGTTGAAATTCACCCGGCTCACGGCTGTCAGAATATTGACAATATTGACAGTTGTATTTGTTTCCGCCATGTTTTTTTGTGATTTGATAAAGTAAAAACAACTTGATGTGAGCGTGCGTGGCCGAAAAATAATCGGTAATCAAAGAAGTCACTAAACAAAATCATGTATTACTTAAAACCAGGCAATGATGATTATTTAAATAGTTTAATTACCTTAAAAATGTTAAAATGTGCCATTTAGAACTGATTTGAGGTTAGTTTTTTGTCTTGACAAGAGTGAAATGTCTCGTTCCAAAACTTGAGCGACGTACATGAAAGGAGCGTGAAAATCGCTCGCTTTAACCTCGTTCCATAACTAAAATTTATACGGTAAATTTAATCGGTAAATGAAATTTAGTTTTGGAACGCACCCAGAATTTTTCGACGAGGTAGAAAATAATTAATACGACATCTGTCACGTTTGTCAGTCACTGTCTGTCAACTAACTCTGTCACTCCGATTTTCATTTTATTATAAAATGTAGCCGTGAAATACATTCTTGTTTTTAATACAAAATAATATCGTTTTGTGCGTTCTAAAAACGTATTTATTTACATCATCTGTGAGAAAATTATAAAAATCCGCAATCATGTCGATGTTTATGAGTTCGAGAAGGGAAGTTATGATTTCCGGGAAGTATAAGGTTATTAGAAGAATCGGAGGTGGGTCTTTTGGTGACATATATTTGGCGATCAACATTGCCAATGGCGAGGTAATATTAAATTGCATTTAAAATACTAATGCTAGCGTTAATAATCAAATGTGTCAGTGTGTTAATAAACGACGGATGTGCTCTTTGAGCCAGGGGATCAATGGATCATGATCAAACGTAATGAATGCCATTGACGTTTACGGTTTAACTACTAAAATATTAATTCAGTGGCGAATGTGATGAAAACAATGCAAGTAATAAAATAATATTTATTGTTCGACTTCATTGCTGTTTGAACGTGTTTTTTGGTGCGTTATAAACAAATTATACCAGACATAAGGCACATAAGGCGGGCTTTATCTAGACCTAACATCTAGATATAATCTAGGTACTTGTATGTAGATTCAGATTAATTTATGCTTTATAAATCCTACCTTAAATATTTTTTTATTATAATTAAATATTTTGGTACCTTCTTTTTTTTCTTGCAAGCAGATCAATTATTTATCAGAGTTCACCAATTAAACATCCAATTTGTACATTTATACTACTAATTAATCTTTTCAATATTATAATATACTAGCCAACCCCTGTAGTTTCACCTGCGGTAATTTCAGAATTCCTGCGGGAATTCCGGGATAAAAAGTACCCTGTGTCACTCAGGATCACTGTAGCTTCTTATAAGTGAAAGAATTTTAAAAATCGGTTTATTAGATCCAGAGATTACCCCCTACAATCTCACCAACATACGAACTCACAAACTCTGGAGTGCCCATGGGATTTCCAAGATAAAAGTACCCTATGTCACTCAGGCTCACTGTAGCTCCATATAAGTAAAATAATTTTCAAAATCGGTTCAATAGACCCAGAGATTACCCTCTACAATGTCACAAACTCACAAACTTTTGCTCTTCATAATATTAGTATAGATTTATCTTGGCTGTTCATTCCTATGTTATTCCATATTTCCTATATAAAATTCTTTATGATGAACATTCATTTTGACTGAGATTAAACTGGTAGTATTTGACAAAGAGATATGCCTACAATGTGTGCATCAATCAATCAATCAATCAGCCTATTGCAGTCCACTGCTGGACGTAGGCCTCCCCAAGGGCACGCCACAGTACACGATCTCCCGTGTGCATAGCTAGTTAATAACAAGTAATTTCTACTTCTCAAACTACCCAACATAGATCAACCGCTGTTAAAAATCAAAATTCTATATCATCATCAGTTTTAATAATTAATTTGTGATTAATGTCATGATGATCCCTTTATTAATGACAATATTGTTTAATATGTAGTTATAATGTAATGCTATCAACATCTAATAATACATTAAACTAAAGAATATTGTATACATATATTAAAAATTTGATAGTGGTAATTCTGTGGTGGTGATTTCTTAGTTTCAATATTCAAAACTATATTTTAAATAGTATAAAATAGACTACACTATAAATAACACCACCCCTACAATATTTGGGGTGGTACCCCTATATAATCTTGGTAATATATATATAATATAAATAGACAAAAATGCACGTATGTGCTATGTGCTACCTACTGACCGTTTCGAAGGTCGGTGCCAAGCCAAATAGGTAATATTTTTATTATTTATTTATAATTCAGGCAGGCAGTTCAAGCAACTGATAGGTGCCTGTATCCAGTTATACACTATTTCTTATCTTTTAATTGTATCAAATATTTATCCAATCTGTTTTGAAATATGTTGATGTTAGGTGCCAAGACTACTTCTTCCAGTAGACCGGACCGGTAGAAGGTGCAACCACTCTGTTAGCAAAAAAGTGTTTATGTGGGTTATTCCTGGAGAGGCAGGGTCTTTGCAGTTTAAAGTGATGCCCTCTCAAACGAGTGTCGTTGTCTCTCTTAACTAGCATTTGAAATTCTACCAGATCATAGTGTCCGTTAAGAATCTTGTACACTTCAATGAGATCTCCTCGCTGTCGTCGTTCTCTAAGAGAAGTTATCCCTAATACCTCTAATCTATCCTCATAAGGTAGTCTCCTCAGCTTTTTTGGTATTTTTGTGATGCTGTACCCTTTCCAGTAGGTCTACGTCTTTTTCAAAATAAGGACTCCAGATCTGGAAGGCATACTCGAGAGTTGGCCTGACATAAGTTTTATAGATTTTTAGCATTATTTCTGGCGTAAGAACTCCGAAGGCTTTTCTGACGAGGTAGATAAAACACTTTGCTTTCTTCACAATGGTTGTTATATGTTCTTCCCATTTTAGATTTTCTTTAACAATAACTCCTAAATCCGTTTGCATCTGAACTGCCTGTAGATTGATACCATCCATCTTGTAAAGCAGGCGAGGATTTCTATTTCCTATGTGAAGTATTGTGCATTTGTTAGTATTTAAATTAAGGAGCCATTCCTTTGACCAATTAATAATTTTGTTCAGATCACTTTGCAGGCGGTCATAATCAATCAGTGGGTTAGCAAATATTTTAGTGTCATCTGCAAAGAAGCTAACATTACAGTGCAAACAGCAGGGTAGGTCAAATGTGTAGATAATATACAACACAGGGCCCAAGACTGAACCTTGTGGCACGCCGCTGTGAATTTTCCGCTGCTCAGATAAAGCTCCGCCAACTCTTACACGAAAAGTCCGTTCGCGCAGAAAAGATTTAATCCATTTAAGAAGTTTTCCTCATATACCTATAAATTCTAGCTTCTGCAGAAGCCTAGTGGTGGGAACTTTATCAAAAGCTTTTTCATAATCAAGATATATCACATCCACAGGATCTCTCCTATTGAAGCTGCTAGTCCAGGATGCCAAACATGATAGTAAATTTGATACTGTAGAACGCCGGGGGCAAAAGCCATGCTGTTCCTCGCCGATTATTTTATGCTTCACTAGGTGTTGCCGTATATGTTGAACTACCACCTTTTCCATAACCTTGCACACCACGCTAGTCAAGCTTATGGGTCTGTAGTTCGACGGTTCTAGTTTACTTCCCTTTTTAAATATCGGTGTCACTGAAGCTCTCTTGGTTCGGAATAGATAGACTAAGTCTACTCCCACGACATGAAGCATGTGAGTGTTTCGTCATGAACAAAACAACCCAAGTGGACAGTCACAAGCAGGCTTGGCACTGACTTCATACTGATCAGTAGGTACTACATACATGTATTTTTGTCTTCGGATTACATGTATGTTGTTATTTTTAACTTTTTAGTGTAGTGCATTTTTGTATATTATGAAGTCAGTTTGATTTTTTTGTTAAAATTTTGTTAATTTTTATGTGGGTAGGTTTGTCCTTACTAATATTTTAAATGCGAAAGTGAGTTTGTTTCGCTTTCACACCTCAACGGCTGAACGGATCATCGTGAAATTTTGCATACATGTTGTCAGGGGTACAGAGAAGGACATAGGGTTCTTTTTATCCCGGAATTCCCGCGGGAACTCAAATTACCACGGTTGAAACCACAGGGAACAGTTAGTAATTTATAAAGTAATGATTGATCTAATCGAATCGCAAACCGTGAAATCTAGACACGCGGCAGCGTGTCAAGCCAAGTTCAAGCAAAGGAACTGACTAGCCAGCGCCAAGTGTAATATTACACGAACCACTTAGTGCCACTTCTGACCCTTCTATAACTCAAAACCTCTTTAACGTAAATACATAAAACTACGTGTGTTTAATTTTATCTATAAGGACATTTAGAAGCCCAAATTTCATGAAGCTAGCTCAAACGGTTATAAAGATATGAATTTTTCAAAAGTACTGACCGACTGACATATAGTGACCAGTTTTTATTAGAATTAATATATACATATATAACTAAATTATAAAATGACTGATGTAATGAAAACTGTCTAAGTCAAATCTAACCTACTTTAAGATCTCACATTTTTAAATAACAGCAATTGTTATAGGTAGGTATCCAATAAAGCAAAGAAATACAGTTTAACACTTGTTCATAATGTTATTTTGTTCCTATAAATACATATTTCGATTTTGCATAGAACTTGGCACTCATTTAGATCTCCATTCTTTTTGCGGCGAAGCCCATAGCCAAGCATAATTTTTGTATTGAACTTGGCTCTCCTTTTTTACATTTATTTTTTGGTGGGATACTATATATTTGAAGTGTTTCCTTGATTTCTCCAAGATCTCATCATCAGCTCCTGACTTCATGACAGTGGGACCAGCTCGGGAGTATTAGGTTTACCTACCCTTTCAAACCAGAAAGAGTTTTTAAATCGGTCCAGCTGCCTTTGATTAATCGCGTAAAAAACATACAAACAAAAAAAACATATCCACAAACATAAAAATATACAATGGTATTGGGAACCTTCTCTTTTATTGGAAGTCGGTTAAAAAAGAAACATTACATTGTAATGCGGTAGGTATGCATTGTCTACACTTATTGTACAGTCAATGCTAACATAAAAAAAATGGAAAAATAAAACTCTAAAACACTCTCAAGTCTCAAGTCTCAACACTATCTTATCAGTCTAGACTTAAGAAGTTTAATTTAGGTACCTATAAAATAATCAAAATAATTAGTTTTTATTGTGTAAGATAATGATTAGATGCTAATTTTCGGGATATGTTGTCAATAGCGGACTTATCAAACATATAAAGTTTTAATTGCATCGCTCTTGCCACATATTCTGACTAAGGTGTAGAGTTTGTGAAGTTAGGCCTTGTAGAAGGAGGATCCAATGTCTTTTTGGAATTACATAAAACAAAAAGGGGTGACCGTACTAATAAGAAAGTCGTAAAAGATGGGCGCATATTATCAATAAAAAACTGTGCACATGAGTTCGCAACATTCTTTCACTCGGTATACCGCAATATCCCACCAGTTTTGGATATCGACGAAGCAATTAGACTGACAGGGGCCGAGAACGCTGGTGCGAGTGTAGATGTTGAGGTTCTGGATATCGAGGATGTAAGGGCTTCTTTGGATAAGTTAAAGTCAAAGCGATCTGCGGGACCGGATGGCATACTGCTCAGGGATTGCCGTTAAGCCCTGGCTGGACCATTGCATCACATCTTTAATGTATGTCTCCGATCAGTGGAAAGTCTTAAGTGCCTGCTATGCTATTTGCCGATGACTTAAAGCTATGTCGTCCAATTAGAACTGTAGATGATTGTGAGGCTTCAGAGAGATATAGATAGTGTTGTGGCGTGGAGCGATACCAATAGATTACATTTTAATACGTCGAATTGCTCCGTCATTACCTTCAGCAGAGCGCGCAATCCCCTACACTACTCCTATCAAGTTAACGGAGAGGTTCTGTAGCGAGTCACTGCCGTGCGTGATCTAGGGGTAAGATTTGTTTCTGGTCTGACGTTTCGTGATCATATTAATGATATTTGCACGAAGGCTTTTCGTACGTTGGGATTTGTTCTGCGCTATTTGTCAGAGTTCTCCAATATCAAGGCTATAACAGCACTGTACAACGCTTTGGTTAGAAGTCAGCTGGAATCAAACTCAATGATATGGGCACCGCATGAAGTCAAGTATAATATCATGTTGGAAAAGGTACAAAACAAATTACTCGTTTTTTGTATCGTAGGTTGTATGGTGTTTATATCCTTTTTACCCATTAATGTACCCAACACTATTTGTACTCGGTATGGTGGGTTATAATAAAGTATCGGTAAGAAGAGAACATACGCTTTGTATGTATATTCTGAAAGTACTGTTAGGTAAAGTTTATAATCCCGATATATTAGAAAATTTAGACATATGCGTTCCCGATAACTACGTAGGGCGGCGGAGACGGCCGGGCTTTTTGGAGGTGCCGCACGCGTGCACCAATCTGCAGCGGTGCGCTACCTTCACGCGCGCCCTGCATGCGGTCAATACAGTAGCGGTTGCAATTAATATTTTTAACGCACCTTTGAGTGAGCTCACGAGAGTAGCATTGGGGATTATATGTTATGGAGGTGCCGATCGAGGTGTGAGGTATAATCAAGGCGTATAATAAATTGTCTGTTTCATGTCTGTAGGTATATCTAGCTGTAACCGCAATCGCATTAGGATATATACCTGTAATGATTAGTTTTTGGTTGAATAAATAAATAAATAAACTTTTTGACAGTGCCCGTCATATGGTCTCGTCTTGGCATCATTTTACATGAAAATGTTTTTGGAGGGATTTCATTTCTTTTTGTAAGTCAAAATTGCGGAATTCTCATACAAACTTCCATCCCCTAGTTTAACGGGTTGGGGGATAAAAGTTACAAGTTTTATAATTTTCTTGTTGTTTGTGTACTAATACTAGCTTACATGCCAAATTCCAGCTTTCTAGGACATAAGGAAATACCCTAAGAATTTTGATGATCATCAGTGATTCGAATTTTTTAGACATCAATAAAAACTAAAGACAAGTATAAAAGCTATGCAATTAAAACTTTATATTATGTTTGCCGCTATTGACAAAATGTCCCGAGAATTTCGTTTATCTGGTATAATCCAAACCCAAGTTATAAGGGTTCAAAAAAACGAATCGCTTCGAGAAAATATTCGCTTGGCTCGTCTTGGCGGGGGCACAGATTTGTACTGACAATAATATCGATACAATACCAATTAAAAATTATTAATATTTCAATGTTTACGTACGTAACAGCATAGTGGTAGGTATTTTAATGGTAGGTTTAAGATTACTAAGAAACTAATTTTCATGTAACTCAGAATTCATAATTATTGTTTTACTAGCTGTTCCCCGCGTTTTCACCCGCGGTAATTTCGAAGTTCCCGCGAAAATTCCGGGATTAAAAGTACCTTATGTTCTTCTCTCTATCCCTGACAACATGCATGCATTTCATGGTGATCGGTTGAGCCGTTGAGGCGTTAAAGCGTAAACAAACAATTATAGGTTCTTCATTTATTGCTGTGAAGTAGAAAAGCAGTCAAAGATTGGCAACATTGTAAATCGAATTTTGTAATTTTTTACTTCAAAAACTGGCAACACTGCCTCTGTGACGTCACGTAGTAGACTGACGACATCTTTTCTACATTTTGCAATTCTCAATTCTCATTAAAAATGAACGTTTTGTAGTTCTTATTTGTGTTTTTACGTTACATTGTGTATCAAAACTATCGTTGACATTAAATTTATTAGTGTGTTGTGTTAAATTTCGCTCGGAACGATGGGCCAAATTTAATTTCTTGTGGCAACGAGTAATGACGGCAAAAGAAAATGGCCTCACCGTTGGAACGCCTGTTGTTAACCAGGAAACATGTTATCATAGCTGAGAAATACAATGTTATCCGCAAAATTGGTGGAGGAAGTTTTGGGGATATCTTTTTAGCCATAAGCATATCAGATGGAGAGGTGAATATACATTATTTCATTGATCGCTACCCATGATTGTTCATTCTTTCAAGTTTATATCATGGTCTCGATTCGTCCGTATATTTCGGGATTTTGTGTACGAAAATGGCGGTCCGATCTTTTCTTGAAATAACTGAACTGTATAATTTTATTTCTAAACGATCAACGTGTATCACATCACACATCCGCTATGAAGGGGCATAGAAATATTTTACGTAATTTCAACTCCCCAAAATGTAGCCTCGAAGATTGAAAGTATAGAGCTCGGAGCATTCCTTTGTCACTAATAAATTATTATGTGGGCATGATTTCCAATTAGGTACATTATTATTTTTTCTATATGAAATTCAAAATATTCAACTGTCATTTTAGATTTTATCATACATTAATGTACAGAATTAATCTTAAGATAATCAATAATTAGTTCAAAAAGCAGAAAAAAAGCTTTCAAAAATATGTAGGTAGGTTAATATAGATTTTATTCCTTATCTATGTATATTTTAAAAAGATTAATGAGCTTAGATGACTATGGCTTCACTTGTGGATTCTAAGTGTTCTACATACCTATGTATTCAAGTCAAGAATACTTAAAGGTATTAAATTCTCTTTTTTCGAAATTCATAACTGTTGTAAATGAGTAATCAAAATGGCCAATAAAACATTCTATATACAATAGACAAATAGCTTTAAAAACTCTAAATCACTGCACATTCTATACCCAATAGGTTACAGACACATAATACTAGTAGGATACAGGTACATTAAGATATTATTCTGTAGATATTTTGTAATTCCTTAGCAGTGACCCTGTACGTTCAATGAAACCTTTAAGGGAGAAATAACCTATGTGTGTTATGGTCATGGCTGACAGTCTTACATAGACATGTGTACACTTTAAATAAGATGTGGATGTGGCCTGGAGCACTCTGACATAGATATCATCAGTGTGTGCACATGTTGCAGCTGTTCTTCTTCGTCTTCTTTGTCGTTCCTTCACTAATGAAGATCGTGACTATATGTAATGTGTCTCCATCTGCTTCTGTCTTGCGCCAGTTCAGTAGATCGTTGTAGAGTTTCTCCTTTTACCTCTACAATACTTTCACACCATTGTGTTGGAATTTGTCCCCCGGAATGCTTCCCCTGTATCTCTCCCAAGATCAGCAGCTTCTCCAGCTCATGCATAGTCTATCTGTCGGATATGGTGTGTTTTAGATATAAAATGAAAGTCATAACAACTAGTTGTTTTGTCACAGGAAGTAGCAGTGAAGGTGGAGTCTATTAAGGCTCGTCACCCACAACTTCTGTATGAGAGCAGAGTGTATAAGGTGCTCCAGGGTGGCATCGGCATCCCTCATATAAGGTTTGTGTTTTTTTATTGCAGTCTTTGACATTATTAACTAATTATACCAGTGATACCAAAATGTTTAGTATTGCTGTCAGATAAAGGAATTCACTCTTTCCTCATCGTAAAAAACTTTGCTCCAGTAGTTAAAAAATGTTATTTTATTTTATTTTTTATAATTTTATTTATAATGGAGCTATATGGTGACACGGGTGGGCAATTACACCGATCTATTTTAATTAACCCTCAATTTTTCTTTACAAATGTCATGTATTGTGCTTTTTACTTGCTATTATATCATAAATGTGACAATTATTACATTTATTTTATTATTATTATTGCATATTTTGGTAGTACTCTAGGACTAAAAATACATTGTTAGTGGTAAACAAAATGGCTGCTATCCTTTACTGTATTCCAACTACCAATAACTCTGCAGGAAAAAAATTTCAATTTTATCTATTTGATGTATCAAAAACTAGTTACTAAGTATAAAAAGTCTATGGTCAAATGCACTCATGATTTTCATTGATAGCATGTTAAGTTTTATTTTGCTTGATCATAAAAATATCAGAATACACTGCTACATAAGATGATTTTTCACCGCATTAAAAAAGGAGGTCATGAATTTAAACCATATGTTTTTATAATTGAACAAAATTTTTTATAATTGTATGCTTTTAAAATCAAGTTCCAAGTGTCATAAGTATTGTATTTGATAGTCTACATATTTCTCAGAAACTAAAAGTTGGATTCAACAGTTTTCTTATTTTTCTTTTATTTATTTCAATTCTTAGCCCAATTTGAAAAGATCTGTGTTTGTCTGTGCAGATGGTACGGCTACGAGAAAGACCACAACATCTTAGTGATGGACCTGTTAGGGCCGTCGCTGGAGGACCTCTTCAATTTCTGTTCCCGTCAGTTTACTATCAAGACAGTGCTCATGCTTGCAGGTCAGTTGGTCATCATCATTAGCAGAAGATAGAATTTGATTTTTTTTTTCAGATTTCTGTCTGTTGGTATGTTTATTACTTTATATGTATACATGTTGACTAAAACTTAATGAAAGGAAGAGTATTTTCAGAAATGCCTTGGATAAAGTTAAACACAATTTTATCAATAAAAAAATCAAATCAATTTTGATTTTTTGTATGTATTAAAAAAATATTAAATAAATCTTCAAGTGTGAAGTACTATTGTGTTATTGACAGAGTGAATCAGGGTTCTGGTGTAAAAAATATGTCTGTTTAAACATATAATATGATTTCCTGGATATCCTGCTTAGCATTCAAAACTTAATTTTTTATAACGTTTTTTAATGAAACATAGCATGTCTGGCAAGTGGCGACCACGCCCAATAGCTAAATTCACACCAAGCGGTTCACAGTTTGCAGCTTTTGTTTGTTTTTAAATGTACCCCATGTCACTCAGGACTACCTTAGCTTCCTATAAGTGAAAGAAGTTTCAAACCAGTTCAGTAGATCCAGAGATTACCCCTAAAACGTCACAAACTCACAATATTTTCTGGGGTATGAAAATCAAAATTCTAATTAGCCCATAGATCTGTGTGTTGTGAAGTGGATTATTATTATTACTTAGAAAATATAAAAATAATACACACTTATTTTTTTGCTTTTTCAAATTAATGAAAATAAACAGATAAAGCGCATTAAATAAAAATAATAGACACTTATTTTTTTAATTTTTCAAAATAATGAAAATAAACAGATAAAGCGCATTAAAGTTTAGGATGCATGGGGGCTCGTGACATTATTATTCGGTATAAGCCCCGTACAAACTGCACCGGATTGTGACGTCACGCGAAATTTCAACTCAATGTATCGCCGTTATTTATTGATTTTTTGAAAAAAAAAAGAAAAAAATACGTGTCCAATATTTTTTATTAATCTACAGTCTACACGAAGGACCAAAAAAAAATTCAGTAGCCAATTCTAGCTATTCACAAACTCACAATTCACAAACTTTACCTCTTTGTAATATTAGTATTCAGTATAGATTATAAGAATCGTCGTCCAAGAAAGTAATTTGATGACGTTTAAAACAATCTTCCGCCCGCCACACAAAACCTGTAGGCACAGATGTCATGAGTCATAATTTGTAAATTGAAGTTTTTACAGTTTTGATGACGCTTATAATTTACGAAGCCGTCTATTTTTGCATACATCACGAGATAACTGCTAGATGGATTTAATTGAAACTAGATTGCCTTCTGCATCTAGATAATAATATGGTAAAGTTTTAGTTGCTGGTATCCTACAACGTTCGTTCGTCTTTTATCAGTGTTTTATTAATTAATCTTACATCGAAATTTCGACACACATAATTCAACTCAGGGGCGCTATTTTTGAAACTCTCGAATTACTTTCACACATGAAATCGCGAATTCACGTGCGAATGCTCATACATTTTTTAAGCAATTACACGTGAATCTTGCAATTCCGTGTGCGAAAAGTAATTCGAGCGATTCAAAAATCGATCTCCTGGTGTAGGCCTGTCCTCAAAGAGCTTCTGAGAGAATACCGAAATTGATGCAAACCTCTGCCAACAAGTTTTTATTTTTCAAGTAAACCACTTTTGGGGTAGACAAAGGAAACTTAGTCTATACAGCGAGTTTGATAGCTAAAGAGACACATGAGTTTGCTGTTTATTTAAATTCAAATTATGCTAATATGGAGTTTCTAATTGGTTATTTTTTTATTGTTTTTATTACTGCACAATAATCGGATCATCAAGGTAATCTATGTATTAGCATTTTAAGTGCTTTCACTTTTTACTATTTTTTTTATATTTTAATTTTATCAAGCTGATTTATAATATTTGATGTCATTTTTTTAATGGTAGTTTGTTGTGGGTTATTGTGTTATGGTCAGGGTGTGAAAAAAGTCCCTTTTCCATTTTTCTTAAAATCTAAATTTTGATATTGCTGGCTTGAAAACAATTCTGTAAATCGCTCGTAACTTTGGGAAGTTATGGACTGATTTCTTTCAGTTATTTTTTACTTTCTAGTTTCTACTAGGTATACTAAATGCTATATATTACTAATATTTTAATAAAGAGAAAATTTGTATATAATCACTGCAACTAATAAGCAGATGATTTAATGATTTATTTTTATCTTCTATAAAACTACAGTATCCCATGTAACAAAGACACTTTTGATTCTGATTTGGCAGTTTATTTTTTTTTGCTTATGAGGGGAAAAAACTATGACTATTGCGTTATCCTCAAAATATTATGTGAGTCTCCCGTGCTGGTTCGAATTTAGTTATTTTTTCTTTTTTTATAAATTTCACTTATGTGGTAGCCAGGATTCACAAACCAAATTTTGGTTTTTTTTTAGGTCTGCTTAAGTTAACGATGTGATATGTGTCAATTAGATCAAATGCTGGGCCGCGTGGAGTACATCCACTGCAAGTGCTTCATCCACCGTGACATAAAGCCCGACAACTTCCTCATGGGCATCGGCCGCCATTGCAACAAGCTTTACATGATCGACTTCGGGCTCGCCAAGAAGTTCCGCGACCTGCGCACGCGCGCGCACATCTCGTACCGCGAAGACAAGAACTTGACCGGTGAGTGGGGGAACACGTGACGTTCTTCTGTGGTATCTTGTGAAGAACGAATGTGATCTATTTTAATTTTTAACCCTTTCACTGCCACGTTTTTGTATCGTTAAGGCTACGAAAACATGGTCATTACTGCCAGACCCACACGCTTTAGGCATAACTTCTCCTAGTGTTGGGACTTGGGAATGCCTAATATCTACCATTTTATCTGATAAATAAAAAAATCTGTGTGGTGGTTCGTTAGTAACGTAATATTACGTTTCTGGCTCTAGGGGCACGTCTTTCGTAGATTGCGGGAATGGCGGTGAGAGGGTTAAAAAAAATGGGAAACCTAGGTTAAAATATTTTTGGAGGTACATAAATGAAATGAAAATGAAATGAAATGAAAAGATGCGTTTATTTGGTTAGATAAAGGTTCTTAACCTATGCCTACCTAGACCTTAATGTACTCTAAATCTAATGCGCAAAACATTGCAATACAACAAAGGTAGGATAGGTATGGGTTGGTGACCTGGGTTCTAAACTAAGTAAACTTGTATCATAGAACCCAGGCACCCTCCACTCCTATTGCAGACAATTTAAATACAATAAAAATTAATGCAGGTCACCTCTCTATAAGCTATTTAAATAAATATGGTTGGGCCTATGACCGAAAAGCAACTACGGTGCTGTTAAACTGGTCCGGAAGCAGACAAGTTTCAAATAGCTGGCTGGTAAAAAAAAACCTAAAACAGCTGGCTGGTAAGGAAAAGAAAAAAAAAGTTGTTATAATTATCATTTATTTCGCAGGCACCGCCCGTTACGCGTCGATCAACGCTCACCTCGGCATTGAGCAGTCGCGGCGGGACGACATGGAGTCCCTTGGATACGTGCTTATGTACTTCAATAGGTGAGTTGGTAAACATATACAATACCAAGCACCAGGTGTCGCGGGTTCGAATCCCGATTCAGGGTTAATATTTAAATATGAGAGGAACGTGGATGAGTGTGGTGGAAAAAAAAGTATCCTTACATATTATAAAAACAAAATTCTCTGCCGCGTCTGTAAGTTTGCGATAAACTCAAAAATTGTCATGCTGTTCTTACCAATAAATAGTGATGATTCAAGGGGAAGGTTTTTTATTATTTTTTGGTATTCTCCGAATGTATTATTTGCATACATTCGGAGAATTCCGAAATTATTTTTTATTATTTTTTGGTATTTTATTCTGTGACCTGCCACTAAAATATCTCCTAGTCAAAATTAAATTAAAATTATAACGGATAAAACTGCAAGAGACAGCTTTTCTCAATTCAGCTTTTTCAATATTATGTATTGTTTCAGTTGTCTGGTAACTTTAGCGCAAGCCATGCTATGTGTGAAATCAGGGTCTTTATGAGAATGTTGGGATATTATTAATGATGATATCTGCAGAGCTAGGATGCGCAACATGATATGTTTATCGAACGAAAGATAAAATTGTCGACACGACAAATATTTGTGGGCGACCAAGCAAAAAAGTGCAGTAGTGGGGTATTGAGTTAAGACTAGATTTGGTTAAACATTTTTTACCACTGGTAGACAAAACAATATATTATGTCGACGAGAATCGATAAAATGGCTCGATAAAATTTTTATCATGTTGCGCATCCTAGCTCCACTGGTTTACTCAAATCACTTGTTGGATTGTCATAAAAAAATGTTTGTTTTCTGGAGACCACAGTTTTGCTTTTATTGTTGCAGAGGTTCATTGCCTTGGCAAGGATTGAAAGCGATCACGAAAAAGCAAAAGTATGAGCGCATCAGCGAAAAGAAGATGTCTACCCCCGTTGAGGTGCTGTGCAAAGTGAGTTTGGAATTTCATATTGTATTGATCGGCTGGGAGTTGAGATGGGTTCAGAAAGGAGTGGAGATAAGATCAGAGAGGACTTATGTAACTTTTGTTTCTATCCTTTTCGGTTGCAATCAATAACATGGCTGTTTTGCGATTGCAACATGCACGTTTTGACAACACATGACGTACAATATCTAGCAATCAACCAAAATAAATACTTCAAAACTTCAAAAGTTGCAGCTGCCTAAACATGATTAATTAATCGATCACAAAATAGCTATTTTTCTGCCGAGTGAATGGAGATGGGATGATGATGAGAGATTCAAGAGTTTCAAATTACTTATCTCCTCGGTACCCCTGACAACGTATATGCAAAATTTTACAATGATCGGTTGAGCCATTAAGACGTGAAAACATAAAAAAACACACCAAACTCACTTTCGCATTTACAATATTAGAAGTTACCTTGAAAAGTTATCATCCTAAAAAAATATAATTACAGTTAGATCTTCAAAATGACTCGTGAACAACAATAATATTTGCATTCACTTGTCAATTTATCGATTTACAGATATTATGATTAACATTTTTCTTTTTTTTTCATACAATGGGCATATTGAATAATTTTTACTTTTTAGTCCGTCTTGTAGATTATTAAAAAATATTGGACACGTAATTTTTCTTTTTTTACGTAATCAAAAAATAACGGCGATATATTGAGTTGAAATTTCGCGTGACGTCACTATTCTGACAGTTTGTATGGCGGTTTTTGCGGTTAGTGACGTCATGACCCCCTCACCCTAAACTTTAATGCGTTTTATCTCTGTAAATTTTAATTTATTTAAAAAAGCAAAAAATACGTGTCTATTGTTTTTTTTATTTGCTAACTGACGGACTAATTAGAATTTTGATTTTCAAAAGTAGTCCACATCCCCAATATCAGTTGACTCCTTCACGGTTTCTGTGTTGGTCGGTTTTTCCGGTTATGCAGACATTTTATTATTGATATTAGGACAATTTTACTTGAACATACCACCATAACAAACTATGTTTTATGCAAATAAATGATTTATTATTTATGACATTATTTAACACACTGTTTCCGTGGCCAGGGCTTCCCCGCCGAGTTCGCCATGTATTTGAACTACACACGCGGCCTCACGTTCGACGAGGCTCCTGACTACATGTATCTAAGACAGGTAAATATGCCCATTATATCTCCAAAGGAGAAGTTTGCGTGTTTTTCGAAAAACCACCTTTCTCAGACGAAGGATTTTATGGTCGACTAAAAATTTATTGTACTTCAAAGGACGCAGATAAGCACTAATTTATGTGAACCCACGAAATCAAGTTATTGATACACAACGTTTTACTGAGAGTTTAGAACGTTTTTTAATAATGTGGTGTAAATACAAACAAAATGTTGAACATAAAAAAATATTCACACAAAATGGCGCTATTGCTTTTATAATACGATTTATTCAAAATTTCTCAAGTGTGGGTTAACACACTATTGCTTACCCATGTCCAAATATGATTTATTACCTCTGATATTATTTATTAGGGTGGCATTTTAGATTAATCTTATACTGATTTTGATACACTCTTGATATGTCTTTATTCTCTATGTCTATGTCTATTCTTTTTGACTTGTTACTTAGGGATCAATTAATTATTATTTATTTATTCCCAACGTAAAGCAGGAAAAATAGTACTTACGAATATAATACAAAAGTTTTGATATCTTTATCTATGTAATTGTGTCCATCCGTCCAGTTGTTCCGCATCCTGTTCCGCACGATGAACTACCAGTACGACTACACGTTCGACTGGACGATCCTGCGGCAGCGCAAGCAGCACATGGAGGCCGGCGCCGCGCCCGCCGACCGGCGCTCGCCCTCCGTGCAGCGCCGCGCGCAGCAGCAGCCGCCGCAGCCGCCGCCCAACAACGAGGTGCCGACACCACACACACGCATACACACCTGCTAGCAGGACACATACCCCCCTCCCCCTCCCCCCGCTAGCAACACAAATACATCTCCGATAGCAGGACACATACACCCCCAATAGCAGGACACATACACCCCCGCTAGCTACTCAAATACACTCGCTAGCAACTCAAATACATTTCCGATAGCAGGACACATACACCCCCCATAGCAGGACACATACACCCCCGCTAGCTACTCAAATACACTCTCGCTAGCAACACAAATACATTTCCGATAGCAGGACACATACACCCCCGACAGCAGGACACATACAGCCCTGCTATACTCGCTAGCAACACAAATACACCCTTGCTAGCAACACAAATACATTACCGATAGCAGGACACATCCCCCCCCAACTCAAATATGTCCCCGATAACAGGACATAAACTCCCGATAGCAGGACACATACAACCCCGCTAGCCGTACACATACACCTCCCTAGTAACTCAAACACAACCCCCCGCTAGCAACATACATTCACCCCGGGTAACAACACACCTCGAAGCACACACAAATAGAAACTCGCTTGCAGTTTTCACACACCTCCGCTTAGCATCTTTATCAACCCTGCAGCAACTTAACCCTTGCTTTGTTTATCCATCTGCCGATTGTAAAATCGATCCCCTGACAACGCACTGCCCCCGCCCCGGCCCCGGCCCCCATCCCGGCCCGCCCTCACCCCGGCGCGTTTGTAGGTGAAGTCGGCGCACGCGCACGCGCCCGCGGCCGCGCCCGCCGACGCGCCGCCGCCCGCCCACAAGCCGCCCGTCAAGGCGCACCAGTCGGTCAGTCAGCTGAAGAAGGCGCCCAAACTGCCCGTCTCCTAAGCGCCGCCTGCGCGCGCGCACCCACAGCTCGCTCCTTCCACAGCGCCCGTCGGATTTGCACCCTGGCGGCCGCACTCAGAGTCGTTTTTATCATAATAATAATAATTCTTTAATTCAGATTCAAAGATCCATAGTAAAAGAGAATGCTTATTTTACAGTCATTTGACTATACTTTACTTTATGATTAATTAAATTTTAAATAAAGATTTTTAAAACAAAACTGCCGCACGCGGAGACCATTATTAAATTAATATTAATTGGCATTTAACAAAATTTAACTTAGATTGCGACAATTTTGTTTTAAATATCTTTATTTAGAATTAAGTAATCATTAAAAGGACTCTGACTGCGGTCGTAATGATGGAGCTGTATTTTAATTTTTAGTCCGTCTTGTAGTTAACAATTAATATTGAACACGTATTTTTTCCTTTTTTTACGTAATCAAGAAAAACTGCGATACCTACATTGAGTTGAAATTCCGTGTGGCGTCACACCTCGGTACACTTTAGTTATGTTATGACGTCGCGACCATCCACTTTAATGTGTTTTATCTAAGTATTTTTCAATAATGCGAAAAAGCAAAAAGAACGTGTCTTATTTTTTTACTGTCTAACTGACGGACTAAATATAATTTTTATACCTTGTCATCATCATGCCCATTGCCTTCCATTTTGCGTCGATTGCATTTATCCTTTGGACATCATTTGCGGTGCATATTCCAACATTATCACTATGAATGTTCCCTGTGATAAAATTTGAGCGTGAAATATTTATTGACAGCTTTAGTGTTAACGGCTACATTACAATACTATTTCACCAAAAACAGTTTATTGAATTTCTTTCATAGCTAAAAAATAGTAGTATTTTATCGCACGCAACTTGAGCAAACATCACTGAAATTGTAGCGTTGAATTGCATAATGTCTACTTTTTAACTATAGTATATTTTTTTATGTGGATGTATGTGTAACACTGAGTGCGCGTGCGTGTCTGTCTGTGTGTGCGTTCGTATTTTGATGTGTAAATTTTTACTTTATAAGGTTTAAAAAAGCATTTAAAATAGAATAAATGGAATGTTTATTTGTTTATTATTATTATTTTATTGTTTCACATTGCCATATTTGTTTTTTCGCAAATGAAACATAGTCTGTATACTACTCGGCGTTTTTATTGTTATAATATCCGTATAAAATTCGTCCATTTGCGACGACAATGTGATATTTCAAAATATTCAATTTTTTGTTTTATAGTAATTTGCAATCGCGTTATCGCGATCTATTATCTGCAAAAACGCTATATTTTTTACTCTAAAAATGGCGGCGCAATGAGAGAAAGGGACAAAAATATCACAGTATAGCATTATCTCACTTGTCGATGTAGTTAGCTTCAACAAAGTGTCACCTCAGTTGTCACCTATTGTTGCTAGTGTGAAATGTTCTCAGTTTTCGCTAATATTGTGACAATTGAAGATATCACGTTTTTAGTGAAAAGGTGAGTTTAATTTGGATTGATTTATTTTTTTTCGACAGTAAAATGTATCATTCTGTCACAGTGTTCTTGTAAAAATTACGAAAAAAATAATGTGACATGTCTTTGATATCACATTTTTCCTGTAAAAACTACGAATTTAACCGTGATAACTTAAAAAGTAACATTGAAGATGATATAGCATTTGCTTATTAGCAAGATATGCTTTGGGTTATTTGTTGATGTGCTATTGTTCCAGAATACTTTTTGATTACTATGTTTATTTATATCCACTTGTAACGTTGTAGATGCTAAACGATGTTATCTATACCACAAATAAAAATATTATAAAGAGCAACAGTTTGTGAGTTTGTGACGTTGTAAGAGTTAATCTCTGGATCTACTAAACCGATTTTGAAAATTCTTTCACTCATAGGAAGCTACAGTGATCTTGAATGACAAAGGGTACTTTTTAACCCGGAATTCCCCCGGGAACTCCGGAGTTGGTGAGTTCGCGTGTTTGTGAGATTGTAGGGGGTAATCTCTGGATCTACTGAAACGATTTTTTAAATTTTTTCACTTATAAGCTACAGTACTTAATCCTGAATGACAAAGGGTACTTTTATCCCGGAATTCCCGTGGGAACACCGGAGATTGTAAGTTTGTGAGGTTGTAGGGGTAATATCTGAATCTACTGAACCGATTTTAAAAATTCATTCACTGATAAGAAAGCTGCAGTGATCCTGAGTGACAAAGGGTACTTTTGTCCCGGAATCCCCGCAGGAACTCCGGAGTTTGTGATGTTGCGATGCTTACAAAAATAGTAGTGCAGAAGAAAAAGAATTGAAACAGGAAGTTTATTCACTGCACCATGAAGAGAAACACTTGTCCCGAATAGAGAAGTAGAAGGATAAGAACGATAATAACATTGTCGTTGCTGTTTACGACTTACAAGCCGTATTTCGGTGCCCTAAGGGAGAAATTTCTGTTTTATTACAAATCGAAATTAACAATTTACGATCTTAAAACTGATTATGTTGAAAGTTATGTTTGGGGGCGAATCACAGGCTCATAGAGATGTGAATGTAATTGCTACTTGCGTCTTTAAATATCTGAAGATCTGGTGGCAAACCAGTTGACGTTTTTTTTTATTCTGACAACTGTGCTGGACAGCAGAAGAATAAGTTCATGATGGCTATGTACCTTTATGCTGTGCAGAACTACCTAAATATTAAGACACACAAATTCCTCATAAAGGGCCATACCCAAAATAAGGGTGACTCGGTTCATTCCCAGATAGAACGACAGGTGAAGAGGCAGTTGAGATCTGGACCTATCTATACCCCCGAAGGTTTTATCGGTTCAATAAAAGCTGCCAGGAAGAAATCCACGCCAATTCATGTCAATGAAATGTGCTATAGTGACATTTGTGATTGGAAAGCTGCTACTAATCAAATGAGTTTAATGCTACAGAAAGATGAAGACAAAAAGAACATTAAATTATCCAAAATAAAAGTGTTTAAGGTCGAGAAAGACGAGTTCGAAGTATTGTACCTCCTTCAAAACTTCTTATGCAGAAGAGTTTAAAAAAGCTGTTGCATAAAAAAAGAAGTGATTTTAATTTTCGTGGTTTAGCCAAAAAAAGAAAAATGGATCTATTTTCGTTACCAAATAGTAATCATATAACTGGTTATTATAGAGCATTTTATGAAAGTTTGTAGTTTTTAAACAGCATGCTACTGCGTTCTAGTAACTGTGTAGTAACATTCTAACCTTTTATATTAAAGTTTTTGTTTACTTTTTTTGTTTAAAAAACAAATTTTACACACACGTATAATGCCAAAACTTTTTATATTCTATTGAGGGATATGATTTTGTTAGTATGTATCAGTAATTTTAGTAAGTAATCATAAAATTAGTTTTTTCGATTTCGATTTGCTGATCTCGGTCGTTTGACTGTCTGTAATATTAAGTAGAAATTGTTACATGCCACTATTTTTATTATTAACTCAAACCTTTTAATAAATAAATATTTTGAAAAACAACGTTGTATTCTTACATACCCCAAAATATTAATTTACAAAGTAAATAATTTCATCATCTTCAACGTAATATTTATTTATAGCACAGCGTAAATCTTTCATATTTCAAGAATAACGTGATAAGATTTGCGTTTTTTTTTCTAACTAGTTATTTCGCGTATTCTATTATGAAAACTTAAATTTCTTTTACACAAATCAATTTAATATTAGATGACCTAAAATTCACGTAAACAATGTTATTTAATCAGAGCAATATTTAAAAAGTTTACAACGATCAAAAGTTTGAAAATCGTTTCCTGTAAATTCAAGGTTTTTGAGATATCACACTATCGTCGCAAGTGGACGATATGTTATATTTATATTGAAAACATTGTATAAATTAAATTACAAAAAGAGTGTTAGTAGATTGACTCTGAAAAAAATATCCTACCATCTTTAGAAGTTGAGAGCTGCGTTCAAAACAACGATGCGGCTGTTATGTGAATTTTGTATAAATTGATTAAAACCTTTGCAAGTACACAATCTATCTTTGTTATATACCACGAAATGAATTCATATGCACGTCTTTGAATAACGGAAATAATAATGGTAATAACTTTATTTATTTATTTATACACCGTGTAAGTCTGCATTCCGCCATATTTAAATAGATAAAATAGTAATGTTGCCTATTATTTCAGCAAACTTAAAAAGTTTTTAGTATATAGACGAGTAAGCAATCGACTTACGCCCGCACTTAGAGTCGTTTTAATGATTACTTAATTTTAAGTAAAGATTTTTAAGACAAAATTGCTGCACTCAGAGAATTAAATTAAATTAATGTTAATTGGCATTTAACTAACTTGATTAGCAAATTAATGCCAATTAACATCATAAACTCTTCTCTGAGTGCGGCAATTATATTTTTAAATTCTTAACTAAAAATTAAGTAATCATTAAAACGACTGAGTACGACCCTTAGTTTTTGTCGATGTAAAATGATACTAATTTCATACAAAAATCACTTTATTTACATTCATTTATCAGCAGTCGTAACAACATCCGTCAATATGGCGAGCATGCAAATTAACATGTGTTGGTAGTTATGGTATTTAATTATTAATAGTGATGTATTTTAGTGTATTATTAGTTCTTTGTATCTGTGTTCGTCTTGTTTTTTGTTTTTATTTTTTTTTTAAGAGAAAATAACGCCAAGAACGCTCTGTTACAGTGAAAGAGGACACGACGTTCGGCAGCTGCGAGCGGCGCGGGCGCTCCGGCCAAGAAGGCGCGATGATGGCAGCCGAGTGAGTGAGATTGAGTCAGTCAGTGAGTGAGTGAGTCAGTGAGCGCAGCGCCGGGCCTCCCGGCGCCGCCGCCGCCGCCACCGGACCAGGACTCTTTTTATATTACAGAGGCCTTTTTTTTTTAGTTTAAAACGAAAAAAAAAATTAGAAAAACAAGAAAAAGAAAACATTGTCAGTATAATATTGTAATATGATTATCGTAATATTGAATTGATAGAGTGGAATATATTTTGGTTTTAAATTAGTGTGACGATTTTGCTACGCGCGATTCGATTTTACACTCGCTGCTGTTGAATCGATTACTTATCCTCCTACGACCTTGATATTCCTTGCCCACTCCGCGCGTGCCTGTAACTAAAGCCTGAAAGCCTGCTCTAGAAAGGAATAAAACATTAGTATTCTGTGTACACGTCTTATGTATATTTTTTTCAAATGAGATTTTTGCTATCGCGACGTGTCGATAGTTCATTGGGGTCGTGAAATATCTAGGCACGTATTTTTGACTACATTTTGTTCTAAATTCTATTTAGTCCGTCAGCTAGATAATAAAAAAATAATAGACACGTATATTTTGCTTTTTAAAAGCTTTTATTCAAATTAATGAAAATATGCTTGGAAAAAGCGCATTAAAGTTTAGGTAGTGGGGACTCGTAACGTCATATGCATGTAAAAACTGTACTTGGTTGTGACGTCACGCGTCATTTCGACTCAACGTATCGCCGTTATTTTTTGTTTAAGTAAAAAAAAAATAAAAAATGGGGGGGGGCAATATTTTTTTTAAATCTACACGACGGACTAGAAACAAATATTTTGTCAAATATCTTATCGGAGGACAGGCGTAATATGTCTGCCCACAAATTGATTCAACCGATTGCGTGTGAAATCGAGTCGTGTGAAACAACTTTTGGACGGCACAGAGATGTCGGTTTAAATTATAACATAATAATATTATGTATTATGATGGTATAAAATTGAGTAGGCGAGTTTTGTTGTGGAAACTTCGGTGACTAACTTTCATGATTAGACACTTGTATGTAAAAAGAATTTAATTCTGCTATTATTGTTAGTTGTAATCTTTTTTTTTTCTATTACATTATATTTCCTTCGCAATGTATATTGTAACGTTTCGGCGAAGAGTGCGTCGGTTAGTAGGCTATTATTAAATAATTGTGTGCGTTTTTTCACAATTGGAAGTGTGAAAAAAGTTTAATTAATTTCATCCGTTCATATTATATTCTGCTCTCAATATTTAGTTATTTCTTTTTAATATTATTATTATTATTAATTAATTGTTAAGCAATTTAATCTTAATTCGTTAGTTTCATTGATAATGTTTTTTTTTTTTTTCGTGATTGATTTGAGTCGTTTCGGCGGTCCCAATGTAAATATTACAAAAGATGCGATCGGGCATTCTCCCCCTTATAGATAGTTATTCGTAACATTACTATGGTTTTAATATAAGATTATTTAATAAATTGGCTATATAATTTGGAAATCTACCGATAAAAAGTACTAAAAAAGTAACCGTGTTTATAAGAGGGTAATGAAAGTTTAAAAAATATAATTATTATTGTACTAATTAATTATTATTAGCTTTAAGTGATCTCTGTTTCTTTACAAAATGCCTGTAGACATCAGAGGCCGCGCCGAGATCGCTCGAGGCGACGCAAGCTCGAGTGACAGAGAGGGACAGACTATGACTTCGGCATAGTTTAGTCTCGTTCCTTCATTCCTACTTGGGTTGTTGTAAGAAGTCTCGTTGGCCGCCTATATCTTTTTTTTTGTTCCTTTCGAGAAGTTATTTTTATTTTTGGTACGATAATAGTCCTATAATTTTTAAATTAAATTTAAAATGAATAAAATTGTACATAGGAGTTTTTTGCAGCAGCCGCGGGAAATTGGATGCATACATACACGTTGTATGCGTCTTATATTTTGTTGTAATGCGTGTAAAATGAAAACAATATGTAAATATAATATTAGACAGTGTTCTTTTTAACTGTTAATTTTTGAGAACATACACCGATAGGGTTTTTTTTTTTGAGATGTTTCCGATGGATTCGTAGGAGTCTGTGGCGCTGGGGAATTTCTTGCGCTTAGTTTTGAGGTAACTTTTTTGATAGTGTAAAGGAGACTTGACGGGATTTGAGCAGAAAATGGACATCAGTTTTATTATTATTGTATATTATTGTGTGAATGTGGCGTATTTTGCATAATAGTGATCCATTAGTATAGTAGAAATAAGATCTTTTCCATTGGAATCAAAGCGAAAGAAGTCTGCTATGTATAAAAGTGAACATATAATTTTCCACGATTCCATGTTGTTTCCTATCAAATACTTAGTATCGAATACAAGCGACTTTGTTCCCCATTGCTACGGACACAAGATATAAAATGCTTTGCGATACTGCCGTCTCAAACTAAAAGATTAAGCGGACAACGATCATTCTATAACAATATAGTCTATGGTCGCGGATGACGTGAAATAACGGATTTTATTGCGAAGCTAGAAATAAATAACACGACCGAGCACAATGTTTGGGGCGTCAGTTGAGTGAGGTGTTAATTTATTATAGAGAAAAATAAAATAAACATTATTTGAGAAACACTGTAACATAGTAAGGAATGATTGTGAGTGAGATAGTTGTCGCAAATGGAGACAAGATTGGACGGTTGGATGCTGTGATTGTTGTCAGTGTACAAGGATCCCTCGTGGATGTGCTGGGCCGGCAGTCTCGACAGCATTTCGACAGCGATATCCTATCGATCGTTAACTAGAGAAAAGTTGTCGACACTGCCGACCCTGCGGGGTTAGCCAAGTTGACATTCTACAATCGTTGACGCACAGAAAACTTAATTAGCGAACCGTCATTTCACTTGGTCAGTCAATCAAAACTCTAGTTTTCAAGTGGTTACGTAAAACTAGAGTTTTGATTGGCTGACCAAAGTTTTATATTCTAGTTTTCTATGCGTCAACGATTGTAGAATGTCAACTTGGCTAACCCCGCTGGGAACGATACGTTTCGGCGATTGATCGATATTAGGACGGTTTCTCGATTATAATAACGCTGTGCCGTTATTTGTTGAGTCGATTGACTTCTCGACTAGTGGAACTGCATTTTTATATAGATTCACGATTATATTATATTTAGACAATCGAGAAGTATAGTATCGACTTTTTTTTTTAATATCGCTTATTTTTTCTTCACTCAACGCCCACAAATGTGAGAAAGTGTTTCGTTCGAAAGCCAATCTGTCTCCAATTGAGTGTGTATACTCAATGTACTGCACTTTAAACTAAATAAATTAATGAATAAAGTATTTAAAAAATGCACGTTTTGATTTTTTTTTTTCACTTACAAAATCTAATCTTATTGAATCGTTTATAGGTTTTTAGGCTGTCGCTACTGATTTCGCCTATCCGAGTATTCTGTAGGAAATTTAAACCGATATAATAAAGACAACATTGCACGTAATTGTTCTGTGCTATATCCACTGAAATTCGTTGCCGAGCCCTCTTGTCTGCTTCTACCCGTTCGGTTTGTAATGCTCACGCGCTTGCAAATAGGTATGGCGGGAGCGGACTTCTACCCACACCCTATTTGGCTTGTCACCGACTTGGAACCGAAAAAAAATTTTGAGTATGAATATGTTTTTATACCTAATCAAAAACTGGATAAGCGCGAGTCGGTTCGCCCAAGGGGTTCGGTTGATTCAAGTTAACGCCAGGGATGGGTGAAGCCATTGTGATCGAAGGTAAAGCCGCATTTTGGCTGGGATCAGGTAAATGTAAAACTGATGGGCAAAGAATAAGTACAGTAAAATTATGAATCAACATTTATTTACCTTTATTCATTGTATTGTTAGAGTATGTACTTACATGACTAATTATTGTAGATAGATCTAGGTAGGTGTATAGGTAGGTACTACAATATACCTACCCTATATTTAAATTAAAATCTCTATATTTCACAATAATAAAAATCGACTTTGACTCGTTCCAATAGGTAAAATTGGACGCCGATAAACAATAACATGTTAACCCACATCATTAAGTTATTGATACAAAACGCTTTATTGAGAGTTATGGAACGTTTTCTAATTATGTTTTTACCTTATTACATTGTTTAAATACTAACAAATTGTTGAACATAAAAAAATGTTGACAAAAAATGGCGCTATTGCTTTTAAAACACGATATACTCAAAATTTCTCCAGTGTGGGTTAACATACTATTGCTTATCTATGTCCAATTTACAACTGGGTGGTTTTCTAACACGAGAGTCACGTTTTTAGTGATGTTGAGTTAAATCACTACTAATATAAATGCGAAAGTAACTGTCTGTTACGCTTTCACGGCTCAACCGATCATCACAAAATTTTGCATAGGTACACGTCAGAGGTACAGAAAAGGACATAGGGTACTTTTTATCCCGGAATTCCCGCGGGAACTCGGAAATTAACACTGGTTAAATCTCATGAAGTTATGCATATACGTTGTCAGTAGGGCGATTATGTAACTTTTGTTTCTATCATTTTTCGATTTCAATCGGAAAAATAGCGGTTTTGTGATTAATTGGTTATGTTTAGACAGCTTCAAGTTTTGAAATATGTTTGTTTTGTTTGATTGCTAGATATTGTAGGTGTCAAAAAGTGCATATTGTAATCGCAAAACCACGATGTTTTTGATTGCAAGCGAAAAACGATAGAAACAAAAGTTACATAATAGCCCCTCAGGGGTACAGAAAAGGACATATAGGGTACTTCGTATCCCGAAATTCCTGCGGGATCTCCGAAATTGCCGCGGGTAAGACCACGGGGAACAGCTAGACAATATTTATGTAGGTACTAATCTATTTTGCATAATTGTTATTCTATCGATTTCGATGAAATATTAGAAGATATAGCCAATGGTGCTAGTACACCATTTTAAGAGCTTTCATTGCAACTACCTAATAATTTTTCGATGTAGGCATGGCGTCAGTTAGATGTGCCAATAATATTTATTTAATTCACACTACGTACAATTGAACAGCTGTCGTAACATCACATTCACACAACGGATAACGTATCTATACTTACTGCTAAAGTATAAGTAGGTACATTAATATCAATGTAGAACGATAAGTAACAACATAATTAGAACCTACGTACATTCGAAAGTATAACCTCTCCTCGAACCTCTGCTATTTGGAATGTAAAACCGATATCTGTCATAAAACTAGAAAATATCTTACATGATAGTTTTTAAAAGGAAGTCTATGCCGGTTGGACTATGACTGTGTAGTATGGAATATTTTTTTTGGACGGCACTCGATCGCATCATAGAGAAATATCATTCCTTTCTCTAGATAAATCCAATGTCCAAAACGGTCTACCGACTCCAGTCGATCCACTTTCGTCTATTTCACTTCTCCGATCACTTTCACTATTTGGTCTATTTTATCTAAACTATTTATCTATCCTGCGGAGCTAGGATACGCAACACGATAAAATTTTATCGAGCCATTTTATCGATTCTCGTCGACATAATATATCGTTTTGTCCACCAGTGGTAAAAAATGTTTAACCGAATCTAGTCTTAACTCAATACCCCACTACTGCACTTTTTTGCTTGGACGCCCACAAATATTTGTCGTGTCGACAATTTTATCTTTCGTTCGATAAACATATCATGTTGCGCATCCTAGCTCCGCTGATCAATCCAATGACGTTTTAGTATCAATTTTCCAATTCCTGATCGGTCTACTCAAAAACTTTATATTATAAGGATTCTTGTAGGTACCTACTACCGATCACAATATCCATAATAAGTGTGTCAGGACCACATCAGTCACAGAAAGCTTAGTTTCGGAGTTATTAATCCAAAGACAACGAGAAAGATATTATATCGGGAGATTAGGTAGTCTGGGTAAATAATAAAAACGTTTGTTTGTTTGTAGTTGAGATATTAAACTAGTTAATAGATATTTAACTTAGTTACCTAATTAATTTATCTATAAAACATAATTACTATCTAATACTTTGTTTATATTTTATATTAACGATGGTCTTCTATATAGATAATAATAGGTGTATAGGTTGTAACTTTTAATAACGAATGAAAGTATTTAACATTTTCACACTGAATATACTTTATTTATTATTATTTTCTAATTGCATTTTATGCTTCGTTTACAACAATAATTTCATTACAAAACCAATTCATGTTTATATTTTTTTATTATTATAACATATATTAACATGATAGATAAGTTCCATATAATATAATTGATTGCAACATCTAATTGAATTGACACTTTTAATTGATGTGACGATCATAATAATAAAGGTACGTAGCTATTACCTATATTATTTGTTTGATATAAATACAATACACCAATATTTGGACGCAGATAAGCAATAACATGTTAACCCTCAAAATTAAGTTATTGATTCAGAACGATTTATTGAGAGTTAGGGAAATGTGTTTACCTTATTACATTGCTTAAATATGTAACTAAATATTGAACATAAAAAGTGTTGACACAAAATAGCGTTATAATTTTAAAACACGATTTACGCAAAATTTCTCCAGTGTGGGTTAACACACTATTGCTTATCTATGTCCATTTTTTGGTAGATAATTATTTATTAAAAGTAGATAGATACAGTCAGGCGCGGATCTAGGATTTGGTTGATAGCACTACGAAGTATATACACTACAGAGTTCTGAAGGAGAGGAGCTTTAGACATAAGTCTAGTTAATTTGTGGAGAGGAGAGCGGAGTGAAGAGGCGGAGCTTTGCCGCCCCGGGCCTCTGACGGGCTTAGTCCGCCACTCAAAGACATTCTATACAACGTATTAATGAATTAACTGAAAACTAGAAAGTAGTTTGCTCAGAATCGACTTCCGAATCAATCGCACCATGTTTTAACATAGGTTATATTTTTTTCAATTTTACTAGCCCATGTCTAAATTATTTATAATACAATATTTGTTTGGTAGGCGCGGGCGTAGCGCTTGGAATTTCGTAGATAGGTCACCTCCAAATTAATGTTGAATAACTTTTAAAGTATAAATTTTTTCGTCATAAAATAGATTTTAATCATATTATTGTTTATTTTTTAAATGGGGTGTATCAGGTTTTCAGTTAATTCATTAACACGTTGTATATTGCCGCCACTGATAGCCAGTATTGACGGTAGGTATAGCCAGAACGTACCTAGTACCTACCTAGATTGAAACTAATATATCATGTAGTTTACTATTGATTATGAATAAATTGATGAAAAAAAACTATAGAAACTAAAAAGGTTTATTTTATGAGTTACCTATCCAGCGAAAAAAAAAATCAGTTTTCAGAACTAGTAAGCAATATCCAAAGAGATTGGAATTAGCTAAGCCTTAACACTACTAGGTACAGTCAGTGAAAGAGATAAGTCCATTAATCGTCCATATCACGATCCATCAACAGTAATGCTCAATTTAATATAACCTCCATTGTCAGCATGCATATTGCATACGAATGTACCTATTTTTCTTTTGAGAGCATGCCCATAAAACTAAGCAGTATTAAAGCTATAGGATTTGGTACATTCCTTTTTAACACACACACACGTCGCACATCTGTCCCTTAGTGCGGTAGGCAGAGACTATAAACCTAGGTATCTAAATTATAATATTATCTAGGTATGTACAGTCAGAATCATATATGTAAACACTTTTCACTCATCATCGTTCGACTTTAATACCATTGCTATAATTCAAAATTGATTAGTGGAAGGTGTGATGAACGCTCGCATTTGTTATCTACTATTTGAAAGTTAATATTAATTTGTTACCGACCAGCCGCCATGTTGTGTACCCTAGTATAAAGCATTTCGGTTTGGCGAGAAAATCACAAGCTTAACCTTAGAGAGAAAACCTCACTGTACAACCGTACAACATTGTCTATAGATTTATATTCTACTTTGAACTAAAGCCACGAATAAAAAAGAAGAAAAACGAAGACTGCCGATGTCTGTGTTTACCTAAATATTTTTGATGATGACTGTACCTAACTACAGCAAGTTTGAAAACTCAAAAGAGAAAAGGTTTTGAGGTAATTTCGAGTGTTTCTGGAAAAACAATGGAAGAACTGGTTGTACTGTTGTAGGTACATAACACGTTGATTGTTTTGATTTTTTTGTATAGTTAGGTAGGTACCTTATTTGGTAACAAGTAGATACCTAACAAAAACACCGTGAAATATCGTGGGAAACCCGACAGAAGCGAAGCTTCTTAAGGTTTGTATAGATCCTTAATATCCTTTTAATATTCCTAACGAAACAATTTGGTAACTATAGTGTATCTATAGGTAGGCAGATATAAATAAAGTATTCAAAATATACAATCGTCTTAACAATATATGGACGAAGATAAGCAATAACATGTTAACCCACAAAATTAAGTTATTGATTCAGAACGATTTATTGAGAGTTAAGGAACGTTTTTTAATTATGTGTTTACCTTATTACATTGCTTAAATATGTAACTAGATATTGAACATAAAATATGTTAACACAAAATGGCGCTATACTTTTTAAACGCGATTTGCTCAAAATTTCTCCGGTGTGGGTTAACACAGTATTGCTTATCTATGTCCATATGTACCTAAGGTTCGATTAGTTTGGTAAGTAAGTAGGTAGGTATATAAAACTATTAATTTTCGTAAAATTGTTATGATCGTTTGCCATTGTTTTTATTTCGATGTATTTGTAGAGGATATAGTTTATTCGCTAACAGGCGGAATCACTATATTCAATTAGGCGAACACCTCTTCTTTGTTTACTTGTTACATTCAAAGCCAAAGATGAAAGCATCGCATGAATCCTGCCTGTAGGTATATAACTACAGTTACAAGTATAGTATTATATTATCTGTGCTACAGTGTAGTTAATACCTAACATAAATAGAAAAATACTAATGATAACAATAGGTAGTTCATATAGATAAATACAGAGAAACTCTCCTTTCAAGACTATTAAAACAATAAAAAAAGATTTTGTGACAAGAAATATAATTTTAAGCTCGACGAGCGTTATCAAAATTATAATAAAAACTATTTACAATATTTCATACTCCATAGTAGGTATCACGAAATGAGATCAACACAAAGTTATTATAAATGTAGATAAGTACCTACTTACTACATCTTTTAAACCTAAGTAATTTTATTGTGTTTTTTTGTCTTTTCCTCGCTTTCACTGCCTGCTCATTTCGTCACAAGTCAGGATTGGACCATGATTATTATTTCAATCTATAAAATTGACTTTATTTATAACACTTAACAATTAAAACTATCTGACTCATCAGATCTATTACATAATTTTATTATTACCTATGTAATTTTATAGGTACCTCTATACCTATTTAGATCTATTATACCTTATGTCAGCGGATATTTCTGAGGACTGTTAGGTACTTTCCAAACCGTCGGAATTTTGTATAATGCCTAGTACAAAAAGGCCCGGTTTTGTATAACAGGCTAACTTTTTGAATTGAGACCACAACAAAGTCGAATGGTACCGATTTTCTGTCCATTGCATTAACTTCGCGGAACGTCTGTTTCTAAAATAGGTACCTAACTGTTAATAGGTACAATTGGGTGCTTGACAATTTTTTGTTTAGTCCGTCGTGTAGATTAGTAAAAAATATTGGATACTTATTTTTTTCTTTTTTTACTTAATCAAAAAATAACGGTGATAGATTGAGTTGAAATTGCGCGTGACGTCACAACCCGCGGTGCAGTTTGTACGGGGCTTATACTACTGAATAGTGATGTCACGAGTCCCTCACCCTAAACTTTAATGCGCTTTATCTATGTTTATTTTCATTAATTTGAAAAAGCAAAAAATACGTGTCTATTATTTTTTTATTTTCTAACTGACGGACTAATTAGAATTTAGATTTTCATGCCCTGGAGAATTCCCAATTGGCCAATGACATATAGGTGGGTCTGGAAACTCGATAGAGGACTACTGCATGAATAGCAAGTCAAAATAGAATTTAACTCCAGTATATTAAATTTAGCTTTCTACAAAATTATCCAATTTTGCAAGGGTATTTACGACATTACAAAAAAGCTTAAATGAAACGCATGTAGATATCTACAATCTATGCAAGATTTTAAGGCAATGCCCCGCGCATAATATTCTGGATAACAGATGCCAGTACGCCACTCAAGTAATAGCAAAAGATGCTCATCAATCTATTAGATCAGCCTCGATCAGCTAGGCCAGATGGCAATGGAAATTTGGTGAAGAATAAAGATAGTAATGTGTGATCGATAGAAGAAATCCAATCCAAAAAGTTAAAGCGAACGAGTTTGAGCGAACGAGAAATATTAGGTATTGTATTGTTCAGCGATCTAGATTGAATGATAAGATCGAAAAACACCTTTATATCTCTAGGTAACATCGACGTTTTAAATTTTCATAAGACAATTTTTAATGAAGAATTAGCATCTAATAATACTCATATTATAAACTACATATTATTATAATAATAAAAATTACTAATTTTATTATTCTAATAATTTATTAACTGTAATCTTAGGCCAAAATAAATGATTCTATAATTATCTATTAAGTATAGGAGGTACGGTCACCAAAAAAATATCAACATAAATCATGCACCTATTAGGTATATTTGTAGGACTTTATTTAAGTGTAAAAAAATACAAAAGATAAGAAGTATTTTTCAAAGCGTCCTAAATTTCTCTTAAGAAATTTAAGTTTTACATAACACGATTTTACTGTTGCTCAAGTAAGAATAAATCAAATCATTCAAACATTCCTTTAGTTTAATAAAAGTAATAATCCTTTTTGCTTTAAATTTACAATAACACTGGGAGACGGTGGTAACAACTAAACTATGCCTTAAGGCGCTATATTTAAACACCAAAACCCAACAGTATAAAAGAGAAATTTATATCTACTAGTAGTTTAATAAACGGAAACACAGTCGGGCTTGTTCCAGGAGCCGAAGAAGTTGAGCTCGTAGAGGCTGGCTAGGGTGATGAAGAGGAGGTACCACACCATCAGAACGACGCCGTACTTGCGGTCCAGCTTCCAGCCGTTGGCGTGGGTGGCCACCACCAGGAAGATGACCGTAGAGAAGAGGGACAGCGTCGAGTATATCAGACCTAAACACCGGACAATATCGTAAAACAAAGTCCTCCGCCACGTCTGTCTGTCTGTCTGTTCGCGATAAATTAAAAAAATACAGAACGGATTTTCATGCGGTGTTCACCAATATATCTATTAAGTACATAGAATGATTCGAGAGGTTAAGGTTGAACGTATAGTTTATCGTGAATTTCCTGAGGGAAATTGGAAACTACCGCGGGTAAAATCGCGGGAAACAGCTAGTAGTAAAATAATAACACTTGCACATTGATACACAGCGCCAGTTAAACGCCCAGTTCAAATTATCAAAAATCTTGGGAAAGTAGTGAGTGATAAATAAATTTCACTTTTATTACAAAACTTTTTGGGACATGTAGTGCTATGTGGTAGTGTCACCCGGCTGTCAAGTGTCAATCGTCTTTTACTTAGGTCACAGCCCAAAACAACCCGACAGTCTCAAACTGGCTGTCGTCGACAAGGTCGAAGGGCAAAGACCACGCGGCTGATCGCCGAGCTAGACAGTCTGTCTCTACCTCCCTGAAAAATTCTGAAGACCGACATAGGCGTGGAAACGGCTTTTAAACAGTTCCATTCAGCAGTTTCAGCACGGGCAGGACCTGCAGCAATGCGAGAAAGATGAGAAAGAGGAGAGCGTCTCACCCTTGCTGATGACGTTGACGTGGCTGCCCGGGTGGATGACCGCCGTCTGCAGGAACCACGGCAGCCCGAGGCAGACGAGGATATCGAACACGTTCGAGCCCACGGCGTTCGACACGGCCATGTCACCGTACCTGTGCCATATATTGATTAGTTATTGACTAGTTGTTACCCGCAGTGTCACCCGCGTTATAATTTCGGAGTTCCTGCGGGAATTCTGGAATAAAAGCATCCTATGTTCTGTATGTGTTCATTTGTGTTGTGTGTCTCATCTTGCTTGAATAAATCTTTCTTTCTTTCTTTATATGTCCTTTTTTGTTCCCTTGACATCATTTATGTGGTTGAACTGCTAAAGCGTGAAAGCGTAACTAACAAACAAACTCTTTAGTTTAGGATTAGTAGTATCTAAAATTAGAGTACCCATAGATAATTATAGTCGTGGTATTTTCGCCTCATTTTCAAGGCAAGGGTTGTATCCCAGACTCGTGTAGGTACCTATGTACATCTTTGATCTATGTGCCGACAAAACGATTAGGTACCACTGATTTTTAAGTGAAGTAAACATCGTGAGGAAACAATAGCATGGCGGTTGGGCACTTTCTAGTGCCCGGCTGGCTGGCTAACACCTTCAAGGTGAAAATCTGTCGCCAAGCACCTGACTCACTTGAAATCCAGTTCCAGCTAGGTGATTTTACATTTTCGACTACGTACACTCTCTTAACATCAGGTAAGCTGTGGTCAAACGCCTGGTGCGAGCGTGTTCACACTTTAAAATCACCCATGAAAGGAGTCCCCGTCAACCGCCAGTTCTTCTGGCGAGGCTGCTGAGAGAGAACAGCCTGAACAACCACGACCCCGCTGCTCGGCCCTGAATATTAGTAGGTAATGTAGGTATGCATTGATTGTTCTCACCCTTCCTTGATGACGGCGAGGGAGGACAGTGCGTCCGGCACCGACACCCCGGCCGCCACGAACGTCAGCCCCATCACGGTGTCCGGGATGCCCAGGGTGTAACCTGCACCGAGCAACACCCTTCAGTCCACCAACACCAAGAGAACCTTCGATTTCTTGAGCATTGACTCAAACTACCCCAGACATTTTGATATAAAAAACTTAAAATTGATCCATGAATGAGCGAATAAACACTTTATTTGCCGCTTTTTACCTACAGGCTGTGTAGGTAAAAAAAACATATATACAACGAATTTCTAAAGTTCAAAAAAGTGATGATTTTGTCATATATATCTATACGTACTTACCTACCTACTACTTAAGGTGGATAAAAACGGGGGAAATTTACAACAAAAAATCATATTATGAAGAAAAATCTGTCATAAAATCTACTAAGTATAGCTATTTATAAAATGTCTTTCTTATGACCACGGAGCAGATACAGAGACATAAACCCTATCAGTATCTGCCGTAAAAGGCTGGCTTTTATCGGGTTTAAACCTAAGCACCGAGTTTATTGTCCATCTATTATATCTACCTATCAGACAGACCCAAGACAAACCCCGAGTCTAGTCTGTCAGTTAGGCTGTTATTTTACTGCCAGCAACAGCAATATGTTAACACTTTCGTCTGTCTGTAAACTTTAATAATAATAATAATAATAAGTTTACTTAACCACAAACAATTTTAATTCAATGACTGTAAAGTGTTTACATGTATCTGCTGCCTACTGTACAGGCTTTACGTGACTCACCGATGATGGTGATCATCCAGACCATGAAGTAGGAATAGAAGGAGATCCACAGCATGGAGATGACAAAGGTGACCGGGTACCAGCGGCCGCGGCAGTCGGGCATGGTGTGCCGGCACGACCAGTGGATCGGGAACACGATGTACCACCACGCGAGCTGCAGCGGCGCTACGGAACAAGATAAGTGTACAGTTGCTGAGATGGTTTCATCGGAATCCAAGTCGGATCGGACTTGGGTTGGAGTCGGAATCGGAATCGGAGTCTGAGTCGTATTCCCCCACCAACCAAATTGACAATTTATCATCGCTATCGCTATGCGAAACTGAGGAACGTATCGTCGCGTCATTTTGAAAAATTGAACTTTTGGTTGGACGAATCCTCTTAATTACGAATATAACCATCGCACAAGTTCTAACAAGAAAATGGCAAATCATTTATCTACTCGCGTTTATTTTGAGAGTTTCCGTGGTAATTCTGTGAAATCCTTTCATAACTGACTTCTACTCATCATAAACTCATGTTTAGACAGATCTTACACATTCATGGAGCATTCATATTGGATAGATAATATACGTATTATAGATATTATGTAGATTGAAGAGATTTACAATAGATAACTTTATATAACGACGATGCGTATTTACGACATAAAGAATTAGGACTTACTCGCTCCGATAGGCTTGATCAGCGGATCGATAGCGGTCTCTGGATTGTACTCCTTGGCCTTGTAGTATGCTTGCTGCGGTGGCGCCTGATGGAGAGATTGTTTATAGCGATATACCTACTAACATTCAAATTCATTGATTGACAAGTGTTCACATATTTATAATGCTGACTGTACACAGTCCTGCAATGAAACGGCAGCCAGCTCAACATGAGTGGTTCCTGACGAAGACCAGAACCTAGTCTCAAGCTGGTGGCGCATGCTATAAATATACTAGCTATTCCCCGCGGTTTCACCGGCGATAATTCGAAGTCCTCGCGAGAATTCTGGGATAAGAGTACCTACCCTATGTCCTTCTCTGTACCCCTGACAACGTGTTTGCGAAATTTCATGATGATCGGCTGAGTAGTTAAAGCGAAAAACCGTGAAAACAAGCAAATATGGTCGCATTCTCAATTACAATAGTAAGGTTTCAGACAAACTCACCTGTACGACAGCTTGCTGCGCTTGCTGCCCCGGCTGCGGCTGCTCGCCGGCGGCCTGCTCCGCCGCGGGGCGCTGGTCCTGTCGCCCCTGAGCCCACGAGTCGCCCCCCGGGGCCGGCGCCCACCCCGACGGGGGCGCTTGGTTCGCTGACTGTTGTTGGTCAAATAATACAGGTCATAAATTACAAAATCGTCCATTATAAGTACAAGCTGTTCCCCGAGTGAGTTTAGGGAAACGCCAGCTTTCATTTCGAAATATAAAATTAATCATTTCCAATACGAAAGCTGAGTATACCGTATCATCCCAAGCCCGGCTGGGGTCCCACACTTGGTTGGGGTCCCACACTGGGACTGGCTCGGCGTTGTAAGCCGCGTTGTCGTATGCTCCCTCCGGATTATACTCTGAAACCAAACAACAGTTTTAACCATTTACCTATATAAGGCAACTTAGGTTACAGGGGTAAAGACATCAGAGGACGCAAAAGTCCAGGATGACAAACATCCATTTTTTTTTTATTTTATCACGGTAAGTCGTGATAGCCCAAGGGCGGTAGAATTCTCGTCTCTTACTCAATGGGCGAGGGTTCGATCTCAGGTTGGTGTATCAAATTTTTTACCGTTGGCTTTACGGTGAAGGAAAAATCGTGAGGAAACCTACATATGTGGCAGATTGCAGAACTTAGAATAATATGTAAATTTGTGTGCGCTTGTCCATCCCCTACAATGAGCTCGTATCTAGGACTCTCTCTAGTACCTGTACAAAACAGTGTAAGGCCCTACTTATGGCACATTAAGAAGGCTAATTTTATGATACCTGTTGGTTGTGTAGGCTTGGTTTGTCCGTCCATGTGAGCATATTCCGCGTCTCCTGCTGGCGGTTGTGGTTGACCAGCGCTTCTGATGAGGAAAATATACAAATTGGCAACTTGACAAAATTTTTCCGTCGTGTAGATTAATAAAAAATATTAATGTATGTATTATGTATTGATATATTACTGTATATGCAGATATGTATATTAATGTATGTATTATGTATTGATATATTACTGTATATGCAGATATGTATTTTATTTATATTCTTATATATTATGCCTTCCTTATTTTTTCTTATCTATTTATTTTACAACTTTTCTTTTATTTCCTTTCCTTTTTTATCCCGTCTTGATTCTATCAAACCATTATTTTTATGTTTGTCAACCTCCTTTCTATTTATCTCTTCTCCCGCCAATGTTTTCTTCAATTCCATTCGATTTTTCAAAGGTTGACTGGAAGAAATCCCCTCGCGGGATAAGTCCGCCTTTGAGCATAAATTACCTATTTGTTTTGTTTTTATCAACTTGTAAAAACTTTTTTTATGCTCAATAAAGTATACAAACAAACAAACAAACAAACAAAAAATATTGGACAAGTATTTTTCTTTTTTTACTTAATCAAAAAATAACGACGATACATTGAGTTGAAATTTCGCGGGACGTCACAACCCGGTGCCGTTGTATGGGGCTTAAGCCGAAAAATGACGTCACGAGTCCCCCACCCTAAACTTTAATGAGCTTCATCTATGTTTATTATCATTAATTTGAAAAAGCAAAAAATACATGGCTATTATTTTTTTATTTCCTAACTGACGGACCAATTAAAATTTTGATTTTCATACCCTGGAAACCCAATTCTTAATCTTTGCTTATTATTTCAATATGTTTATTTCTCCTTCATACTATTTTGCTTATTTTACGGTTTTTTACTAACATACCTATCATATAATCTCATATAAATTACCGTAGCGGATGCGTTAATTTTCAAGATCTATAATAGGTATAATATAGATTCAGCAAAATCCCTTTAACTTAAATTTTTCGACCTGATATCCCGACCGTTAGACCCTTGGGATCATTGTCTTTCCTATACTTAAAATCTTCTCCAGATCAGACTCAGACTTTTGAAAAACCATTATTTTGCAAGCCTCATCTCACAGTCTACTCAGATGGCCTGACCAGAACCAGTTTGTACTAGATCGTCCATATCACGAGCGCACCGCTGGTAAGACGGACCATACCCTAGATTAGAAGAAGATACGTGTATTACTTGTAGGTGACGAGCGCAGCCTGCTCTTCCCTGGTCGGCAGCTTGAAGGGCAGCGGCAGCTTCAGCGCCCACTGCTCCAGCTGCGTGTTGTATCGCAGCGCGATGCAGTACACGCCGTACATTATCAGCATGAACAGCGCTTCTGGCCTGTGAGACGATATCAATACTTCTTACTGTTGCTCTATCCAGCGGGATTAGCCAAGTTGTGATTCTACAATCGTTAACGCATAGAAAATCGTCATGTCGGTCAATCAAAACTCTAGTTTCCAATTGGTCATGCAAAGCTAGTTTTGATTGGCTGACCAAGTGCCATGACGATTCTTTACCAATGTTTTCTATGCGTTAACGATTGTAGAATGTACCAACTTGGCTTACATTATCTGTGACTTGGCTAACTCCGCAGATTCACAACATTAGCATAACAATAGGTTTGTGTCCAATATTGGGGTAAAACCCTTTAAGATCTTGTCCTCAAAATGGCTAATCAGGTCGTTAAGTCTAATATTTGACGACCAGATTGGCGCAGTAGATCATCATGCCTGACCGGCAATCAAGAGGTTCCGCGTTCGATTCCTGTTGGAGAGTGGACTTTGTGTGGACAAAGGGTTCTATTTTCTGGTCTGGGCCTGTTTATATATCTTAATATTATATAATAGGTATATGTAATAATACATAGTGTAGGTATGCCACGTTTGCTTGGTTTCCACGATACAAGCTTATGAGATCAAGTACATCTGTGTGTTGTGAAGTATTACTACTATTATTTTCCTTTATACATCCACTATTCGTTAAAGGAGGATAATAACTGATTTTTACTTTTTTTTATGTCATAGGGGGCAAACGGGCAAGTTACACCTGATGGTAAGTGATTACCGACGCCCATAGACATCTGCAACACCAGAAAGCATGTAGGTGCGTTGCCGACCTGGAACGGGGCTGGGAACTGGCTTTCAAGTGGGGCTGCCGGAACACACCGTTAGGTGCTTGGCGACTGATTTGCAACTTGAAGATGGTAGCTAGCCAGCCGGGCACTAGAGAGCGCCCTACCACCATGCTATATACTCCTTATATTCGTTTGATTACGCAAACCTCTCACCAAGACACGTAATAATTGGCGATGGTGCATAGCATGACGAGTATGGAGATGGCGTAGAAGAAGCAGTCGCGGCAGAGCGGCCACCAGTTGAGGTGCGACACGGTGCCGGCGCACATCGCGCACACAGAGATCACGAACATTATATTGAACACCGCTGAGCCGATCACCCCGGAGACACCTGGAAAGAAAAACATGATCGAAGAAATTACCTCCATCATCACTGTAGTGTTCACGTACACTACAGAGATACCTCGGTAGGTATCGGTTTATCACTGACTCACTACTACCCCCAGATCCGAGCGCCAGCGCACGTCCGCCTCGCTCCGTGCCCGTAGTGATTATTCGCTCAGTGGAAGAGACTGCCGGTCGGTTGATGTTGACGCTCTTTATATACCCACACGATATTTTTTTATACCCTCTCTCGGGCACCTACATGAGACAATGTATTGTATTCACTTAGTAGTCACAAACACTACATCCACATCTAGACACAGGGCAGTGTCCTAAAACCCTTCGTGTGTTTAAGACGTGGATTCACGTTCGAAAAATCTTTACTAATTTTTTACGAGACTTTGACTGGTAACTAATTAGCTATGTTATAAGGAGTAAATTCGGCTACTTCGGAGTTCCTGCGGGAATTCCGAAGTTCACGTGGGTGAAATCTCGGGGCACAGCTAGTAAGTAATACGTTATAAAAACCAAAACATGTTCTCATACCGATGTCATCTTGAGCGCAGAATACTCCTATGATGACGGTGGCCAGTTCAGGAGCTGAACTCCCAGCTGCCATGAAGGTAGCACCAGCCACGTCCGGAGCCAGTTTCAATTCTGTAATAAGTATAATAATTATGTTTAATCTGAAAAAAGTTGGAACTTTATACGGACTTCAATAACCCAAGTCGTTCAAAATAAATATTAATTCAAAACAAACCTTCGCAGATTCTGTCGAGACTGGAGACGAAGTACACGTCGCAGACAATGGCAAGACCGATGAATGTAAAGATGGCTACCAGGAAGTGTATAATTAAACCACCGTGTTTGCGAGCCGACTGACCCATCAGAGGTTTTGGAAACTGAAATAAAGTAATATTTCCTTTTTAGAGACACATATATCAGGAATGAGCAATCATCAGTTTTCCTAAAAGTTCTATACGTATCATACATTAGCATTACATCATAATTCTTGCGCTTTTAATTTTTTTGTATTGATAAGCATTTGACTCAGAATTAGTTAAAACTGATGGAGGAAAAAACTTACTTGTTCTATCGCTGGTGGCGTGCAGTTCTCTCTTAGCGGGTGCACTGTAGGTATAGCATTCTTCTCAATCCAAGGTTGCCAAAGATGAAGATAATGATCATTAATAAAATAAAATTACTCTAGAATGACGTTAAAACTCTTCAATTGTACCTCGATTAATCTTGCATATTCAATTTTAACATAGCAGAGTTTTCTATGAACATAGATTCTTCTAAATACCTGCATTAATAATCAAAATTTAAGGCATAATTTAACTAGAATCCACAGGGTTAATAATTTTTTTTTTATTTACCTCATCATAACCAGCATCTTTCTGCTTCTTTTTTTCTCCTTCTGGTACTTCTTTTTCACCATTCGGTTCTTTGTTTTCTTCCTCCGGTTCTTCTTTACCTTTTATTGCTTTTTTCCCATCTTTTGTTTCCTCTTCAGTCTCTATTTTTTCTTCCTCTTTATTTGTTTCTGCATTATTTTCTTCTTTTGTCCCTTCTTCGGCGGTTTGGACAGATTTTACTTCTTCATTATTTTCATTTTTCTCTCCCACCCTTTCACCTGTTTCTTTTGCACCTTCTGCGCCTGAAAAAAAATTTTGCTTAATTTTAAAGCCAACCCACAGCATCAGAATTTGAATTCTTATTTACTTTTTATTAAGTAACTGATATAGGTATTTTATTAAAATACTTATTTTTTTTATTTTTCCTTACCTTTCTTATCATCAGCTTCTGTATTCTCTTGCACTTGTATCGCCTTCTCGTTTTGTCTGAATACTGAATGGTGTTCTTCATGTGCGGTTTCTGGCAAAGGCGCCTTATCTGGAGCCGGTTGGGGCTCATCGCTTTTTGTGTCGAGCGATTTTGATGCGCCCGAGGAGTTGACAGCTTGGAAGACAGAGTAAGCTATGAGGACGATCGAGACAGTCAACCATCGGTGCCGCCGGGGTCTTGTCATCCTCTGAAATCATGAAAATAAAATATATATCTATTCATTGATCAATTGCATCCCTAATAGTGATTTTGACGTGGTTCTAACGAAAATCTCGTTTGTTGAAAGCTCTCTCTCTCTCTCTCCAATGTATCTCTCACTAACTGATAGTCTTAAGTTCTTCTTCAATCATGGTATCTATCACGATTTATTGCATTTATTCCTATAATACAAAAAACAAGCTTAAAGAGATTATAGGAAGTCTTCTTCTTCTTCTTTTTCTTCTTTAATAATGGCGTCTATAATTATAATTTGCCAATGACAATGTTTCAATAATAAAAATCTTTTCATCTACTTCTTCAATTATGGCGAAACGCCAATGACAATGTTAGATTGTTCCCCAAGTTAAAACGTGGCTCTCTTGAAAGCCAGTTTCCTGCTCAGGGTCCAAAATAGATGCTGAAAAGTGACTGAAATAACGAAAAACGTGACACACGTGTTTTCGATACGGCTTTCACTCGTCAACAACCTTATAGGAAGTCTTCTTCTTCTTCTTTAATAATGGCGTCTATAAATATAATTTGCCAATGACAACGTTTCTTAGTAATAAAAATTTCTTCATCTTCTTCTTCAATTATGGCGAAACGCCAATGACAATGTTAAATTGTTCCCCAAGTTAAAACATGGCTCTCTTCAAAGCCAGTTTCCTGCTCAGGGTCCAAAATAGATGCTGAAAAGTGACTGAAATAACGAAAAACGTGACACGCGTGTTTTCGATACGGCTTTCACTCGTCAACAACCTTTTAGGAAGTCACTGCGCTATTGTTTATAACCATTGCTGACAATTACAAATGGATGACTTCTAATTTTTTATTGTTGTAATCAATGACATTCTATGTATTATACTTAAAATATCATTGATTCTAGTGGTTTTTATTTACCTACTGCACATGAGTAAGTATGCCTTAAACCAAAGAGAACCTAATCGCTTGGCTTGAACTTGGTAGGTAAAACTAAAACGTACCTAGTAAGTAATAATTATTGTATTATCTTTGGATAAAGCATTACGATCAGCCGAAGTGGATGATTACCCGGAATAAACAGACAGACAGACTGACAGACAGATAGAGAAAATTTTTAACAATAGATCGTTTGATATTAGTATCGTACATGCATTTAGTGAAAAGCTGTTAATTTGAAATTGCAAACAGACACTTCCATTTTATTTATATGTATGTCGAGATGTCTAGATTTATAGAGGAGAGAAATCTATCTGAGTGATAAGGCCGCCTATTATTTACCTATACCATCACTTAGTTTTAAGAAAAATTGACATAATTCTTTTTGACGTGCTATGATTTCTCTATCTAGGTACTATGTATATCTGTATTTGTCTATCTCTACCTATACTACAATATTTTATTGAAAAAAATCACCATTTATATAAGACATTGTTGTTTTTACAATAATGTTGATTTGATGAAAATTACTGTTCCTAAAATAGCTATATAAAAATGAATAAGGAAACTTTACATGTATATTAAGGAGTTCTTGAAGGAATCCCAAAAATAATGCCGGATACAACCACGGGGAAAAGCTCATAAATCCCTACTAATATTATAAATGTGAAAGTAACTCTGTCTGTCTGTCATCTGTCTGTCTATCTGTTACGCTTTCACGCCTTAACAGCTCAATCGATCGTCATGAAATTTTGTACACACGTTGTCAGATATACAAAGAAGGACATAGGGTACTTTTATTCCGGAGTTCCCGCGGGAACTGCGAAATTAACGCCGGTGAAATCTCGAGATACTTTGCATACACGATGTCAGGGATACAGAGAAGGACATAGGGTACTTTTTATCCCGGAATTCCTGCAGGAACTCCAAAATTACTGCGGGTGAAACTGCGAGGGTCAGCTAGTTTTAATAAATTGATAATAATAACATTTTAATTTCCGAACACAAGTGAGCATCGAATCAAGAATCCTTCAAGAGATTGAATGAAACTCATTTTTATTGCATCATAAACCCGTTATTACCGCTTGCCTCGTACCTATTCCGTGTGATTTTCCGCTATAAAAATGGAATTTTCTCATAAAACACAGCCGTTAAAGCCCTAATTTTATTATTTGACAAATTGTCACGTCTTTCTAATAAGTATTAAATTATTTATTATTTTTTGTGTTTTTATCAACGGGACCTTATAATTCCACAGTAATCAGATCATGTCAGAACTTAAGAATTTGAACTGGACTCCACCGGATAAATCAATTTACATATTTGGGGGGGGGGGGGGGGGGGGGATAATTAAAGTACCTATATTTTAACATTAGTCTTAATATACCATGATACACTTAATTTAATGTTTTTGCAATTTTTTGGTCCCTTACGGCCGCACTCAGAGTCGTTTTAATGATTACTTAATTTTAAGTAATCATTTTAAAAACACTAGATTTTGAAAACACCGATCCTAAAATCTTTAGTCCCGGAATTCCCGCGGGAACTCCAAAATTACCATGAGTAATACCGTGGGCAACAGCTAGTAACTATATATAGAAACTATTATAAATGCGGATGTGAGTTTGTTTGTTTGTAACGCTTTCACGCCTCATCATCAAATTGCGCATTGTACAGGGTTTCAGTTGCCAGGGTTTCAGAAAGAGACATACCTAATGTACGTTTCATCCAGAAAAAAGTGCTGTTCCCGAGAGGTAGAAAATTAATTGACAAACTCTACATTAACGTGAGCGAAGCTGCGGCCGCCAACTAGTAAATTATTTTTTAGTCCGTCTTGTAGATTATTAAAAAATATTGGACACGTATTTTTTTCTTTTTTTACGTAATCAAAAAATAACGGCGACATATTGAGTTGAAATTTCGCGTGACGTCACTATTCTGACAGTTTGTATGGCGGTTTTAGCGGTTAGTGACGTCAGGACCCCCTCACCCTAAACTTTAATGCGCTTTATCTCTGTATATTTTAATTTATTTAAAAAAGCAAAAAATACGTGTCTATTGTTTTTTTATTTTCTAACTGACGGATTAATTAGAATTTTGATTTTCAAAAGTAGTCCACATCCCCATTAGGTATAGTAATCCGCCTACAATGGGTATGATTTGAGGTTTTATTTTTTTATTATATCACAGTTCCTTTCATCGGTCGGGGGAAGGAGAGGTCCCTAAGGACAGATTGATTTCTGTTTATACGTTCATACCAAATACACTGGAGAGCAGGAATATAACGACACACATCCAATGAGATATTATCTATCTACATATTTTATTATCCTACTAATATTATAAATGCGAAAGTTTGTAAGTACGGTCGCCAGTTTTGTTTAGGATTTTTAAGGCAATTGGCTAATTAATTAGAGGCAGGAAAAATGACGGCCAAATCTAGGCATACAAAAACGGTTTAATTTTACTGTAAGGTAGGTACAAGTACTTGAACATTCTATTTGGTAGCAAAGATTGACATTAGTTTTTTGTGACAGCCCGCTGACGTCCTGAGTTGCCCGCTAATCCGTGAAGTGTAGCGAACATCTTCCCGGGCGTTGAAAGGCTGCAGATCTTTCAAAACTACTCCTTGTTCGGTAGGGTGACCAGTCGATTGATGGCTCTTCGCACGACGCCTTGAGCGGTAGTCACATCAGCGACGCGAGTCAGTCCGTCTGATCCCGGGAAAAGCTTGTAGATATGGATGGATGGATGGATGGATGTTTGTTACTCTTTCATGCAAAAACTACTGAATGAATTTAAATGAAACTTTACAGTAATACAACTTATACATCAGATTAACACATAGGGTACTGTTTATCCCGGAATTCCCGCGGGAACTCCGATTTTACCGCGGGTGAAACCGCGGGGCACAGCTAGTTTTTGAATAAAAGTGATTTAACACAAAATTAAGGTCCGTTTCTTCTAAGCGAGATGTATAAAATGGGAAATAATTATTTAAATGCACATAAAAAAAACAAATAGAAAAACAAAATATACACGTTAAATGTAGCACATGTGTATAAAGTTTAACGCAAATGAGTTGCTCTTTAAGTTTTTTTTAATAGTCTAAATTGAAGATTTGTTTTTTACCTACTGCTACAATCTATTTTTATTTTTGATCTTTATAAGGATGACTATTGTTGGCATAAATTGTAATCTAGATACCCAGAATTTGAATGAACTTATTGCTGTTGTTATCCAGAATAAAAGAAAATAAAGTAAAGTATATGACTAAGCTGAAATTAGTGCCGAACTTGCTATTCGAGCATTTCAAGTTCCGACCGTTAAGTCAGGTGAGTTTGAACAGCGATGCGCAAAAGCCTAAAATCTTTTGGTGTGCATTTGTGGATGTGCAATATTTTCAGATAGAAAATTAAAATTTCTCCGCGGTCTAACCCACGTCACTTTTGGAGTTCCCGCGGGAATTCTGGGAGACGAAGTACACTATGTCCTTTTGTGAACCCTTGACAACCCGTGTGCAAAATTTCATGATGATCGTTTAAGTAGTTAAGTGTGATAGCGTAACAAACAAATAAATTACCATTCGCATTTATATATAAGGATTAAGGGTTCTTGTCAAGGAAGTGTAACTTTTTACACTATACATACAGCCTTTTTTATAGTCAGTAGACACTCCATAGTGGCAACAAGTATACTTTTACGAATATTTCACGGCAGCCCAGCTCCCGGCGCCTAGGTAGGTAAATGTGTTGAAACTTGAGAGTAAACAGGTCATACGGATTTTTGCTTCCAAGAAATTCTTTGAGTAACGATATTTTTTTCTTATTTTTTTTATTTACTTATTAGATTTGAGTTAGGATAACAAATAGAGCAGAAGTGTGTTCCTCGCCCTTAATAATCTACTATCTTTACACGGCTCCAACGATTTTTATGAAACTTAGTATACAGGTGTTTCGGGGGCGATTAATCGATCTAGCCAGGTTTAATTTTTAGAGAACGTCGTTTTATCCCTGTTTTCAGGCAATGAAAAATGAGTGTTTGGTAGTTACTGCTTTTCTAATTACCTAGCAACAGATGGCTTAAAACGAAGTTCGGTCACTCAGGTATATCTTTCTGTAATATATCTTTAATAGAATAAATTCAATCTAAAAGAAAACGTGGATCCCCTATATATTTTCTGACTGGGAAATAGTTTATTTTTATATTATATTTTTCTTCGCGACCTAGACGATACGATCTTCTACGATAATTCTCCACAAAAAATTCTCTTCGAGCTCGAAGTGCTTTCACTGTAAAAAAATACATATAAACTATTGTGAACCTCATAAAATTCAATTATTTTTTGTAAAATGTCAATATCTGATAGACGCGAGCAGCGGGGGTTCGCTGCTAATAAACGAATAAATTCAAAGGTTCGAAACGCACATTTGAACGCCTCACTTTCCGCACACTTACGTCCTTCACTTACGGCCGCACTCAGAGTCGACTTTAATGATTACTTAATACTTAGTTAAGTATAGATTTTTAAAACAAAACTGCTGCAATCAGAGACGTTCAGTAAATTAATGTTAGTTGGCATTTATTGAGATGCAACTTAATTAGTTAAATGTCAATTAACATTAATTTATTAAACTTGACTGATTGCGGCAGTTTTGTTTTAAAAATCTATACTTAACTAAGTAATCATTAAAGTCGACTCTGAGTGCGGCGGTTATACTAGGTATCGTTGATGTAAACTGTAGAGCAATTTAGAGCGTTTGGGATTATGTCTAAAATGACAGCCACATTCGCTACGGCAAGGAATTTTGTTGGTCGCAAAGATAATTAATAATATACCTAATCACTTGGTCATTGTACTGTTCAGATAATAAATAGTACACCTTCTCAAACTACTGAAGAAATTAAGTATATCATATATTGTTTTGTTTGCACACCCCATCTTCTATATCTCTCTGTCTACCCAATGGTTAACTGGTAGAGAATGCCGCAAGGCATTTAGTTCGCCATTTGTACTTACTGTGCAATAAAGAATTAATATATAAATAAATTCTTTTTTTCTTTGAATTCTGTGCACCTGTCGTGTCATTCACCTGGGGGTAAAACAGGGGTAAAATTTTTTATTTATTTTTGATGGTATATTTGGGGTTATTTTTGAAGTTAAAATTGAAATCGGTAGGTGTTTGAGGTACTCTTATCTATCGAACTATGAAATATTTTAATGAATTTTCCAGGTTATTTATCTTCTACGGGGTGAAAATCTGGTGCAACTGCGGTTAGAGCACGTATTGGTTTGGAGAACGTAATTTATTGTTAAACATGAATTCGCATATGGGTCGTGTGTCAATGCTTATTTAAGCAAAATTAATATGTGGAAAACCTACGTGGCTTTCTTTCATAATTTTGCTTTTCGATATTAAACCCCTAGACATAAAATGAGTAAGAATAGAGTGACAGCTGGCGAGGAAAAGCGAAAATAAACTCCAATACACAACAAATATTGCCACAAAAGTGACAAATACCTACAGATGTTAAGAGTCGTTTTAATGAACTAAATTTAACTTGATTAGTTAAATGCCAATTAACATTAATTTAATGAACGTTTCTCAGTGCGACAATAAAGTTAATTATTATTATTATTAATTAAGTAGGTAAGCATTTTAACACATCTCTGAGTGCGGCCAAAGTATCAGAAGCAACGGGTCTTAACAAACTGGTACCTCTCGATATATCCAACCACGCATAGCCGCGAGAGGCGATCAATACACGGCTGCCCATCCATTTTATTCATTCCATATCAGTTATGCTTTTTCCTTCACAATGAATATCGATGATAATGGTTAGCAAAATTTTATTTCAGTTTACGAATCCATATAAGTTATTTAAACATCAATTACCTACCGTGCGTTGGTTTAGTAGGTATCACAAAAGGTCAAACATGGTTCGAGTGATAATTGTCAGGAGAAGATTAATTAAAAAAAAAAATCAAGTAGTTGAAACCGCAGGCAAAGTTTAATTACCTATATAATAAATACACTGTTTACCAAAACGCCCACAATGTGGATGTGGACTACTTTTGAAAATCAAAATTCTAATTAGTCCGTCAGTTAGAAAATAAAAAAACAAGAGACACGTATTTTTTGCTTTTTTAAATAAATTAAAATGTACAGAGATAAAGCGCATTAAAGTTTAGGGTGAGGGTGTCGTGACGTCACTAACCGCTAAAACCGCCATACAAACTGTCAGAATAGTGACGTCACGCGAAATTTCAACTCAATATATCGCCGTTATTTTTTGATTACCTAAAAAAAGAAAAAATACGTGTCCAATATTTTTTAATAATCTACAAGACGGACTAAAAAACAAAAATTAGTCAACATGCCCATTTTTCCTCGGTATTAGGTAATAGGTAGGTAATACCAACTAAATTTCGGCTAGCCGAATCAAGTCGTATACAATATAACAACGACAATAATCCAGTAAATTCTTCATACAATTGCCTTTAAATCCTGCTTTTATTCTACTTTTATCTACCTACAGGCTACAGCTTACACCGAGCAACCTATTTTCTTTTTTTAACAAAGGTGCGAACGGAAATCCTTTCGTCAGCAGACCGGATGTAACGTTTATAATAACAACAGTGAAGGTCTTTTCGCTTAGGGCGGTTTCATGACGGAAGGTAAGGTAAGGTCTTTATGTGCGGATATAATATAAAGATACAGTAAGCAACATGAAAAAAAAATCGTTTTTAAAATTTGTATTTGATAGAATCGTGACGTAAACTAAATTTCCGATATAGTTAGTGCATATCAAGAGGAAACTCTCAAGAGTTGTTTTAAAACTGAATACAACAAAAAAGTCGTCTAATAGGGACGCCCGGAAGAAGCGAAGCTGTTGTGTCTACCCTTAAGGAGGGGAGAAAGGGGGGCAAAGTTTGCATGGAACAATTCCGCGGGAACTCCGAAATTATCGCGGGTGAATCCGCGCGGGAAGGCTAGTAGGTAATAATATCATTTATAATTAATATTATGTAATAAGACAAGAAACAATTAGTAAGTTATATCTACACTACACAAGATTAAAATTTTAAACCAAAGTTTACCTATACTTATTTTATTAGGTAATTATTTATTCATAAATTCATTATTTACAAATCAATTAAAATTCATTCACAAGATATCAATACATATATCATTACCCTTTTTTAAACTTATTCGCATTGCCCTATAAAACTTGATACTATGTATATTTTCAGTTGCATAATCTGTCCTTCCGCGATTCAGGCTTCAGACAGGGAGGCGCCGACCTCGATATCAAAGAGGACACCCGAGAGCACGTCGCGCCGTCTCGTTCCGAAACACAATTTACTTACATAAGTGATTTATTAAATGGTTCTTGAGTTTTTGTCGAGGATTCCGGCGTTATCAAATAAATTGTTTTATTTTTTATGTCTTTTTCAGTTCCTTTTTTTTTTCAGTTTTGAAGCGAAGCTTTTATACGAACGATTGGAGACCGGGCACCCTTTTGGATGCTAATAAAATTGAAGTGTCAGTTGGTAATTCGAAGTTAACAGTTTTTCACTAAATGCATATGAAAACGGTATGCATATGAACGGTATATACTTACCTACATAAAAAAATTAAAAAAAATAAATATATTTTATTAAATTTTTCCCTGTCTGTCTGTTTGTTCCGGCTAATCTCTCAGACGTCTGGATCGATTTTAACAGGATTTTCACTGACAGATAGTTGATGTTATAAGGAGTACCTAATTTCGGCTACTTTTATTTGAAAAAAAAAAAAATTGTTCCTGCGAAATGAACTAACACTAATGTGGTGTATTCTACTATTATATAGTTTTGTTATAGTGTAATTTCCCGCGTTTCCGAGGAGCTGCCATAACGTTCGCATTACGGCAGGATTAACAAAACGCCACGCTCGACTTTGACAGAGGTTAAGTAGTCTTTAACGGTAAGAGCTTTAACTATATTTCTTGTATTTATCGTTTAGTCGCACTCTATATCTACAGTGAGTATAAGCGAATGGTATACAAATGGGTGAAGCGTTAAAAGGCATAACAAAATTTTGCCGCCTGAATACATATATATTTTCACGAGTTAATCTCGGAAAGTATCTAAGTAGAGCGTAACTTAAAGAATTAAAATTAAAAAATAAAGAAAACACGACAGAAAAATTGTCTGACGATCTTTGATGGAGGAAGGGTTCTCCTGACAATGTTTTAGTAATTAAAATAGCTTTTTATACTTTTATAATTATGGCGAAACGCCAATGACAATAGGCTAGTTTCCTGGGTAAAAAAATCAAAATTCTATTTAGTCCGTCAGTTAGATAATAAAAAAATAAAAGACACGTATTTTTTGCTTTTTTAAAATAATGGAAATATGCATAGATAAAGCGCATTAAAGTTTAGGGTGGGGGACTCGTGATGTCACAGCTCGCTATAACGTGCGAACAAACTGTAGCGAGGCGTGACGTCATGTGAAATTTCGACTTGATATATCTCCGTTATTTTTTGGTTACATAAATAATAAAAAAATACGTGTCCAATATTTTTTAATAATCTACAAAACGGACTAAAAAAGAAAATTTAGGAAACCTCTCTCGAAAACTAGTTTATTTATTGGAAAACAAAATGGCTGCTGAACAGTTATGGAAAAATCTAATAACGCGACAGGCGAGCATTCACTACGACCTCCACCAGGCAACAAACGAGGGAAGAGAACAAAGATAATAGATATAATCACTACGTTGAAGAGTATTTCGAAATGAATTTTTTAATACAGTTGCTCAAAAAGTGGCGTATTGCAGGGACGTTTAGCGTTCGGGATGTGGGCTATTACATACTCGAGCTTTTTGTTTACCTTTCCCGAACTCGTGCGTTCTCTTTGCCAACTGTCAAAAATGGCGACACGACTTTGACACACTTTTTGCATTGCGAAACGTAGGTTTCGCATTAGTAATACGACTAGCGCCATCTCTTGATAACAGTTGGAATTTAGTTGAGTTTGTTGTGTTTTTGATATTTTATTAAATTGCTTAATTTTTTCGTAACTGTATTAAAAATTGTTGTTCAGTACACGTGCGGAACCGTCATTGCAACTAGTTCCGACTGTCAACCCTCACCTTCGGCTGCGCCTCGGCTCGGGTAGACATTTGTCGGAACTCTTTGCAATGACAGGCTTTCCGCACTTATAATGAAATATACTATTGACGTTAATCATCGTTCGTCGCAGCGTCATTCATTCAGACTTATATGACAGCGCCGCACGTCATGCCGACAATCTCATCGACGTAGACAAATTGCGTCACCATGGGGGAAAAAAGGGCCTAATGTGTTTAAAAGGTAAGGTTGTGAACGGGTAAAACCGTACCGAGTACAGGCGTTTCACGTTAGTATTCGTTATTTCAGTCACTTTTCAGTATCTATTTTGAACCCTGAACAGGAATCTATTTTTCAATAGAACCAAGTTTTAAATTGGGGACCAATTGTCATTGGCGTTTCGCCATAATTGCAGAATTAGAAGAGATTTTTATTACTAAACAACATTGTCGTTGACAGAATTATAATAATAGACGCCATTATTAGATGAGAAGAGAAGTGTTTAAAGCATTCGAGAGATTACAAACGACTCTCAATAACAGAGGTTATAGCCATACTCTCAGAAGAATAACTAAAGCATATTCTTCTGAGGCCATACTGCACTGTATGAATCAAACCCAACGAAAAGTAGACGCCAAAACCACAATAATTTTTTCGGCAGATTTAGTTTTTTTATAGCAGTAAGTAAGTAATTTATTTTACGGCTATTTATAGAGCGATCAAAATGAAAAGAATCGTAAACATAATCGTCGTTTCTGAAAAAAATTACGGAAATACATAAAACGGAAAGTCGGTAAAAAGTTAGTGAAAAACTTTTCCCGTGAAAGATAAAGTGCCTAATTCTAGTTTAGAGAAAATACGTACCTATATAATTTCATCTGGGGTTTCGATTAGTTCCTCAAGTCTTATATCTAGTTATTGCTTTAGTAAAGTTACTTACTTTAGTTAATAAAAAACTTATATGTAAATTTATTTAAATAATATATGCACCTATTATTTTAATAGATTTCTTCGTCATCTCTCTAAAAATCTCGATCTAAAAATATTTATTTTAATTATTAGAACGAAGTTCTTTATCGCACGGTGTGGATAGGAGCTAGGATTTCCAGCGTGAAAGAAATTTTCCGTCACGGTGCGTCATAGGTGTGCTTAGCTATTAGCTTTTTGGAACGATTAGCTTACATACATACATCTCGAAAACTACGAGACGCAGAATTAAATTTACTTAGGGTGCACAGTCGCATATATTCTGTATCATATTGTATATAAATAAATAAAAAAAAAAAAATATGGACTATCAAAATCTTGCCCAATCAAAATTTTTTAACGTGTGGGCTCTTAAGACGACTCTTTGCTTCGATGTTTGAATTCACAAGATACTAGCTAAATCTTAATTGCAACTGACAGGCTTTGTATCATGGGAGATTTTAATTAAGCGATACATAAATTGTGTGGGCTCACCGTAGGCTGCATGGCTGGCGGCCGGCCAGCTGTTCGCAACCTTTACCCGCTATAAATACGCTCAGGATATCGATTTTGCCCGGAACAGTTACGTAACTCACACACAGCGCGGCGGAACGTTTGGCGCCTCAATTACTACACACTCAAAGTGTACACATAATTTAATCACACTTCAATTACAAATATTTGAACTATTACCTCTTTGAAACAATTTATAATTCGGGGGGTTCAGTTTCTTTTTTTTAATAATCGTAAAAATTCACAAGGAAATCAGTCTGTTCGAATTTAAAATAGAATATTTTTGGAATTGATTTGGTTTTTTGTGTTTCGAAAACGGAATACGATGAAAATGGAAGGCGAAGGAATTGACAATGGAATGGGAGGAGGTTTGATTTAATTTTTTAAATGCACAATTGACAAGGATCTCGCTCCGGCACGGCCTGTGTTTAAAGCGCGACCGTGCTCAGTGGCGCCACCAAGCGGACTGGCCGCAACTGGAAGGTTGCGCGGCGTCATACATTCTGATACAACCTTTTACACACTAATAAACAAATTTGAATCCTATTTCCGCTAGCGCAGAGTACAAATTAAATTGAAATTCTAGGAAATATAACGAGGGATTTTCAGTTGCTGATCCGAACGGTCTTATTTTCTTCAGCACGAGAATTATTTTTCAGAGTATTTTGTCGAAATATGACCAAGTGAAAATCGCAAAGTTGTTTAGTGTCAGTGTGACATTAAGGGCATACCTAATTGCTTGGTTTTTAGTGCATCATAAACTGCTCCTTATTTTAATTTGTTCCTGCATATGGCGTTATTACAAAACTTTTGTAGAGCTTTAAGAATGGTCACAGATGGTACTTATCGTATCCTGTGAGTAGAATCACGATAAAAGTTTAAGAACGGAAATCTTCACTAATATTATAAAATTCACAGCATTTCCCTCGTTAACTCCCAAAAAGCTATATCTCGACTAAATCAATTTGATGTGTGAATATGACCATAGTCGGTGAAGTCATTCATCAGTTACGCGATAACACTGACAGACGTGCCAACTATTACAATATACAGTAGAATCCGTTTATTATGACATCGAAAGGAATTGACAAACACGTCATAATAAGCGGACGTCATACAAAACGTTTTGTGAAATGAAAAGCCTTTTTTATGTAAATATGTATGTACTTAAGTATTTTAATACAGAAACATAGTAAATACATATGTCTACATACATATTAAATCAAAATCAAAATTGTACATAATCAGCACATTATATCACATATAAGTGTATTTTTTACTGTAAGAAATCTGTAATTTTTGAATGCTTTGTCATTATAACCGGACATAATTTATTAAAAATGGGTCATAATAAGCGACATGTCACTATATCCGACTAAGGGAAGTCATTATATCCGACTTTTTATAAAGAATTTTATATGAAAACCAAACTCCGTGGTGTAATTACGTCATAATAACCGGTTGGTCAATATAGGCGGAGTCATAATAAACGGATTCTACTGTACTTAAAAATATAGGAATTATCTATATGTATGCTTTATTATTGATTCATACTGGACCCACAAAACGGCCACATTAAAAATAGTTCAGAAATAAACTTTGATCAATAAAATAGTATGTAATAAATAACTTGTAGATAGTAGATCGTAGAAGTCGTAGCGCTCGTAGCTGTGTACGTAGCGCTTGTAGCGCGTACGTAGCGTGCTTGTAGCTGTAGCTAAAGTGTTATACGATACAGTAGGTACTTCGAATAGAGTATAAGAAAATAATAATTTAGATATATCCATTTACTTATTATGATATAATACAATACTTATTTGTCTGCTTGGATTTTATGCGATTGTTTTTAAAAACTCTTTAGCTACAGCACAGATAATATAATACTACACTAGACCACTACCGGTATCTCCGAATATTCGAAATTAATTTACTTTCATGAAACATAGACGGAACACAAATGTTTTTTTAAATGAACAAATAAAAAAACTATACTATACTAATTAGCTAATTACCTACAATGGTCGCTGCGCTTAGTACTTAAGCCTTATTCCTTGTCAGTTTAAAATATACTTATGTGTAGTAAGTAATTTTTTTTTTTTTTACTTGATAGTAAGTAAAAAAAATAACTACCTAAGTACTCACCTGGAACATTATGAAAAATTCTTTTATTAATTGAAAGGCTTTTCACTTATTTAAATGAAAGTCTTTAAAACGAGGTAGGTACAAGTCTAATAAGAGACTCTTGTTATTCGAATTAGAGTAAAAGCTTTGGCAATAAAAGCTCCCCGTCGATGAAACGGAAGTAATCGTCTTATTGGACAAATCAATAAAGTGTCTCTGGATGAGACAAATTAATTTTTTACAATCTTACCTATAATACAAAAATAACTTCTTATTCCTATTAGAAAAGTACGAAAAAAAAATCTACATAGTTGTAAGAAGCATACTTACCTTCATAAAATTAAAACTACGACCTGATAAAAATTAATGGCATTGAATTTACTTCTTTTATGTTTATATACGAAATTATTAGATAAGAAGTCCAAACGATACTTTATTTTTGCGATTTCGTTTAATTTTATTATAGCGCCACCTAGTGGGTGGTAGGCGAACTCAGTATAAATGTAGAATTTAATGTCTTTCTCCAGTCGCATGTAGAGCGTGCCAAATTTTTTTCGATGGTACCTACTGTTAAACTTAACAGGTAGCGCTTTGTTAAAATTGGAAAAGTCAACGGGCAAAAAGAGTCGCTTCGGTGGAAATGAATCAAGCGGCGAAGAGAGATGTCATATTTTCTATAGGTAGGTACTTAGAATTTTATGCTGTGACCGGGCAAGTGACGCGACAGAGCGGAGATGTGTGTTGTCGGGCGGCATCGGCAGGGCGGCGCCCGCCCGCCTCTCCCCGCTGCCTTCTCCTCGCGCCTCGCACACCCGAAAGCTCTAATAGTTCACATTTCCCCAGTCTGCTACCAAGCTCACATCTCCTCTCCGGAACGCATTTCCTCTCCGCTTTGGTGGAAATAACCTGCCAGCTTTGCAGCACATCTCCTCTCGTCTCCTTTCCTCTCCGCTTTGGTCAACCGGGCCTTAAGTTTATATTATAAGTTACACACTAGCTCCCATTTGCGCGGTTCATCGATGTTGTTGCAATTTCTGCTAGCTTAGTGGGTATATCTGCTGATGGCTATACTATAAATATGTGCGTAATTTTCGTTCCCACACCGTATTTTCATGTTGCGGTGATACGCGACAACAATCCAAGCGCGCCGTTGTGGGGTGCCGGAGTTTCAACTAACAATTGGGGTTTAAAGTTAAAAGCATGGGTGTGGCGTAACAGATGCGAGTCAACAATTAAATCAATAAATGCATTTTATTTACGGTTATTATATTATTATTACTTATTGCTTTTTACAAATTGAAGCTAACACTGTATATTATGTACTAGCTGTGCCCCGCGGTTTCACCCACGTGAAAAGTTTTATGTAGCAACTTTTTTTCCCGACATTTGATTTGAATGAAACAAAGCCTAACTATATGTAGCTCCAGGCTAAGCTTAATCTACCCGTAAAAACCGCATGACACTCCGTTAAGTAGATTCGGAGATTATCGCGAACAGACAGACAGACAGAAAATAATTTTAAAAACTCTTTTTTGTGGTTGGTTACTCTTTTTTTATCGCCTCCTGTCAATGTACAGAATTACGGATTCTACTCTTTTATTATAGTACTAGCTGTGCCCTGCGGTTTCACCCGCATGAAAGGTTTTTATACAACAACTTTTTTTCCCGACATCCGATTTTAATGAAACAAAGCCTATATGTAGCTCCAGGCTAAGTTTAATCTACTTGTGAAAACCGCATAAATAAATAAACCCCACGTTTCTAATGTTTCAAAAGTTCTGTTAGAATTTTCTATAGTTGCTATAAGTAGATACCTACTTTCTCTTCCCGCCACGTCAAGCTGAGAATCAAATTGAAATGTATGCACAAGCATTCGTCACGAGTACCGTATCGCATTGCCCCGTCACACGATTTATTCAAGTCAAAATTTCAATTATTTGCAAACGAAACCAGTATATTTATACATTTAAAACATGTAAATTTCAACCCTACACCCGTACAAATAGAGTTTGTATAAATGCCAAGTGTAATATCGTAGATAAAAGTACTTAGTATCAATGACAATGTTGAAAAGATCATGAGTGCATTAGCCATTGTAAGAAAGGATACAATGAGATCGCTCAATGATGAACGTCATCGGGACTGAAATATACGACACGGTTAGCACACAGTCGGAAAATATTCGACAATAGTCTTTATTACATGTCAATAAGAGTCATGAGGGATGGAAATGTATTATTGTGAGCGAAAACAATGAAATGAATGTGTCCTTGCGTTCGCCAAAAATTGGTTTAAAGGTTTTTAAATGCATTATGTCGGCTTAAATAGTTGACACGTACGTTTCAAGTGTTCCCTGCAGCTCTATCTATTGAGTTTGACTTCGTAATCCGATTATGTTGTTTGTTATTGTTTTGTTTGAAATATTGAGGCGACACTTCACTATTTAAGGTGGAAGACAGGTGTCCAGATTATGACAATTGCATTTTGTAAACATGAGTGGTTTAATTAAAATTTCCGTTTTTTTTTTAGTTTTTAAAGAGTCGACGATAATCTAGGTAAAATTTACCAACTAATATAATATCTAATCTATACATATATATATACTAGCTGCGCCCCGCGGTTTCACCCGCGTGAGTTTCGGAATTCCCGCAGGAACTCCCTTTAGAGGGATGAAAAATAGATGTTGTCCGATTCTCAGACGTACTGAATATGCATATAAAATTTCTTGAGAATCGGTCATCTCGTTTCGGAGGAGTATGGGAACGAACATAGATAATAATAATACCTAAGGGGATGAAAAGAGGTTGCAAAGATTGTATGGAACAATTCCGCGGGAACGGGTGAAACCGTGCGGAACATCTAGTATTTATATAAAATCACAGTAGGTAATGTTGATTGTTAGCAAAATTAGGTAATAATAAATTAAATAAGATTAGCTTAAAATGAGCTGAAGAAGTCCAGCCGATATACGTGTATGTATGTATGTGGTACCTAAAGAAGTAGGTATAGGTAAGTAGATATTTATCTGAAAAAAGAAAAATTCAAGAATTATTTTTCCAGATATTTAAAGTTATGTGTTATGTGTATAGTTATGTGCTGTGGTGAAACGCTTAGGCTTGTCTATCTAACCTTCATCAAAAGTATCTTCTAAATAAGAAACGTTTTCGATGAAAATAAAAAAAACAGTGCGACCCGAAGTGTGTTTAAATTTAATATTATTCGTTGAAGTTTTGTTTTGGTAGATTCTTTCCAAAACAATTATTCTCCATTATCAATTAGGTACCAATGTTGCATCCAAGAGTCTAACCACAGAACATAGCAAAACATCGACTAGTAAATACCTAGATTTATTCCGATTATACATGATAATAAATGATATGCGACACCATTCGCCGATTGTCACATGTGACCACGGACACAATGCAACACGCTATATTGTCCTTTCAGCGTGCAGCTGCCGCCGCAAAAGAAAAAAAAAATTAATATCTTGACACGGGCCAAAATATACCGCAAATAAGAAATATATCTATTTCTGCTCGATTTCTGCGTGACTTACAGGCTGGCCGCCTGATTCTGCAACCAAGTTTTCACACAAAGTTGTACGAAAAAAAAAGAAAAAAGAAAATTAAATCAAAAACTCCAGCAGTGAGAAACTTTCTGGTCTTAGCTTAGCTTAGACGTATTGTAAACATAATGTACAATATTAATTTTTGTATCCTAAGCCTTACTAATATTATAAATGTAATGTGAGTTTGTTCGTTACACTTTCACGCCTTAACTACTCAACCAGTTATTATGAAATTTTGCATAGGTACACGTTTTCAGGCGTACGGAAGAAGACATAAAAATATCCCGTAATATATAAAGTTATAATTTGTATATCCCGAAATCCCCGCGGAAATTAGAGCGAGTAAATCCCCGGGAACAGCTAGTAGTCCATCAGATATATGTAAATTACATACCTCTATATGTTAAGGGGTGATATTTAACTCGATTGAGACAGATTCTATTTGTTTGATGTCTATAGACTATAGACATTAATAACTAAAAGACTCATTCTACTATCTTAATCTCAAGTTATAGGTACGTAGATATTATTTAACTAACGATATAAAAAACTTTAACTTTGAATCGGAATAAAAGAACCAAAGTTCAAATTACGATCGAACAAATTAAATAAATAAATAATACTAATAATAATTTATAACACAGTAAAAATAGAGGACAGATAACCATAGATATAACAAATGATTTGTATCCGCAATAGTTGTTGGGAAGTCATGTGGAAACTGCATGTCGTTGGTAGGGGATGGGATGACCGCATCCATGCCTTGCACTGCAATCGGAGGGCGAAGCGAGGCGCGAGGGTGTGGGCTTGAAGTTTGAGGTTTGAAACTTCACAAAAACTGAATTGTTACGAACACTGTTCATCATACGAATTTTGGCTGAAGTTCGCATTTTTATATTTGGAACTCCTTTGGTCAATGTGGGTAAAAATATTCATTGACGTTAGCGAATGGGGATGTGGACTACTTTTGAAAATCTAAATTCTAATTAGTCCGTCAGTTAGAAAATAAAAAATAGACACGTATTTTTTGCTTTTTCAAATAAATTAAAATATACAGAGATAAAGCGCATTAAAGTTTAGGGTGAGGGGGTCGTGACGTCACTAACCGCTAAAACCGTCATACAAACTGTCAGAATAGTGACGTCACGCGGAATTTCAACTCATATCGCCGTTATTTTTGATTACGTAAAAAAAGAAAAAATACGTGTCCAATATTTTTTAATAATCTTCAAGACGGACTAAAAAATAAAAATTAGTCAACATGCCCATTACCTACGCTTTACGATCGAAATACATAGGTTAAAACGGGTGTGTTTTGTTGGAATTTGGGATGATTCGCAATATTTACCTTTACGTTTCTTACAATACATTACACTCATATAAGAGGATATTACACAGAGCGTTAGTTTCATTTAAAATTCTGTTCGAAATTGAAGCACATAACCAAACGATGTGTGCGTGAGCGGCGCTTAATTACACTCATGGCGAGACGAGACGTAGAAATTCCATGACAAAATATATATCCTACTAATATTATAAATGCGAAAGTGTGGATGTTTATTAATCAATAACGAAAAAACGGCTAAACGGATTTGGATGAAATTTGGCATGCACGTTGTCAGGGGCAAGTACAGAGAAGAACATAGGATACTTTTTATCCTAGAATTCCCGCGGGAACTCCGAAATTACCGCGGGTGAAACCTCGGGACATAGCTAGTTGTAAATAAATTCAAACATTTTCTTGAAGCAAACTTTGTTAATTTCCCTATTTAAAAATCGACTACAAAATTTATAAAGAAAAAAATAATCACAAACAAATTTTCGCTAATACAACAAACATAACGATATATGTTTATCAAGTGCCGCCGTCACTTTTGACGACATTTTTTCACTTTTAGCACGCCGCCTCCACAAAGTCACCGCGCTCCGCCCACCTCGAGCCGTCTCTATGCTGAACTCTCGTAACATAATGCACTTGAATTGTCCAGTGACATTCAAAATAGGCTATATCGTTTGTTATAAACTGGGTCAAAAACGGTCGGCGAGTCCTTGATGTGGCGAATTTTTGTTTGATTATCACCGGACTTTGTCGGCTCTCTATCAATGGTGACAAACGATAACAATAATGTACACTTGTCGGCAGTTTATTGGGACTTTAACGATATCAAGAGCTCACACTTATCAATTGATTTATTAATTTTAAGGATCTGTTGAAAGTTTTTCCTAGCCAAAAAATTATGCTGAGACTAGATATGTGGAGTATAAGATAAGGAATGGTGTGAGACACCATATTATGTAGAGACAAAAAAATAGGAATGCTTAGATACTTCAGTTATTTGAGAATGGAAGAACGTAGATGGATTAAAAAACTACCTGTCTAGATAGAGACATTGTTATTGACTATTAGGTACTAACTAGGTAGCTTTTTAGAGTTCACTCAGGGTGCAATGATACTTGACCCGCGATAGTTTCGAAGTTTATAAAAATTACCCTGTGTATGCAAAATTTCACAACAATCGGTTTAGTAGTTAAGGCGTGCAAGTGTAGGTAACAAATAAACGAACAAATTCACATTTGCATTTATAATATTAGTTAGAATTTAAGAATTTTTCTGACAATGATCAGATGTATTTATTCATTGACAGAAAATAAACGCTCAGACGTCTTGAAGCGGAAACCAGCCCGTCTACAAAATTTTACGTTACAATTATACGTAACTATAAAATTAGTACTAGAGAGTTGTTTTACTATACTTTAAGCAATATTATATTACACATATCTGTGTTTTAACTGAGCGAACTATCAAAGCACATATTGTCTGATTTCTCACATTGCATCGTGACTATAAAGTTTTGCAACAAACTTGTTAGCGGAGTGTCATGGCGTCGTATTAACCGACAGCTATTGTAGAAGCGCTATTGTGTACATCGGCGCACATTGTTTGTTATTTGGTTTATTGCAAAGCCAATCGGTTGTGTTCGGGGACGGCTTGGTGTATAGCGCGACGACGTTTCTTGACATATTATTAAAATAAAAAAGGCAACGACGCGCGACGAGGCGAATTAGTATCAAACTGACTGATATTTCTACTTTTTGTTTATCTTCAGATTAATCCGTTCATGAAAATTGATATTTGTCTAATTTTTAGAGAAAGCTTGAGGTTTGAACCGATACCTTTTTTTTAAACTAAAACAGCTGTATACATATTATATTTTATACACTTATTCATTTATTCGCTGAATATGGTACATTAAGATGTTACAATTATTACAAAAAAGTCGCATATCGATATTTGAAAGGCAATCCTTATCACAAAAAAAGATCTCATTATAATTAATTATTAATTAATATAATAGATTAAAATTATTTCCATGGCTGTTAAAATAATTTTTATCCAACAATTAGGTAGATAGGTATGTAAATGTTTATGATTTTTCTCTTCAAATGTTTGAAGTTTATATCACTCTCGAGTAAAATTCTTTGTAGCTTAGTAAGAATTGCTTTTGAAGCGTTTAATTATTTAAAAGTACCAACTAGTTCCCTTTGCTCTACATTCTCGCTCTATATCACTCTACATCGTTTCAAGTGTGCCGCGGGGGCGGGGCTCCCGTCTGCGGCACTTTTGACGGCTCCACTGTTTGTTTGTTTGTCGGCAGCGAGTTAGCTTCGCACCTTGCCTTGTCCGTACAGATGTCAACAACCAATTCAATGTACGCATTGCAAAATATCAGCGATGCGTATGAAGATGTCGACTTGTCGAGGTTCGGGAGCTGTGAGATGTTTGATCTCCCAATTGGTTGATGAGGACTTGACATAGTATTAGAAATCAAAGAAACGGTTGAACATAGTTTATCTAATATATAAATTATAAAATTATCTAATATATAAAATTCTCGTGTCACAATGTTCGTTCCCATACTCCTCCGAAACGGCTTGACCGATTCTCATGAAATTTTTTATGCATATTCAGTAAGCCTGAGAATCGGCTACTATCTATTTTTCATCCCCCTAAATGGAGTTCCTGCGGGAATTCTGAAACTCACGCGGGTGGAATCGCGGGACACAGCTAGTAATATGTTAATATCAGTAAAAATAAATGTGTTTTTCTTTTATTTTTCCACCAAAAGTAGAAAAGTAGGTATGGAAAACAGCTAAACGAAGTAAATAAACTATTATCTAATTAAATCGGGCAAATAAAAACATAATTCTAGGGAGAGTTCCTTTCCTTAAAGACGCCTAAAAAGCTTTAAACTACTAAACACACACACACACACACACACACACACACACACACGCACGCACCTTTGCAAACACGCACGCGCACATAGCCTCTTCTTTTTAAATTTCAAAATTATTTTTGTTTATTTCTTTGTTGCTGTAATTTATTTTAATTTATAATCTATATCTAATAATAATTTTAATTCTCATAGTTAATGTTGGCATTTCAACAAATGAGTTCTGAATTGCATGAGCCCTCTGTACTCCAGAGGGGAGTGATTGAAAACCAGCGCTGCTCGGGACCTAGGTCACGAGTAGCTCACGCTGAATCACTTCCTTTTGCCTAGAATAATTGACTAAGTTTAATTTTTATTTTTTTTGTACACCTTCTTGACGGCAATAAACAATTTTATTATTATTATTTTTATTATTATTATTAAAGGTGGAAATAAATTTTATACTGTGAAGATTACCTATGATTTCCAAATCATATCATCATCCAAATTACCCTTGATACCAGTACCTACCGCAATTTCGATTATTTTACCGAAGACATCTGAATCGTGAGAAACTTCAGAAAGCCGCGGTTAAGTAGGTATATGTTTACTGCAGCATTTTGCTTGAAAAGCCCAAAGGATAGCGCACCAGTTCACTCTTGCTAGTTTCAGAATATGAAACAGTATTCTCAACATTAATATACATACAAAATCACAGTTTAATTAAAAAATACAGTAAAATATGGCATCGTGTTTTCACAACCAAGTTTTCATTAGGTACATTTGGACATAGATAAGCAATAGTGTGTTAACCCACAATGGAGAAATTTTGAGTAAATCGTGTTTTATAATAATAATAATAATAATCCACTTCACAAATTATAGTGCCATTTTCTGTCAACATTTTTTATGTTCAATATTTAGTTACATACTTAACCAATGTAATAAGGTAAACAGATAATTAAAAAACGTTCCCTAACTCTCAATAAATCGTTCTGAATAGATAACTTAATTTTGTGGGTTAACATGTATTGCTTATCTGCGTCCATTTTTGATATCGTACAAAACATTGACATGTGTATGGGCTTTTGTAAGGACATTTGTATGGAACTGTGAATTTAAGTAGGTAAAACAAAAAAAAAATTTCATCTAAGTACACGTAGGTTCAGTAATCAAAACATTCACACATAACTTTTCTGTTAGTGAAGTCAAATTACGATTGTCTTTAATTGCGATGAACCTTTCTATTTAAAATTTGGGTTGAATAAAAAAAAAATATTTGAACGACAAACATGTAATTTAACTATAGGTAACCGCAACAAGCCACAAATCGACACTGTCGGGAGTCGAACCCTATACCACGGCGTGCGTTTCTGAGGGGTCAGACCGGGGAGGAGCCAGCACGCACAGCCAGCCCTATGGAGGGACATCATATCAGGAGTAAGGGTTAACTTTTAGAGGGTTATTATTACGTTTTTTTAATTTGTGGGACATGTTTGATGTTGCGTATGAGAAAATTCATCGTTACTATTAACTATGCCTAAAATATTAATAATATTAGGTATGTAGCTCTCCGCGCTTACCTATACAACCGTGAATTTAGTACTTCCTCCGGGATTACTTTTATTCACCGATAGAACTTTTAGTTAATACTGTATCGACTGCATCAGTAGTGATTATATAATTTTTGTACTTAATCTAAAGCAACTTACAATTCTATAAGTACAAGCTATTTTCAGCTTTTAGATTAGAACAGTAGATTTAGTACTATATTATATTTTATCAAATAAAGCAGTGTGCTTCTGGCGTAAATATTGTGTTTATAAGTAATAAAATTATTTGAGGAATTAAAAAAATATAGAGCTAACCAAATCCATCACAATCAATCGACTCGGTTTTTGTAATTATTTACACGTACCTACATCTTGTTTGTCTATGGAGTCACTGGTTAAGTGGCATAAAGGGTTGACACTTGACGGGCTGCTTATAACTTTTATTGATTGATTGATATTACAGGGAACTTCTGTGGAAAGTACAAATTAGGAAATTACTTGCTTTGTAGATAACTTACATATAAGATCCGATGAGTAGGTGTAGAGATGTCAAATACGTATGTGTCCTGTTTTCGACCGTAGGTACAGTTTAGATTTCTTCTTTAGATATTATTTTATTCTTGTTTAGTCCCACTTTTTGTACTTGATTCGCCTGGAGTATCTAATTCATGTATTTTACAACATTTTATTGCGTGCGTTCAGCGCTGTATGTTTAAAACATACCTACCTACAACTCAATGGCACTTAAATTAGGTACAACCATTTCGTCTCTTTTGTCTTTCTAATTTGATTTAATTTACTTAAAAATTCGACCAAGTTTTGACTTTATGTCTTGATAAATTAAAATACGTAATATAAGATTCTGGCACCCATTCAATTCATTAGATAAAACTATAATAATTTTTTTTCTTGCATTATTTTACAACTGAACTTTGTTATTGGCACTATCAATAAGTACCTACTTGATTGTATTTCAAATGTTCTATGAATTTAAGTTTGCAATAAATTTAAAATAACAATAAGATTATAGCGAAGAAATGTTTACTCGTAAATAAACTGACATAATAATGTTATAATAAACAACATTTGCTTGGAACTTCATGAAATTGTCGAAGAGAGGTCGTCACGGCGACAACTAGTCTGCAGTTTAGTGAATGAAGCTGGTGTCCGCAGACCACAATGCCTCCACAATGGCCGTCAGCCATTTGCAATTTATGGCCGTTTTTGTTCTACAACCGTTTCTGCGGTGACATGACCAAAATAAGTTCGGACCACACAAGATATCGTGGTCGCAATTCGCAACTAAAGGATGTTCTGTTCTGTTTTTCGTCTGGATACCCACTAGGTTTTTTCACTACGTAGTACATCCAGATTAAGCCTGTATAGCTTGCAGATTAAAAATTAGAAATTTTATGTCTATAATGCAAGAAAGCGTCAAGTTTTTTGGAAATTGTATACCTAAAGGGAGGAAAATTTGTGTGAAAACTTATATAAAAGTACCTACCGTTAAAGTTTTGAAGCTATAGTCACGGAAATTGGTTGGTTGTAGGTATAAGATAGAGTAATAATATATTGTTGTTTTTGGCATAGAAACCTTAGTGTTTTTTTGTAATTCCACCGCCATGTTGAAAATAGTGGAATGCAGAGGAAACCAAGGGGGTACAGCTTCGTACAACCGTAACTAGTACCTTAGTAGGTAGGTGTACTCATATAGTTAGAAGTTACATAAAAAAGCCTTTAATTCCTTTCTCACCACTGTCTTATTTATTCTTACGATTCATTAATGATTGCAATGATAGATAGATAGATATCTTATTCTCTCTTTAAAAATTACATTTACAATTTATGTCAAAATTCACTAAAAAAATTGTCGATATGTTTAAAAAAAATTAAATAATAATACAACAGAAAAATTTCAAGTAGAAACACCTTAGGTAACAATTTATGACTCAACACTAACCGGTAATTACGAAATAAAAAAAATCGTTGGCAATTTTAACGCGTAAAACGGGTACGAACTTTCGGCATCATCCTGTACAATGTACACCTACTGCATTTTTGCGTCTCATTCACAAAATAGAGCAGCATTCTACGACAACCGTAGTAATTGAAGGTGACAATACTTTTCGATATTAAAAAAACATCAACGCGCTGCTTTTTATTGTAGAGCGTTGGAGTAATATTTTTTTTATTATACTTAATCCATCGAGTAAGTTGTCACGGTCCTTAAAAATCCATCCTAAAGACACATTGAGACCTTACAAGGCTTTATATTTGGAAGATTTATATGAATATCATAATGAAATTTCGAGGCATTCGAGAAATAAACGTAGAGTAAATTATTATTCAATCTGATTTTTTTTAAATGAATGAGCATGGAGCGATCAGAATACATGATAAAGGTAGTTTTTAGGTTAAACATTTTAGTAGGTACTGTTGCCTCTATATAGTACCCCTTTCTAAGTTTCAGGGGATGGATGTGTTCTGTAGGCATACCTACCTACTTTACAACAAAAGACCCTAGATTGCGAAAATGGGCCGTAGGTAATTAGGTGTGTAAAGTTTTCTAACTTAAAACATAGAGACATATAGTAGGTATAACTTAGAAAGTGAACTGCGAAAACCTTGTTAATTTAAATTTCTTTCAGCAGTTTCTGGGCGATGCGCGTACAATCTTACAGCGCGCACAAAAACATCATGTTCATTTGCACTAATGATATTTAAACTCCGATCCCCAGCATTATTTTATTTTAAATATTTGAAATAGGCTTGTCAATCAAATTTTAATTTTTAATCTGTCTTGTAGATGAATAAAAAATATTGGACACGGATTTTTTTTTACGTAATCAAAAATAACGGAGATACATTCAGTTGAAATGTCACGTGACGTCACGCCGTGCTACAGTTATGACGTCAAGATCCCCCATTCCTAAACTTTAATTTGTTTTATTTTAGTGTTATTTCAATAATTTGAAAAAGCAAAAAATACGGGTTTATTATTATTTATTAATCTACAAGCCGGACTAAATAGAATTTTTATTTTCATACCCCGGAAACAAGCCTATTCATAGATGCGTATCTAGTTTTATTTAGTTGATAATATGTGATTTAAAATTTACTTATTGTCTGTTTATAAAAGTAGCTGAAAAAAGTAAAAGAAAAAAAAAATTACCGTTAGTCATATATTTCAAAAATCGAAGATTTAAGAGGAATCTCTCTATAAATTGAAGCGCCTACATAATAACGGCACATCGATCAACCGAGCCCGCGAGTCTTAAGGCGCGTGATCACAAGGACACCAATAAAATGAGATTGAATAAAAATTAAAAAAAAAATTATTACATACCTTTGTTAAATCTTGTCAAACACTTGACGTATCGCGTTTTTGTCAGAGTTATGGTCTCTATATTTTTGATTAAAAGTGGGCTTAGAAGTGATCGTTCAAATTCTGTGAGAGCTCTACGTTTCTTCAAATTTACAATTTTTTTTAAAGGAAGAACTTGGTTTGTACGTAGTATTCTCTGAGACTGCTAAAACGATTAAAAAATTCATTCAATTCTCAATCAATTGATCAATATACTTGATTGCTAAAAATGCACACCTACCTATTAGATAAACATAGGGAATAGTAGATATACCTACTAAATCAAGTATCTAGTACAAGCACAAATAATTTTGGAACCAGTTTAGATTATCTAAGCATTATTTAAATGATTGCATTACAAGTATTAAATAATTTATAGTAAAAATATAAAGGAAAAACGCATAGAGATATTATATTATACTTATGTGCATAGAGCCATAGTTTCATTTAAAATTCCGTTCTAAACGCAAAAACAATCAATATTCCTGAGCGTAGACGTAGGAAGGTGGTTCCACGACACTTTTAATTCCATGATGGTGTGTGTGTTGAATGCCATTCTATACCTATTATTTTTAAAAAACGTTATCTAACGACTTAATTAAATGACTTCTTCTTTTTAAATGTGGCAACTGGCGCCTTGGTTGGTTCTATTTTACACTAAAATGACTGATATTTCTTCTTCTTCTTATATTTTTAAAAACTGAACAGTATTCCAGGCGTTTTACAGCTGTATGCCTAATGTGTCTGAAGTCATGTTTTGATGGTTTTTTCTATTTAGATTCAAAATTTTCCCACGCGTCATACGAGGCAAATCTTTGTATTTTTATGAGTAAAAAAAACTGTTTAAAGTTGAGGATTTTTTTTTGTTCATCAATGTAGGTATAAAATAAACAACCAAGGAAACTAAATTCAAAAATGGCAACATCTCCATAGCGCGCTACGATGATCGATCATCGTGGACATGAAGCGAAGATTTTGACAGATCGCGCCAATTCCGAAATTCGTTTGGAAATGCCACAAATATACAATACGTTGCGCAATCAAGACTATTGTATTTGAATAGATTGTAATTCGATTTGTTTAGATTGATTTCTTCAATCTATTTTGCTCTATCGGTGACGATAACTTATAACTTTTGAATCAAATAATGTGCACTAAATATATTATCTAGTGAATTTGGTGAAATGGTAGCCATTACGTAGGGGTCCTAGAGCCGAGGCCGGACTTAGTTGATAGTATAAAACAAAGTCGTTTTCCGCTGTCTGTCTGTCCCTATTGTATTGTATTGTATGTAGATCTTTAAAACTACGCAACGGATTTTCATGCAGGTTTCACCAACAGATAGAGTAATTCATGAGGAAGGTTAAGGAAGGTATGTTTTACTCAGTACAACATATATCTACGTATAACCTACCTATCATATACTTCTTAGTTAAGCATCGATTCGTATTTTTGATGCTAAAGTGATAACAAAAAACATGATAAAATAAGAAATAAAAAAATCTGTTCAACATTCGCATCTATATTCTGGAAAGAATAATAACTGTCAAGTCTCCCATAAAGTGTCGTTTTTAACTAACAATACCAACCGCTGCATATAAGCCACATGTGCGGCGTGTTCAATATGATGAAATATAAGTATATATAACATAAAAACTAATATAAATCGTTGGTGAGCCGCAACAATTGCAAAAACCATTAAAACAAACGATCCCGCAGCTGCGCCAGGGTTGCAACCACTCGAGCAGAACGCTCGGCCCCCGTGCCCGCCCTCTGGGACGAGCACAAAAATCAACATAAATAACAATACACACCCCTATCTCAAACACTATGACGTCCCACTAGCACAACGTCACCAGTGCACTCAAAAAATAAACAAACCTCGACTTTGTAACTTGAGAGATTAAGAACCCTAATTGCGTGACGATTTGTAAAGACTCGTGACTTTTTTTGCCTGGGATCTTTTAAGTGTGCAACAATTGAAAAATATTTCGTCTCCCTCATACATTGAATGGAATCGGTGATCCCTCTACTTTGAGGCGCTTTTATTAAATTTATTGTCAAAGAAATGTAGGTATATAAAAGTTGTAGAGATGGAAAAGGGTCCCAGTCTATAGAGTACGTTCGCGCGTGACGCCACCCTCAAAGTACTAGTGATTGTTGCTAATATGATGTCAGTTCAGCAAAGTTACTCGAGGCCTTGCCTCTTCAGGCCTTGGGATGTGAGTGAAAGCAAGAACAACGATACGGAACAAACGAACATCGACATCAGTGATAGAACGTCCATGAGTAATGAACCAAAAACAAAAAAGAAGAAATTAGATGAAAACAAAAGGGAGAGTCGATTGCGAAAAATTCGCGGATCGTTCAAGAAACCGGAACCGAATGTTCATCAAGACGATACTGTTTCAACGACCACCGAAGACGCGACTGAAAAGAAAGAAAAAACGGAAATTTCAAAATCAGAAACCTTAGAATCACCCGTCGCGAGTTTATCTTTGTGCTGTGACAGACTTCTTCAGGAGCCTGATAAGAAATCTGAGGAAAAACCAAAAGAATCTATCTCGAAATCCTCACACGTTGCTGAGAATTTTTACGCAGCCAGTCCAGTGCTACATCAAAGTTTGCCGTTGAATATGTATCCCAGTAATTCTGGTCTCATGTCCGAATATCTTCCGACTGCCGACATAGCCCACGCATTAGGTGTGCCTCCGTCGGATCCTTTACTCCTTGAATCTTTGGCGCAAGGCTACGCCATGGAGCTAGAATACGCTAGGATACTCCAGCAAGAGAACGAAGCTAAACTGTTGAACGCCAGAAAACAAAGACCAAAGAAATATAAATGTCCTCACTGCCACGTTGGTTTTTCGAACAACGGCCAATTGAAAGGTCATATTAGAATTCACACGGGCGAGAGGCCTTACAAATGCGACGAGAAAAATTGCGCCAAAACTTTCACAAGAAATGAAGAGTTGATGAGACATAAACGGATACATTCGGGCCTTCGCCCGTTTCCGTGTCCTCATTGCGGAAAAAAGTTTGGCCGACGGGACCATTTGAAGAAGCACACGCGGACCCATTTCTTGCAGGCGGAGAGAATGATGCCAGTTTTCGTGCCGCTTTCAGCGATGCCGCATGTTGGCGGCTTCCCATATTTATATGGCTATTGAAATTCAGCGACGTTTCGTTATGGGATTCTTCAATAAAGCCTTCTCGACTAGAGATAAACACTACCCCTCCGTAGATTGTTAGGGTTGTTGAAAAAGAAAGGGACATTTTGTTTTACAACGAAATTGATCCTTAAAATATGTAATGCAACCTCCTTTAATACTTAAAATATGATTGAATGCAATTAATATAATGGAAAACGTTGTAAATATCTATTTACTATTTAGTATCTAGTACAGTGCCTATATAGATTTATACCTACCTAGCTATTTTTTATAAGATTTTTAGTTTTAATAAATAAAATACAAGATATCTACCACATATTATATAAGATACCACGTCATATAGGTAACTAATAAATATACTAAAGCTACTAATTATTTTAGATACAAAATTTTTAATTAGTTATAAGTGATCTTAAGAAAGTACATTGTGTTCATAACAAATATTTTTGAAGAGTTTTCTCAAATATAAAGTAAAATATATCATATATTTTATACTTATGACTTTTGTTTCTTTAAACCGATAAACGATATAAAATTCCTAATGTTAACCTACTGGTAAAAGCATAATATTGTATATGGACTTGACTGGGCTGTCGGTGAGTACATAAAAAATATATCAGTTATCACGTAGTGTTTATATACCTACTCTTTGTCAGTTATTTTGGAATATTTTGGGTTAACCGACGGAAGCAAGAATTTTGTCGCATTTATGTAAACTAATGTTCATTTGTAGATGCTCCTTGCGGTTTGCGTTTCGTAAGTAATAATTGAATATTGAATAACAAACATTCAAACTAATATTAACATTTATAAAAAATAGAAATAATAGAAAAATATTTACTAATAGGAAAATAACAATCGATATAGGTAGGTACCTACTATATAAAATTTCCCTTGGCCATTAGTCTACATAACTTGATAACGACTTTGCCAAATTTTGCGTAGGTACACGTTGTTAGGGGCACACACACGAATTTCTATCCCGGAATCCCCGCGGGAACTCCGAAATTAAAGCGGGTGAAATCGCGGGGAAGCGAGTTTTTGATATATCTATCAGTACTCAAACTTGGTAAATCTTGTGGGTATTGAATTTTTTTTAAGTAGGTATCTACATAGGTAAATAAATAAATAATAATAAATAGGTGGCTGTCTAGAACATACGTACGTTTTACAGTTCGCTCAGTTGACATAAAAAAAGCAAAAACTGAATTACGAGTTCAACTAAAGCATGCCTTTCCTAAAATTTACTAAAACTTAAAACAGTTGAAGCACTTAAACTAGTAATAATGTACCAAGAGTAGATATCTAAAAGTAGAATTAATTTGGATATAGTTCTGATTATTATTTTAATTAACGTTTTAAATATTTCAATAGTATACACATTAGTACCTATAGATACATTGTTTAAAACATAAACTCTAATTATTACGACGCCGATAGTGGTTGCAAGAATTATAATGAGTGCATGTGCCAAATCTCATATTGTTAAAAATACCATAAAACCATTTTTTAAAGTAATTAGGTAGATAATAGATAATAATCAGCGTGAGCCGTATAGAGATAATTTTGCTAGTAAGTACTTTGGTAAATATTTAACGTTTCTACTGCATAATAAACCTTTTTATAACTTACTAACTTGCTCTTTACTTTTAAGTTAACCCCTTACACATTTTTTAGTCAAATGAGAGCGATTTTTGTTATTTTTATTGTAACCTACATGGCAAAAATATATTAAAAATTATTTGCATAGCCATACCTACATTTTATTCGTCTATCATTGGCTGTTTTTTTTGGATAAAGTCTTCTATTTTTCATATAATGCATTGAATACTTAACTATAAAATTCTCCAAGTACGGATTTCCGGTGTGATCGTAGACACGTTGTGCAAACAATTTGTTATTGTGAAATATTTTGACTTCTCTACCATTGTGCCTATAGATAAATGGAATAGGACGAGCTGATAGCATTACAATTGGTTTCTTATTGATCATTTTTGCACGAAACCTTCTCTTTAAAGTAGCCTTAAATAATGAATTGCTATTTGGACATTGTTAAAAGTTTCGAAAAATGGGCTTTAAGAGGTCCGTAACTTTTCTAAATTGTTGAACGCCACGTGTTCAGCTATATATTTATTAGTAGTGTTCGAGGTAAAAAATGGTAGGCTGTTGTGTTCATTCCTCTAAATATCTTTGACGAACAGAAGGATTTATGTTTTTACTAGCTGTGCTCCGCGGTTTCAAGCACCCGCGCGAGTTTCTCCACCCCAAAGTAGCCTAACTAAAGTAAGTAGGTACTTCCCTGAACTTTCACAAATATTTCAAGATCAAAATTAGCCGAATCGGTTCAGCCATTCTCGTGTTTAAGCGAGACAAACGAGCAGCAATTCATTATTATTTTTTTACACGTTTCCACGACACAAGCTAATAATAGCTTACTGTGGGATCAAGTAGATCTGTGTGTTGTGAAGTGGGTTATTATTATTATTACAAATCGTTCATATTATGTATAATTATTTTCAAATATAATAAGTATCTCTGGACATTGGGTAACGTGACAAAAATTCGGTTCATTCCCACGTTAGCACATCCTTTTATACTGCCCCAAATTGAACGAAAGTGCGGACGTCCGAAGACGCACACAGCGTGCGGTCTATGGCTCGAAAATAAAAACTTTTTCTAACAGCTACCGTATTGCAAATAGTGCAATTTTAATTGGGTGAATGCAATGTTGTTATTACGCGCAGCGTGACGTCTCCAAGGGCGTTCGGGTATTGATTAAAGTGAGTGAAATATTATGATGTCTGAATCAACGCATTTGTAATTTATACGATAGTCGAGTATCTTCAGTCAGAAAGGTGTTTGCTGAGGTGAAATGTCAGGGTCTCCTATGTCCTTTAATAACGTCTTGTAGGTAGGTATACGCAAAATTTTATGATGATCGGTTGAGTAGGTAGCAAAGTTGTAATTTGTAAAGCGTAACAAACAAACAAACCCAAATTCGCATTTGTAAAAAAAGATATATTCAATAGTCAATCCCACCAAAAACATTTCCATGTAAAGTGATGCCAAGACGAGACCATAATGAAGGACACTGTCAAAAATTTATCAGATCTCATGAAGAGCCAAGCTTATAACTCTGCACATCCTAACTCTACAAGGCCTAACTTCTCAAACTCTACACCTTAGTCAGAATATGTGGCTTGGCCATTTCGCACCATTCACATGAGCGTAAGGTGAAAAATTGCCCACTGTTAATTACTTTTCTGTTATACAATAGTTCTTGTAGTAACGAAACGGCCAAGCCACATATTCAGACTAAGGTGTAGAGTTTGAGAAGTTAGGCCTTGACTTTTAGTAGCAGTGAAGAAATTTTGTATTAGTGAGAAAAAAACGAGAGATCTATTGGAATTCGTATATGTAAAATGGGTATAGCGCTGAAGAGACATAATAGATATGTCTCTTCAGCAGCAGCTTCATTACTATACCCAGATTTTAAGAGCTATACCTACCTACCTACTCCTACCTATTGACTATTAGCTTTTTATAATAATATTATAACTTTCATAATAATAGCTCTTAAAATCTGTAATTAGTCATAAAAATACTCTTTTTATTATTAGGTGCCAAGGGTTATGTACAAAATAAAGTCATTGAACAATATTACAAAATATGATTCGCTTTTTTATAATTGCAATAGGTATAATTTTGTCTACAATCTTTTTATTCTCACGCTAAAATTTACTCTGCCTACACAGAAGGGTTTTAGAAAAAAAATGGTCAACAAAACTTAACATTAGGTGTGACCCTACGGATTAATGTTGAGCAAAGGGAAAACCGGTAAAAAATACATTTTATAGCCTTAGAGGGAATAAAAAAAGCGCAAAGAATAAAAGACATTCTATTTATTTAAATGATTTTAACCCGCCTACGTTTCGAACAAATTTCTTGAATAGATAATTTATTATTAGGCGAGCTGAAGCGTATTTTTGATTCCATAAGTATAATTCATAAAGTTTTTTTCACTTTGTCCTTCGGAATCGCGGGATAACATATTGAATGGTTTGTATTTTTCGTTGGTTGCGAAGAACGTTTTATCTTGTTCCATTAATGACTCGGCTGGAGTGTAAACATTTATTGTTTGATGACAGAGGAGGCGTTTTTTCACACGTCAAAGGTATAATAAGCATTGGAATTCATTCATAAAATGTGAAAATAAAATATGGAATTATAAAATTGCGACGAAATTTCTTGATGTTGAGCGTTCTACTTTATTTATTTTAAGATTGGAAAAGCTTTTTTAAAAAAAATTGACAAAAAGTGCCCCATGACACTCAGGAACACTCTAACTACCTATAGGCTAGTAATCCAATGAGTACAAGAATTTTTTAAATCGGTTAAGTAGGTAGTTTATAAATTTATCCCTTACAAACAAACATACAAACAAAAAATAAAGTCCTTTCCTATTATAATATAGTTTAGAAAAAAGACTTTTTTGCGTAAGTTTTCTTAACAGCTTACTCTAAAGTTAGCCTCCAAATTGTGTGATAGTTCATGCCAATAAATTAGACTCAACAAATAGCGAGGTGTCATTGTGTAGTAAGGTATCTAAGGTGATTTTGTTGAGAGTCCATCCCATGGGAACTTTAGTCAGGTGCATCACGCCCGCGCAATGCAATCTAATGGCTACCTGAGTTTCGGTTACCCTTAATGCCTTTTCGGCCTTAGCGGTAGCTTTAATGTGACCATGATTTGTTAACAGATTCGGACCTAACTAAAAGTGGATATGCTCTCGAAACATTGTCTTTCTTCGTTGTTTTCCCAATCAGCTGGACAGACAAAATTTTGAGAGCGATTATAAAATCAATATATTAAATTTGTTTCAACACATTCAAAGCACGCTTCGATAAACAGATAGTATCATCACCGGTAGCCGGTAGGTACAACTCAAAATTTCTAGATATCGTATATTCCAAAAACATTCACGGCATATTTTATATATTCGTTTTAATTAAATATGATAAACCTTTCGTTCAGGATATTGAACTCCATTATGAAATTATTATTGTGAGGATATCTAAAATGCTAGTTCTGTAATATTTACGTTAGTTCAACATTTCTATTAAGCAGAAATATTATCTATGTTGTAGGTAGGAGACTTAATGATTAATTGATTTTATTTTATTTATTTGTTAACAAATACATAATTTATATCAACTGAAAACTCATCTGCAACTGACAGAATACAGGTGAAAGTATTGGTTGATATTATGGTCACCCTACATAATGCAAGAGCTTACTAAAGACATTTCACACAATACAAATAGGATTATTTACCGCGGTCATTACACTACAATGCTCATTCATGAATTAAAAAATTTGCTGCATAAAAGTTGACTGCCAGCGATTTTATCTCACGCAATGTATGTACCTACTCGAATCCAAGTTAAATTATTGCGTCGAAATTCGTTTCGGCAGGTTGACATGGCAAGTTCACTCGTTTTGCGCGGCTTTTTGAACTTTTTGAAGGTACGAGTGCATTGTTGTGTTTTTTTTTGTAAAACATGATCGATCCGATTCGATTTTTGTGTTTATTTAGTCGACCAGTGATTGAGACTGTATGGTTGGACACCTTGGTTGAGCTCCCACGCACTTTTTAGCGAATATATAGGTAGAGAATGACTTTAGTCCAATCGATCATATTATAATAGAATTGTAACAATATCTTAATTTTTATTAATAAAACTGACAATACCTAATGTGATATAGGTACATATTTAAAGATCGTAGCACATTGAAGCATCTACACAAGTCTCTGCTCTTCCTTGAGGACTAAATTTTAGTGTACTTACCTATACCTAATAATATCCTAGACACAATAGAACACAGAGTTACAGAGTGATCTTTAAGTGAAAATAAAAATATAAAGTCTAAAACAAGATATTTATCAGGCTTATTTAGATATAAGACTTTTTTTATTTGACTTAATCTACTAGTGTTGTACCTACTAGTGTTTTAAAAGCATGTTGGTATATTGTGTAGTGCAAGCGTTGTTATACTTATTCAGCATGTGCAATGTGCATGGGAAATGTTTTATGTCGTAAATTTTTAAGCTGTTGAGGTGATCATGCGTAGCGGATGGAAATAAAACTATCTATCTTGCACTCCCATCACAATTGTGATGCCCACGATTCTTATTATACATTTTAATATTTCAATTTATGATTTATCAACATCAAAACGTTAGGGCCATTAAACGACAAATTGGAATTGGAAGAAAGAAACTGAAAGAAGAGAAGAGAGCTGCAGTCAATGGGTAAGTATAGCCCACCACTCGTGAAACTAAATAGTGTAGGTATTGTGCAGAGAGCATAAATTAATTATGGCTGAAGATGCACGTAGACTCACAACCTGAAAAGAAATACCTAAACCTACAAAAACTGACTAGATTAAATTCCTTTTAGTACCTAGCTATTATTTATGTACAGGACAGAGCAAATGTGTTAAATTCCCACAGATTATTTATTATAATAAATTATGAATGCATTAGCTAAACCCTACAACGACACACCGCACGAAAGCGCGCGGAAATGCTAGTAAACGCAAAATGGCGACCACCCATAGCGCGTCATTTGTCATCGCGCTAATGATGCGACATAAAACGAATCCATCCCGCGTTTGCATCCGATTGCATAACTGCAATTGAATAAACTGCAATTTCGGGCAACTTTACCAACACACATCAAGATAACTCCAAGAAATTCGAGGTAGGTAATTTCCGTCACTTATAAAAAATGTGCTGAAACGATTGTAGAAATCTATACATAGATATAATTAAAATTTAAGTATCTGTTTGTAATTCCAAATTAACGGCTTTTCACTAAGTAAATTAAACGGTAGGTAGGTACTTACATAAAAATCTTTTTATTTTTTTATTTTCTGTCTGTCAATCTGTCTGTTTATTCCGGCTAATCTCTGAAACGGCTGGACCTATTTAAACGGGACTTTCACTAGCAGATAGCAGATGTTATAAGTAGTAACTTAGGCTACTTTTATTAAAAAAAAAGTTCCTACGGGAATTCCGAAACTTCCGGAATTTCGAAACTGCGGGGCACTACCAAAGACTCTACTGCACTTATCACTTAGGCTACTGCCACTTAGGCTCTGCGATTGTCGCCGGCCGCCCCACGAACAACTAAGTATTGCTTAAGAAATTGCCTCTTCAAAGAGTGCTCCAACAAAGATGTTAATTTGATCTTAGATAATATTATTTCACATTAATTAGGTACTTAGGTATGCTACACTGTTGAAAAAATAACTTATTTGAGTTATTGCCAATATTAATTAAGGGAAACTAGCCGGTAGGTACCCGCGGTTTCCCCCGTGTGAGTACTTGGGATTCCTTCTGGAGTACGTAGTTCTGTATAAAGATACGTAGACGTAGTAGATATGTATTTACTCTAATCGGCCAATTTTGATTAGGTATGTTGCTCCAAGCTAAGCCAAGCTAAGCTAGAAATACAAGATTTTTTTTATTCATTGTACAGATACGTGTAGGTACCTACTCTCCTATTTTGACTTTGGTTATAGATAAGTATATTATAACTATACTGTTTTCGGCGGTTTCACCCGTCTTAATTTCAAAGTGCCTGTGGTCATTCTGGAATAAAAAGTACCCGGTATTTTATCATGATCGGTTAAGTACCTACCGAAAGCGTTACAAACAAACTCGTCTCGTTTATAGTAATATTTGGACATAGATAAGCAATAGTGTGTTAACCCACACTGGAGAAATTTTGAGTAAATCGTGTTTTAAAATTATAGCATCATTTTCTGTCAACATTTTTTATGTTCAATATTTAGTCACATACTTAAAAAATGTAATAAGGTAAACACATAATTAAAAAACGTTCCCTAACTCTCAATAAATCGTTCTAAATAGGTAACTTAATTTTGTGGGTTAACATGTTATTGCTTATCTGCGTCCATTTCGGATTAGTCAAAACTATCTTTCCACTTAACTTTAAATGTCATCCAGGCGTCGTCAACTTGGTGCACTATAAATCAATAGCCAACAATCGCATGGAAGCAGTCCGCACAATGGTTCATTGTAATAGATACTGCTTGGTGCAGCGCCCCTCTGGCCGTGGATGCTGGAAGTTACGTGTATCTATTTGCACAATGACCCCGCGACATTATTGTTGCGGTCGATGGCGGGACCACACGCGGGGATTATGTAATAACTTCAGGAAATTATTTTAAAAGCAGTGTTCGAAACTTCACGAAATCTTACATTCTCACGCGGTGTAGACGTAGATATAACTTACAATATACATTAAACCTTTCTTTTTTAAGCCCGTTAAAAATAAGTTTTCTTAAAGCATTTATACCTTTACTAACATTCGAACAGACAAACGGGTAAACAGACAAAAAATACCTATGTATTTTATTATTATTATGTATTTTAGACATAATATGTATCTATACCTATTCAAACTAAATGAGTAAAATTAAACCAAACTAAGATATTCTCAAGAGGAAAACTTTAAAGTTAAATTAAAACCACCTATACCATAAGCACTCTACAATTCATCTTTTTCAGTAGCGTATTTGACTTTCTCTGAATATTCTTTTATAATCATCTCAATATTAGTAATATTTAAATCTTTGTCGTTAAAAAACTCCTTCTTAGTTGGATCTTTAACAAAACCGAGGAATCGATCGAACAGTTCTACAGCGTTGGCGCGTCCTTTGAAAATGTTCAAACAAAATGGTTTAACATTTCGAATCAGTTGAAAAACTGGGACTATTATGTTGTCGTTACTGGCGCTGTAAGACCAAGTTGCTTCGAATATGTTCAGCAAACCGTTGCACACGTTAGCTGTGGCCATTCTCTCTAGCAAACCAACTTTCTGGTACATTTTAGATCTGTCGTAGTCATGTTTAGTCCGCTGTTTGTTTTCATCCCTGACGTTGATGTGTTCTTCGAGAATTTTATTGAAAAGGTCTAGGAGAGTGTAAATGACAGTAGTGTCAAGCTTGGAAACCTGCGCGTAGAATGGTTCCAAGCCTTTCAATTTCATGATTCTGGACTGTATTCTGGGGCTTCCTGGCAGCCATAAGTATAAGATATCTAAAGCATGAGCTTTTAAAGCCAGATTACTTTCATTTTCGAATATATCTAGAAGTTTATCGACTATATTTACTGGTATTGTAGCTTTCGTGGTAACTGGCGCAATTTGGAACAAACTTTGGATTAATAGAAGTAGTCGTTTGGTTAGTTGGACGTAAGGGATCCTCAGGTTCGGCGACACGATTCTATTGAAGCCTTTCGCTTTCATAAACTTGTATGCGTTCTCTTTGTCTTGTATCAGTTCTATGATCTCGTCTATGGAGTCTATCATTTCTACGTATTGTTTCTCGGCATCTTCAACGGGAAGTACGCGTTCGCGGTATTTCTTTTCAGCAGATAAAGCGATTGTTTCGCATCTTTCAATTGCTTTCTCCACAGAACCTTCATCGTTAAATATCTTCGTGCCGTATTCAGCTTTTGGAACTTGCAAATCTGGATTATATTCATTAATGTAAATAAAACAACTACTTTGAGTATTTCTTATTTTTATCAAGGATTTTTTGCACACCAGCTAATGAAACTGCACTGGATTTTTCATCTGTGAATGTCTTATGGCACAGATTTGAATGAAACTTTACCTATACGGTATACCACTTATATCGTCGGTGAACACAAAGTAAGCCTGTAGTTATATCTGGTACCTACATAGTACATAGTGTATGTGATTCCCAACTAATGGTTATCAAAACATTGCCGTTTTACACGTAGGTCTACCTATGACACACAATGTATTTCAAATTTCAATGCATTATTATGTAGGTAATGTAAAGAAATAAAAATATATGTCGACACAAAACTAATGGGTAGATAACAGTTAGCTAATGAGACGCCTGTCGAACCCAATCGTGATTTAGGATTTTTTATAGGTAGTAGATACCTACCTCTTTCTAGATCATCGTGTCCAACAACAGTTTTAGCAGATATTAAAAGAAAATAAAATATCTTTAACAACTGAATCATTTTACTTCACAAATTCTTTTTCAGTGATTATCTCTGTGTTCTTCTTCAATTTCTAAAATGACAGTTGTTTCACGTTAGAAAACAAAAAAGAATGTAGTTTTTAGGTACCTACCTATCTACCTATATGGTAGGGAGCTATAGATATTTCATGAAAACAAAACAACAGCCAGTAGGCATCTGTATTTTTCACGCCAAAAAAATAATAAGATTCTCTTTGAACTTCTGTGATGAGAAATTAGGCACGCAGTGAACAAAGATACATATATACATATATGAAGGAGAAACTGAGTTTTATCAATTATATTCTCTTTGGAGTTTTAAAGCAGCAGCAGTGATTCTTTTTGAAATGTAGTGTCAGGTGTCTCGCAGCCTGATTTTTGGCAAATTATAATTATAGACGCCATTATTAAAGAAGAAGAAGAAGAACGTTACTTATTACAAATATCATTACAAATGTGTATTTATAATTCACTGGAGAATGTGTTAACAAAATGCGCCGACGGCTCGTGTTGCTGCCTAACCTCCAGAACTACTGTCGCTTTAGTATCAATTATAAGTTTGGTACGTACTTAAACATTAGTCATTAATTCGCCAACTTTCTCAATAACGGAAACTTAACCTACACTTTGGATGGAGTTGACTTTGCGAGCTTAGTCTTCATCACCACTCAAATGTTTCCAACATTCAGTGGTTTTAGCCCGGACAGACTTTTGTTTAAAAATCGGTAGGTAGGCACACGATTCACCCTTAGGGTAAACCACACCTATGACACTCCATACAAGGGCCGTGGGAAGCATGAAACTTGCAAGAAGTTTCAGTAAGTTTGTCTACCACGCATTTGAAAGTTACAAAACTTATGTATCAGTAATATTCAGGTGATTTCCAAATACCTTACTACCTAACCGCCGCACTCAGAGTCGACTTTAATGATTACTTAGTTAAGTATACATTTTTAAAACAAAACTGCCGCAATCAGACAAGTTGAATAAATTAATGTTAGTTGGCATTTAACTAATTAAGTAACATCTCCTTAAATGCCAATCAACATTAATTTATTAAACTTGTTTGATTGCGGCAGTTTTGTTTTAAAAATCTATTCTTAACTAAGTAATCATTAAAGTCGACTCTGAGTGCGGCCGTAAGTATTTATTGGCGATGTATAGCAATATTGCTGCAATTCCTGCTTGCGTAGTGGGAAGTCGACAGCGGGCGGAAGGTGTCGCTTCTTTAGTTTTTAAATACCTAGTTAGTGATGGCGTTTAGTTTCTTTAGTAGGTACGACTGCAACGATTGGGCCCGAGCGATGGGCCATTAAAAATGTTCTACCTATAAAGTTATTCCATTCAGATGGCCCGCCCATTGTCTATTGTTATTGTCTATACTAACACGTGTTTCCAGGGTGCATGTCTAATAGATCTGTTGTGGAGCGACTCAGGTTGCGCGGAGCGGTGCTGCGCGTTGCGCGAGCACGTGCTGTCTGCGCATCGGCTGCTGGTGACGCTGTTTCAGGCGGCCAACTTGCTGCTGCTGGTAGCCTCTGCCGTGGTGAGTGCAGGGTCGGCTCTAGCCCTACAGCGCCTGGGTACTGCTAATACACTGACGCCATCTAGTAGGCTGTAGGTGCTCGATCAATTTGAATAAGACTTTTTGAATTCCGGGAATTCCGGGATAAAATGTACCCTATGTCCTTCTCTGTACCCCTGACAATTATGCAAAATTTCATGGTGATCGGTTGAGCCGTTAAGGCGTGAAAGCGTTACAAACAAACACAAACATTCGCATTTATATTAGTAAAGATATATACTTACTTTACTCATATAACTTACTAGCTGTCCCCCGCGGTTTCACCCGCGATAATTTCGGAGTTCCCGCGGGAATTCCGGGATGAAAAGTACCCTATGTCCGTCTCGGCATCCCTGACAACGGGTATGCAAAATTTCATGATGATCAGTTGAGCCTTTAAGGCGTGAAAGACAAACTCACTTTCGTATTTACAATAATAGTAGATATAAAGGATTCTAATTATGTTAAAACAAAGAGCCGTAACTGTTAAAAACTAAAGTAGGCACGGAGACATTACTAGATAACCATAGCAGAACAGATGACGGCACCCGTTCACGAATATGACGTTGAGCGTTGTTTACAGAAGAGCGCGTTGCTGATGCAAGTGTACGTGTGGTACACGCTCGGCTTCGTGGTGATGGGGCTGGTGGTGGCGCTGCTGGACTTCCTGTTCCGCATGAACCACGAGGGCGCCAGGAGTTTCCTCACCTTCGTGCCCGACGTCGTCTTCCTGTTCGGTGAGGGACATTCCCAGGTGTAATCGACACCGGTGACGAACCATAAATAACACACTTCCCATCACACAGACCTACTCGATACCACACTAAGCTATGAGTTTGTGTCGCAAGCAAACGTGGTATATAAATATATTACTAGCTGTCCGCGCGATTTCATCCGCGGTGATTTCGGAGTTCCCGCGGTCTATGTCCTTCTTTGTACCTACCCCTGACAGTAGTTTACGGTGATTAGCTGTTCCCCGCATTAAATCCGGAGTTCCCGCCGGAATTCCGGGATAAAAACTATCCTATCTTTTAAGTTGGACCATATTATAAATGGTTGCAAAATTTTATCAAGATCCGTTCAGTAGGGGGAGCACGAATTTTTTCGTTCTCGTCTAGTCGATATCGTCGTAATGTCAAAGCGTTTTTTTGTATGGAAAATGAACGACACTGGATAGATGGCGCTGTTCATTTTCCATACAAAAAAAACGCTAGATTTCGACTAGACGAGAGCGGAAAAATTCGTGCTCCCCCTACAGTAGTCCATCGCGGACAAACAACGTGACACGTGATTTATATGTATTAAGATATAAGAACGTATCGTACCATCCCTACTAATATTATAAATGCGAAAGTAACTCTGTCTGTATGTCTGTCTGTTACGCTTTCACGCCTTAGCGGCTCAACCGATCATCACGAAATTTTGCATACCCATTGTCAGGGGTACAGAAAAGGTCATAGGGAACTTTTTATCCCGGAATTCCGGCGGGAACTCCGAAACTGCAAATTTTAATATACTACACGTTGTCAGAGGTAGGTATACACAAAAGGATAAAGGGTACCTATTTTTATCCCAGAATTCCCGAGGGATCTCCGAAATTACCGATGTAATAAATGCGGGGACCAACAAAGCCGGTGAAAGTGTTATTTTTCACATAAACGTGTTTGTTTTTTATGCTGCCTTAATGAAATTGAAATTTGCTAAGAACATACCTAGGGTACTTTTTAGCCTGGAATTCCTGCGGGAACTACGAAATTAGGGCGGGTGAAACTGCAGAACTTCCATTTATTTCTCTACTAGCTGTGCCCCGCGGTTTCACCCGCGTGAAAGGTTTTTATACAACTTTTCCCGACATCCGCTTTCAATGAAACAAAGCCTATTATGTAGCTCCAGGCTAAGCTTAATCTACTTGTGAAAACCGCATGACAATCTGTTGAGTAGATTCGGAGATTATCGCGAACAGACAGACAGACAGAAAAGAATTTTAAAAACTTTTTTTGTGCTTGGTGACTCTTCTTTTATCACTACTCTCTATTTTAGGTAAAAATATTCAATTTACAGAATGGCAGATTCTACTCTTTTATTATAGTATAGATATTATCATAGACGTACAAAAACGTGGTACGTATTATTACTCTATGGCTCTATGGTAGGTACCAACTATATAAAATTTTCGTTTATTTGCAGCAATATTTCGGTGTCTCCCTCTAGTGGACACCTATAGGAAGCAACTTGACGCAGATTCAATCGTGGGAGCCGACCCTTAATTTTATTCTGTATGGAAATACATAGATATTCACAAGAGAACACGTTGCAGGGCGCGCAGTGTTCAGAGTTCGCTTGTCTTTGAATATAAGTTTATTTAGTACCAACATACAACATACATAGGCAAGGTACCAAAGCGGCTACCACTCAGCATATACCTGCCGGAGAACTAGTCCCTCGGCATAATCCAACCTCTAAGCTGAAGCCGATGTCTTCTTTGGTACACATTACAACTACGTATTGTTATCATAAAGATGTAGGTAGGTATACCAAATTTTCATCATCATATCAGGGCCAAAAGGCCCCCCTATTGCACCCTCTCCCAATACCATCCTCAATTTTACTTCAGTTGAATATTTGTAACTGCTACCGAAAAAAAACCAATGTTACAACTTAAATAAAAGCTTGCAACAACAAACACATTGGGCGGGCAATAAAGAAAAATCAATTTTAATCTGTTTTAAACATTTTTTTATTCAATATTTTTTTTTTTGTACTATCTACTATTTACATTCTTGTGAATACCTATTTAACGTATTATAATAGTAAAACAGAAAACCTATTGACATAATGAGTTACAGTAGGAAGAACTCTACAGAAAATCTTTGCTAAGTAGTTATTGATAACATAATAATATATTGTAATAAAGAAAATGAAAGCACAAAGAGGCACATTATTACTACATTATAAAAATTCTGAACCATTTTTATCGTTGATTAACCGACTTTTAAAAATGAGTTCTTTTTTACGTACCTACCTACTATAATGAAGGAATTCGTGGGTAGACATCTCTTAGTATCGGTTGACTATACAAATTATATTATAAAATAATAATTCTAATAAAATATTAAATAACAGACAATCAATTCTCGGATATTTATAGAATGATAGGTATAAAATGACGAAGGTATGGAATCGATCTAATTGCAATTAGATCGGAAACAGATGTTTCAATCAAATTCAAAATACGAACATAAATCCATAATTCGTCATACTTTCAACAAAACTCCGATTTAATAATCCCATTGCGACATAAATAAACTAAACTACAAACTAAAATTTACAGCAACTTAAAATAATAAAATCATTACTATAAAAATCTGTTTTATACATATAAAACGTGGGAGGGTTATAAAGGGAAGAATAACGTAGCCGGAACTCTTTTTACATCACAAATCTAACTTGAAATTTTTTTAAGCAAAAATTGCGAATACAAGCCGTAGAAAAGGCTAATAAAACACATTTATTGTAATTTGCGCAGACTAAATGGACTATGTACTACGGTACATAATTAGAAAAAGAATTTGAAGCAATAGATTACAGACAGACACTTAAACAGGACAAAAAGCATAACTATTGTAAATATTAAATATACACAATCATTAACATACAACGTTGTTAAAACTCAATACCTACTTAAGCTAGTGTTTTTTTTCTAGACTGTGGCTAGTCGTCCACTAAACGGACGAATAAAATAATCGTTCGCAAAACGCAAAATGTATTGATCTTTCCTAGCGTTTTTTTTCGTTACGAGATTTGCACGCCGCCGGTTGAAAAACCTTTTTATATGATTTGCAATTTTTGTTTTGTCCGTTGTGAATTTATGTAGTTTAGTGGACCGTGGACGACTAATAATAATCCGCTTAGTGGACGACTAGACGATTCGTTTTTTCTAGTCCCTTAAAAAGACCTCAAAGCGGCATTGGTCGTTTTCTCGCAAAGGAGTAATTTATTCGTACCTATATATAGTATTTAACATCTAAAGCACAAGGACGCTCTATTTAAAAAAATACCTTGGTAAACATGAACATTTACGAGTATCCCCGTAATATTACATATCATTTTTTTCATGACACTTACGGCCGCACTCAGAGTCGACTTTAATGATTACTTAGTTAAGTATAGATTTTAAAAATAAAACTGCCGCAATCAGAGACGTTCAGTAAATTAATGTTAGTTGGCATTTAACGAGACGTAACTTAAATAGTTAAATGCCAATTATCATTAATTTATTAAACTTGTCTGATTGCGGCAGTTTTGTTTTAAAAATCTATACTTAACTAAGTAATCATTAAAGTCGACTCTGAGTGCGGCGGTTACTTATACTTGAAATGTTATTAAGAAAACTAGTGACCGAACAAGCAATTAGAGATGGGACTCTACCACTGTTTCAGTCAAAAAGGTTGCATTGTAATTTAGTCCATTTGAAATTTCGACCACACTGTATTAAATTACAATAATAATGTGAGACTGTTGTAAAGATGGTAGAAGGCTATACTAGGACCAATCACAAAGAGCATTCGAATTCCCATCGAAGTTTTGTCATAGTCAAAGAGATCACCTAGCTTGAACTGCAATTTTGGCGCTAAAAACATTAAAAATCAAGAGAAGAGAGAAAAAGAGGAATTCAATCTCATTACTTTTTTGCTGTGAAGAAACGAAAAGAAAATAAACATGATTTAAAACAGTTATATATTAAATAAGTTGTTCTATAGAAAATCAATTATATACTCATTGATATAACTATATAATATTTTGGATTCGATATTTTAATGCTATTTTGTCCAAAACGTTTTCAAATAAAAATTATCAGACGCATACACATAGTACCTACAACATTTTTAACATCAGTTCTTCGCACACACCGTCAATGAAAAGCGTGAATATAATAACGCGTAGGTATGTTACAAAATTAAAATCCATATGAGATCATAAACTAAATCAAAACGAAACCTTACTCAGAAGTAGACAAAGATAAGGAAATAACACTGACCTGTAGGTGGAGCATGAAGTTTTTCGCTCTCATCTCTCGACATCGTCGTAATGTCAATGACACTAGATAGATGGCGCTGTTCATTTGCCGTACAAAACGCTCGATATCGAAAAAATTCGTGCTCCCCCTACAGAATAAGGTTGAACGTTTTCGTCACGCATAGTATTATATTATCTGTGGCACAGATAATATAATACTGTCTGTGGTCACGCTTAGGCGCAGGCCACATAATGGCGTCGGGCGCGAACATGGCATGGCATGGCATGGCATGGAATAGGAAGCCGCCCGCGCCCCCCGTGCCATGTCCGCGCCCGACGCCCTTTACGTGTGGCCTGCGCCTTATATCGTAAAGTCGTTACCGTCCATAGTAAAATAGCAAAACAAATTTTGGGCGTTACTTTTGGGTGAATATCATTTAATACCATTGACATATTGATCTATTAGATGGGCTAGTTGACTATAATTTTTTTAGTCCGTCTTGTAGATTAATAAAAAATATTGGACACGTATTTTTTCTTTTTTTACGTAATCAAAAATTAATGGCGATACACGTAATGACGTCACGAGTCGCCACCCTAAACTTTAATACGCTTTATTTCTGTATATTTTATTTAATTTGAAAAAGCAAAAAATACGTGTCTATTGTTTTTTTATTTTCTAACTGACAGACTAATTAGAATTTTGATTTTCAAAAGTCGTCAACATAAACTATTGTACGCAGTAAATGGGTGGGTCAACAAATGTCAATCTTATTTTTAGGAATTCAAAGGCAATAATTTATTGAACTTAACAAACTGTAGCAATTTTCATCAAAATTTTCACAATTTTCCTATAATATTGTTAAAACTATAACCTCTTTTTAATATAATAATAGGTATGTAAAACGTTTAAGATTTATGATACAATTTTTTTATTCTCACCACATTCAAATACATCAAAATGTTATCTTGGCTTTTTAGGACATTGGTATTGAAATTTCAATTTGGATAAGAAAGCAAAATTTTCTTTATATAAAACGTCAAGAAGAATGAATGTATAATATATTTATGAACTATGAAATCATCTTGTTCAATGTATTTTTTAATCCTTATCTTATTGATTATCATGCATTTTCGTTGCTTACACAACAATAAGAGACACACACGTTGGTCTCATAATTAATAATTTAATATTTATATATATTTAGAAATATTATCTTCCTTATGAGCGACAAAAGATAAAATAATAAATGTTTATCCAACATTAAAAACTATTTTTTTTAACGTTTATCATAATTATTATATTATAATACAAAACGAATAAACCAACTTGTTTGAAAAAGTTACAGAAAAGCATTAAAAATACATTTTTTATTTACTACTCGCTTCCCAGTAGCTGTTACTTTGGTAGGAATGTGGCAAGCAAATCGTATAATCCATCAATTTACAAACCGGTGGCGTCCCAAAAATGGACAAATTGTGGTGGCAACCCTACTCATGCCCCAATTTAACGGCAAACTTGATCGTTCAGCGCAGACGTTATGCGAGCATCAACCTATAAAAGTCCTGTTTCTCGCTTTATACTCTGTCCACGTTCCGCAGTAGACCATAAGCCTTTAACGAGAAAAAAAATAACAAAGAACTACCTACGTACCTACTGTAATAGACAATGGGTATGTTCCGTTATAACTGATAACACTGTAAGGTATGATATCAATTTAGTATACCGCGAAGCCGTTCCTTTATAGTTAGCTATATTGGTTACTGTTTAAAATAGAACGCAGTCGAGTATACTGTATACTGTCATCAATGTCATTGTCACGTCACGCTGTCAACCACTCATTGACGACCGACCGACGCGGTTGGTCAATCATTGGTCCGAGGTTGATAACGTGATCACAGCATTGAGAGCACCTTACCTAGAAAACGCCAGTGTTCACAGTGCAAAAATGGTGACGCTTATGACGTCATACTGCCTACCTGCGGCAGTACACTGTCTGCTATAACGAAACTGATTTCTCCTCATTAAAACTACTGGCCAGTGGTCGCCGCTTATATCGGAACATACACAATGAGTTAGCTGACACTAATTGGCTGTTGGTACCCCGCTGCCACCACGGTGGAACCTGGCGGTGTCTTAGCTTATTATAGACTTTATCGCTTTACGCTCTATCCACGTCCCGAACAAGACTGAGGTGGTTATTACGAGAAGAAAAAATACCAAAAAAAACTACCTACGTAGTACGTACCTACAGTAAGAGACAATAACAGCTGACGCTCTAGTTGGCGAGCAACACGATTGCTTGCTGGTTTCCCGCCACCACCACGGTAGACCTTGGTGGTATCTCGGCTTATTATAGTCTGTTTCTCGCACTAGACCGAGGGGTTTTTACGAAAAAAAAAAAATCTAACTACATAACTACAGTAAGACACAATAAGTCTTAGCTGACGCTCTGGCGCTTGGCTCACTATAGTCAGTTCCTCGTTTTATACTCTATCCACGTGCTTTTAACCAGGGCCCTTATTCAGTACTAGCTGTGCCCCGCGGTTTCACCCGCGTGATACGTTTTTATACGACAACTTTTTCCCGACATCCGATTTAAATGTAACAAGCCCGATATGTTGCTCCAGGCTAAGCTTAATCTACATGTGAAAACCGCATGACAATCCGTTCAGTAGATTCGGAGATTATCGCGAACAGACAGACAGAAAAGAAATTTAATACCCTTTTTTTTGGCTCGGTTACTCTTCTTTTATCACCCCTCTCAATTTTAGGTAAAAATATTCAATGTACAGAATCGCGGATTCTACTCTTTTATTATTATAGTATAGATGACCAACATTTCTAGCCCCTAATGCGCTTCTCAAAAACACATTCCCAAACGTTCCCGGTGCCAAATTATTAGAAATCAGTATTCTGTGTGCCATAAGAAACTTTGCAAATATGTTTTTATCGAGTGAAACTTTTTTGAGAACGAGGCAAACACAATTTTTGTGGCGCGGTGTCTTAACGCGCCACTTTATGGTTATAGTGAATGAGGGCCTTGAAAAAGAAAAAAGAAAAACGATCTACCTACGTAAGTACAGTAAGAGACAATAGGTCTTACTTAGCTGACGCTCTGGTTGGCTCACTATGGTCTGTTCCTCGCTTACTCTATCCACGTCCCGAACGAGACCGAGGGGTTTTTACGAGAAAAAAAAGAAAAACGAACTACCTATGTACCTACAGTGAGAGACAACGGGTCTTAGCTGACGCTCTGATTGGCTCACTAAACTCTGTTCCTCGCTTTAGTCTGTTCTTCGCTTTATACTCTATCCACATCCCGCAAAATACCGACGGGTTTTTACGAGAAAAAAAAAAAGAAAAACGAACTACCTACGTACCTACAGTGAGAGACAACGGGTCTTAGCTGACGCTCTGGTTGGCGAGCGACACGATGGGCTGCTGGTTGCCGGCCGCCACCACGGTGGAGCCGGGCGGGATCTTCTGCGGCACCATGCCGTCTATGTGCCGGTACTTCTTCAGGCGCGTCCACTGCCCGTTGTTGTAGTTCATCTGGAAGTGCATCTCCGACAGCATCGTCAGGTACGTGTCGTCCGACTGCAGCACGTTCTCGATGTTCTCCGACAGCTTTATGGTCACTATGTTGCCGAGGTTCGGGCACGGGTTGTCTGCGGGACGGGCGGGTGTTTTAATTATGAAAGAAAGGAGAAAAAAGTAAGAAAAGTAGTTTATTAGTACCCAACAAAAAGGTACAAAAAAAATACGACAGTCCAGGACGGTTAGTTGGTTTTTTACTATTACTTAGCTCATTTAACGACCGCCTATGAAAAATAATACCTGCTAATATTATAAATGCGAAAGTAACTGTGTCTGTCTGTTTGTCTGTCTGTATGTTAAGTTTTAACTCGTTAACGGCACAACTGGGCCCTTATTCACTATGACCATAACACGCCGCGCTAAGATAAGATGCCGCAAAAACTTTCTTTCCCTCGTAATCAAAGGAGTTTTTTTGCAAAAAAAATACCTACATTTACAACGTTTCTTATTTATCTTGGCATCTAGGACGTTTGGAAATGCGTTTTTGAGGCGCGCGTTATGGGCAAGGAATGTCGCTAGTCATAGTGAATAAGGGCTCTGATCATCATGAAATTTTGCATACACGTTGTCAGGGGTACAGAGAAGGACATGGGGTACTTTTTATCCTGGAATTCCTGCGGGAACTCCAAAATCAACGGCCGTAAAATCTCATGAAATTTTGCATCCACAACTGTCAGGGATACAGAAAAGAACATAGCTGCATAAGGTACTTTGTACCCAAGAATTCCCGCAGAAATACCGACAGTATATTACTTTTAATATCAAGTTTTAATGCCACAAGATTAATTGTCATTGAATATATACAAGGTGTTAATGAATTAACTGAAAACTAGAAAGTAGTTTGATCAGAATCGACTAGCGAATCGATCGCACTATGTTTTAATATAGGTTATATTTTTTCATTTTTATCAGCCCATGTCTAAATTATTTATAATACAATGTTGGGCGCGTACGCCGCCCGCAGCAAAAACTTCGAACCGGTAGGCCCGGGCGTAGCGCTTGGAATTTCGTAGATTGGTCACCTCCAAACTAATGTTGAATAACTTTTAAAGTATTAATTTTTTCGACATAAAATATATTTTAATCATATTATTGTTTATTTTTTTAAATGGGGTGTATCAGGTTTTCAGTTAATTCATTAACACGTTGTATATGTATAGATTACCAATGACATTTTAGTAAGAATGTCTTTGATAGGTACCCTATTTTAAAAACTTTCGTACCGAGTGTTTTGAAACGGAATAAATCGTCGTCATAATGCCATATGATTTTTTTTTATAGCGGCTGCAACTGGTTTGAGATCTGTTAGGGTTTTAAATACGTATGTATGTGTGCATGTGTGCATGTGTGCCTCACCCCTGGAGCCGGCCATGAAGCCGAGTATGAGCGCCTTCTCGGGGCGCGTGACGCGGTTCGCGTTCCGGAACATGTCCTGGGCCTCCAACATTTGCTCGCGCTGAAACAACACACGACACTCCATCACCAGACAATACCAATCCTAAACTTTAACGCGCTTTATCTCTGTGTATTTTCATTTATTTGAAAAATAAAAATATACGTGTCTAATGATTTTTAGTTTTCTAACTGACGGACTAATTAGAATTTTAATTTTCAAAAGTCATCAACATCCCTATTGTCACATTTAGATTCTATTATATGAAAAATTCACGAAATTCGTGTGACGTAATATATGGAGGGTCCCTTAGCGAACAGGCATGGTCGTCAGATATGACAATGATGATGACGATGATGATGATGGTCATGTGGGCATTGTGGTCATGCGTTACCGTGAGCGAGAGCCCCCGGCGCGGCAGCAGCTGCGCCTGCTGCGCGGGCGGCGGCTGCGCGGCGGCCAGCGGCGCCCCGCCCGGCGCCCCGCCCGCCGTCTGCACCACCTGCCGGGCCGCACAGTGCCAATAGAGTACACGTTCAACTCGTGTTCAGTTGCGTGAGTTTGTTGTGATGTGATGTGTTCAATATGTGATGTTTAGTGTCCTATATGTGATGTTTAGTGCCCTATACAAGGTGTGTAGTGTCCAAAATGTGATGTGTAGTGTCTAATATGTGATGTGTAGTGGCCTATATGTGGTGTGTAGTGTGCTGTGTGTAATGTCCAAAATGTGAAGTGTAGTGTCTAATATGTGACGTGTAGTGGCCTATATGTGGTGTGTAGTGTCTAATATGTCATGTGTAGTGGTCTATATGTGATGTTTAGTGCCCTATACAAGGTGTGTAGTGTGCTGTGTGTAATGTCCAAAATATGATGTGTAGTGTCTAATATGTGACGTGTAGTGGCCTATATGTGGTGTGTAGTGTCTAATATGTCATGTGTAGTGGCCTATATGTGGTGTGTAGTGTGCTGTGTGTAGTGTCCAAAATGTGATGTGTAGTGTCTAATATGTTATGTGTATTGTCCTGTGTGTAGTGTCTTATTTGCGATGTGTAGTGTCCTATATGTTCAAAATTCAAAATTGTTTATTTTATAACCAAAAGTATTTTTTGCAAATATGGTTTATATTTGTAGTGCAGTGTCGTTTATTAATTGGTGTAGCGTCTCGTGTGTGCGTGTGTACTCACGGGCTGCGCGAGCGCCGGCGCGGCGCGCGGGGCGGCGCCCGTCTGCAGCACGGGCTGGCCCATCTGCGGCGGCAGGGATTACACGTTAACAAAGTTTGTAGATATGTTTGTCCTCGATAATTTTGTACTATTTATTTATTTGCACAGCATGACTGAGGAGGAACCTCACCGGCTTGATGTTCTGCAGCAGCACCGCCTTGCCGCCCGGCTGCAGGATGACGGCGGCGGCGCCCGCGCTGTTGAGCAGCCCCTGCGCCAGCAGCAGCGGCTTGCCGCCCGGCGCGCCGCCCGCCGCCACCCCCGCCACCCCCGCGCCGCCCGCCAGCACCAGCTTCGGCTGCTGCGTGCTGATCACGATCGGCTTCGCGCCGCCCTGCGCACAAGCACGCGCACAAACACAAAATTAAATCCCTACTTTTATGCAATTATCGTGAACCGATTACGATGAAAACAAAATATCAAAAATCACCAATACATACTACTAGTTGTTCCCCGCAGTTTCACCCGCGGTGATTTTGAAGTTCCTGCTGGAATTCCGAATTACAATGGAGACTATGTCACTCAGGGATAATGTAGCATTCCATTGGTAAAAGAACTTTCAAAATCGGTTCAGCAGTCCCAGAGATTACCCCCTACAACCTAACAAACTCACAAACTTCACCTCTTTATAATATTAATACTCACTGTCTCCCGCGGTTTCACCCGCGGTAATTTCGGAGTTCTCGCGGGAATTCCAGGATAAACTATACATATAAACTAATCTCTTGAATTACTGTATCTATTGAAAAAAAACCGTTGTTGCGTTGACGTTGCGTAGTTATAAAGATCTAAGCATACATAGGGTCGGAAGCAGACAGTGACTTTGTTTTTTTTTTATACTACGTATCACTAGTGATAAGACTATCGGGGTGATTTCGGGGTATCGAAGACGTATGCGTACCTGCTGTACAAGTACAGGGCTGGCGGTGACGAGGGGCGGCAGCTGGTCGGGGGGCGCGGCGCGGGGCGAGGGCGCCGGCGCGGGCGCGGCCGGGGGCGCGGCGGGGGCGGGGGCGGGCGCGGGCGCGGCGGCGGGGGCGGGCGCGGGGGCGCCGCTCGGGGGCGACAGCGGGGGCGCGCCCTCCGGCAGCTGGCCTGCGCACAGAAAATAATATTACGAACACCAAGAAAGCCTATCAATATTATAATAACAATTATGGCGGTTGTGATCAGATGTGTTATGGTCAGGCGTGTCTTGTGCAAACGTATCGTGAATGTGATCAAACGTGTCGAGACTCGTGACCTATGGAACGTGTCGTGGTCAGAGGAGTTACGGTCAGATTTGGTCAGACGTGTTACGGTCAGATGTGTCGTGGTCAGAAGAGTTATGGTCAGATGTGTCGTGGTCAGAGGAGTTATGGTCAGATGTGGTCAGACGTGTTACGGTCAGATGTGTCGTGGTCAGATGTAGTCAGACGTGTTACGGTCAGATGTGTCGTGGTCAGAGGAGTTATGGTCAGATGTGTCGTGGTCAGAGGAGTTATGGTCAGATGTGGTCAGACGTGTTACGGTCAGATGTGTCGTGGTCAGAGGAGTTATGGTCAGATGTAGTCAGACGTGTTACGGTCAGATGTGTCGTGGTCAGAGGAGTTATGGTCAGATGTGGTCAGACGTGTTACGGTCAGATGTGTCGTGGTCAGAGGAGTTATGGTCAGATGTGGCCAGACGTGTTACGGTCAGATATGTCGTGGTCAGAGGAGTTATGGTCAGATGTGGCCAGACGTGTTACGGTCAGATGTGTCGTGGTCAGAGGAGTTATGGTCAGATGTGGTCAGACGTGTTATGATCAGATGTGTCGTGGTCACACGTGTTATAATCAGATGCGTCATGGTAAGACGTGTTATGGTCACATGTGTCGTGACTCGTGGTCAGACGTGTAGTGGTCATCACAATATGGTCGTGTTATTATAACTACTGTTTGTCTTTGGAATACAAGGTGTCTGGATGGATATGATATAATACTTGCTGTGCCCCGCGGTTTCACCTGCGTGAGTTTCAGAATTCCCGCAGGAACTCCCTTTAGGGGGATGAAAAATAGATAGTAGCCGATTCTCAGGCTTACTGAATATGTATAAAAAATTTCATGAGAATCGGTCAAGCCGTTTCGGAGGAGTATGGGAACGAACATTGTGACACGAGAATTTTATATATTAGATAATGATTGATCGGTGCACAGTTGCATACCGGCGGGCGTCTCCTCCTGCTTCGGCACGGCGTAGTTGTTGAGCCCCTTGGCGTAGTCCGGTGGCGGCGAGGGGGGCGCCGCCGGGGGCTGCTTCTTTGCGCCCTCCTCCAACTCTGCACAACACAAGTACACAGCGTGTCACACCACAACCTTTTGGGCAAAAACACGTAATTTTTTGTTTGAGGTGATAATATCGATACTTTTATCGATATTTTTTTCCATTTGCCCATTCCTAACAAGCCCGCCTGCAGGTGGGCAGTGGATCGGTCATATATATACGCACGCGATAAAAGTATCGATATTATGATAAAAGTATCTATATTATCACTTCAAACAAAAAAAACGTGTTTTTGCCCAAAAGGTTTACATTTTCATTTCACAGGGGGCGGTTAAAGATTTTTTCTTATTATTATTTATATTTAAAAAAAATAATTAAAAAATGTAAAGAAAGTTGATTTTCTTCAACGTTTTTCTGACAATTTTTTGTTGTTGTTCCCATACATCCAGGTTTTTATTAGCTTTTTTACAAATCGTCGCTTATACAACAATACCGCATAACTAAAAATTTGACCATGCTTATATACCATTTTGTAGATTATTATTTTTCCGTGCATCCAATGGGCTCACATTGGAGGCAATACCATCCAATTAAAGCGTGGTTGTTCAATTATAAATAAATATTTTTATCATGCATGTATTGTATAAAATGAATAATTTAATTCAGTTTTTTTGTCTCTCCTGAAAACTAAGCTAATATGACTTGCGCGGTATTGTTGTATAAGCGACAATATAGGTACATGTGATTTCACTTTTCAGGTTATATAAGTATTATTCAATAAGAGTATCATTTTTATCATGCCTCTAAGACTCGAGCGTATTCAGAAGCGATTTTTGTGGCATCTTTCGTATTCCACTGGGACCACCAAATCAATAACGTCTTATAAGGATCGACTCTTAAAATTTAAAATAATTTCGTTAGAAAAACGTCGTGTATTATTGGATCTTATGTTTCTTTATAAAATTTTGCGTAATCAATTGGATTGTCCACAGCTTCTGGAAGAGATTTGCTTTTATGTTCCCAGACATTACCCTAGGAAACATCTTAAGCCCTTATGTTCACCGCTGCGGAGGACAGTTTTAGGAGCCAATTCCGGAGTTCCCAGGCTAAGTGCATTATATAATAATTATAGTGAATCGCTTGATGTGCACTTTGACTCCATCTATACCTATCGTAAGAGATTAATGAATCTGATCAATCACATTATATAGTTGCGTTGTTTGGCTTAACTTTCTTTGGCTTTGCTTATATGTATAGTGCTTTTATTAGTTTAGTTTTGCAGCTGTGGTCTGTTTTATTGTGCAGCTTGAGCACAGCTGATTATTATTACATAATTACTTAAAAAAATAACGAACACTTTGCATGCAGTGTTTACCTTAATATAGTTGTACAATTATAAGGATTAATTTGTAAATTAATTAAGAGCATGAATTGTTGTTACAACTGTTGGTGAACCGAATAAAATAAAATAAAAATAAAAATAAAAATGCCTCAATTTTTTTTATACCTAATCATTTGCAAAAATAAGAGGGCGGCAAACTTGGGATCCGCACCGGACGCTAGTGACCTACACCACGCCACTGGGTTACTTAGTATGGGTAAGTAGTGTAGTAGTGTTACTGACCCAGTTTCCTCCTCTTCTTGATCTGCGCATGCGTCGCCGGCTGCTCGGCGATGTCGAGCAGCTTGATGCCGGCGCGCGGCGGCGCGCGCGGCGTGGCGGGCGGCACCCGCAGCGGCGCGCGCCCCGCCGCCGGCGCCGCGCCCGCCGCGCCGCCGCCCGCCCAGCGCGACGGGAGCCCCTTCAGCGGCGCTGAGCCACCACAACACGTCATCAGGGGCGTAGCCGAGCGTGGGTGGAGTGGGCCCCGCCCACGGCCACGCGACTAAAGGGGCCTCGCGAGGCGGCTCTCACAACCACGCCATCATGCTTACAATCCCCGTTTATTTTTAAACTAGTTGTGTCCCGCGCTAGTTTCAGGGATCCCGCGGGTATACCGAGATATAATTAATATTAATCTGAATCTAAGTACTTTTAATTTGAATTAAATAATTAAAATATGATTAAAATGATTGCAATGGGTTAGCAAAATTTTAACTAAACAAGTTCATAGGTCAAAATCAATATTAAATCTATACGCTTCTTACTACCCTATATTGTTTTCTGTACCTACCCTTGACAACGTGTAGGTAGTATGCAAAATTGAATGTAGTTTCTTCCGCGTTAATTTCGGAGCTCCCATGGTAATTTTTGTATAAAAAGTAGCCTATGTCCTTCTCTGTACCTCTGACAACGTGTATGCAAAATTTCGTGGTGTACGGTTGAGCCGTTGAACCGTGAAAGCGTAACAAACAAACAAACTCACATTCGCATTTATAATATTAGGATTAATAAAAACCTAAAAAATGTTGGCCACACTCATCATAGACTGGCAACACAGCTCAGTTTTGCAAAAAGTTTCTTTACACGCATACTTCATACAAAACAGTGAAGGTGGAAAAGATAGGTAGGTAGTAAGAAGTAATTTAATGGATAGATCTTGGGAACGAAAGAGAACAGATCTCGCTGATTTGACTACCCCCCATCTTTATAAGTCCACACCACACTACTGAACATAATATTTTATTATTATAGGATTCAGTGATTCCCGCAGAAAACCAGATGGCGTCAATTCAACACATTCAATTTGTTTTTGTGCTTGAATTCCGAATTGAATAACATTTTATTTCTGTGTAATGGAACGGACTGCTTGCCAATCGATTTTGCACTTTATTACTATTACTAGCAGAGTTCAAAATCAACTCACTGGTGTCGGTCATCTTGCGCGGCATCCCGCGGCTGCGCACGGGCACGGTCGGCGCCTGCGCCTTCTTCTGGTTGGCCTGAGCCTCGGCGGACTTGGCCAGCAGCTCGGTGCGGAGCGCCACCGACTTGGGCTTGCGTTTGAGCGTGAAATGCTTCACGGGGCTCGGTTGTTGGCCAACCTTAAAAAGAAGTAACAATAAACATCGGTAACATATCCTTAATCTTAAATAAAAAATAATGTGTCAAATCATTTATTCAAATTTGGCCCATAATGTTTTGCTTTCACACCTTTACTACTCAACTGATTATCATGAAATTTTGTATACACATTGTCAAAGGTACAGAAAAGGTCATAGAGTACCAGAATTCCCTTTAACGCAGTTAGGGATAGCTAGTATCATAATAAATTTTATTATCAACATAGGATATAGGTAGAGTTTCCCAGGGAATTCTAAATAAATCCCACAGTGGCAGGTACTAATGAAATTGAAATTGTTGATGATTAATGTAGATTATTGTCAATCATATTTCTATTCCAGCTGTTTTCTTTGAATGAAAGGCATACCCTACGTCATTTCCTGACAAGGCATTATATTCTATTGTATGTATTGTATTATAATTATATTGTGATGGGTAGATAATTTACTGCTGTCCGTGTAGTATCACGATCTACGAAGACGTGTTCGTGGCGCCAGACACGTAATATTCCGTTACTGACAAACCACTGCATTTTTATTTATTTATTTATATTTTATTAAAGTACACAACTCAGATTATGTGTACTTGTAGTACACACGCAGTCCTTGTATTTGTATTTATTTAATGATTGATTTTAGGCATTTCCAACACTAAGAGTAATCATGTATTAAACATGCAGTGCCGGAGTTAAGTTAAGGCTACTATCACATGGTGGTGAAAGAGTTAAGATGTGAAAGTGAAACAAACAAATATATTACAAAAAGAATTAAGACTAAACCTAGCAAGGAAATATTCTCAAATAATTATGTTATTACTTATTATACTAAAAAATATGTTATGAGAGAGTACATAATTTAATCAATTAACTTACCACTGATATTAAAGCAGTTTTGTTTAAATATAGGCACTCAAGTGGTAACAGACCGAGGTCTGAGTGTTTTGCCAGAGCTCTTCTGAGCTCTCCCATCATGTCGCTGAAAATGGGACGGGTTTCGTCAAACTCTGCTATCTCGGTATTAAGAACCCCTTGGCTGGGGAATGTTTTGAGGACTTCGGCGAGCATGGCGACCCATAAGTCTGAGTCCACAGCTGCAACTTCAATAATTTCTTCCAATTCATTTCTCCACTGTAAAGTTATAACAAATTATTATAACAAATTGTTTTAGAGAAAGGCAAATGGACAAAGTCCATACGGCCAAATCAGACATTAATATTTTCTGAAGTTTTTTCATTTAATTTTAAATTTTTAGAACTTCTAAGAAGCTTCTTGTCACAGTTGTAACTTAATAGGACTCAATAGGAGTATGTACAGTGAACAATTATCTTCAGAGACTGCTCTGTCTATTTTTTATCATAATTAACAGCTTATAGGTGAAACAAAGCAATAAAATCTTCTAATAAATCATGAAAAAGGGGAAACTACTGCTAATAATCATTAAGAACTAGCATTAATTTATCATTAATAATGTGATATATTATGGTATAATGATATTGTGTTTGGCACAAAAATTTCTCGATAAATCTGGAATTATAAGCATCTTATGTATCAATACAGAACATCATCTATCAATGTGCCTTTCATCTAAACTCATTTAAACATTCCACAATCCACTCATAAACATTCTTAGTAATATTGTTACGACTACAATAACTTATTAATATTATATTATGCAATAGATACACACAAACAGACTGGAAAGGGGTCTGCCCAGTGGAAATAAACTTGAAAATTCTTAATCATTACAATACATTATCAGTTAATACTATGATATTCAGAATGGTAATAAATATTAGGTCTGAATATATATCAAGAACTTGAAATTTAAGCACAGTGGTTGTGTGACTGGAGATACAGCATAAAACATATCAATGGAATGTTTACATATATAAAGTGAATATTGAAAACTTTCATTTCCTAATAAATGTTTATTGCTATTAAAAACCTACTAGGAAGGACCTAGGACCTAGGAAGAACTTGTAGGAATGTAAACAATGATATTGTCCTATCTAATTTAAAGCTCAATTTTAGGTTATTGACATAAGAACGTCATACTAGCGCTAAATAATAATTGTCAATTATCAGTAATTGTTTTATGTACCTACATTTATATTTCCAATTGTTAATTTATTTCACTTTGTTGCCAAACAATACCGCATTTCTACCGTTTGAATATAAATTGCGAGGGAAACATGCGTGGTTTACATTTTTGTTAAATACAAAATACGTGTATGTTCTAAGCGCTTCAAATAATAATGGGATTACTAAACGCATTACAACTAAGATACTTAAAGATTAATAATGATAATAATATTGGTAAATAAATTTAATTGAAATATAATATTATATTATGACAACAAATAGAATTTTGATAGAATTTATTATGCATCTCTGTTTAACACACGTTACGTTGCATAAGTGAAAAAGAGAGAGTAGACCTGTTGGTACAGTTACGCAAACCGTAGAACATCAAAAAGAAAAGTTACCTCTTCAACATTTCTGCGCGGGATATGAAAGAAACTTAGCAGTAATTTTAGTTTCACTTGTGTTTGTAAATCTGGAAAACAATCTTTAATATTTTTTAACACTTCGGCATTCAACTGAGTACAAATCGAGCCGGTTGTCCACGAATCATTCGAAGTTCCGAGTTTATTATGAAGCCACAAAGATGTATCACTATCACGTACGTTCGCCATCTTGCAACTGAAGCACAGACTGAGTTGTCATTTTTGCAATGTGACGCGTGTGACGTGTGACATTTGAACCATAGACTAAAAGATTGACATTATGCCTGCGTTCAGAAACATCACCCACTACCATGAAAGTATTGTGTACTACGGTAGTGCATAATACTTCCATGCCTACTATCAGTAACATTTGGATAACTTCGGAGCTTTTGGCGGGATTTTAGCAGTGACGAACGTTAGTTTTATTTTATTTTTTTGCAAATTAGTTTATCGTGATATTAGCGTCCTATTAACGATCAACTATGAAGAATTGCTGCCAAAAGATCCGGTAAAGCATCGAAGTGCATCTCACCAATGAATTTCGATGTAAGTAAATAACTTCAGAAGAAATAATACCACTGATTTGGCTCTATGGACTTAGCTTCCTTTGCCTTCCCCATTGGGGTAAATTTGACAAAACAAAAATAGAAAGTCATGGCGCCTGTTTTAAATTTTTATTGATCAAACTTTTTTCGATAGTTTTTAATTGAGAGATTTGAGATTTTATGTAAGTTTAAAGAGCACTTTCTGAGACTATGTCAGGATCTAATACAGAGACAGTGTTGAATATATATGAAGAAAACCATAGTGAAGAAACCACACGAGATTTATCTTTTCGAGGACTTGAGGCGGTCCCGGAGCTGAACGATAGGTTGCTACGTGTATGTTTTAGTGTTTTATAAATTTGGTACAATATTTTTACATTCCTACTGTTAAACAAAGGGCCTGCGAGTTATAGCCGTTCATCGTCGACTCTACAAACTTGATTTTCATCCGCTCTCCCTCTAAGTTCTCTCTGTCCTTTTGTTTCAGGTGCTGTATCTCCAAAACAATAAGATTACAACGTTACCAGAGGATTTCTTTCCATCTTTACCTAATCTAAAATGGTTGGATTTAAGAGGCAACCTCATCACTGATATTCCAATATCCATACAACACCATAAAAACCTCACGCACTTGTTACTTCAAGATAACAAACTCACCACTTTACCCAACGAATTGGGTTCAGTTGATTTAAAAGTTCTACAATTAAAAGGGAATCCTCTAATGTACCCTCCCAGAGATATAGTCAATATGGGCGTGAAGAAAATATTGAATTTTCTTCAAGAAAATTATTTTAATAGCTTAATAAACCAGTCCAAATATTCAGATAATGTGTCTGTATCGGAAGATACAGGCAGCACGAGTGGCTATAATCTCTTCAGCGCCGAAGCAAGGAGCTACAACTCTGTCATTGACGTTGGAAAATTAAAAAACTTGAATAAAACCTCTGTCCAGTTTGATGAAAAGGATATCGCCAGCTCCGAGGACGATTATTCCGGAAGATTGAAGGGTAAATGTCCTAAATTGGCTACTAGTCGAAAAAAGACCTTACCTGCGTATTATCAAAGCTCAAAATATCTTAAGCTGCTGCATTCAGACAGTGGAGTTGTGAAGAATGAGAAAATTAAACAGACTTTCTTGAAGGAAGTTGCTTTAAAGAAACATAAGGATCTACTGGCGACCAGAGATAAGATTCTCCAGGATAGGAAGTAATTATTTTTCTGAACATGATTTTATACGTATAGAAAAGAAAATTACAGATAAATTTTGATAAAACCAATTTTCTAAATGGGTAATGTAGTTAGTCAAATATTGTTAGATAAATCTCTTATGGCCTACTAAACTTAACTTAATTAGTTAATTGTCCATTAACATCTCTGAGTGCCAGTAGTTTGTTTTAAAAATCTTTACTCAAAATTAAGAAATCATTAAAACGAGTCTGAGTGTGGTCGTAAGTCTCTCCACTACTGGAAACTTTATTTTTCTTCTCCTTTTTTGAGCATGTGATCGGTCCAAGGACCATAAGCAGCTGTTTTGTGTGATAATCGCGTTTGATACATAGCCACGCTTCCAGATACCCACTCTTGCCACTCATAGATCTATAGCTTCGAGTAAATTATATTACCTACTAGCTGATCCTCGTTTTTTACCCGCGGAAAGTTCGGAGTTCCCGCGGGAATTCCGGAATAAAAAGTACCCTGTGACACTCAGGATCACTGTAGATTCCTATATGTGAAAGAATTTTCAAAATCGGTTCAGTAGATCCAGAGATTACCTCTTACAACATCACAAACTCACAAGCTTTTGCTCTTTATAATATTAGTATAGATATAATTTCACCGAAAAGAGACACCATTGACTTATGATCCTCTCTACAAAAAATACCGCAGTATATAGGTATATACCTATATACTGCGGCCTTTGTTGATATAAAGTTTATTTTACCCGAGTTGTGAAGAGTTAAGCAGGTATGCATCACCTCCCCCCCGAATTGAGTTCCCGCCTTGTCGTGGCGGGGGGCTCTAGTAGCCGCGGGCTGGTCACCCGCGGTGAAGCTAAGAGGAACCCAGAGGCGGGCCGGAATATCGGGCATGCGGTGCTGCTGCTGAGGCGCGGCGCCGCGCCCGGTATGAGGCACCAGACGGGGCCGCTTCCCCCACTTGCAGGCGGCAAGCACGGGGTCGAGGCGGCCCATGTAGGTGGCGCTGCTGCCCTGCTGGGTGGCGGCGCTGCTGAGGCGGGCTGCGGTCCTCTTAGGAGTACCGCGGCTGAGGATCCGGGGCCGCCACCGGTGAATGGCGGCGAGGTGGGGCTGCGGGGGTGGGGTAGTGCGGGTGTTCTAAACCGCCCTATTCACCCCCTGCGGCCGTCGTGGCGGGCGGCGGGGCCACTGATCAGACTCGCTGCTGGGGACCTCGGGGCGTCGGACGTGGGGCCGTCTGTCGTCCCTTCCCATGGGGTCCCCGAGAAGGAGAAGATGGCGGTGCGTCGCGTGTTCCGATGCATCGTCATCACCGAGGAGGTGCCCGTCTCGGGCTGGCGCTGTCGGGGCTGCGGAGTATGCACACGCGATCCCGCGGCCCCGGCAATAGGCGCGGAGGTGGTGAACACCCCAGGGTTTTTAGTGGGTAGTATTCCCGCCCTTCTCAGGGCGGGTCGTCCTTTTCAGGGCGGAGTCCCACATAACCACCGCTAGCCCCAGGGCGGTGGTATGCATAAAGCATTTTCCCTGGGTCAAAAAAAAAAAAGGTATGCATCACCTCCCCATTAGGCTATTTTTCCGGCATGTTGCACATACGGTGTCTCCTCTTGGTTAAATTTAAATACATACATACCATACCATAAATATCATATTCCTTTTTGGCATCGGTCTTCGCACACATACCATTCTTCCAGGACAATTGAACTATTAAAAGAATGGCGCCGCAACTACCGCACCAAACAGCTGACGAACCGCGACGGCTCGTATCGTTTGGAGGCGAGGAGCTATCCCTACGACACGAGCCCCGAATACATGACGCTGCTGAGCCGCGACGATATAGAGAAAGACCTCCCCGACAAGTTCAAGAGGAACTTGGTGAGGAGGTGCAAGCGGACGGTGCCGAGGAAGAATAGCAACGACGCTCATCTGGCGATGCAGATCAAACAGCTGTTCGAGAATTTGGAGGCGGTCGATCTGAACAGGGAGGGCATGACGCCGCGCTCCGAGCAGAGGGTGCTGTTGAATGAGATACAAAAGGTCAGCCATTATTATTTATCTTTTAAAATCTGCCCCCCCTCCCCCCCAATCACTCTCAAAACTCAATCAAAACTCTTACTTTTCACGTTGTCGCGCAAACCTAAAGTTTTGATTGACTGACCGAGTGACAAGACAATTCGTTAAGTACCTAGTTTTCTATGTGTTAACGATTGTAGAATATCAATTTGGCTAGGGGGGCTGGTGTCTACTTTGGACGAAGGCTAAGGACCTCCACAATAATAGTTATTCTCGTAATCTGTAGTTGTTTACAAATCCTAAGAGGTATTGTAAATGCGAATGTCAGTTCGTTTGTTACGCTTTCACGCTTTAACTACTTAACAAATCATGACGAAATTTTGCATACACGTTGTAAGGGGTACAGAAAAGGACGTGGAATAACTTGTCTCGGAATTCACGAGGGAACTCCGAAATTAACGCGGGTGCAACCGCGGCAAACAGCTAGTGTATTTTGAAAAAGGTCATACCTAAGTTTGAATGTTGGCGATAATCTCTGGATCTAGGCACGGAACCAATTAGAAGTTCATTCACTGATAGGAAGCCCTATAGAATTCCTGATAAGGTTTTATCTCTTAACAGTTCCCAAAGGAAATTTCAAAATAGACGCTAAAATAGCGCTAGTTTTTAACATATTACGTATCGAGGTAACTGATTGATTTGCAGACACAAATAAATTACATTTCTGTCATTGGTCGTTGTTCGTCTTTGCATTGTGAAACTCTCAATTTTTACTATCAAACATTCTTAGTTATCAGTCATCACACTACCAAAATGTCTTTGTATACTGTCAAAATGATTGTGTATAACTCAAACTCATCTTCTTCAATTACGGCAACCTATCGCGATTTATCGCATTTAATTCTGGAAATGTACGTATTTTAGCAATCAAAGTAATTATGGCGAAACGCTAATGACAGTATTAGATTGTTCCCCAAGATAAAACGCGATTCTCTCTCGAAAACCAGCTCCTTTCTTGGAAAACAAAATGGCTGCTGAACGGCGGTGAAAATATCGAGTAAATAACGCGACAGGCGTCCATTCACTACGACCTCCATGTAATTTTAATAAATATGTTTTATATTCAGATTTCAGAGATTAGACAAAAACTGATGGAGCTATCTACGGTGAATGGAAGATCTGTGGCTGCGGATTGAGTATTGATTGGATCATCTTCTTTTAACCGACAGCGTTCACTTCTAGCAAAGAACCGTAGTTGGTTATATCAGCTTTGTCACTTATTTATTTATTTACTTCTACCAAAGAATAGATATTATAATCTTCTAGTGTTCAAGTACCTTTATTACTCACACTGTAAAAAGGCGGACTTAATGCCATAGAGGCATTCTCTAGTCACCCTTTGGAGTGCAGTTGTATGGCAGAATTATTAATAAATATACACCTACATAATTATTATTATATTGAATAGGATATATTCAATATATCCTATAAACAGTATAGCTATAAACAGTATTTTGGATTCAGTCGTGCGTATAAGACGCGGGCGCTAGAGATCTGAAAATATTTCAGATAGGTAAATCTGACGGGTTCAAAGTGAAGTGAGGTAATTTGTTTATCCTAAAGTGTTCATATTAACAATTAGAATTTTACTGTAATACCTACTATAATTTTAAAATTAAATAAATGAAATATCACTTTATTTTATTTATCAGTTTTATTAATTTTATTTACTCGATTCATTCACACGATGGCTGGTAATTATGATACATAATATTATCAAATATTATACTAAATAATAACTTAATATAATGATCATCTAAAAAAATCGAGAGATGAGCTTCGAATTGCCTTATATTTTAAAGTCAGATATAAAAATAACAGTATCTACTAGTACATAATAATTATGTACGACGCGATTTACATTCGACTATAAATATATATAATATTAAACATTGATTTAAATGCTGCTTCGCTTAATTCTATCTTTAGAGTCTAATTCTACTACCGAAGTGTTTAGGAGGTAAGGGATTATAACTAATGAACTCACAAATGAATAAAGTTCCAAAACACAAATTTCATATTGACATAGCCAATGGTTTCTTTTTTCTAGATTTTTTTTCTAACACCAAATTAACTAAAAGAAATTAATATAAAATTAAGATAAATCATCTGAATTAATTTTTATTAGGTAAAAAGGAACGTAACGGCATAGCGTAACGCGACATTGCCGTAATAAATACATACATAATACTGAAGAAAGAGAGGAAAATAGAAGAAAAAGTTGTGAATACATCCATTTTCCTTTATTAGATATTATTGTACAAAATGTAATATAGTATAATATAGTTTATCGTCAGTTCCGTCTCCTAAGGGCACTTGGGGCACCCGCCCAGCGCCACCGGTCTGAATGGGGCCCCAACTAATGCATGCAATTTATTCGACTAGCTTTATTAATACTAGCTATCAAAAAGGAGACTTGACGTGTTTTTTTAGTATGTGCGCGTTTTTTTCAGTAATCACATCAAATTCTATCAAAATACAAAGGTACAAATCTTATGATAAAATTGGACTTTTATTTAGGAAAGTACTTTAAATAAGTCTATATGACAATGATCGTATGTTTTAATTTTTCTTAATCGTATTCTCAAACGATGACTTGAGAGTTGAGATGCGATTGCTACAATAAGACAAACTGAACCGACATAATATTATGCTAAATTTAAAGATATTATTATTCTGGGCAGCATGCTTTATTAGGGTTCCGTGCCCAAAGGGTAAAACAGGACCCTACTACTAAGACTCCACTGTCGGTACGTTCGTCCGTCTGTCTGTCCGTTTGTCACCAGGCTGTATCTCATGAACCGTGATAGACAGTTGAAATTTTCACAGATGTATGTATGTATTTCTGCTGCCGCTATTACAACAAATACTAAAAAACAGAATAAAATAAATATTTAAGGGGGCTCATGGGATATATGGATAACGTGATTTTGTTTACCGTTTTATGGTATGGGACCATCGATCTCATATAAAAAGTAGATACACAATCAGCGTCAAAAAATGTCCTCATGAAATGAGCGCCCACTTGAACATTTGGGTGCGCTTTTAAATACCTTGCCATACTGTCGAAACTAGGTCGTAGAATTTTATTGCTTTTTGTAGATTGCTTTGTAAATATAACTTTAAGTCGAGTACTTAAGGTTAAATTTGCATTAATTTATGTTTATACCAACTATAACCACAGCTATGACTACGTAAACACGACTGTGGACAGTTTTTAAGTGAACTTTTGTATGGGACTGTGTATCTACTTCTTATATGAGATCGATGTATGGAACACACTTTGTGCACGAGTCCGACTCACACTTGGCCGGTTTTCTACTCATGTCTTTGTCTATGATTAATGATATATATCTACTTAAATCAATCCGTAGACAATAATACAAGTCAGCCTTAAACGATTTATTTAAACCGATACCTAATGGAGTTTTGTGATTATATGAATGACTGACATCTAAGAAAGGAAAAAGTACTTTATTGTTATATATTAGAGAGATATAAAATGCGAGTACACGATGGCAACTAAAAAATTATGCCATTAAGTTAATGAGTATATTACCTAGCCATATAGATACACTTTTCACACGATTGCTATAATACCAATATAATCAATATAATTTATTTTTATTTGCATTTTTAAAATGACATAATAACTTAATTTTGTCTTTTAACCTATGGATTTAAAATACAAATTAGCCGTAACATTCGTAGCTAAGTATTGGAAGTCGAATAACAAGCGCATCGAATCAGGGATCGAGATAAGTAAGATACAATATTTCTGTTGATAATTATCATGATAATAATTATCACCCGCAATCATCGTATGTAGGATTAATGACTTTCAATGGGTTAGTCTCCTGAATATCCAGTGAGCAAAGTTGGGAATGAAATTTAATTTCAAAATTCATATAATTAATCTATACATATGAAATGCTTTGTCTTGAATGACTGAACGATTTTTGAAAATTCAACCCCTAAGGGGATGAAAAGGAGATGAAAATGTTCTATGGAACAATTCCGCGAGAACTTCGAAATTGGTGAAATCGCGCGGGACAGCTAGTCAGTAATATAATCAATCAATTTCATTTTCGTTTTTAGATTTTCGCGTTTTGAGCACATTATATTATGTAAATTGAGTTATTATGGATTGAGTTCCATCGTTTGAAGGTTCTCTCAACTGAACGTCACTACTACGCGAGGATAGTGCGTGAAGCGGTTGAAATAAAGAAACACAAAACTTTCAATCGAGATGACGGATATAGGTTGCCTACGACATGGGATCCTATAATTCAAAAAACAAAAAATCGTTGCGGCCGTCCGGAACCGGTGAATGCGGACCGAGTGAGTGTAGTGTGCAGGGACCTTAAAAGTGCATCTAATAAAAAAGAACATCCAGTGAGGGTAGATGTGGAATCTGCCCGCGCGGCTCGCTATCGACGCCGCAATGCTTTAGTCAGCCTGTGACCACGGCGTGATGCAACTCAGCCGAAACGTCAGGCAAAAAAGGTAATAAAAAACATCGCGTTCAAGTCCCGCGTAATTTACATAATATAATTTAGTAATCTGTGATATAATTTCATTTTCATTTCATTTTCACAGTTTGTTTCATCCAAAATCGTTATCATGTTAATTATCACAGTCGAACCATAACTCAATAATAACTATTATAAAAGATTATTATCATCGATAACGAAAACAGCTTCGAACCCTGGATCAAATACACAGTCGTGGAATTGATTTACAGATCGTCAAACTAAGGAATACAGTCTACTTGCGTCTGCGGCGCGGGCGGGGAGAGCGCGCGGGCGGGCGGCGACGCACGGCACGGGCGGCAGCGGGCGCGGGCGCGGGTGCGAGCGCGGGCGCGGCAGCGGGCGCGGGCGCGGGCGCGGGCGCGGGCGCGGCAGCGGGCGGCCGCTAGAAGGTGCGCGCCATGTACAGGGTGCTCCCTTCGCGCGCCGCCTCCGCGAAGCCCAGCTTGCTGTAGAACTGCTGCTGGTCGACGTCGGTCGAGCTCACGGCGACGTGCACGCCGGTCACGCCTGCAACCATGAATGCGGAATTTTGATTACTCCGCGAGTGGACAGTGTACTACCATCCCGACTCTCCCGGCACCTTTACTCGTCGAACAAGTACAGTTGCTCCTCGGACTAGTACAGTTACTCCTTGGACTAGTATTACCCCCTCAACACAATTGCTACCCCTGGACACAGTTGCTCTCCGAGCAAATATAGTTGCTCCCCTCGACAGTTTCTCTCCGAGCAAATATGGTTTTGCTCCCCGAGCAAATAAAGTTAGCTCCCCGCGCACGGACCGTTGGCGCGCAGCGCAGCGAGCAGGCAGGTGAGCAGCCGCGCGGGCGCCAGCGGGTCGCGCTCCGCCGCCGCCGGCTCCACGCGGCACTGCAGCACGGCGGGGTGCGCGCCGCCCGCCGGGCACTCCGCCTCCGCCTCCGCCGCGCCCGAGTGGAACTCGCGGATGCACTCCTGGCACGAACGAAAATATTATACAAAATAAAAAAATATTATATATGGTGTGGCCAAATTATTTGCAAATATTTACAGGGCTGAAAGTATACGTTATAACAAATAGGATAAATGAAAAAATAATATTATAAGTTCGGTAGTTTTTCATAATATGAGAATAATAAATCCATTGAAAAAACATTACAATACATTCACAAAATATACAATACACTTAACTCAATACTACGTATACAAGGCACACGTCACGAACACAGCGAGCGATGCATTAGCTGGTAAGCTCGATCGAGCGGCAATTGAGGTCATTCATCTTAAGATACCGGCGTGCGGCGATGTAAGTGTAAAGGGATTGAGCGGCGAGCGCCCTCACAGGTTGTTTCCTTTTTGATTGATTTACTTTTTTTTCTTTCATAACGATGTTTATAACGGTGTGTATTTTCGACCGTGTAAATATTTGCAGCTAATTTTGCCACACCTTATATAAACTTTAAAAATAGTTGATATTCCGTGGCAAGTGGCACAGACGACTTTTAATAGGACATAAAATAAATAAAATAAAAAAGCCTTTTATTTCTTGCATAAGTTTTTACAATGTCAAATTTACATCTTTTTTTTTAAATAGGACATAAAAAGTTCAAAATCCCCCCGGGGTACCTTGGCGGCGTCGCTGACGTCGGGCCGGTGCAGCAGGTGCGCGGGGTACTTGCGGCCCATGTCGGGCGCCCACGCGGCGCGCCGCCGCCGCTGCAGCTCCGCGGCGCTGGGCGCGGCGCACGCGTAGCCCGCCACCGCGCCGCGGGCGCCGGCTGCGCGCGCAACACCCACCCCGCCCGCACGGTTAGCAGTTAGTGCCGACGAATAAATGCGAAAGTGAGTTTGTTGTTTGTTTGGTAACGCTTTCACGCCTTAACAGCTCAACCGATCATCATGAAATTTTGCATCAATGATTCAGACAAAGACGTAGGGTACCTTTTGTCCCGAAATTCCCGCGAGAACTCCGAAAGTTACGCGGGTGAAACCGCGAGGAACAGCTAGTCCTACTAATATTATAAATGTAAAAGTGTGGATGTTTGGATGTTTGGATGTTTGGATGTTTGGACGTTTGTTACTCAATCACGCAAAAACAGCTGAACGGATTTGGATGAAATTTGGCATGCACGTTGTCTGGGGTACAGAGGACATAGGGTACTTTTTATCCCGGAATTCCCGCGGGAACTCCGAAATTACCGCGGGTGAAACCGCGGAGCACAGCTAGTTAATTATAAATGCGAAAGTGAGTTTGTTTATTTGTTTGTTACGCTTTCACGCCTCAACGGCTTAACCGATCATCATGAATTTTTGTATACACGTTGTCAGTGATACAGAGAAGGACATAGGGTACTTTTTGTTCCGGAATTCCCGCGGAAACTCCAAAATTAACGATGGTGAAATCTTATATTTGGCATACACGTTGTCAGTGGTCCAGAAGACTTTGGGTACTTTCTAACCCGGAATTCCTGCGGGATCTCTGAAATTACTACGCGTAAAACCGCGGGGAACAGGTGGTATTATATAAGAAGCGACGGTGTTCGCCTCCCACCAATTTCATGCCTCCATGAGGAGGTAAATTTCGAGGAAAGTTTGTCACAATAATATGTAGAACTCAGAAGAATATGAAATGTAGAATCTGCATGTGACAATTATTCACTGACAGCTGACAGTTACTGTCAGCTCGCAATCAATTTTACGATACGCACGCGTGTACACGTGCAAGGCGGCCGTCTTTACTTGTGGGAAAGTACCTGCCTACTTGATTCAGTTCACTTGTATTTATTCGGAGTGTCGCCGAGCTGGTAAAACTAACAATAGCAACCGCTAACCATTGGTCCTGGACTCCGGCAGACTGTCCAGCCGGTCTTCCCCCTCCACATCCCCTTCCCCCACGAGGCTCTCCCTCTCTGGTTGCTGGCACCCCTCGTCGTCTTCCAGCACCATGCACAGCTCAGGGTAGAGCGTTAGGAACGGTTGAACTAAGCTGCGGATGATTAAACATTTCTTGTTTGCGTTGTTTTTGACAAACTGATTGAAAAGACTGACGAATCAACCCAGGCTATATCCAGTTCACTTTCGACAGTTTTTGCGTTTTTTATTGGGTAATGTTTACCCCGTTCGGGCAAGGCAAAGGAAACTAAGTCCATACAGCCAATCGAAATGCATTAGTGAGATACATTTCGATGCTTTGCCGAAACTTTTGGCAGCAAATTTTCACAATTTAACTTTAATAGGACGCTCTGTGGGAAGTTGTAGCTGTTGATTTTCCGAATAAAGTAAAATAAAATAAAAAACGAAAACCTTCCGACCAATGTCCCATTTCATCTTGTTTCACTGTTTCCGCACACTATACACCAATGGATCACTATTATGCAAAATCCACCACATTTACACAACATTAATCACGATAAAGTAATTTGTAAAACAAAGAAATAAAAGTAACATCCATTTCTGCTAAAATCCCACCAAAAGTCCAGTTTTTGCGGTCTTTAAATGTTATAATGTCAAAAAAAGAATTTCTTATATTTTATATTTCCTGTCTATTTTGTAGGAAATTCGAAATATAAAATTATACATAACCACTATGGACTTTTCACAGCTCACAATAGAAGAATATCATTTAAAAAGGTACGACGTTGGTAGCCTATATTTTAACCAAATATAATAATAATATCATAAGCCCAACTCACCTATCGGACGGCAGCGCGTGCAGCTCGCCCGGGAACAGCTCGCTGCAGTCCGCGCCGTCGCGGTACGTCCGGTGGCACAGCGCGCAAACCTGTGCGGCAAGTATTAGCGTGTTCTATAAACAATCTTTACATAGTATCAAAGTCGCTTCCGCTGTCTGTTCGCGATAAACTCAAACTACTGCACGGATTTTCATGCGGTTTTCCCCAAGAGTGGTTCATAAGGAAGAGTCAAGTTGATACTGTCTGACACACGCAGCGGCAGCAGGGGTGCCGGGGGAGGGCCTGCACCCCTGCCTGCCTGAGTGTACCTGCGGCTCGTCGGCGGCGCGGTAGGGGCGGGGGGCGGGGAGTGTACCTGCGGCTCGTCGGCGGCGCGGTAGGGGCGGGGAGTGTACCTGCGGCTCGTCGGCGGCGCGGTAGGGGCGGGGGGCGGGGAGTGTACCTGCGGCTCGTCGGCGGCGCGGTAGGGGCGGGGGGCGGGGAGTGTACCTGCGGCTCGTCTGCGGCGCGGTAGGGGCGGGGGGCGGGGAGTGTACCTGCGGCTCGTCGGCGGCGCGGTAGGGGCGGGGGGCGGGGAGTGTACCTGCGGCTCGTCGGCGGCGCGGTAGGGGCGGACGGCGCGGGGGGCGGGGAGTGTACCTGCGGCTCGTCGGCGGCGCGGTAGGGGCGGGGGGCGGGGAGTGTACCTGCGGCTCGTCTGCGGCGCGGTAGGGGCGGGGGGCGGGGAGTGTACCTGCGGCTCGTCGGCGGCGCGGTAGGGGCGGGGGGCGGGGAGTGTACCTGCGGCTCGTCGGCGGCGCGGTAGGGGCGGGGGGCGGGGAGTGTACCTGCGGCTCGTCTGCGGCGCGGTAGGGGCGGACGGCGCGGGGGGCGGGGAGTGTACCTGCGGCTCGTCGGCGGCGCGGTAGGGGCGGACGGCGCGGGGGGCGGGGAGTGTACCTGCGGCTCGTCGGCGGCGCGGTAGGGGCGGACGGCGCGGGGGGCGGGGAGTGTACCTGCGGCTCGTCGGCGGCGCGGTAGGGGCGGACGGCGCGGGGGGCGGGGAGTGTACCTGCGGCTCGTCGGCGGCGCGGTAGGGGCGGACGGCGCGGGGGGCGGGGAGTGTACCTGCGGCTCGTCGGCGGCGCGGTAGGGGCGGACGGCGCGGGGGGCGGGGAGTGTACTTGCGGCTCGTCGGCGGCGCGGTAGGGGCGGACGGCGAGCGGCAGCGGCGCGGGGGGCGGGGAGTGTACCTGCGGCTCGTCGGCGGCGCGGTAGGGGCGGGGGGCGGGGAGTGTACCTGCGGCTCGTCGGCGGCGCGGTAGGGGCGGGGGGCGGGGAGTGTACCTGCGGCTCGTCGGCGGCGCGGTAGGGGCGGGGGGCGGGGAGTGTACCTGCGGCTCGTCGGCGGCGCGGTAGGGGCGGACGGCGCGGGGGGCGGGGAGTGTACCTGCGGCTCGTCGGCGGCGCGGTAGGGGCGGACGGCGAGCGGCAGCGGCGCGGGGGGCGGCAGCAGCGCGGGCCGCAGCGCGTCGCCGCCGCACTCCACGGGCAGCAGCCGCCGCAGGTCGGCCGAGAGCCCGCCGCGGAACACCCACGGCTCCTGGGCGCCGCTCTCGAACGCCTCGCGCCACCCCTTCGAGAACCCTTCGCGGTGGAAAAGATTCACGGTCAATGCAGTGTTTCAGCTTCATATCTATTATCTCTATCCTAAATTCAATAGCTGGATAGCTAAAGGATCAAAGAATTCGTTACGCCAAGTAAAGACTATAAAGCATCGCAAGCAAGAGGGGAAAACGCCATTTTGAGGTCATACATAATATTTTGGCCTTAAAAAGTCAAATCTTAACATAGAGATCGTATAGGTACGGTTGGAATTGGAAAGGGCTGAATACAAACTCTCAACTTACAGTTGTAATTTCCTTGAATGTTAGCTGCAATGTTGGACGGGAATTTTCCTAGTTCGAGCCACCGCACGAAGGCGTGCAGCAGCGCCAGCACGTGGCACAGGTCCCACACGTAGGGCGCCAGCTCGGCGCGCAGCTCGCGGTTGGGCGCGCCGTGCAGCCGCCGCGCCAGGCGCCGCACGCCCGCCGCCCACCAGCTGAAGCGCTGCCGCCGGCGCACCCACTCGCTCGTCTGCGCACCGGGCCCGGCACGAACACAAACCACTTACATTAATCTATACATCATCACTATATCTAATATATATAAATCACGTGTCACGTTGTTTGTCCGCGACGGACTCCGAAACTACTGAACGGATTTTGATAAAATTTTGCAACTATTTATAATATGGTCCAACTTAAAAGATAGGGTAGTTTTTATCCCGGAATTCCCTCGGGAACTGAAGGACAAAGAGTACTTTTTTCCCGCAACCTCCGCGGGAACTCCGAAATTACCGCGAATGAAATCGCGGGGGACAGCTAGTCTAATATATATAAATCACGTGTCACGTTGTTTGTCCGCGATGGACTCCGAAACTCCTGAACGGATTTTGATAAAATTTTGTAATCATTTATAATATGGTCCAACTTAAAAGATAGGATAGTTTTCATCCCGGAATTCCCGCGGGAACTTCGAAATTAACGTCAGTGAAATCTAATGAAATTTTGCATACTTAGGTACACATTGTCAGGGGTACAGAGAAGGACATAGGGTAGGTAGTTCGCATTCCGGAATTCCTGCGGGATCTCCGAAATTTCCGCGGGTGAAACCGCGGGGAACAGCTAGTAATAAGTATATAAAATCCTTTGTCCTGAATGACTGATGGATCAACGCACAGCCTAAACCGCTGATCGTAGAGACCTTAACAGTGTATTCCAGCAGCATCACCAGCATCATCATCAGGTGTGCCACATGCCCGTTTGCCCCAACAATATATACATATATTATGTAATTTTTAATTTATTTTATTTTAATTTATATAGATATTGATTTAATATTGATTTTGACCTGTGAATTTGTTTAGTTTAAATGTTTACTGCAATTATTTAATCACATTTTATTAATTTAATTCAAATTTGACTTATAATTAATATTATCAATATTGTATGTGAAAAAAACCAATCGTCACCTCGGGCTTGCTCCCCCGGGCGGCGCCGGCGTGCAGCACCAGCCAGTTGAAGTCGTGCAGGATGCGCAGGCCGCGCGCGCCGTGCTCGAACGGCAGGTAGAACAGCTCGCACAGCAGCACCAGGTCCTCGGCGGTGAGCGCGCTCGCGTCCGCCGCCGGCCCGTGCGCCGCCCTAAATAGATGATGCTGTTGGGTGGGGCTTTCTTTCTTCCTTTTTTTAACAGAAATAAAGAAAGAAAGAAAACTAAACTTGTTCCAGCGCAACACACAAGAAAAAACAAAAACAAACATTGAACAAGTGTCTCTACCCCCTTAATATTATAAATGCGAAAGTAATTATGTCTGTCTGCCTGTCTGTTACGCTTTCACGCCTTAACGGCTCAACCGATCATCATGAAATTTTGCATACACGTTGTCAGGGGTACAGAGAAGGACATAGGGTACTTTTTATCCCGGAATTCCCGCGGGAACTCCCAACTTATCGCGGGTGAAACCGCGGGGAACAGCTAATTTTTTTAATAAATCACCTATCCAGCCATATACTCAACTGTTCTTGAGTTCGCCAAATACGTAGTTGGAATATTAAGTCAGTGAATTAAGTCTACCGAGGGCTTTATTGGAAGCCGTGCTTAGTTTACCCAGGTGCACAAAGTCTACCGTGCGAGGTGACTCACTCCAAGTGAATTAAGTCTACTGAGGGATTCAAACCCATAGGCAATGGTATTATAAGTATTAAATGGACGCCGATAAGCAATAACATGTGAACCCACATTTAAGTTATATATACAGAACGCTTTATCGAGAGTTATAGAACGTTTTTTAATTAGTGTTTACAATGTACTTAAACACCAAAAAAAATGTTGAACCTTAAAAAAATGTTGACACAATTTAGCGCTATAATTTTCAAACACGATTTACTTTAAATTTCTCCAGGATGGAACAATCTTCTTTAGAAAATATTTGGTATAGTTGAAATGACATCCTAGTTATTCTATAGTATACAAATAATATATCAATGTTTAAATAGTACTTAAATGGAAAAAGCACTCACTCGTCAGTGGCGTCTGCGGCCTCCGTGGACTCCACCATCATATCCGTGCTCAGGGGACTGTGGCTGGGCTCCACTTGCATCGAGCCGTTCTTTAATAAATCAACACAGATATTTTTATTACGAGCTAAAGTTGAACAAAACGACATGCACATTATAGACCATAGAGAAGTATATCGCGATTAGCTTTACCTTTACTAAAAACAGTATTAGCGATTGGGTTTTGATAAGGACTTATTCAAACCCTCGATGACTCATGCTTACATAATATTATAACAAAAAAAAGCAATAAATAAACAAAAAGCACTAACAAATTACAGAGGAATCAATAAAAATAAAAACGTGAATTTACAGGGGTAAATGACCTTCAGATTACATATTTTCGTGAATATTTTTTTCTACGTCAGATCTTTTTTTTAAATTACCGCACGAAAATTGCAAACATCCTACTTCAATAAATCTTCGGTTTTAACTAATGGTTTTAACCTTACATTTTATATAAGTAACACAAATTCAATGGCCTTGTCAACCAAATTTTAAGTATTTAGTTCGTCTTGTAGATTAATAGAAATATTTAAATAAAAAAATAACGGAGACACATTAACTACTTGCGTAAAAAATTAAAAACGAAATCCAATATTTTTTATTAATCTTCAATAAGACGGATTAAATAGAATTTTTATTTTCATATCCCGGAAACAAGCCTATTATCATTGAAACATGTTCAAGTTTCTAATTTGACCGAAGCAAAACACTGTTACAAAACTGCAGCTGTTAGTTTCAAGTCTAATTCATGGCACATTCAGCAGCGAGGAGAGTCACCAGCGGGAGCGCTCACCTCGCTGACGCCGTCGTTCATGATGACATCGGTGTCGGCGGCGGCGGCCGAGGGCGGGTCCACGTCCAGCGGCTCCACGCCCGACTCCGCCTCCGGGGGCGGCGGCCGGGACGGGCTGAGCGTCTGCGGCGTGGCTGCATCGCACATTAATACACAATAATATTCAAATAGGTAACCTATAAAAATCAACTCCAAATACTTCAGTACTTATATTATCTACATTCCATGATTTTATTTTGGGTAAAAATGTGTTAAATTTTATCAGTACATTAGTGATATGGATACAACGTGTTTAGTATTTTTAGCTTACTTTTTTACGCCTAGGCTTATCACACATTACAATTTGTCAGAAACCAATTTAGGAAATCAGAAGGCTAAAACCTAAATCGCTTTAGCGTACAATTTAGAGTAGTATGATCACTCGCTCTCTGTTTCACTCACTGATCCTAAATCGGAACCAACGTTTACACCTTCCGATTTACTAAATTTGTTTCTGAAAAATTATAAAGTGTAATAATTTTTTTAACTACTCAACCGATCATCACAAAACGCATACACGTTGTCAAGGGTACCTACAGAAAAAATATGTTTGCGAAGGAGTAGGATCACCATTGTGTATAATCCTATGTCGGAATTATTTAATAAGCGGCAGCGGAGCAAATCACGTCACGCCAGTATGGCGTCTACGCAACTACTCGTTTTTTCACCCATACATAGGGGGCGCTTCAGTGGCACACTAGCGGGATTAGGTATACGAAGGCGAGACATTATAAAAATGGCGCCAACAGGGTACTTATATACTTTTATCCTGGAGTTCTCGCTGGGATTCTGGTGAAAGCGAGTGAAACTTATTATTATTATCATGATTAGAAAAAAATCTCACCGCCAACACTCATTTCACCGTTCCGCTGCTGCTCATCGATTTTGTCAATCTCATCGACGATTATCGTGTCCGCATCCTCGTCTCTTTTGCCCATATCGTCGACAAAACCCCCACTGTTCACCACAAGGGCACCATCCGACACTTTCTCCATTTGCTGGTCTTCGGTCTTCTCCCCGTTACCCTGGTCTATGGTCTTCAAGCCCAGTATCGGCACTGGCAGTGTGGATATCGGTATCTCTGATGGAAGCGATATGTTAGAGCTTGCCATAGGTATGATCGGGTTCTGTATGGATTCGTTGAGTATGACTTTGGTCGGTGACACTAGAGAGTTCATCACCGGATTCGAAACCGGATTGAACGATTCGGCTGGTGATATCTGAAATATAAAGAAAAACATCTAAAGTATGATGGGGCCACCTATTTACAATCGTCTTCTTTGCACAATAACTAATGCGAACTTGATTGGGATATTCAAACACAAATTAAAAAAAAATCATAATAATAATAATCCACTTCACAACACACAGATCTACTTGATCCCACAGTAAGCTATTATTAGCTTGTGTCGTGGAAACCAAGCAAACGTGGTGTATACTACATAGACTTACTTATATATTATACTATAGATAAACACACCCAGACTGGAAAATGGAACCCTGTGTTCATCAGCAAATGCCTTTTTGATGCAATCATTCTACGACATAAATATATTATCCTTTTGTAATGTTAACTGAGTGGTTAAAAATCATTATTATTTAGTAATTCCGGGATAAAAAGTACGCTATGTCCTTCTCTGTACCCCTGACAACGTGTATTCCAAATTTCATTGACAAAAATCAAAACATTCAAACATCCAAACAGCCACACTTTCACATTTATAATATTAGTAGGATTATACTAGTACTAGTTGTCCCCCGCGATTTCATCCGCGATAATTTCGGAGTTCCCGCGGGAATTTCGGGATAAAAACTATCCTATCTTTTACGTTGGACCATATTATAAATGGTTACATAAATTTATCAAAACCCTTTCAGTAGTTTCGGAGTCCATCGCGGACAAACAACGTGACACGTGATTTATATATATTAAGATTATAATCATTGTAATATCGATATAGAACCATTCAATTACGATGGGTGCCGGGCGGCGGGCACTCGGGCACTCGGGCACTCGGGCACTCGGGCACTCGGGCACTCGGGCACTCACCGCGACCCCGGTGGAGATGATGGGCCGGTCGTTGGCCGCCGAGCACACGTCGGCGAGCGCCTGCAGCTGGCTGGTGTTGACGGTGGGGATGGCGACCATGTCGGCGGTGCTGGTGGTGCACGTGTTGCTGGTGGCGGTCACCAGCGACATGCACGTGTTCACCGACGGCAAGATGGGCACTATCGGCACCGGCGGCACTGTCACAACAAACGGTACCGCTGTACCAACGCTCGTGTTCAACAATTGTTATCTGTATTTACACTAATATTATAAAGAGGTACAATTTGTAATGAACCAGTGGAATTTTTATTTCAATTTAATAAAACCTAAAAACTATTTTTTTTTTACGATATTTAATTTTCCCGCGGGAACGCTAGACGCCATACTTTCAGCTCGTGACGTCACTCTGGTAGTAAACAATACGAAGAAAGAGATAGTGTTCCGATATACACTGCGAGTACTGTTCAGTACCCGGATCATGAATTTTTTCGCTCTCGTCCTTTCGATATCCAACGTTTTTTTTTTTATGGAAAATTAACAACGCCATCTCTCTAGTGTCGTTCATTTTTCATACAAAAAAATGCTTTGATATTGCTTTGATATTAAGAACTATAAATGGCTTTGACGTTATACCTTACAGTGCTCGTAGTGCAAATTGGAACACATCCTAGATTGTTTACTAACAGAGTGACGTCACCAATATGGCGAATGGCCAGAAATTTTCAGGCTTTTTTTTAAGGTTTTGAAATTTGAATACTTTAAGAGCCGAGTACCCAAGTATGAAGCGTCAATGGTCAACAGTAGGTACTCACCGGTGACGGGCGGCTGAGGCTTGATGACGGGCCCCTGCGCCGTCTTCGGGATCGAGAACTCCGGCAGCCACTCGTCTATGGCTTGCCTGTGGACAAGGCAATGGCGATATTTATTTATTTGGCTTTACAATGACAACCCGTATGGCGCAGTAGGTCACCAATAAAAAAAAATAAAAAAAATTAATTGGGGGAGGGGGGACTTTGTGTGATGATCGCAGGGGGAACTTACCAGATTGTAGTAGCATATAGTTATATACCAAGTGGTTGCTTGGTTTTCATGACACAAGCTTTACAGCTTAGTGTGGGATTAAGTAGATAGTTGTGATGTGAATTATTATTATTATTATAGAGGAATTCTAATTCTTCTCGGCTAGAATTATTATTATTATTATTTATTTATTTATTGGTCTGCCAACAGATTTTAAATAAATAAATTTCGTAAATTTATAAAATAATTTTATACAGAAACCTAAACCTAGTTAGCTAGGTTAGCTTGATATGCATGGTGACGTGACGTCACGCGAAATTCGACTCAATGTATCTCCATTATTTTATGATAACGTAAAAAAAAATGTGTCCAATTTATTTTCTATTATTCTACCCAACGACGCGGCGGACTAGAAACTAAAACTTACTCATCTGTCTCTATGTACAGTGGGCCACATAGACAAGTATACCACCTTGTAAAATTGATACTGTTTGTAAAACGTCTTTATGACGTTATAAGTTGCCGTTTTTGCAGCTCCAAGCTCTAAATTCCAATACAATCGAAAAACGAATATTGGAGCTGCAATTTACAAAGTGGTATACTTGGGTATGTGGCCCACTGTACATCTATACTGATATTATAAAAAGAAAAGATTTTGTATGTTTGTTTGTCTGTTTGTAATGGATAGTTTTTTGTCTATTTGAAATGGATAAACTCGAAAACTACTGAACCGATTTTAAATATTCTTTCACTTATAGGAAGCTACAGTATTCCCGATTTACATAGGGTATTTCATCCAGGAATTCCCGCGGGTACTCTGAAATTGACGCGGGTGAAAACTACTATATATCATGAAATGAAATGAAATTAAGTTTATCCGTTACGTCTACAATTAAATAAAATGGGTTAACAAAAAGCAGCACAAACTGTCACACTATCACACTAAACTTCACTCATTTATAATTTGAATTACATCCGTTACTCACAGTCCTTTATGTGCGGTGTTTGTCTGTCTGTCTGTGTGTGTACCTGAGCGCCCGCCGGTGGTGGTACACGTGGTCGCCGAGCGCCGGCGGCGCCTCGTCGTCGCACAGCCCCTGCTCGCTCTCGCGCTCCAGTTTGATGTCCCAAGACACCGCCTCCACTGCACACAACACAAGTGTACTGAGTCAAAGGTTTTTATTCATAGGTTGGACGCCTTAATAATAGTGATAACAAAAATAGTTTATAGCCTCAATATTACAGGCGTTAATATTGTGGGCGTGGCGTAATTACAGTTTGTGTGGCGTAATATGATAGATTGTGTGGTGTTATTATAGTTTGTGTAGCGTAATTATAGTTTGTGTGGCGTAATATGACAGATTGTGTGGCGTAATTATAGTTTGTGTGGCGTAATATGATAGATTGTGTGGTGTTATTATAGTTTGTGTAGCGTCATTATAGTTTGTGTAGCGTAATTATAGTTTGTGTAGCGTAATTATAGTTTGTGTGGCGTAATATGACAGATTGTGTGGCGTAATTATAGTTTGTGTGGCGATATATGATAGATTGTGTGGTGTTATTATAGTTTGTGTGGCGATATATGATAGATTGTGTGGTGTTATTATAGTTTGTGTGGCGATATATGATAGATTGTGTGGTGTTTTTATAGTTTGTGTGGCGATATATGATAGATTGTGTTGTGTTATTATAGTTTGTGTGGCGATATATGATAGATTGTGTGCTGTTATTATAGTTTGTGTGGCGATATAGATTGTGTGGTGTTATTATAGTTTGTGTGGCGTAATATGACAGATTGTGTGGTGTTATTATAGTTTTTGTGGCGATATATGATAGATTGTGTGGTGTTATTATAGTTTGTGTGGCGATATATGATAGATTGTGTGGTATTATTATAGTTTGTGTGGCGTAATATGATAGATTGTGTGGTGTTATTATAGTTTGTGTAGCGTAATTATAGTTTGTGTAGCGTAATTATAGTTTGTGTGGCGTAATATGACAGATTGTGTGGCGTAATTATAGTTTGTGTGGCGATATATGATAGATTGTGTGGTGTTATTATAGTTTGTGTGGCGATATATGATAGATTGTGTGGTGTTATTATAGTTTGTGTGGCGATATATGATAGATTGTGTGGTGTTATTATAATTTGTGTGGCGATATATGATAGATTGTGTGGTGTTATTATAGTTTGTGTGGCGATATATGATAGATTGTGTGGTGTTATTATAGTTTGTGTGGCGATATATGATAGATTGTGTGCTGTTATTATAGTTTGTGTGGTGTTAATATAGTTTTTTGGCGTAATTATAATTGAACGGGCGTAAATTTATTGTTTAAGTGGCGTAATATTGTTAAGTGGCGTACTTATAGTATGTGTGTGGGGGAGGGGGAGGGGGAGGGGGAGGGGAGTGGGTCTCGGTCTGTACTGTGCGTGGGCGCGGCGAGGCTGCAGTGCGCCCAGTGCGCCAGCGTCCAGACGGCGACCAGGTTGGCGTTGTACTCGCAGTTGGGGTTGGTGAGCACGCCGCGCAGCAGCGGGATCAGCTCCGGGGACCGCCCGCAGTACGGGCCTGCGCCGCGCACACCACAACATGGCATTATTAGACTGTCAAGTTGACTATAGGGGCTGAAATGACAGCGCCGTTGGTGTTATGGTACGGTCCACACAATGCCCGCAATGCTACAATTGCCAAAATATTAGAAATGAATATGACACGTTGTAAATGGAATTTTTGAGGTCAAACTTCTTTGAGCGCGATGAGAAGACAACTTTTGTGGCGCGACTTGTTATGGTCATCACTTCATATCGTAAAACAAAGTCCTTCGCCGCGTCTCTCTGTCTGACTGTTCGCGATAAACTCAAAAACCACTGATCGGATTTTCATCAGGTTTTTAGTTTCACCAATAAATAGAGTGATTCAAGAGAAAGGTAGGTACGTATAATTTATCCTGGAATTCCCGCGGGAACTCCGAAGTTACCGTGGGAATAGCAGTGAATAATTGATTTTACAGTATTTTTTATTGATTTTAGGCTGGGGCGAGTCGCTCATTTGCGACTCTCTCCATTGACCAATTAGTTAGAATTTTAATTTTGGGTGTATTTACACATGATTGTTATTCTTTTGGGCAATAAATAATTGGTTGGTCTTGGCGATTTTCAATTAAAATTCTTAACAAATGTAAATTTGCCGCGCAACCGTAGAAACAACAAGCAGTGTTGCCAACCTAGGAAGATCCGTTTCTGGTCGTAGTCGTTGGCGTGCAGGTTGTCCCATATGACCGGCGGGCGGCGGAGCACCCGCGTTATCTCCTCGATGCACTCCGTTGTCAATATCTTCGATATCACTTTCGGACCTGGAATGTACAAAATAGGTTAGTTTCCGGGGTATGAAAATCAAAAATCTATTTAGTCTGTCAGTTAAATAAATAATAAAATAATAGACAGGTATTTTTTGCTTTTTCAAATTATTGAAAAAGAACGACGCCCAGACGAAACGTGCTAGCTTCTCAATATATATTTGAGAACGTCAAGTACGTTCACAAAAACTTGGAAAAATTTGACAAGATGTGTGACATTCATAATGTGAACACCAGAAACAAGCACAATCTTGCTGTACATGTTACTCGTCTTCACAGAGTAAGCAACTCGTTTGTAGGACAATGCATACGTTTCTACAATAAACTTCCTGTGAGCATTAGAAGTATGCCATTTAACAAATACAAGGTTGTTATTAGGAACAAATTATGTAAACGAGCCTACTATACAGTCAATGATTACTTGCAAGATAACAATGCTTGGGATTGACCCAAATGACTCAATATAATTTATTATTATTGAATTGTACTTTAATCATATAAATAATTAGTATAAATTACATTTTAATTCAATTTTTATATTTGTATCTATTTTTTTTTGTATTGCAATTTTTTTTTCTTTTATTTGACATATCTAAGAATACATAATATTGTATCCAATGGCAGAATAAATGATTTGATTTGATTCCTACCGGTCCACATGACGTCGATTTCCAGCGACAGCTTGGTGCCGATAGTGTTGAGGTACTCCGAGCTGTTCACCGTCGGCACCGCGCGCGTGGAGCAGTACTGCGTCGGGCACAGCAGGAACCGAGGGCACCCGAGGTGCTGGTGTATCTCGTTCGTCACTGACACCTGGGACGCACGGAAATTTTTTTTTTTTAGTTCTTCATGAAGATTCATAAAAAATAATGGCCACAATATTGGACAAAAAATAACGGCGATACGTCGAGTTGAAATTTCGCGTGACGTCACTACCCGGTGCAGTTTGTGTGGGGCTTATACCGGTTAATGACGTCACGAGTCCCCCACCCAAAACTTTAATGCGCTTTATCTATGTATATGTTCAATAGTTTGCAAAAACAAAAAATGCTTGTCTATTATTTTTTTATTTTCTGACGGACTAACTCTCAGAAGAATATGCTTTAGTTATTCTTCTGAGGACTAACTAGAATTTTGATTTTCATAAGTCGTCAACATTCCGTCACACGAATTTTATGTTTTTGCCAGTATGTATGTACCTAAATGAAAAAGGCCGTTCTTGGATTAGGAGAAGAAAACATATTGATAAATGACACGTATTTTTAAAGTCAAAATGTTCACAGTTTTGCTAAATTAATAATCACCAACTGTTCCCCGCGTCAATTTCGGAGATCCCGGGGGAATTCTGGGATAAAGTATCCTATGTGCTTTTCTGTAGCCCTAACAACGTGTAGTATGCAAAATGTAATGCAGTTTCGCCCCCGTTTTTTTTGAGTTCCTGCGGGAATTCCGGGATAAATTAAACTACTTCTGTACCCCTGACAACGTGTATGCAAAATTTCGTGATGAACGGTTGAGCCATTAAGGCGTGAAAGCGTAACAAACAGACAGACAGACACAGTTACTTAGCAGGGATTAATTCCCCAGTTATGTATGTACTTGTACCGGTGCACGGTGTGTACTTACTTATTTATTTGCGGGTTGTGTGTCTGTATGTTACCTGCGCATGGGCGAAGCTCTGGAACGTCTGCTTGTCCGCCTCGCTCATCTCTGGCTCAATGTCGTCAAACAGCAGCGCGAAACAAGTGCAGCCAAATTGAGACACCTGTCAAAAATTCTCTATGGGATAAACATACTCGTGTACTCTATGTATCCCTAACAATGTGTATACGAAATTTCATGGTGATCGATTGAGTAGTAAAGACGCGAAAAGGTAACCAACAGAAATTACTTTTGCCTTAATTATAATATTAGTATGGTTTATATAGAAAGTATAGCGTGATTATTAAGATTTTTATTTTAAAAATCTATATATGTAGGTAAAACAAATTGCCAATATGATGTCTTTATCTGGAGGTGAGGAACTACTGATTATATTGTTATAGGTTATAATAATCCCTCATATTTTTATTTCATTACAAAAAGTTCTCAAAGGGGTTCAGAAACATGCATAGGGAACTGCAGGGAACAACTTTTTGGTTGGTTGTATTAGGTGCCTAAGTAGTTAGTTCTTTACTTTCACTTTTTTTTATTTATATTGTGTACAGTAAAGATTTTTAATTCATATTTTACCTGTTCGAGCTTCCGTTTCATTGCCGTGATCTCTTTCTGACTGCTGTACGTGATGTCCAAGCCAGGGGAGAGGGCGTAGCAGAACGTGATGCCCTGCGCCCGTGCGGCCGATATCAACGACGTGAGGTGCTCCGCCTCCTCCACAGTGTACAACTCGCGCCAGTACGCCCTGTGCTTGTAATCGTCTTTCGGTGCGTACACATACATTTCCATACCCCATTTCTTCAATCTGTAAAATGTTGAGAATCACAAAGTTCCTTGGCAAACAAAAAGGTGACGTGTTACAGTTTACAGTACAGTACAGGTTACAGTAACTGAAAACATGTAATTTGTTGAGGTTTATTATAGACTTATTCAATATTGTATAATAACTATGTGTGGGGTCTGTTGCCATGTTAAATTTTATTAGTAAACATTTCTTTAAATATTTCTTTTTCAATTCTGTAAAGCGTCATTGTTCCCACGTTCGGTAACATTAAGCTATTATCTAAGTTTCTTCTCATTGTTTTCATTCACTTTGTGTTATTGGTTTTACAGTATGAATCTTGTATTTTATAGAAAAGGTTTTATCAGTTTTAGGACCTAGATGAGACAAGGGTTTATTAAGGTTCATTGTGTAGCATAAACAGCAATAGCTAGTTAATTACCTATCGTTAGTAACATCTGCACGCAGCACCCTTTGCTGTACCGCTCCTTGGAGTGAAAGATGTTTTGTTTCTATTGTTTTTTATGTAACGTCCCAGTACCTTTGTTATAAGACCTTTTTGTAAATGTGTAGTTCATTATTTTGAGAGTCGTGCTTGGTGCGAGGGAAGTTTGGAGTAGTCAGTTAGTTACCCACCTTCAGCCACGCAACACGAGTCATAGTGACACCCTCCGCGCTTAACCAGAGACCGTGTTAGTATTTTATCGCGAAACGCTCATCTCACTAAGTCCGACTCAAAAAAAACTGAAATTTCTTATCTTACGCCTGTACGCATCGTTTGTGATTGGATATTAAACTGAATTATTCTGACTCAATAATATCTATTTATTTCCTCAAACGCATAGAACTCAACACTATGTAATCAATAAATAAATAAACCAAAACTTGGGTAAGTAATACACAATTGAATATATATTTTTTTTAAAGCCCACTGTACTACATGTACGGTCTCACAAGCAATGGAGTGAAGCTATTTCACTCTGCATGGTAAAGAGCAATAGAAAGCACTTTATTTTCTAGTAAAAGTTATTTTATTTCTTAGTTCATAGTAAAATGAACAAATTGATCATAAATATATCTAATATAATAGTAAGTAATTACATTGTTTGCTGTTTTTTTAGGTCTGTTTTCTAGTTGGCAAAGGCTTTTTCTATTGTGATTTCTCTGTAGCTAATCTGTTGTTCCAGCTATCATCATCATTCCACATTTTTTATGGTCTATCCCTTTTTCTTATTCCTTTTTTTGGTTTTCCCCCCAAAGACATCAAAGACATTCTATATAACTTAAAATATCATTGCCCTCCCCCATATCATGTGACCTAGGTTCATTTCAAATTAATTCAAATTCAATTTAAATTAGAATATAACTACTTATTTTTTCATATTTATGGGCTGGGTTAGTACCTACATATATAGGGTTGCATTTTGATTGAAAATGTTTATTTAATATTAATTAATTATTAAATCTGTTGAATATAACTTGTTACATTTATTTAATATAAATTAATTATTAAATCTTTTGAATATTATAACTTGTTAAATTACACAGTTTGTTTTCTTTATATTTAGGTACTTCAGAAACGATACTTCTTATCCGCTGACACAACATGCAAAATTTCTTTATTTGAGGTTATCGGAACCAAATATTTTTGCATTTACATAAAAGTATCGCATATCGGGAGCTTTTAAGGGCTGGTATCAGGCAAGTAAATTTTACTACTTAACCTACAAAACTAACTTCATAATATAGTAGACTATCAGCTCATAGATTTTAGATATGAATAATTTTTTTAATTTGAAATTTCCATTGGTGTCCAATATAGAATAGCAACTTTTTATTTATGTTTAGTAGCAGTAGTAAGGTAGTGCAGTTCTAGACTTTGGCACGGCCCACGACACAAGCTTATAGCTAATAGTGTAGGATCAAGTAGATGTGTGTTCTAAAGTGGATTATTTTTATAATTTTGAGTAAGTTGGAAATAGGTAGATAATATAGGTACATTTTTACCAAAAACTCTAGATAGTAAAGTTATATTATCCTGTCTTGTCAGAGGTACAGAGAAGGACATAGGGTACTTTGTATCCCGGAATTCCTGTGGGATCTCTAAAATTTTCGCAGGTGAAACCGCAGAGAACAGCTATTCTAGTGTAAAAGCAACATAAGATACCTGTTACCTATCTATAAAATTTTTATTTTGATGATACTGATAAACAATAGCCTCACCAAATATTTTTTAAACTTTTTAAAGAAGAAAAAGTGTATTTTATAATTTATCACTTGTTCAAATTTCATGGAAATCCAATTAGCTTCATGCCATTTACTGGAGAATGGAGATATGTCTATTTATCTATTTTTTTGGTCCGTATTGGACTAGAACTTACTTTTTGAACAAATCTTTCCTTTGTTCCGTAGTCCATGGTCGGCCGTAGAAACCTGTAAAAGTAGCACTTAGGTCATTCACTCCACAAAAACCTAGGACACCTGAACACGTATATCTACGTGTTCGGGTGTCAAGCGGTACAAGCGGTTTTAGTCCTTACCTTCAACAACGCCGCAGGTAAAGCCTTTGCGTTTTGAATTTAATTCGTCAGGGGAAATATCGGTCATTTTAAAAGCTAATTCTATGTTTCACACTTGAGTATACCAAAGTGAAATGAATCAGTAGTCCAGTCACTGCCTAGTGTTCACAATTTTATTGTTGATGTTCAACTTTTATTACTATAATGTACAGTGTACAGTCAAATTAAATTATTCATTACACCATTCATAAAGAAAATAATCAATTACAAATCATTTTTCGTTGAACTTTCACAGATGAGATTAATTTCGGAATTTCCGAAAAAAAAATCGGAAACGATCGGCAATCGGTTTTTGACGGCTTTTGGCTCACCACAGACGAATAAGAGATGGCTCACAAATTCTTCTTTTTCTTCTTCTTTTAAAATATGGCTTCCACTGTGTTGCTTTACTCACAGTGACTCCGCCAATGTCACGTAGTTGAAAGTAAACGAAGAAGTACAAGCTTGTTCGGTGGGATTGATACTAACCAAGAGCCTGAGTTTACAAAAAAAAAACGACAACACAAAAGTTAGTAGACTTAGTGAAGGAAGGTATGGTAAGGTGTTATACCACAAAGGGGGTGGTGAGGAAGGCGGGACAGGGAAAAGTTTTTTTATAATACTAACTACATAATATACATAACCACAAAGAGCATTCATAAATATAAATTGTTAGTTTCTATAAATTTAGCTAGTTTCTTTACAAATGGGGAGAAAGTGAGAGTAAGGAGACATTTCATGTTGGTAGGGCGAGAGATTTTTGTCGGGAGGGAGTCATAGAAGGAGTATGTGAGTTTAGGACAACTAAAAAACATATGATCTATGCCTATCTATGTTCTTTCATCTATGCCGCATTCACAGAGAGAGTGGCTCACAAATTAACTAGACTTATGTCTAAAGACAGATAGGAATCTGACAGTATTTTGAGGGGTCGTTAGAGATCCACTAATCGCAGAAGTCGACAGAGCCACAGATAAAAATACTAGTGTTGTTCATGTCGATGAAGTTTATCGATACTAGGGATGTCAATAAGTAGTCGTATCGATAGTTTATAGCTCATTAGGATTTGTATTTTCATTTTTTTAGGGGAGTGACTGATCTGTTTATGTTTTTCTCTAAACATTTAATTATTATTTTTTAGTTTAAAGAAGAATTTATTCTCAAAAAAAGATAAAAATCGCTTACATGAGAATATTAATAAAAGTCTAAGACATTAACAAAGTCGTCACATTAGTAATGAGTAGGAATCTCATTAATCGAACTAATTTACGTAGTGAAAAATATAAACAAGAGCTAATAAAACTTGTGGAATTCAAAGTCAAATCCTTTATTCAAATTTGGCCCATAATGTGGCTCTTTTTGATGTCAATATAATTACAATTTTACAATTTACAGTAAAATATCATAAAATTTATAATCTTTTATTTACAAATTAAGATTTGGAAAAACTATTTGACAAAGCAAGACACGGGAACAAAAAACTGTGGACAAAAAATACTTGTAAGTTACATCAAATTATTCACTGGCGTAAATCCACAATACGTCTGTTATACATAAACAGAATACATGTTGTACCTGCATATTGAAATTAAATATACGTAGGTAGCTCCGAAAATAGCTTACCATAATTTATAGGTACTAATCTTTTACTTTTTCGAAGTCGCTTAGATGCACAAATCTCGAACACAGCTTCAGCCTGAAACCCAGTAAAAAAATAAAAAAACTACATTTTCCGTTCATTTCGTTGCCCTAGAGCCCCTAGAAGATTTGTATTTTTTAAGGGCCAAATTATGTAAATTTAAATTGGACGATGATTCACAGTAAGAACCTTTCAAAATCTTATTCACAGTATTGCAAAAATTATGAACTTGAATTCTACAAGTCCATCTAATAAAAAGATCTAAGACATCTTTGTGATGTGCATCACAACCAAGCCATTCGACATTTGTGGTTTTCAGAAATTTGGATCTAATAGTTTTTGTTACGTTTGGTCGGTGAGCATTGTTATCTAAATAATTTTTGCAAGTTTTTATTAAATCACGGAAAACTGAAACATACTTGGAATTTGGGTAATTAAGATTTCGGCCTGTTAAAGAACGTCTTTCCCGCTCTGATATCCAAGTGTGAATATCAGAGGGATTTTGAGCAAGAAAAGTTTGTTTACATTGACGGCACTTAAATTTGGTTACAAATCTTTGAGAGACGAAACCTGCGGTGTATGCAGAAGCATGCACGTTGGCGCAAATGGAGAGAGGGAGCGCTCCACTCTTCGAGGCGCCACTTGTAGACACGTAGGAATCATGGTCCTTATTCAAAGTTAATAATAATCTACCCATATCATCCTCACAATTAGAGTGAGGTGAGTGAGGGCCTAAAAAATTTGTGATTAATAATGATTTGAATGAGCATATAAAGGTATGCGCATCAGGGTTATTGTTTCTGTGGTTGATTGCCCTAATGCAGCCAAAAAAATTTCGAAAGGATCTTGATTTAAATTGCGCGTATAAAAAAAAGAAACATCAAAATTTTGAAGAAATAACCAAATATCTACAAAGTTTTTGAGGGTAATAATCCAATTTTTTACAGACGGAACATGTTTAATATTTCAGGAATTAGGATCTTTATAATGTGTATTTTCTAACACCCTGATAGCATCCTTCCAAAATTCAACATGCTTAGACTCCCCCTTTACTAGTTTCACTGGGCCTCTCAGCTTTCCGGGCGATGAGCTGTTCCGCGATCCGTTGACACTGTCGAATAGTCGGTCGAAGAACAGCACTGCTTCCGCCGTGTACCGCTTTGGCTTTTAGTAGGCAGATGAGGTACCTACGGGGCATGGGGCACGGGCTTACGACCACCACAGACGACCACGGACGGAGGTAGCCATTGCCGACACGTAGTCGGAGTAGACGGAGATTCTCCGTCTACGCCGACACTTCAGAAGAATAAACTACCGGCTGACACTATCGAGTTTTGACAATGACACTGTGACACCAAAAGTGACAGCGCGCTGCCAACGTAGGCAGCTGTTGGCACAGTCAAAATTGCGAATGAAAATTCCATTGCTTTTTCTTGCTTTCGCTGATGTGTAACGTAAAACGATGCTTCAGCTCATGTGGCCATTACCCACAAACTACTTAGAGATATGCCATTACCTATTTGTGGTCACGTAGCGTAGAGATAATTAATACTATTTTGAATCTTTCTATCGCGATCGTAGAAAATATTAACCACTACGTTTTTGCACTTGCATTGCAAAATGGAGCTCATAATAAAACTCAAGTCCAGGTGTTGTATATACAATTTATTTTTAGTTTTGTCTTTGTAAAAGATATAGATACACGGTAATTTAATATTTATAGCTTGAAAGTTAATGCAAAGGATTTTTTTTTCTAATTTAGTTAAAATAAAACTTTTTACCATACAATGAAGTGACAGAAACACACAATATATTATTATTATTATCAATCAAATTGTCAATTCTTGAAGTAAAAAAAATTGCGTAAATACGTAGTAAATTTACAATTTTTTTTATTTCTGATGCAGTGTTTTAACTTGACAACAAAATTTCTAAAACAAAATTCTCAAAAAGAGCCACTATAGTTTTTTTTTGATCAGTAGAAAAATAATTATATTATTATTATTCGAACTTTTATAATCAATGTCACTTTGTTTTTCCATCAGACTACCCATTAATAAGGAACTAGATAAGATACGTAGTGATTTTAAAAATTATCATTTTATTTATAAGGTAAAGTGATCGAATTATGTAAGTATACTTAGGTATTGAAAATAACACATTTTCAAGATAATTTTTACACTAGGTAGGTACCTACATATTTTAGAGTAGGCAAACTACCTAGTCCCATTGCGCTTTCTTATTAGAGATACCTATTTCGTTCTAATATACATAGATATAGATAGATAAGAACCTAACTTATCGAATTCGTCTATTTATTTTATAAAACATTAAATAGGTACACTAAAATGACTAGAACCAAAACAATTCATTAATATTAATACTTAAATAATATTTTTTTTAATCATTATCAATACGTATGTAAGTACCTATACACAATATCTTACGATTAGTTTCTACAAAACATAATAGGTATATTTACATTATATTATTATTTATTTGTACAAGTAACTACATACTTTAATACTATGGTATTTTTTGGTTTTAATTATAATATACGTCTTCATGACTCGACGTGAAGTAATTACCGCATGTAGAGCCGGTATAATAAGTAAGTACGATAACAAAAATTCAATGTGAGACTGAAAAAGAGGATCCGTAGCCTTAGCCAATAGCCATGTTGACAATCTTTAATCTTTATTATTTTCATGTCATGAAATCACGAAAAAGTGACCACGTGACATAACCTTAATTTTAGTTCCATAATTTTATGTAGCGATAAATGATTAAAGATTGTCAACTTGGCTTTTGGACTGCTCTCTGACTGCTACAGATGCAAAATTCAAAGATTTTCGTCAGTGTACAGTTATGTAAAATGCGTGACCAACTTAAACTGTTTTAACTCAACCCTGCATTGGTACAGAATAAAAATAATAGTACCACTGAGGGCCGACAACAGTCAATCGCGAATCGTGGGGCAAGGGCCCTATTATGTTGAATCGGATGTTTACGGCATTCACCATGGAGATCAAAAGCGTCACTCTACAACAGCAAGTGATCATTTTTATTCTGTGACACTGGCGCTTGGCGTCAATATGGCGGCGCTCAAAATCAAAAGTACACGGCCGGCAAGCCGCACCGCTGCAAATGTCAGCCGAGCACGCCGCCGGACATGTTGCCGTGCACCCGCATGTGGCGGTTCAGGTTGCCCGACTGCGAGAACCTGTTAAATGGAAAACGGGGCATTCATAAAGAGTTTGGTAATGCTTAGCCTATGATGAATGATCACAGTTAGTTTTTGAACGAATTTCAATTGACATTTTCTCAGACTTCGGCTGTCTTTTGTTTGTGAATTAGCATGGTCTCCGTGGTTTCATTCGCAATAATCTCTGAATTTTCGCGAGAATTCTGGGGTAAAAGTACCCTATAATTATGCTTTTCTGTACCCAAAATTTAAATGTATTACAAACAAATAATAAATATATTTTGCATTTATAATATTAGCACAATTAGAAACAATGTAGAGTGAGAAAATATAACGCAGGCTGTATGAATTCGTAGTACGCTTTTGCTTACCTGAGTAAGCATAATTTACACTGGTACGGTTTCTCCCCAGAATGTATGCGAAGATGTTTCGTGAGCGTCGAACTGTCCGAAAACGCTTTCTTGCACGATCGACACCTGTGCAAAAAAAGGAAATAAAATAAATGAGTGCGACTTTTTGGCTCGGTTGAAGTACCTAAACCTTTTTGACGATGAATGACGATTCGTACATTGGCAAAATCAAATGCGATAATATATCGCAATAGATTGCCATAGCCCATAATTGAAGAAGAAGACGTTAAGACATTTGAAATTGCCACCATAACACCGATAGCTGTTACGTTTTCGTCACGCTTTCGTGACCAAAAGCATTACCGGCCGTACGTACTCACGGCTGCACTCAGATAGGTAGTGTTTTTAATGATTACTTAATTTTAAGTAAAGATTTTCAAAACAAAATTGCCGCAGCAGTTTTTTTATATTTACTTAAAATATAAGTACTGATTAAAACGACTCTGAGTGCGACCTTAAGTTACCTTTAAGTCGCGACTGTAGAATTTTAAGGCGTCCAAATATGATTCATAAAAAGAATGAGGTGCTTAACTAAATTTTTTGTGTATAATATCAATAAGTACCTAATCAAAAGTATAATAATAAATTATAAAATTTTATACTTTCCCCATTATCGAAAAATATGATTTCCGTGATTAAGATAGCTGTGTGAGTTAGTTACATTTTTGAGGTCACTGTGTCGGGTCAAAGATTGAGAACTCTGCCAAAAAACAAGATCGGTTGTCGTCGTCTCTTCTAACTTCGAAGTATCTTATTTTCACCAATAAATCAAAATCCAACGTTATCAATGGGAGAGGGCAGCACTTACTGGTATGGTCTTTCCCCTGAATGTGTCCTCATGTGGGTGGTGACGCTTGAGCTCTGACTGAATCTTCGGTCGCAGATTGGACACCTGGAGAAGATAGGCAAGTTTAAATAGACGTCACGTATTTATTTATAGTGATGATCATCATTCAGCATTATATCAGCCGAACGATCTCCACAACGAAGCGTTTCACGCGCGGTAATTTCGGAGTTAGTTCCCGCGGGAATCCCGGGATAAAAAGTACCCTACGTCCTTTTCTGTACCCCTGTTAACGTGCATGCCAAATTTTATCCAAATCTGTTCAACCGTTTTTGCGTGATTGAGTAACAAACATCCACACTTTCACATTATAATATTAGTAGGATGACCAGCATTTTTTTTAGTATCTTGAGTTCCAGATGGAATTTCGAAAAAATCGAAACATGAGTATCTAAGTTAGACCCTTAGCAATACAACAAAAAAACCGCATTCACTTTGGTGCAGTAGTTTTTGCGTAGCACGAATACAAACATACAGACCGAATAATTTTGGCTTCTATATCATTCATAGAGTCGCCTAAATTTATTTTTTCTTATTTATCTCCCATGTACAGATATCTCTCTATATCTGTTACAATTTTATTATATGTATAGTTAGACTGCTCACGCCCGGTGCCACTTCAGTTTGCAATTCCTTGAGCTACAACGATCCAACAAGAACAACTCTGATCCTCCGACGGAGGTCCTCATTTCTGATTCGATTTTGGCCTGAAGTATCACACATCACAACACAGATACCTTTTATAGTTTTGATATAACGATTGCTACTAATAATCAAATATCAATTCGATTGAATTTATAACAACAGAAAAAATCTGGTAGTTATTTTACTCTGAGCGTTGATGTCTAATTTCCTTGTGTACAAAAGACTTCAACGCCTCAAATACAGGAATATTTTGTATTCAGTGCGCAAACTTTTACAAATTGAACTTAAAGGAGTTTTAATAAACACCTTTTTTATTTTGATAAGTCTAAGTACAAAAAACTAAAGTTATCGGGAACGAAAGATGTATACTTTGCAATTGATTTATTGGCTACTCTAGTCGCCGCCGCCACCGCTGCGCGCGAAGCGCTCGTTCGGCTAGGTATTTACGTGGGTTACAATGTACCGACAGCTGATCAAGATCGTTCACCCCCGCTGCAACACCCCCGCGTACGCCGCACGGCGCGCGCGCCCATTGATATTATTACGAATAGATAGTGTCCATATTTTGCTAATTTAAAACCGGATAAAAAATATGAAAAAGTTTTGTACAAATAATGGAAATGTGTTCTATTACTGATACTCAACCACCAAAATTTTTTTGCGCATTGCTTAAAAAATATTCCTGTATAGAACAGAAAATTATTCTGAATATGACGCGTGAATTTTACTATTTCTATTTCTAGTAATGCTGAAATGTAATAGTATTTATCACTGACACACTCTACAAGTATTCAAATATTTTGTTCTATTTTTTATTGTTAACTTACCTAAAAGGCTTCTGTCCAGTATGCGTCCTAACATGCGCTGTCAAGTTGGCAGCCTGGGAGAAGCTCTTGTTGCAGTCCCCGCACCGGTACGGCCTCTCGCCGGAGTGCGTACGGAGGTGCGTCTTGAGCGTGCTGGGACGGGCGTACGTTTTTCCGCATATGCGACACAAGTTGGGCTTTTGTTCATCGTCCTCAGAGCAACCGCTCAGCGCTCCCACCTTGGGAATAATGTAAAGGTTTAGGTTTTCTAAATTTAAGCTGCATTTTTTCGATTTCCATTTACAATTTTAGTCGGAAGGAACCAAGCCGAATGAATATCAAAGTAGATATCTATGACCATGCTTATCAGTTAAAAAAATTGCTGAAAAATACTCCTAATAAAGTTTATCCATAGATTTTCGAGAAATTGCAAGCCCAACCGAGCTTAACTATAATATTTTGCATTACAATTTTGTAAATAAGCGCAATGTAAGAACTAAAGAATTAAGTACTGACCGGTACTTTTCCAGAAGTGTTGACGCATGTTGAGTAGCCGTACTCCTGAGGGTGCATCTGCCCTTGGTGGTTCATTGTCGTGTAACCACCGCCCATGATCAGCTGCTCCTTCGGACTCTCCTGCATATAAATCTTAGACGGGGACCGTTTGAGATTCGTTCCCATATTCTTTTGGCCGGGATAGCTCCCTTTTTGTTGGAAAAGCCCATAATTTGGATTTGGTTTCTGTGTGTTTTGTATTTGAATGGGTTTGAAAGTTGACGACGCTGTTATGAGGGGATCGGATTGGTTTGGCGGCCTGAAGTCGGCTGTGAAGGAGTAAGTAGCGGAAGGATAGGAGTTTTGCGTGATCACATTCTGCGTTTGAGGGTAGACAACGTTCACCGAAGGTGTTGGTGCATTCTGGTTCCATTGTACCTTAGGAACGAAAAATATTGAATTAGGTTCCAAAGCGTTAGAAACTGTGTTCTGGAATAAAAATTATTCTATGTTCTACTGGTGAAAGGATTTATGAAATAGCTTTAGTAGTTCCAGAGATTAGAAAAAGAAGCAGAACCTTTATTTGAGAACACATAAGCTACAGCCTAATTTTAAACATATGTAGGAATTGTATATAATTTACTATTGCTAAAAAGGTCCCGGCTCTACAAACTTCAACTTGTTCTCGTACAAATATTTTCGTCCTCCATGCTCTTAGGCTAGCTATCTCCCGCGATTTCATCCGCGGTAATTTCGGAGTTCCCGCGGTAATTCCGGGAAAAAAGTGCTGTAGTTTACGGTGATAAGCAGTTCCCGGCATTAATTCCGGAGTTCCCGCGGGAATTCCAGGATAAAAACTATCTTCTAAGTTGGACCATTTTGTGAATGGTTACAAAATTTTATTAAAAGTTCATTAGTTTCGGAGTCCATCGCGGACAAACATCGTAACACGTGATTAAAATATATTAGATATTATGGACATCGAACCTGTGAACAGAGTTGGTCGGGCGGGCAGCCGTGCATTGTCATGTTCATAGAGACATTGACACTCATGGTGGGGAATAGCGGAGCCCCCCCATAATGCTCGTAATAAGGGTACCCACCACCGCTGTTGACCACCATCTGAAAAATATAACATTGTTTAATCATGACAGCTGACCGAAGAAAACTTATTTGTCTATTCAAATAAGTTATTTTTCGTCCATTAATTATTGAAATTGGAACTGAAAAATAAAAGTAAATAATTGTCAAATAAGCTGTCCATGTAATCCAGCGGATTTATTCGGTGTGATTTTTTTATTATTTAAACGGACCTCTATAGGTACGTATTCTGCATTCTATAGATTCAGTAAAATTACACTATACCTTTTTGGTAAGTGGAACTCCTTTGGACACGAGGGAAAAGCAATTTTAGCGGCGCCTTATCTTAACGCGACGCGTTATGGTCATAGTGAATAACGGCCCAGGCTTGGTTATAAATAAGGACCAAAACGTGAGAAATTGCGCCCAGTTGCCTAATACATAGTAAGCTAACCTAACTTCTTTTTCATCGTAACTAATATTATAATTATTTCTGAAGGAATTCCGTAATTTTTGTTTGTCTGCCTGCGTCCGTGACGCCTCCGCAAGGCTCCAGCGGAAGACCAGCGCCGGGTGGTCCTTACAACCACCCGACTTATGCTGAGCTGGCCGCCTTTTTGTCACAATCACAATATTCAAATAAGTGTCTCCGTAATTTTAAGTAGGTGTCCGTTTCTCAGTCGTCGGATGGAGTCCACCCACAGATCTTCGGCTGGCGGCGCCTGTCCGTCGGTTGAGAAGCGTACCCTCAATACCTGTTATATATATGTTTAGTTGTTGTATATCTACGTATGCTTGACGACCCGTTTGGCACAGAGGTCACCATGCCTGCCCGCTAATCAAGGGGTTCCGGGTTCGATTCCCGGTGGGGGTGGACTTTGTGTGATGAACACAGGGTTCCATTTTCCAGTCTGGGTGTGTTTATATATCTATAGTATAATATATAAGTAATTCTATGTAGTATATACCACGTTTGTTTGGTTTCCACGACACAAGCTAATAATAGCTTACTGTGGGATCAAGTAGATCTGTGTGTTGTCATGTGGATTATTATTATTATTATACTGTAAATCTTTGTGTTGTGTCAAATAAAGTTTTTTCAATTCAATTCAATAATTATGTCGGTGATTATGTCGGTACCTATAGTTAAAATAATCTGATTCATTTAATCAGAAAAAAACTGTATTCATTCAGAACGAATTACCTAATCGCAAATTCCGAAATTCAAGCAGAGAACAGTTAGCTATAGTTTTTCTGTGTTAATATCTCAGATTCCCAATTTTTATATCTTTTGAATCATAATAGAAGCCGAATTAATTAAGAGTTACCTCTACGAATAGCTACCAGCCTTACATTTTCAATTACAACAATATCATAACAAAATCCGGCTTCCTTTTATTCGAGCAAAACCATTTCCCCCTAAGTCACCCTAAAGCCAGAAGGAGATAACAAATACAAAACGCAGCGGCAGAGAAAAAGACTTCAATACAAAGCAAGCGATATAGTGAGACATAAAGCTATCTCGTTCTGTTCTGTATTGATTTGCGTGCGAGTGAAAGCGATTACCTGAGGGTGGACGGCTTCGGCGGCACAGTCGCCATGGACGACGGCGTGTTTCAGCGAGAGGAGGACGTCCGCTGCCTCCCCCCCGCCCCGCTCACGGCATTCCCCCGAATTGCTTCTGCTTTAATATGAGAAACACTAGTCAAAATATAAAATCCTGCATCACAAACAACCGCTATAAAATATCTTAATAACTTAATAAATATCTTAATAAAAATATCTTTCGATAAACTGAATTGTTGCACTAATATATAGGTACTAGATAGGTTACAACACAAAAATTAAAAAATTTTTGGCGTAGATTTTGGTACTCGTGAAATAGTAAAAAACCGTAGCTAAATATCAGATCAGAAGGAAACCACAGGACAAAGGGATCATCTTATCATATCTGTTATTGTCTTAATCTACTAATATTATACAAGGTAGGTACATAGGTATACAGAGGAAAAGTTTGTATGAATATTGTATGAATAAATAATCAAAAAGAAAGCCACCAAGTTGAAGTGTTAGAGTTGAAGTTACGTTAGATACGCCTAAAGGTACCTACAGCAAAATTTCGTCACTTTTTTACTTTCAATAAAACTTTTATTAAATACAAAAACCAAATGTAAAGTAAAAGCACGTTATTGAAAAAAACAGAAGTGAAGGCTTTACAATTAAATAATCTAAATTATTCAATAAAATAAAAGAATAAATTCCAATTTATACCCGGAGTTTCAGAGAAATTCCAAATCATTCGCAGGTGAAACCACATTGTGGTAAAATAGGATTATTAGACATAATACTGCATCTAGCGCACGTAGTAATGGTAGGTGCAATTTCATAGGAGGGTGGAAACACCTTACTGCGTCTTCCAGCGCTAACGGAGGTAGGTAAATTCGCGCTGCGCACACACACATGGATTGTTTTTGTGCTTCAATTTCGAACGAAATTTTAAACAAAACTATCGCTCTATGTGTAATCCATCATATCTCTATAGGTTAATGACGTTTGTATGAAAACTAACTATAATAACGATTCCCTTTCACTAACTATAAAGGAGGAGATTTTTCCATTATTAGGTAAGTATAATAAGTTACCTACTAGCCGGTCCTGGCGGCTTTACTCGCGTGTAACGTCTTACGACTTTATCTAACGGTAACTTTTCCTCGCCATTAGATTTCTATGGAACAAGTCCTAATGTGAAAACTAGTAGTTTCAGAGATTAGCGTAAACAGACATCACCCCCTCTAAATTAGTGATAAATATACGAATCAATGTCATCATCAAAGAATGATGAACCAAAGATAGTGTGAATGACAAATGCATTTTATATGAAAACTTAACTGACTTTAAACTGATATGATTCTCAAGTTATCTACTAGTTGCTATACCCGCGACTCCCCTCGGGCCTGTTTCGCAGTTATTATCGTTACGTTTCGCAGTTATTACGTTATTATCATGCCCATATTAGCTATATGCCGTTAAATTATACTTAATTAATAACTATACCTTTATCGTCACAAACCGAGTACCTAACATAACAATAAGCTTGGACATTAATAGGTACATAGCGCCATCTCATCCCAAACTAAGCAGAACTTGTACTTAGTTTACTATGAGAGGTAGGTATGAGACAAATGTGGGCGTCCTAGCAAAAAGTACCTACCAGTAGTGGGGTATTGAGTTAAGACTAGATTCGGTATCATTTCTTTTTTTTTTCAGACATTTGAAGTTAAAAAAAAAACAAAAAAAAATCTGAAAAAGCTAGATTTGAAAAAAAAGCATTTTAAAAGCTTGTTACATAGACTTTTAAATATTACCTACCTATTGTAGATTAAGATGTATGAAATTGTAGAAAATTAAGCATTTGTTAATCAATTGAAATCAAACTTTTTCACCCAACTTTACAGAACTTTTTATATCTCGGAAACTAAATGCCACGAGAACTGCAAGGTACCTTGCTTGGACGCCCACAAATATTTTCTGTTGTAACTAGGTACATACTTATGACTTACTGCTAAAAAGCCAGACTCGAGGTAAACACAACACAAAAATAATCCAACACAAACAACGCAACAGAAACAATACAAGTGTCTGTGACTTCTCACGGAATGTTCCCGGTTTATTAAAATTGTTTATAGTAGTACGGACCGCCAAGAGGGGATTTGTGGATTAGCTAAAGCGCGTCAGATGAACATAAGGGGGGTACCTTGCACCATGTTGAGTACCTCCACCAAATATAGGCCCTCTACACTGGTGGGTGCGTCTAGAATAACCGATCAGATTAGTAAAAAAAAATTGATAACTCGACATACTCGAGCGCGTCAGATTAAGATATGGTGGGTTAATTACATAATGAGAAGTATGTATATTAATAATCTGACCATTTGAACGTGACGTAAGGGAGTTAGAGGATCACAAACTTGCAAAAAAAAAACGCAACTTCGACATTCTCGAGCGCAGTTGATTTATTTTTTATTTTAAAGTAAATAACTCAAGGATAGCGGCAAAAATATAATCTGCCGATTTTCATAAGCCGAAGAAACAAAAATCATCTTCGAATCGAACGAGCAGCTGCAGTGAAATATGTACCTATTCATATCTCTGTCTTTCTTTCTCTTTTACTTTTTCTCTATCTCTCACTCTCTCGCACCGTCCTCACACTACTTTCCGTCGCCATAATGTCATCACAGTATATCACGGCGCTAAACGTGTCAAATTATAACTTTTTTTGGTCGGTTAAAATACATATTAAAATAAGTTAAGGTAAGTATTACATCAAACTATAGGTTCACCTAAAACCTTTCACTTTAATGTAATTATATATATTTTATAATAAAGCTCATCACAAAACAACGCGTTCATGTTATTATATGTTAAACGCTCTGGCTTGTTTGTGCTTTAAAGTTAGTTTTGTGAATAATATTTTGTGAGCTTTTACATATTTCATAGAAATATAAAGTGTGTTTTTTGTGAACAAGAAATAGCTCATAAAGTTATTAAACTTACGTCAGAAAGAAAAAAAAATCTTAAAAATAAATCATAATTTTTGTTTCTAGCAGTCAGATTAATAATACCCCTCAAAATTATTGTCAGATTTTAAGCCAACATAACTTGGAGTGCAAGCTGAACCTTCTGTAAAATAATCTGACACGCTCGATTATTTCAAAATTGAGATTTTTTTTTGCATTTTCAAAAATTCGCTACTACCTTGCGTCACCTCCAAATTGGCAGATTTTCGAAGGGGTGCATTTTTAGGGCTCACTTAACATCCCCTTTGAATATCTGACGCGCTCGAGTAAATGTTTTTTTTTTTCATTTTCTCCACTTCCGGATGGCCACCCCCACCACGCAAATCGGCAGATGAATATATTTTCGATATCAAAGACACCTTGGAGTATCTAAACTACAATATCTGACGCGCTCGAGTATTTCCATTTTAATATTTTTTTTTTACATTTTTGAAAGCCTGTAGAAGCTAAACCCACCGGTGAATGAAAAAATATCATATGACCTTATTTTGTTTATATCTCCTAATCTTCAAAACAATAGGTCCCAACGACGCTCGAGTCGCTCCCGAATTAGCATCGGTATCTCCCGTACTATAGGTCTATTTATTTAATTGAAATACCGTATATAGCTGTTCATCCATGTCACTTTTGGGAATTTCTCAACAACTCTTTGTTTTGACAAAATTATAAAAATATTCTGTTTAATTATTTTTTTTTTTAATAGAGCAAAGCAAGTAATTTTTTAATGCAAAAGTAACTCTGTCTGCCTGTCTGTCTATCTGTCGGTCTGTTACGCTGTCAAGCCTTAATGGCTCAACCGATCACCAAGAAATTTTGCAAACACATTGTCAGGGGTACAGGAATGGACATAGGGTACTTTTTATCCCTAAATTTCCGCGGGCGCTCCGAAATTAACGCGGTTGAAACTGCACTTAATTTTGAATACTACTCGTTTTCAGGAGTACAGAAAAGGATATAGGGTACTTTTATCCCAGAATCCCTGCGGGATCTCTGAAATTAACGCAGGAGAAACTGGAGGGGAAAGCTAGTAAACAAAACGAGACAAACATTTACGCGTGATTGAGAAACTAACACATCCATACATGTTCGCAAACATCTTAATAAAACATATGAGTAGATATTATTTATTGCAAACATACAAATCAGAACACAAAACAAGATTTTTTAAATTTTCTTAGCTATTTTTTCATGCTAATCTCCTAACGCCACCGAATAGATTTTAATACGGCTTTCACAAGTACCTAGATTATAAGCTTAACTGGAAGCAATACATAGACTTTGAATCATCCGAATCGGATGTCGGGAAAAAGTTACCGTCATTTAAAAGCGTGTTCCGCTTAAAACCGCGAGCACCAGCTAGTTCATAACATTATAATACCTAGTAGAACACTCTGGAAATGTGGTGCTGGAGGAGAATGCTTGGGGTATCGTGGACTGAGTTCCGAACTAACGCTTCCATCCTCCGGGAACACGGCATCAAGCAGCGTCTGTCCTCCATAGTACAGGCTCGAATCCTAACATTTTTCGGTCATATTTTACGACGCGGAGAGACTTCTGTGGAGCGTCTTGTGGTGCAGGGCAAGGTGGAAGGCACAAGACCGCGCGGGAGATCACCGATGCGCTGGACTGACCAGGCGAAGGCTGCCGCTGATAGCTCTCTCTACGAGTGCTCTAGAAAGGCAGCGGTTCGGGAGGAATGGCGACGGGTTGTCAAGCGTGCTACCAATCCGGAACTGATGACCACGACCACTCTGTCAAGATTGTAACGACTAGGAAGAAGAACACTACTCATAATCGTTATCCGAGATTTGTACAAAACAAGTATTGTATAATAAGTATTGACAGGCTAAAATTAAGAGCAAAATAAAAATGTGAACAGTTCAAATCTACTTCATTAGGTGCCAAAATGCTCGTAGTAGTAGTAGCAATAACCACAAACAAAGGCACTGAAAAAAGTGGTTCTGATGAGTACGAAATGTTTTACACAAAATTTACTCAGATGAAGGCCTCCGTATTTAGGGATCTATGTATTTGAATCTACTGAGAGATTTATTTGAATAATTTATTATACTTCTATACTTATATTATAAAGAGAAAAGATTTTATTTTTTGTAGTTTTATTTGTTTGTAATGGATAAACTCAAAAATTACTGAAGCAATTTTAAAAATTCTTTCACTTATGGGAAGCTACAGTGTTCCTGAAGGGTAGAGTAGGTTATTTTTTATGCTGGAATTTCCACGGGAACTCCGAAATTAACCCGAGTGGAACCGTAGGTTATCGACTAGTAAGTAATATTTGTGTGGTAATGTATAATTTCTAAACAAAATTTCACTGACTTGTACCCCGAACACGGCGAGAACGGAAACAGCGAAGGTAACGGGTCCAGCTCGAGGGGGGGCAGTGAGAAGGAACCCATGTCTTCTGGCCAAGGCCCTTCCGCGATCACATCGCCCCCCAGGGGCGCCTCGCAGGGGGCGACGCTGTCGAGGGCGTTCAGATCCTCGCCATTCTCCGCGCAGCAGTTCTCTGTCTCTTGTTGCTGGAAGAAAATCTGGCGTTAGATTGAAAGAAAGACGAAAAGAAAGAAATATAGCGTTGATGGTACAGTATTACTTTATTAACACTTTTTATCCGTAAACATATTTAAATTGTTGTTATTAAAGATTATTGTTATATATTTATTAATGTGTGATAATAATAATAATAGTTTGTGATATATTTTTATAGGTATATAGAATAATAATGCAATAACGAACATGTACTACATACAAAATGGAAGTGACGTATAGCGCTAACGATGATTCTTCATTCTGCATAATTATATCTAATTTTCGTTAGCTATGCGGGTTACTTCAGTTTACGCGCAAAAAAAAGCTTTAATCTTTAAAATTTCATTCAGTGGGAACGACACTGCGTCGTCGGAGAATAATTTAATCATTTCGTCACATATCACATATCTTATCGAAATATTGACATTTTGATCTCTTTTTAACATGATATCACCGATCAAGTCAAAGAGATCACCGATCAAAGAGAAGAGATTGAAAAAAAATACGACTCCACATTACCTTGTTTGACTAAAAGACTTCAACGCGCACAACAAACATGCAAACTAGATTTTTGCTCTCTTTGAAAAGCTATTACAGATATTTATTTCGTATTATGTAGGTACTTTAATAAGTAAGCTTGGATTATAAATGATTAAAATAAAGCAACCTAAAGATGTTCCTAAAGTGATGAAGCTTCAAGTGGTTGAAGTTTGAATTAGAAACACTTTTCTTGACGGTGTTAACATAATTATATCATAAATTATATGATGATTTTCTTCTTTAAGTAATTAACTACTAATCATATAATATTCGTAACTTTTGTTCGTACAAAAGAGAAACCCACATACACGTAAATGCACCGCCAAATGAACTCTCTTTAGGTACCTACTACCTGAAGATTGACTGGCAGAGAATCCCACTTTGGCATTAAGTCCACCTTATGTGCATAAAGTTTAAATAAATGAATAAAACCCACAGAATAAAGACAATCGATTTCAATGGCATCATCTACATTTACTGTTTGCGGTTTCATCCACTGGAATTGTGCGGTTCCCTTGAGGACGCTTATGAAAGCCTCAGTTCATTTTAAATAGTTCCTCCGTTAATTCTAGAGATTTTCCCATCCAAATAAGAAAAAAATAAGTAATTTTTCACGCATCGGTAAGTAAAAAGAAGTAGAGATTTAAATATTTGTGTATTCGTATATTTCGACTTAAATCAGGCATAGGTAATTGGGCAACAAACACACAGATGATGTTACACAAAGGATAGGTACACAAAGCGTTCCCGATGTAATAATGAAGTTCATGCGGGTGAAACCGCGGGAAACAACTAGTAAGGAACAAATTACAACATAGAGTTTATCACGTTTTTTGGTATGCACGTAATATGCCGTGCCTTTTCATGTCCATCAAGGAATCACAAGGCGTCATGCATAAGTCAAAACAGAGGAGGACCTTTGCCCGCCTGGCAGCGACGACCAAACAAAACACCAACCTGGCAACACTCCTCTCCGTTGAAGTCCCTGAGCTGGTTCTCTAGACAGTTGCACGGCTGCAGCGGATCGCAGCACAGGCCGTGGCAGCTGCCCCCGCAGGTATACTCCGCCAGCCCGAACTGCGGGTTGTTTGGCACGTAGCAGTCCATCGCCCCGCCTTCTGTGTGCGCACATCTTCACAGCGCAGGGGCGTGGACCGCCTCTCCCATCGTCGAGATTGAACTCTGCTCTCAATTCAGTTTCCGACGCTTGTAATCGCGCGTTGGCATGGCTGGAAATAATTTTTAAAAATTCATCTTTTATTTTCATCAATGGAACTGTGTGGTATTTGGAATGTTTTCATCATTGCCAGCAATCAGTTGGTGTCAACGATTTTTATCTAAATCAGTCATCAGTTTAGCAAACGATAACTACCTACGCTTGCCTGCCCAAACGCCATTATGAAAATTTTAATATAGATGTAACACAATATTTATACCATCGTTTTATTGCAACTATTTTCACTATGTTGCGTTAATCCTAGGAAATAGGTCACTAATTTATGTTACATCGATAACATTTATATAGATTTTAGATTTGAATAGTCATATGAGAACTGAAATCCAAAGTTGGTTGCAAGATTTTTGTTTTATTTCATAGGCACCTGGGTAGTGGGTACCCAAAGTAATTTAAGTAAAAAAATGTTCACCATACTGTAGTCTATTGTGTTTCAGTGATGGGTGGTGTCGGTTCTAAGGGATGTAACTAGTAAAATGGTCTACAAATTAATAAATGAGCGGCAAATAACCGGCCTGGTCCAGATCAGTAAAGCAGACGTTTAGGTAGAGCGTTTAGTGTCTCAAGATACAGAATCATAGAAAAAAATTCGAGGTTCTGAATAAAGTATTTGAGCTAACAAATAGAAAGTTTAACTCATTTATTACTTTGAACACTGTGAGTTAAATATGAATTATATCAAAATCGTCATCATATCGGCAAACGGACGTCCACGGTGGCGTCCCTTGGGATCTCGATTACCGCTCCTGGGAGCCCATCCCGCCGGGTCTCTGGACCTTCATTTCGCTGGTCGATCCATCTTGTGAGAGGTCTACCCACACCACATCTTCCGGTACGTTATATATTATTATCATTCAATTCTGGAGTATCGTATATAGCACTAGTGTGTTAACCCACACTGGAGAAATTTTGATTAAATTTAAGTTTTAAAATTATAGCGCCATTGTGTGTCAAATTTTTTATGTTCAATATTTAGTTACATATTTAAACAATGTAATAAACACATAATTAAAAAAAGTTCTCTAACTCTCAATAAATCGTTCTGGATCAATAACTCCATTTTGTAGGTTAACATGTTATTGCTTATCTGCGTCCATATAAAGCCTAGTTCTGAAATTATTCAAAATTAAAAACCGGGTGCAAGATATAGTCTGCCTATACTTTACGACGCGACGGTAATATTAACACCGTAGTTACTTTAGTACATACGTCATACATATTTTTCTATCATATCATTTATATCATTTTTATATTTTTATAATATACTAGCTGCCCCCCGCGATTTCATCCGCGGTAATTTCGGAGTTTCCGCGGAGGTTGCGGTAAAAAAGTACTCTATGTCCTTTAGTTCCCGAGGGAATTCCGAGATAAAAACTATCCTATCTTTTAAGTTGGGCTATATTATAAATGGTTGCAAAATTTTATCAAAATCCGTTCAGTAGTTTCGGAGTCCATCGCGGACAAACAACGTGACACGTGATTTATATATATTAGATATAGATAAGTAATAATTTTTATAGTACCTATTTAGAGCTGGCCGCAATATCCGTAGTTCCGAATAAATGTTAGATTATTCTGCTAACTGCTAACGGTCAAAGCTTCTTCGTGCTATACAGATGTAACGATAATACGCGAAACAACTGCAAAAAAGCGTACCTAACAACGCCGAATTTCCCCGTTAGCATTTAAAAAATTTCCCTTCGAACGGAAAATAGAAGATTAATAAGCATACAATTCATAAAACTGCATATTTCAGGAAATAAGTGTTATTGAAAAAGCCTTCTGTGTTTTTGAAAAAGTTAGTATTTAAACCTCCAATCGAGTGCGAAGTATGTACGTATATATGTATGTATGCATGTAGAAAGGTTTAGTTCACGTTTAAAATTAATGAGATGGTACATTATAAACGGTCGAAGTTTCCGTAAAGTTTGCGCAAACAGTTGACTTTTAAATTCCGCTACTGCATTATTGTGACACAGATTAATTCAATTTATATAAGTAGGACCTAGTGCACAAGACTGATCCCTTTTCATAAACAACATGTTTCAAGAATTTGGTGTAACCCCCTAACGCTATAAACAATTACGAGTGTTGGTATGGAAGTACGTATTGTCATGACTTTCTGTGAGTGACAAGTTTTCGCTGCGTACAGATTTTATCTATCGCAAAGTTCAAATCTCGCAGAGCTTTTTATGAATGGTTGGTGCGTGGGATTTAAACTTTTTAAATTACGATATAAAAATAAGTATTCCACATGTACCTACACACTGTCCAGGATTCTCTTATTCGTCTGTGGTCCGGGAACACAAGTTGGTTATTAATTTATTTATTTATTGTTAACTAAGTTTACAAAGTAGGGCCTTAAATACAGTGAGATTAAGACTTGGCTACCATTTACAGGTAAGATAAAATCGCTAACAGTTATACGATTTATTTATAAACCCATCTACGTGTAGTATTTAATTTAATTGCTCTATGTGTGATCAAACAAGCAAATTAAAAAGTATCGGATAAGTAACATTTTAATAGTTTTTCTAATGATGGCACTTTCCAGATTTATCTTTTCATGGAATTTATACAAGCTTGTACAATGTATCGTTGATGAAGAAATAAGATACAAAATTAGCTCTACTTTCAGTATATTATACAAAATTTATATATAAGTAAGTAGGTAGTTTTCAATAGGTGTTTATAAATACTTAAAAAAAAATATTAGCTTTCAAATTCCAGTTTTTTAGAAAATCGCGTTGAATTTATTACATTTAACTACCTACCTATTGTGAGCATCGTAGCACATCGTTAGTATCGATGTAGCGTAGCTTCTTGCTACGCAGATAGTTGTTGGATCATAAGTTGGTCATTATTATTTTTCAGCAATGCTAGGAGATTGTTTATTATAATGTAAATTGAAATAATATACCTAATTATTATTTTTTAGATGTTTTTTTAAGGCCTGGGACCTAAAAGCAAAAAAAAATGTTTAAGGTTTACAAAAATACTTCCAGTTTTCGTAGATATATTTTTACTGTATGTTTGGTTGTTATTAAGTTATGTACATGTATTTCGTATTGACTTTAACTGTAAGAGGTAACCACGTTATCTGTCAAATTTTAATTAAATTAATGACGATTGCGGCTTTGCAAACACAAAAATAACGCAACATTTCCACCAAATTTAATGTTAACTAGCGACTGACCTTTCCGTGAGCAAATCCAGATAATATCCAAAACGTGTAAAACACTTTTGAAACACTGAAATCTTTTTTTAACACTTCACATGAAAAATATCACAATCACACAAAACACCAATAATCACCGAACGCTAATTAAATTAAAGAGTATCGCCGCAATCGGTCGAGTTAAAGACAATATGGCAACCCTCGAATGCGTAATAAAAATGCAATTAATATTCTAATTATCGTTTCGGGCTGAGGACAAACCCTTTCTGGCTGTTGTTGGTTATAAAATGGCCAGTGCGGTAAGTGCACTTCAAACCCGCCCCTACCATAATTGGCTGTTTGTATCCAACCCCTCGTCTGTAAAAAAAAACCTGACATATTGTGCGCGGGAAAGTAGTTGTCAACGCGCTGATATCGGGTGTCCATCGGCGGAGAGCTCGTGTTTTTGTGGTGAGAAGCGTTTATAATGCGATCCGATATTGTTATGATAAGTAATGATGCACATAATTTGTATTTTTTAACGCGGTTAGTAGGTATCTATGCTTATTCTAACGTTGAGCTTGCGGCGTATGTTTAGTATATCTACGAAACAAGGTGCTGAAAATGTGAGGTTTTTTTAAAGAAGTTGTGCCAATTTCCTTTAGGTATATAGTGGGACAAAACAGAGTCAACGCAACGGAAAATGTTTATTTTTAACAATTTTTTTATCAACGATCTCTATGGTAATGTGGCTTTTTGTTATCTTGCTAAATTTTATTAAAATCTGTTCACTTTAGGCATGAAAAAGTAACGGAGTACCTACTTCTTTGTAAGTATATAAAGTAACTATACTATCCATATATACTTTGAAAGAGGAATAAATATACTTATAGATACCTATAACAGACTACACTTTACATTTAATACAGACACATTTACCTATACCTGATTTTCCATGTTAATTTACGTATGAATATCAGAACTGAGGTGATTTCACGAATTTTTTGGCATTAATTGATTCACATCTTAATATATATAAATCACGTGTCACGTTGTTTGTCCGCAATGGACTCCGAAACTACTGAACGGATTTTGATAAAATTTTGTAACCACATATTTAGTTTTTATCCCGGAATTCCCGCGGGAACTCCGAAATTACTGCGGATGAAATTGCGAGGGACAGCTAGTAAAATATAAAATACAATTGTGCAGTGTTTTCTCAAGGAATAATAACAAAGTAGACGTAGGTACGTACTTATCTCTACCAGGCAAACTTCGAATCTTAAATCGATCGACTAAGCCTAATATTATAAATGCGAATGTGAGTTTGTTTGTTTGTTATGCTTTCACGCCTTAACTATTCAACCGATCATCATGAAATTTGCATTCTCGTTGTCAGGGGTCCATAAAAGGTCACAGATACGTTTTCCAGCGGGAATCACTACATAGTATAAAACAAAGTCGCTTCCCGCTGTTTGTCCCTATGTCTATACTTAATTATACTATAGGTACTTTATACCTATCTATACTTTTTCCTGGAATTCCTGCGGGACCTCCGAAATTACCGCGGGTGAAACCGCGGCGGACAGCTAGTTTTTAAATGAACGCAGATGGAAGCAGCTAGTGAAAATAGTGAAAATATAATATGTAAAGCGTTGATAACAAGGAGACGAAACAATCCACATGTGACGATGCATTTGCAACGGAAACACTTAATAGTTTTGACATTATATTCATTCAATGAACACGATACGAATATCGATATCGATCAGTGTGAATTTGAGCGCATATGGCAACACAGGGCCACCCAGGTAGCTGGCTGCTCCCGAGCCTGCTCACGCGAGAGAGCGCGGCGAGCGGAGCCGGGCTGTCTCGTAGTACACGGGTTTTTTTCTTCATATATTTCCTCCTCAGTATAATGTGTATTGTAAACAAATTATAAGTTGTAAATTCTAAGTTTTAATGGTTATTAATGAAGCCGAACATTCACCGGATGCCAAAAAAATCAGCGCAAAAAACGTTCGTGTGAACTTTTAAATTGTGCGAATATGCGTGCGACACAGGTTTAATCGGAAAGGGGGTACAAATTCACGAACACTTCAAAGTACTATACCTACCATTGATAATAACAATTAAGTTTTATCATAAACATCATATTTTTATGTTCCTTATTTTAACGTACCTACTTCTTCTCCAATAGAGAAATAAATAAAATATGTATGTAAATTTTAAACGCTCATGTTTTCAAAATCAAAAACGTTTTAGATTTTCTTGTTGTGAAATCCAAAAATTTAAAGTACTTAGGTATAGATATTTTGGCGAGACTGACTGCGATGACTAGCCAGTACCTTCAAATACAAGCACAGGCACAAAATAACTTATGATGGGGTTAAAAAGGGTTGTATGTTGTATATCTTTTTATCAACAAATTTATTTCTCGAAAACATGTAATTTTCTTTTTTTTTTCAATTAAAGTTATTCGTGGCGGTCTATCGATATACATACATATATATGACTTGTTTTGATTTATTCGACAGATGTGATGTGGACAAACCTGTGGACTTGAGGTTTGGTCTAGCTGGATAAGGATAGCGCAGGAGCAATCATCGCGAAGATCCTAATATGATGATGATGACGAAATTTGTTTGTGATAATCAGTTTGATACCCCTCTCTGTCTAATCTTGCATATCATTAGTTTTTTTTTACCATCCGCGAAAAACGTTACCGTGTGAATTTAGCTCAAAGCGTGTTTTTTTCGAGGCGACATAGTTGGTGACCACTCGGTTCAGTGGGCAGTGCTGCCTGCGAGCCGCCGCGCCATGGTGGTCCCCGCCTCACACGACGACCAAGCGCGAGATAACCTACGTTATACTAATACTTGCTATTCCCCGCGGTTTCACCCGCGATAATTTCGGAGACACCGCTGGAATTCCGAAATAAGAATACCTGCCTATTTCCTTTTCTGTACCCCTGACAACGTGTATGCAAAATTACATGAGGTTTCACCGGCATTCATTTCGGAGTTCCTGCGGGAATTTTGGAATTAAAAGTACCCTATATCCTTTTCTGTACCCCTGACAACGGGTATGCAAAATTTCAAGTTGATCGGTGAGCCTTTTAGTAGTTAGATCATCGAACTGTTTGGATAAGTATATTTGAATTGGAAAATATATATGTCTTCGGCATCCTAATATTATTTCTATATGCGGATGTAAGTTTGTTTTTAACGCTTTAAAGTTTAACTTCCTATACCAATACCTAAACGTATATACATTTATCTACCTATATTATGACGTCTATCTTTAGAAATATAGACCGTGGTATCACCCGTATACTGCCATGCTTAATTCATACTGTTCTGAATTTGGATTTGAAAAATGGACTCCCATGAACATTCCCATACGTATACTCACTTTCTTTGGTTTTTCGTACCGCGGCACCTCCGTTAAATTCGTATTGATCCATCCTGCTTACGGTAACACTAGTCCGTCCAATCACCTGTCGGAAAGTCGATCGTCCGGAAACGGAAGTGTCGGGTGGCGTCCGCTCCGTCCGGTAACCGGATACAGAGGACGGGACCCTCTGGACTCCGACACACAGTCATAGAATCCTGGCGGTAAGTAAAAAATGTAGTTTGCTTTTTTAATAGGTACTGTAGAGGTTGTAGAGTCAACCTCCATATCCTGCACACTGATTGAAAATACATTTATTACAAAGAAGTTTTATTACAGCGATGATAGCTCAGTGGTTATTGCGTTCGGATTAAACGCCGCAAGGTGTAGGTTCAAACCCTAACAATGACCTTGAGCCGTCGGTGAAGAAAAACATCGTGAGGAAACCATAGCATGGTGGTAGGGCGCTCTCTAGTGCCCGGCTGGCTAGCTACCACCTTCAAGTTGCAAATCTGTCGCCAAGCACCTAACGGTGTGTTCCGGCAGCCCCACTTGAAAGCCAGTTCCCATCGCCATTCCAGCGGCAATGCACCTGCATGCCTTCTGGTGTTGCAGATGTCTATGGGCGGTGGTAATCACTTACCAATCAGGTGTATCACTTGCCCGTTTGCCCCCTATGACATAAAAAAAAAGTTTAAAAGTTATAAAGTTTTGTTAGAATTTGCTCTAATTTCCCTGCCCCGCCTACATTTCCTTTCTAGATAATTTGTTATTTTCTCTGTTATTTTTTCTGTGTGGTGGTGTGGTGGTGTGGTGTGTGTTTCTCACGAGTAGTAACTCGTCCAACCGAAGTTTTATGAGGTATTCATTGATAAATTAAATTAATCTCTCCATTATAATATACGAGCTTGCACTTATAAAAAAATATAACTGGTATATAGCTGGTGCCCAGTTTCACCCTCATGAAACGGTTTTAAAATGACTGTAAGTATACTTATAACCTTACAAAATCGGTGCCACATATTTAGGTTGCTCCTATGCTTAATCTGTCTGTGAAACCACATGATAATCCATTCAGTCGTTTTGGAAATTAACGTGTATAAACAGACAGACATTATTTTATTGATGAATAAAAAAATATTTTGTGTTTTGTTACTCTTCTTCAGTGCACAGTTTCAACCTTGGTTGTAACTGTGAATTCTGTAACTCCATCCTAACTAGATTCAGTAACCACGATAAATACATATCTATCTATCTTATATACTATAATAAAAGAGTAGAATTCACGATTCTGTACATTGAATATTTTTAACAAAAATTAACAGGGAACGATAAACGAAGATTAACCAACCATCAAATCTTTTCTGTCTGTCTGTCTGTCTGTTCGCGATAATCTCTGAATCTACTGAACGGATTGTCATGCGATTTTCACAGGTAGATTAAGCTTAGCCTGGAGGTAGCTCCATATAGGATTGTTTCATTGAAATCGGATGCCGGGGAAAAAAGTTGTTGTATAAAAATCTTTCACGTGGGTGAAACCGCGGGGCATAGCTAGTTATAAAATAATACCATGTCAGTCACTCGACACTTCAGATAGACTTCAGTCTCAATCTATTAAGTTTGCTTTACATTTCAGTAAATGAATAATATCGTGCTTGCCTACTTTATTGTGTTTTCGTTTAAAAATTTTGTAGTACCTGATAAGCTCTTAACTTTAATTATAAATACTTAATAAAAATATTTGATACTCCAAAAGCAAGCGCTTCAGCTAGGCAGGCCGGGCTTTAGGGCTTGTATGGAAGGAACGCCAGTGGAAAAATCTACCATTAGAATTCTAAAGCGTGCCAATATTTTTTATTGAACATTAACAATAACATCAACCCTCTCATAAAAAGTTAAACCACCCCTAATTTAATTGTACCTACCTACCCACAAAACAAACAAAACATTGCTACCTGTCGACTGAAATCAAAAGATCACAGTACTGTAAACACTTGCAGTTTAGCCGCAGGGCAAATACAGGTGTGATGTTGTATGGATATGGGTGCACCCAATTATTACAAGCATTTTGTGTCCACACTACATACTGTGGTCGGCTACCCCATGGAGTAAATATAAGGGATGGTCTATACTCTATCTATAGAGTATAGAGTGTTTGCATAATGGATTAAAGGTGTTTCTATCATGTTCATTGATCTTTTTCAACTCGTGGGATGATATTTATCTCAATTATCTATAGATTACACAATTACTATTTTTGAAAACAGAAAACATTTCTGAGAAAATCATGGAGTACATACTAAACTTCGCTATGATACTTGTGAGTATTTTTTTTCTCAGGGGAAAATTGCAAATTGTTCTCGCTTGTAGATTTACTGTTGCTATGAAAACACCTCTGAAAACCAAAAAAAAAGCTTTTGGCCCATTGCAAAAGCCTTTTACACGCAGTACTTACCTACCTACGTCTTTTATATTAGTTTAGCGAGTCATTGAGTTGTTGTCCCTGACCCTGTACCTACTGGAAAATTAAGTCTTTTTAAAATAAAATGAACTGATTTCTTAAATAAAAATCTGTCTAAATTCAAATTATTTTATTTATGGTGTAGTGGAATAAGAAATATAAGATTTATTAACATAAATAGCGTTTTTTTTTCTCGGGGCAATTAAAGGTACTCAGGAACAAAGATACCTTAGTTATAGATTACTAGATGTTCCCCGCGGCTTCACCTGTGACCTGAGGTAATTTCAGAGTTCCCGCGGGATTTCCGGGTTACAAAACAAATAGCCTATGTTACTCAGGGATAATGTAGCATTCTAATGGTGAATGAATTTTTGAAATAGGACCAGTAGTTTGTGAGTTAAATCGTAACAAACAAATAATCAAAGCTTTCCTCTTTATAATATCTATTAGTATAGATTACAGGTAGGTACATGATAATGTATGAAATTAACGGAACCTCTCTGGCCGTGCTTTTCAGAAGTAGGTATATTTTTAAAAATTCTGATTCATTACGGCATCTACTAATCTGCTGATGTGTAAATGCGTCACCCCAATGGACGTACCAAATTACAAATTACCCCTGAAATAACAATACCTATAACGAAAAGTTCTCATCAATTTAAACAATACGGCCGCGAGTTAATTTCCTACCAATTTCGACCGCTGTAAAACGATACGACTCAATCGGAAACGTAAATAAAAGATAATGTTTGTAATTTAATCTTTTATTCCGGATTCATTACTTATCTTTCACAGATTCTTACGATTGATTTCGTACTAGTCATTCAATAGGGGGACAGCGCGTGCCTGACGCGTGTCTCGACTTATTATTCCCGCCATATTTAATCGCCATGTTCTTTTTTTTTTTGGCGCGCTCGTGCCACGCTTCGAAACGTTCCGGTATCTCATAATTATTAACATTAACACGACTTAAAAATATTTTTACAGAACGAGAACGAGGGATTAAGGACGAAAATGATATTCGCCTCTATAAAGACATATTACAAAAAAACTACAGTTAGGCTGCAAAAACATATTATCTAATACTTAACGATAGCCATGAATATTCTCCTCTGTGCTATTCTCTTGAACCCAAAAATTACATAGATATAAATCTACAGTCAAACTACTAATATTGCAATAAGTAGGTAGAAACTACCTATAATTTATTTTAAACAAAGGTTTAATTTGAACTTTAAATATGTAGGTATATATAAATGTGAGAGTGAGTTTGTTTATTTGTATGTTTGTTACGCGTTCACGGCTAAACGGCTCAACCGATCACCACGAAATTTTGCATACACGTTGTCAGGGGTACAGAGAAGGACATAGGCTACTATTTACCTATCCCGTAATTCCCACGGGAATTTCGAAATTAACGCCGAAGAAAATAAATTAAATTTTGCATACTACCTACACGTCAAGGGTAGGTACAGAAAACAATATAGGGTACTACTTTTATCTCGAAATAGACGCGGGATCTCCGACACTAACGCGAGTGAAACCGCGGGGAACAGCTAGTATTTATTAGGGACGATAATATAATACTATACTAGTATCCTAACTAATATTAGATATAAATGCGAATGCGAGTTTGTTTGTTTGTTACTATTTCACGCTATAACAACTCAACTGAATATTATATGTGGTAGAGACTAGTAGGGATAAATTATTCCGAACTATTCCAAAGCTTTCGAAGCTCAACGGCCGGGAACAGTATTTTTAATTTGCTACCGAAGTGCAGAAGCCATATGAAGGAAGCCGCACAGTTTATACCTAAATCGATCGGTAGGTAGGTTGACTGTTCTACTCGTGTTTTTCTATAATGCACATAGGTCTTAACCTATGTGCCTATTCAGATAAAAGCGAAATTCACAAAAAAAAAATGAAATATCATAATAGGGTACTTGCATGATTTTTTTTTCAGGCTATTTTAAAGATATATGGCCTACTTAAACAAATCAAGGAAAAGAAAAAATAAATGCATAAATTAATTAAATAGAGCGTTTCAAAGTTCCTACTTTAGATTTTACCGCTGAAACGCGGAACGACGTCACTTGTTCAAAATTACGCCTTATTAATCTGTGATATAAATGTCACTGTCATATTGACAGGGTCATGTGACACTGACAGACAGATAACTTCAATATCCAAAAGCGAAATTAAGGTTGAACTGTGTCGATTTACTTCCAAAAGTTCCAGTAAAGAATCGAAATGCATCTTACCGATGCATTTTAAAGTAAAAAACTTTAGAAAATGGAAAATATGTGTTGACTGTATGCACTTAGTTTCTTTTGCCTTCTCTGAAAGAGATAAATGTTTCCTAAAAAAATAAAAGTGACGTCATGTGTCAAGCTTGGCTGTGATTGGTGTTTCGTTACAACGTTCCGTTTCACAAAATTAAAAGTTGAATATTTTAGAAACTATTGAATTTTTTTTAGTAAATCTTGCACGATAACGCTTTTCTAAGGCTCTTTTTGAAATATTGATACAATTTCTTACTATAAATTTCATGCAAGTACCCTATTATTAGTCCGTCAGTTATAAAATTAAAAATCATTAGACATGTATCTTTTTATTTTTCAAATAAGTAAATGAAAATACACAGAGATAAAGCGCATTGAAGTTTAGGGTGGGGGCTCGTGACGGCACTACAAGCCGCTACAAGCCGCCATACAGACTGCACTGGTTAGTGACGTCACGCGAAATTTCAACTCAATTTATTACGTAAAACGTCGCCGTTATTTTTTGATTACGTAAAACAAGAAAAAATACGTGTCCAATATTTTTTATTAATCTACAAGACTGACTAAAAAAAAAATTTAAAATAGCCTATTACCATCAAGACAGTCGCTTTTCGCCGCGCGGCAAATTATAGGCACACCCAGAGAGAAGGCACACCTATTGCGATTTGACAGCCGACCCACTGAAAAGCGAGAAATAAACAAAATTTTAACAAAAAAATTAAAACCGACTTCCAAAAACAGAAGTTGGAAGTAGGTTTTTATTTTTTTGTTAAAATTTTGTTGAGCAAACTACTTTTTAGTTGTCAGTCAATTCATTAACACGATGTAGGTATAAAAGCAGAAACGGAGTAACTGATCCATCAACGCACAGCTGAAACCGCTGGGTCTATAACCATGAAATTTTGTACAAATGTTCCTAAGTGACGTAAGCGTGCACTAAGAAAGGATTTTTGAAAATTCAACCCCTAAAATTAAGGGGTGAAAAGGGACTGCAAAGTTTGTATGCAACAATGTGTTTTCTTGGAAGAAATTTCAGGTAGGTGAGTATATTTTGTCAGGAGTACGGAAAGAGAAGGTAGGTATTCTTATCGCAAAATTCCCGCGTGATCTTTGAAAATACCGGGGTTGAAACGGCGGGGAACAGCTAGTGGAGTATGTAAACACTGTTGACAATCATTGAATCTTATTGCAATAGTAATAAAGTTCAAAGATTGACAAAAGTGGTTACATAATGCTTTTGCCGACTGTACCACCCATTACGTTGCTTTGGGCTATACGTAGATTTATAATGTATGTGACGTGTATTTTACACTGTATTTTACAATTTTTCAGTGACATATACAATTTATTTTAGACAAAAATTGTATATCACCTAAAACGTTTTTTCATTCGGCGTGCAAATCTCATAACAAAAATAGAACGTTAGGAAAGATCAATACAGCGAACGATTAATTATTAGTCGTCCGTTTAATGAACGACTAGCCACAGCCTTAAAAATATGAGATATATATTTTTTAATATAAATATACTTCATCAACCTTTTTTTTTTAAAAAAAAACAAACAAATCACAATCAACGTAGGTACTTTTATCTTATTCGTTAATCGTTAGTGGCAACTCTGAAGACTGAATTTCTACTTGGACATTTTAAGTTATTCATTCAGGCAACATCTAAATTTGTAGTGTCAACTTTTTATTGTCGCAAAAATTTTAGTCCTATTTTCATATTTTTCCAACTATACGTACTTTTAACGGTTCAGTTTAATAAAAAAATAAAGAAATCAATCATAATTGTGTCGAGAAATATTCGCCGGCCGTCCGCGGTGTCGGCCGTAGTCATTATATTTTCAGTGCTGGTGTGTGCAGTGTGTGCCAAGACTTGCATAGATGAATAATGTCGCTGAGGTCGAAGGCTCTGCTGTTGGTGGAGGTGCTACTTAGGGTGCCGCCACTATTTGTGGTGGATGAGTTCCTTAAGATAAGCCTAGGGCTGCCAGTGTCGAGCGGAGACGAAGTCTCACTCCTCAGCAATGTGACGGTAGACCACGTAGACTTTGCGGACACTGATGCCAATTATTACGATGCCAACTTCTATAACGCTTTCCTCTTTACGCTGCTGAAGTTCTTCGTATGCTGTTTAGGTATGTATCAATGGAAGATATTATTTGTAAGCATTATGAAAATTTCAAGGCAAAGATTTCACAAGTTATGCTTAGCAGCCAGTTTGAAGGTTGTTTAGTTTTATTTCTCTACATTCAAGTTTCGAAACTTAGGTCCAATGTTTACTGATTGCTTTAAAATGTTTTTAAGATATCTAAAATATAGTTGTCATAGGTATTTAAGTAGGGCCTTACTGGTTTTATGAAAAAAGTTGAAAAAAAAAAACAAATAGGTTATTTTTTATATGTCTCAGTCATAGATTATTATATTACTAGCTATGCTGTGTAATTTCAGAGTTCCCACATTCATGCATTCATTCATTCATTGGTTTTTCATATTAATGAAAATATAAAGAGATAAAGTACATTAAAGTTTAGGGTGGGGGCTTGTAATGTCATTAACCAGCTCCAAAGCTCCCATGCAAAGTTGCAAACTGCACTGGATAGTGATCTCAAGCGAAATTTTAACTCAATGTTACACCATTAAGAAAAAATGTGTCCAATATTTTTTTTATAATCTACAAGACTGACAAAAAAAGAAGTCAACTAGCCCATTGTGTCGCAATTTCCTAATATCCTAAGTCTTTCTGATTATACAATACGGCATAAAAAGAAAAGTCATGGCTAACATCAATAAACTAGAAACTTTTAATAAATTTTTTAAAGGATGGTGGTAGGGTACTTTCCAGTGCCCAGTTGGCTAGCTACCACCTGCAAGTTTAAATTTGTTGCCAAGCCCTTAACAATGTGTTCCAGCAGCCTCACTTGAAAGTCAGTTCCCATTCCAGGCTAGGTGTGTTTACAATCTTCGACCACACTCACTTAACATCAGGTGAGTTGTGATCAAAGCCTAGTCTGTTCACAATAAAAAAAACAAATACCCATAGTTACCAGACTTGAAAGCCAATTTGCGTCCCGGGCTAGGTATGTTTAAAATTTTTAAACACATTGTCACTTAACATCTGGTAAACTATGACCAAGCCTACGATCTATGATCTAGCCTTTAACCATAAAGATGGAAATATTATAATAGCAATAATCTGTAGTGAATTAAAACATTACTATGACCTTTTACTTACATTAGTAACAAACAGACAGATAACAACAGTATTTGTATTAATGACTTCATTGACTGGGAGTAATGTTTTATATTGCAAAATATAACATTACACCTTGATAACATACTTGTTACATATTTATGATGTCATTTCGTAGTTAGTTTAATAGGGTACTTGCATGAATTTTTTTTTTCAGTCTATTTTAAAGATATATGGCCTACTTAAACAAATCAAGAAAAAGAAAAAAAATATATGCATAAATTAATGAAATAGAGCGTTTCAAAGTTCCTACTTTAGACCTTACCGCCGAAACGCGGAATGACGTCACTTGTTCAAAATTACGCCTTATTAATCTGTGATAGAAATGTCAATGTCGTATTGACAGGATCATGTGACACTGACAGACAGATAACTTCAATATCCAAAAGCGAAATTAAGGTTTAACTGTGTCGTTTCACTTCCAAAAGTTCCACTAAAGAATTGAAATGCATGTTACCGATGCAGTTTAAAGTAAAAAACTTCAGAAAATGAAAAATATGCGTTGACTGTATGCACTTAGTTTCTTTTGCCTTCTCTGAAAGAGGTTAATGTTTCCTAAAAAAATAAAAGTGACGTCATGTGTTAAGCTTGGCTGTGATTGGTGTTTCGTTGCAACGTTCCGTTTCACAAAATTAAAAGTTGAATATTTTGGAAACTATTGAAATTTTTTTAGTAAATCTTGCACGATAACGCTTTTCTAAGGCTCTTTTCGAAATATTGACACAATTTCTTATTATAAATTTCATGCAAGTACCCTATTATTATGAATAATAATAATATAAAAATGTTTTAAATGATAATCACCATTGATTAGTTATAGCAGATTTATTATATCAGAGTCGAGTTTACAAGAGTACATTTTCCAGCTTCTCTAGATAATAAAAAGTGTCATAGACAAGATCATAAGGGAACAACACATTAACCAAACTAAAGGAGGCAGTACACTTACAACACCTTCCCCTTAAGTTGTTTACATCATGTAGCTTTCACATAATATATTATAATTCTAGATTAGAATTAAATTCTAAACAAATCGTTACAAATACAAAACACCTAGGTTTTACACAAAATTTAAACTCTAAGCAATCATTACAAATCCAAAATATCCCTCGGTTTTACATATCTGCCAGAGCGAGTTTGATACATAGTAGTACTTAAATTAGATTGAGGGACTTGAGGTTCTTTTTCTGCTTGACTATGATTACTATTATCGAGACTACGATGTGGACTATCTGATTCTCTAGTATGAGAGCTTTGTGACTCATTGTCAAAATAAGAAGACTCAATCAGTCCATCTCTAGAATAACCTTGAGCTTTTGAAAATGATTTTCTCATGTGGTTGGTATTCCGCCTTAAGGGTCTAGAATTTTCATGTGTCTCAATTAAATAGGACCTAGGTTCCTTGCACTTTTTTGTAACCATACCTTTTTTCCAATATCTATCATTTCCTGTTCTATAAACTATCTCCTCTCCTATGCTGAACTCAACTTCCTTTCTTCTTGCTTTTTTATCATGAATTTCTTTGGTTAAAGACTGTTTCAATTCTAACAATTTGTGAACATTTTTCTCTATTTTAGGATTCAAAGCGTCTAATGTGGTTGGTATATTAGTTCTTAAGCGTCTACTGTGCAAAATCTGTGCTGGAGAGACTTGTATGCCTGACAATGGGCTATTATTATAATGTAACAATGACTCACGATAGTCTACATTATCCTCAAAGGATTTCTTAATTAAGTTCTTGCCAATATTGACAGCCTTTTCTGCTAAACCATTACTTCTATGATAGTGAGGGCTACATGTAACAATCTGCATGTCCTTGGACTGGTAATATTCTCTACACTCTAAGGATAGAAAAGGGTTATTATCAGCAACAATTTCTACCGGGTAGCCAAATCTAGTGAACACTTCTTGCATTGCGTTGATAACGCCTCTGGAAGTTTTAGACTGTAGCGGTATCAATTCCAGCCAGTGTGAAAAATAGTCAACAATGACCAGATATGATTTACCTGCATGCTCAAATATATCACTACCTACTTTATAGTACCTGTGTTTAGGAATCTTGTGTGGTATCAATGGTTCATGGAAATTATGAGGTCTGAACTTTTCACATGTTCGACACTTCATAATGTATTGTTGTATGTCTTGAGACATTTTTGGCCAGTAAAACAATTGGCGAGCTTTCTTTATTGACTTTGAAATTCCAGGATGTCCCTGGTGTATTAATTTTAAAACATATGACTTTAATTTATGTGGGACCACTATTTTTTCATTAAGAAATACAAGACCTGACTGGACATAAATTGAATCTTTCATTTTGTAAAACTGTTTACATTCACTGTTAAGTTTCTGTTCTTCCGGCCAACCTTGGTAATAGAACTTTGATATTAAAGTTAATAAGCTATCCCTACTCGTCTCTAAACGGAATTGAGTTTTCCTCTCGTTGCTCATTGGCAAATGAGTTGACACAGTATGTACCATTTCCAACATTTCATAATCCATGTCAGTCTCACTGCGACTATTACGTGATAGCATATCAGCAAAATGGATCAACTTACCCGGAATGTATACGAGATTGAGCTGGTAATTTAACAGTTTAATTCTCAATCTTCTGAGTCTAGGAGCACCCACTTTACTGATAGGTTTTTTTAAAATTGATACAAGTGGTTTGTGATCAGTTTGGACCGTCACACGGTTAGAACCATATACATACTTATGAAATTTCTGTGTACCATAATAAATTGCAAGTAATTCCTTCTCTGTTTGACTGTAATTGATTTCTGCACTATTCATTGATCTAGACACACAAGCAACAAGTTTTAATATATTATTAATGTCTTTTTGAAACAAGCAGCAACCAATACCATTTTGTGAACTGTCACATTGTAGTATAATATCTTCTTTTGGGTTGAAAGAGGTCAAGGCTGGAGCTTTAGATATTTTAACCTTTAACTCTTTAAATATATTTTCATGATGTGGCAACCACCTAAACTCTATATCCTTACGCAAGAGTTGACATAAAGGAAACAACAATTCAGCCATATCCGGCACATAACGTCTAACATAGTTAAAAGATCCTATAATTCTTTGTAACTCTTCTTTACTACTCGGTGATTTTAATTGTAACAATGACTCTACTCTAGCCTTGTCCACTCTCATTCCCGCACCATTAAAAATTTGACCTACATATTTCACCTCACATTGCTTAAATTGTAGCTTATCTTTATTAAATACAGCTTTAATTTCCCTAGCTTTCTTAACAACCTTTGCGAGGGCCTCATCATGCTCCTTCTCTGTTGCACCCATCACAAGTATGTCGTCAAACCAGCAGATTACATTAGGAATATTTCCAAAGTAAGTTTCGATTTCATCTTGAAACACATCTGGTGCATTAGATAGACCGTAGGGTAAAACTAAATATTTATAGACCCCATATGGAGTAGCGAAGCAGCACTTCCAAGAAGCCTGTGGCGTTAAAGGCACATGATGAAAGCCTTCAGAAAGATCTAGCACAGTGAAACATTTCTTATCTCTTAGCTTAATTGCTATCTCCTCGACAGTAAGTAATATATTTGGTTTTCTTATAATATAATTATTAAGATCAGTGGGGTCTAAACAAAGCCTTATTTTATTATTCTGTTTCTCTACGATGACAATTTTGTTTATGCAAGCTTCTGAATCAATTTCATTTACCTTTTCTAGAGCACCCCTCTGAACCAATCTATCTAATTCTGTTTTCAATGACTTCATTAAACTTATAGGCACTCTAGATGCAGGGTGACAAATAGGTTGATGTGGTATTGTCGGTATATTACATGGTTTAGGAAACTTACCATGTCCCCTGAAGATATCTGCATTTATAGTCACAAATTTTTGCTTCTCATCATTTTGCTTGATATTTAAATTAAGCTTATGTATTCTCTTGACTAAATTTAATTTTAAACATCCTGGAAGACCCAATAGCACACAATTATTGTCGATAATCATAAAATTTTCATAACATTCTGTTTTTCCAAATTTACAATTCAAAGAAACCATGCCTAATGGTTTAACTTTTTCACCCAAAAAAGATTCTAGCTCTAAACTTACTTCACTTAATTTTAATTGAGTGTCCAAACTTTCGAAAACTTTTAACGACATCACACTTACATCGGCTCCAGTGTCGAGTCGACAGTTAATTTTTTTTTCTTCAATATATATTTCCTCTGTCCAATCTGACTTGTTAGCATTTTTGACTCTGTTGCAATACACTATGGAATCAGATGAACTAGAGCTATCTGCTCTCAATTCTTCTTCTACTTCAACATTCTGGATCCTTCTACGCACTTTGCAAGCTATAGCGAAATGGTTGAGAAGCCCACATCGCTTACATTTCTCACCATATGCAGGGCATTGACGTGGTCCATGGGTTTTGTTGCACCTACGGCACAAAAATTCATCATTCCTATCTGTATTTCCTTTATTTTTAGCTTTGTTGTAATAACTTGGCCTGTTGGTATAATTTTTTTTTTCATTCTTGACAACACGATCTATCTCAACCTCAGGATTCATCTCTCTAGCCTGTAGTTTACTCTGCTCACTTGTACGAACATAATCTGCCGCCTTTTGCAAAGTCAAATTTTCAATTCTCAACAGGCTCTCTTGAGTTTTCTTGTCGCTAATCCCATGGACGATTTTGTCTCTTAGCAGCTGATCTTCTATTGACTCGGTTTTATTTTTATAGTTACATGTTTGGATTAATCTCTTACAATCTGTGAAGAAATTTTCAAAACTCTCGCCTGCTTTCTGTTTGCGCTCATTGAACTTGTATCTCTCAAAAACCTCGTTCATCCTGGGGTTGACGTATTGTTGGATGGCCTTGATCACCTTGTCGTAATCCCTGGCATCTTCCCCAGACAATGGGAATGTCATCAACACTCGTGATGAGTCCGTGCCCATCATGTTGCGCAGAAGTGATAACTTCACTCTATCACTGGCCTCATCTTTACCTATGCCGACCAGGTAATCAATAAAACTTTCGTGCCATATTTCCCATTCTGTTGCGGCGTTTGACGATCTTATATCGAAGTTGGGTGGTAATTTAACCAACCCGTCGGCCATTTTGGTTCACTTCACAATATACGAGTACGAACACTTCTGTGTACTTGAATGTGATAAACTTTAAAATTAGTTGTTTAGTTAATTATTGTACTTCCGACTGCGCCATGTTTTAAATGATAATCACCATTGATTAGTTATAGCAGATTTATTATATCAGAGTCGAGTTTACAAGAGTACATTTTCCAGCTTCTCTAGATAATAAAAAGTGTCATAGACAAGATCATAAGGGAACAACACATTAACCAAACTAAAGGAGGCAGTACACTTACAACTTATCTGTTACTATGTTATGGGCCTGTGAACTGTTAAAATAAAATAAATAATCAATGTGCTTACAATCTTTTAAAATCCAGTCCGGTACCTATGTATGCTTAGAGTACTTACTACTTAATCAATCCCTTGACCAAAAGTGCAAGAGCACAGCTCATACCCAGCCATGTATAGAAAAGATAAAGTTTGTTTTACTTTTATGAGTAGATTGTTGTAGAGACTACCTTCTGCAAACATACCAACAAACTTTTTTTTCTCCTCATAAGTATTGTGTACAGACCGATTATAGAATAACCGAGAAAGGTTATAGAATCTGTCAAAATTACTTGATAACGAAGTGCCGAAGTCCAATTCGTGCGAAATTAATGAAGTATGATATTTATTGAGTGATTAAGTAGGTATAACTATATCAAATACTACCAAATGTAATAGTACCATTGTAACAAAAAAAAAATTGCCTGAGTATTTAAAATTTCGGAGTTTTACAGATTTGAGGTAAATATTTTTACTCTTCTTCCGATCCCCCGATCTCCCCGCAAATGAAATTAGGGACGTTGCGGTTGCCGATTTGTGAACTTTTCAAGGCTCACAACTTATATAAATACTAGCTGTCCCGCGCGGTTTCACCCGTGATAATTTCGAAGTTCCCGCGGAATTGTTCCATACAAACTTTGCAACCCCTTTTCATCCCCTTAGGAGTTGAATCCTTTCTTATCGGATGCCTACGTCATACAAATAACACTCAAGTATCGGCGGTTTAGGCTGTGTGTTATCCATCAGTCATTCAGGACAAAGCATTTTATATGTATAGATTATATAATTATATGAATGAAGAATTAAACAATGATAAAGTAATAATATACATTTTTATTAATGAAAATTAAAATTAAGTACTAGCTGTACCCCGCGGTTTCACCTGCGCGAAAGGTTTTTATACAACTTTTTTTCCCGATATCGAATTTCAATGAAACAAAGCCTATATGTACCTCCAGGCTAAGCTTAATCTACCTGTGAAAACCCCATGACAATCCGTTCAGTAGATTTGGAGATTATCGCGAACAGACAGACAGACAGAAAAGATTTTTAAAACCCTTTTTTTGTGGTTGGTTACTCTTCGTTTATCGTCCCCTGTCAGTTTATATTAAAAATATCAATGTACAGAATCGCGGATTCTACTCTTTTATTATGGTATAGATGATAATGCTCCTATTTTTTTTTTCATATTGATAATACTTCATTGAAATTAAAAATATAAGCATTATATTTACTTAATAAATAGTAATATTGCCGCCTTTACTAATTCAAGGCGGTTACGCTGTGGTTCGTAAATTAAACCCGCGCTACTAAATACTAAATAAAAAAATTCGTCCTATAGGTGATAATATCTAGTCGCAACTTGTATTACATTCGCATCCGCATGAACATCCGCATTGATTATTGCTTATTCGGATGCAGATGTCCAAATCTATGCGGAAGCTCCGCATTTCCGGGTGCGGATGCGAATATTCGCAACATCCAATGGAATGACGATTTTTTTTTTTGTGATGGAAGTTGCTCAGGCCGTGAGACCCATTAGAGGAAGCATATATTGTGATATATACCTAAAGTTTTAGTTAATTATAGACTAGATTATTTATTTTGGTCAACATTTAAATACAATAGTTATAAATGTAAACTTCTAATCTATATTGTCTAATTAATAATATACTAAAGAAGTAAAGTTTGTGAGTTTGTTGTGAAATTTTGTCAGGGGTACAGAAAAGGACATAGGGTTCTCGCGGAAATTCCCAAATTGACGCGAGTGACATCGTGGAGAATGCCTTGTCTAAAACTAAATCTATAGTTAGGTAGGATTAAAAAAAAAACTGGTACAGAGTAACAATAACAAAACGAGCACCATACTTTTTAATTGAATCGTGTGATTTTTATTCAATGTTAATACACTATTGTATCTCGAGTCAATGACCCGCCTAAACAACTAGCAGCTCCATACGCCAGGACACGTCATGTAAAGTGAACCTATGACTACTACAAGCTTAATATTGAACTAGCCGTCCGCCGCGGCTTCAACCGCGGTAATTTTGGAATTCCCGCGGAATTTCCAAAATTCCAAAATTACCGCGGGTGAAGATTAGCTTTTGCGGACCACTGGTGTTTCACAGACCGCAAATTAGAAACCACTGCTCTAAAAGAATCATTATTTCACATTTATGTATCGCGGAATTTAATAAGGCGTGTGTAACCGTCAAGTTAGCTTCACTGGCTAAAAAGATTCATTTAAAAATAAATCGATGGTTGCCTGAGTAAAACAAAAAAAAGAATCTATTTTTTTACATGTAAAAATTAAATAACTAAGTAGTTACTATAAAAATTAGAAACCAATCCACCTTTGTCGGTTTAGAAAATGAACAATCATGTTATTTTAAAATTTAATTATTAATTTTTTAATTAATTAATTAGGATTAATGTTTATTACCAACAAACCCTACCCTATTTTAGATCTTTAACAATAAAGGGATTTTTAAATTATATACAGACTACAGTAACTTAGATTGTACTATTTTTACAACGAACTGCGTAGTTTGACTGCTATACACGCGCCAATAAATTCGGTAGCTGCTATCGTTGATGTAAAAAAAGTTTTCAATGGTTGCTAACTACTGTTTAACGGTCGCGTTTGGTTTCTGTTTCAGGATGCATGTCGGCGCTGTGCATATTCGTTCTGTACACGAAGCACCTGATCATCGTGTACCTGTACCTCATGTCCGTGGGCCTGGTGTTCGTCTCCTATTGGACCAACGTGTCGGCTATCAAGCAGATACAAACGCTCACGCTCGCCCCGACCTCCCCGCACCACTCCACCAGCATACTAGAGCACATGCTCAATTTAAACATAAAAAACCTACTGGACCTCGACGGTCCCGGGATACTGGTGATACAAAACTTCGCGATACAGTTCGTGCTGGCCATCCTGTTCAGAAACGTGCATCTCGGTCCGAGGAATGCGTCTAACAAGAAAATGTTGCTGATCAGTTTTATGGCGCCATCGTTTCTGGCAATGTTGCCTGTACCGCCTAATTTGTTACACCATTCGCCGGTCTTCGCCGCCCTGCTGCCGTTGTTCCTAGTCAAATACGTGCTATGGTCGTCAGCTTACAACGTCATTCAAGTGGTGTACTCTGGCTACCAGCACGGGAGGCTTTTCGTTAGTAATTATGGGTTGTCGGCGCTCGTCGAAACCGAATGGATGCGTTTGAATGTGCCCTGCGTCTTGAGAGTGTTTTGGGTGATGCGAGTCGCCGAGCACGCTATATTGCTGCTCATGGATAATTACGACGAAGACGCCGAAGATAGCTTGAAGGTTTCCACAATACTGGCCGTGCAATCGCTCGCGTCTATGGCCAAGTCCTTACTGGTCACCGGCTGCGAAACTATCACGGCGGTGCTGGGGATGACATCAGTGATCTCATTCTTTTGCCATTACATCGGCAATTTCTTCCAATGGATACTGCTGACCGATGAGGAAGAAGACAAGAGTATTGGCACCGTGTCGGCCATACTCTTCTATATACTAGCCCTGCAAACTGGCTTGACGTCGCTGAATCCAGAGAAGCGATTTGTAAGGCTATGCAGAAACTTTTGCCTCCTCTTCACGGCGTTATTACACTTCTTGCACAACATTGTGAACCCAATACTCATGTCTCTGAGCGCGTCCCACAACCCCAGCACGCATAGACACGTGAGGGCCTTAGGAGTGTGCGCGTTTCTCATTATATTCCCCATATCGCTATTGGTCTACTTGTGGTCTCAGCATACGATATCGACGTGGCTGCTGGCGGTGAGCGCTTTCAGTATAGAGGTGATCGTGAAAGTGGTCGTCAGTCTGATGATTTACTCGCTGTTCCTAATAGACGCGTACAGGAGTACGTTTTGGGAGCAACTGGACGACTACGTCTATTACATCCGCGCGTTCGGCAACACGGTGGAGTTTTGTTTCGGTATATTCTTGTTCTTCAACGGCGCATGGATCCTTCTATTCGAGTCGGGCGGGGCGATTCGCGCGGTGATGATGTGCATACACGCCTACTTCAATATATGGTGCGAGGCGAGGGCCGGCTGGTCCGTGTTCATGAAGCGACGCACCGCTGTCAACAAGATCAACTCGTTGCGGGAGGCGTCCGTCGACCAACTGGACAGGTTGGACGACGTCTGCGCCATATGCTACCAGGAAATGCACTCGGCGAAGATAACGCGGTGCAACCATTTCTTCCACGGCGTGTGTCTCAGAAAGTGGTTGTACGTGCAGGACAGGTGTCCGCTCTGCCACGACATATTGTACAAAATAGACAGCGACGTGAATAAAGATAACAATTCGGACGCTGGGAACGTGGAGGACAATAATCAGAATCTGTTGTTAGAGGAGGAACCGGACATGTTAATGGCCGACGGTGTGAGATGACTGCTGGAGGACTATTTCTACCGCCACGAAGATTAAAAACAGTTGAAGTTTGTGCAGTTCGCGAGTGGTGTCCGTTTTATTTATAAGTTGTTGTGTTTTTTTTTTTAATATAAATCAGCGATGTGACTGTGATTTTTAGTATGATTTAAAATTTTGTCGTTGTGACGATGTATGTTCGCTGTTTTAGGCAGTTAGTTTGGTCTCTCGATCGCTTAATTATGATAATATTATATCATCTACTCGTTGCTGTTCCTTGACCCTATACGATAAGGTTTCGACTTTCGACACTAGGTATAAATCTGAGTGCACTATTGATTCTATACTTACAACTTTTTTTTTGTACAATGTGCTAATAATCACTTTTGTTTTACTTGATCACATTTGTTTCTTGTAATAGCAAAAATAACAAGTTTCAGCTAAAACATCCCGTACAGTGGATTGACGTTTTTAAATTATAATATTTGATTGAAATAATAAAATCGCGAATGGAACTTTGATATAAGTAAATTAAAAAATGTAACATGTTTAATGACATTGACAACATACAATCTGTATGACAGAAATCTATTTATTTATGAACTGATGTTATGTATAATAATAGCTTATAAATATATTCGACTAATAGATGAAAACAATTTACTTACAATAAATAAAAGAAAATAACATCTCTCACAGTAATTTGTAAATAAACTATTATTTTAGTAGTATTCTCTTTGAAATTTATTTTTTTTACCTTCAAATTTTTTTTTAAGTTATGTTGGTATATCGAAAAGTTATAGAAAATTTTGATAAAATTTTGCCAAGTTTAAGTATTAAAGCGAATTTTAGTTTTAAATCGAATATAGGATTGATTTTTGTATAATAATTGACTTATTTAATTAATACTTCTTAACAGAAGCTTTATATAAAATGGTCCTTCGAGCCGGATCTAAAATCTACATTTGCGAAGAAGTTTTAAGGTGCCTCGTATCGTCTCCTGCCTTTATAAATAAAAATACTTGTATTAGTAAAGATAAATTTATTCAAACACGCTTCAATGGCAGTTTTAACAAAGTACGTATAGAAATCCATCCAAAAATACACTGTAACTTGTTAAAAAAAAATACATTTCAACATGTCGAAGTAACGTCTCGAGAACTTTTAATTGAATATCAAATCTTTATAATTAGACAACAAGTAATAGTTGGACACTCGGCAGTTAGTGGACGTCCGGACGACAGTGGTGCGGTCGGCTCGCTCGAAGTTCGCCTTCACGATTTCGTAATATCTGCCGTCGCTGTGGAAAAAATGCGGGTAGATCGATACTTTGGTAAACCACGGTTAGCATACTATTGGTAAACTATGATTACCTTCTATCGAGGGTAGTAGTAAGTAAAGACTAAAGAGAGATGTAAAGAAAAATAGGTCTACAAAAAAAAAATCTATGAAAACGCATTATATGACCCGAGTGGACAAAAATTTTTACTTTAAAAACCACAAAATGTCCGTCGGTTTACGGCCGCACTCAGAGTCGTTTTAATGATTTCTTTGTTAATTGACATTCAATTTAATGATTTCTTTGTTAATTGACATTAAATTTAATGATTTCTTTGTTAATTGACATTCAATTTAATGATTTCTTTGTTAATTGACATTCAACTGAATTTAACTTAATTAGTTCAATGCCAATTAACATTAATGAACGTAATGCGTGCGGCAGCTTTTTTTTGGAATCTTTACTTAAATTAAGTTATCATTAAAAAACGACTCTGAATGCGGGCCGTTAGAGTGTTTTTAGTTACCTGAGCCCTTACGATATTTCTAAAATTACTGTTGCTGACGTAAAGATCATAGGCGCAACTAAAATGCGCATTTTTAGAGCCGAATAAAGCCGAATAAATTGATGTTACAATCATACCTACATGAATGTGAATGTGATTTTGTTTGCTTGTTGTTTATTACGCTTTCAAGCCTGAAGGGCTCAACCGATCAACATGAAACTTTTGCAACGTTTTGAGGGGTACAGAGTAGGACATAAGCTACTTTTTATCCCGGAATTCCCGCGGGAACTCCGAAATTAACGCGGGTGAAACCTCGGGGAACAGATAATAATAAACTAACTAGTTGCTTGTTCGTCCAGAAACGCCTTAACGAATACGTCAGTATCGGGCTATAAACTGGCATTGCAAAATCGTTGCTATTATTGTCTAGAAAAAAGGAACAACTTCGTAAGGCTAAAGTCACACTATAAAGAGCTTCGTTTATTGCTAAGAGTCAAGTAACTCGCCGAGTGACTAATCCTAGTGAACAGACATACTGCATACTTTCGCAGCTGGCCACACTGCAAGCGACGCGCCTAGGTAGGTGCTTAGCTGGTTGATAGTGTGGTCACCTGCGATAGTAGTATGCAATTTACCCCACCTGAGCACGAGACATTTGAGCTTCAAGCACTTGACTCGCAACACGTCGATGGCCTTCTGACTCTTGTCGCTGAAGCGCAAGTTCTCCGGGTCCCAGCGGAGCTCCAAGCGCTCCAGGTTGAGGCAGTTGTTGGCTATGCCGTCCATTAGCTGGAACGAAAAGTAAAATACGATTCAATCACATTTGGACGCAGATAAGCAATAACATGTTAACCCACAAAACGAAGTTATTGATTCAGAACGATTTATTGAGAGTTAGAGAACTTCTTTTAATTCTGTGTTTACCTTATTACATACATATGTAACTAAATATTGAATATAAAAATGTTGAAACAAAATGGCGCTATAATTTTAAAACTTTAATTTACTCAAAATTTCTCCAGTGTGGGTTAACACACTATTGCTTATCTATGTCCATTTACTCTAGTCCTAAACTACACTTGCGAGCAAAACTATGGAATCGCTGACTTGTAATTTGCTACGAGCGATTTTAAAAACTAAATGACTAATGAAGATGAATGAAAATAACACCATTTGAAAGCTATACTTTAAACTTTTAATTAATACCATATTAATTTAAAATTGTACCCGTATTTTAGGAGCTGTCCTGGTTTGAATGAAGGAGAAAGGAAAAAGTTCAAACAAAACTTTAGAGAATAATCTTTATTTGGTCTTGAATATTCGGTATCAATATTTTGTGTTGCCTCCCCTAGCCCTAATTACAGCACGAAGACGATTCCTCATGGACTTAATCAGCTTTTTGATGGAATTTTGTGAGATACCTTCCCACTCTTCTAAGCCGATTTCAGCTCATCAACACTTGGAGGAGCCGGATTTCTGGATCGAACTTTATTTTTCACCTCAACCCACAAGTGCTCGATAGAGTTCATGTCGGGGCTGAGCGCTAGCCAGTCCAATATGGCGATACCGACTTCACTTAAGAACTTAGTTGTGGTAGATACGTGAGGTGTGGCAACGGGCGTTATCGTGCATCAAGAGGAATTTATCACCCAAATATCGCGTATAAGGAACGACATGTTCCAGCAGAATATCGGCGATGTATCGTTCTGATGTTAGAACACCTCCTCGTCCCCCATCAGGCACGAAAACAAGCTCCGTTTTCCCGTCGAATAAAATACCGGCCAACATCATACAGGTACCACCCCCATAGGCTACTGTTTCAGCGAAACAACATTGAGCGAATCGCTCTTCAGGCCTCCTGTAGACCCAGTTGCTTCGGTCGCTACCATGCAAGCACATTCTGCACTCGTCTGAGAATAGAACTCACCCCCATTGCTCAACTTTCCAATCAATATGTACGCGAGTAAATTGAAGGCGTGCTTGTCGGTGACCTGCCGTTAGTTTTGGGCCTGTAGCAGGCCTTTTTGAAGTCAAGTTCACTTGCTTGAGCCTTCGACGAACTGTCCACTACCTGACAGCCACCCCACGAACTTGTCTGAGCTCCTGCTGAACGTCGAAACCAGTCAAATGACGATTTCGAAGTGAAGTTGTCACGATAAAACGATCATCTCTGTTCGAAGTGCACCGACGCCGTCCAGATCTTGGTCTCAGAATGAAGCCTCCAGTCTCCCGAAAGCGTTTGTAAACTTTCGAGATACAAGACTGGCTTATGTGGAGCTGCCGTGAGACTGGCTTATGTGGAGCTGCCGTGCGACAACTCGCTGGCTATGCCCTTGTTGAAGTAGGGTAACAATTTATGCAGTTTCCGTTAGTGTGGTATCCATTATGGTCCAGTCACGGGATGAGATATGTACTGGACTACGTGTAATAGGCGACTGATAAGAAAATTTTGATACCATATGCTTTTATAGTGCATCAATGCGCGCCAGGATTCGAAAATTGATATTGTGTTTTTTCTTTTTCCTCCACTAAAATCAAGACAGCTTCTGATATACGGGTACAGTTTTAATGAATATGGTATTACTTCAAAGTTTATAGTGTAGCCTTTCAAATGGTACCACTTTCATTCATCTTCATTAGTCATTTAGTTTTTTAAATCGCTCATAGCAAATTACAACTCTGCGATTCCATAGTTTTGCTCGCGAGTGTAGTTGTAGATAAGTTTAATTGATTGGATGTCATAATTTGAAAGGAGAAGAATATAATAATGTGGTAGGTAGGTAATGATGATTATTATTGACTATAGTGTCTACAGATGGGCAATCAATCTGGTCTAAAACCAGTGCTTGGGCTTAAACCCGATAAAGACCGTAACTGCTCAGGTTTAAATCGGTTTTATAATATTTTTTATCTACACTAATGTTGTAACATTCTACTTATGTTTCCAATACTTGACTTATAATTACTACTGTTATAGCGCAGACAACAAAACACTCAATTTAAGCAATTTCACATGATGGTATAATAATATCCACATTGATATCGTAAAATCTCATTATAACATCAATAAAACGCGACCAACTTGATTGCAGGGCCAATCAGGTTGGTCGCGTTTTATTGATGCGCGCAGCTGCGCTCTCATTGGTTAGATTTTAATGGCGGCAAAATCACTGTGACAATACACGTACGCGTGAATTTAATTTAATGCTTTTACTCTTATTGTTTGATTAATTGCATTAGTGAAGATAAAGCATGGAGTCGTCCTCCATGAGATAAAGTAAATAAGATAAACTAAGTACTATTTTCGTAGACAAGGAGTCAGTAGTAGTCACTGTAATAAAATATGTATGTATTTAACAGTTTATTCACCTGATCGACGTGAATGTTGACTCCGAGTCGTTCCTGAGTGCCCATGATGAGGATCCTGGGAACAGCCAAGATTTACTCAACTTTTTTCCGCTCCACCAGAGGCGTCTCTAGCCCTTGTGGCGCCCGTGTGCAGCCAGTAACCTGGCGCCCTCGAGCGGGGTCAAAATGGAATACAAGTGGAATACTAACAGTTATACAGGGTGTTAGGTAAAATAGAGCAAATCTCTTAAGGGGTGATACTACTCATGAAACTCAACAACTTTCCCCAGGGAACGCATATCGAATTCTCAAAAAAAAAAAATTGTACTTTGTATGGGAGCGGTCAGCTGATTGGCCAAATATCCATACAAAGTCCAAATTGTTTTTTTTTTTTTTGAGAATTCGATATGGGTTCCTTGGGGAAAGTTGTTCAGTTTCATGAGTAGAAACACCCCTCAAGAGATTTGCTCTATTTTACCTAACACCCTGTATTTTCAAACGGAAATTCGGATGCAAATGGTGCAATTTTAAATGATGTCAGGAAGCAAAAAGTTTTTTAGGAAAGAAGGGGTTATAAGAATAAAAAAATCACAACTTTGTAGTTCTTTCAAAATTCTTTCAAGGACGCTCGTACACACAAATATTTAATATAATAACACACAAATGTATTTACAAAAAAGTTACTTTTCGAGCTTTTGCATTAGCGAAATCATTAACAATGTCATTAACTTCAATTTTGATTTCGTGTTCAATACTTATTAACGATAAATTTGTCAATCTACTTTGCGACAATGTTGATCTAAGGTAGTTTTTAATTACACTCGAGAGCAATGAATCCGGGTCACTTAAAGAATGTTAAAAATCTCGGAAACTAAAAATGATAGGTTAATGCAATAATAATAATAATAATAAAATTCTTTTATTGGAAAAAAGCAATATGTACAAAAATGGTTTGGAACGTTAATACCTGCTTTAGTGTAAAACTGTGTTGCAGATATTAACGCTCTCCCTCGTAATTATTATACAAAGATATAACTTATTTTAAGTATTTGCACTTAATTTAAGAATTTATTACTATGCTATACAAGGTGAATGACAGAAATAACAATACAATAAAATCTATGCGCGATTACAACAGTCCAAACCTAAAACTTAAGTACTTATAGAATCCAAGGCAAACAAAACAGGAAGAAAACGTTAAGTCCTTAACACCCGGCAGTGACAAAAAATGTAATTAGTTATAAACATGATTTTAAAGTAAAATGGTTATCAATATACATGTAGAGCAATAAATTGTATTTAATAGACAATGTAATACTCCTTAAATGAAAGTAAAAAAAATATGAGTCACCATACATTTTATTAACACAAAATTACATAAAGAAAAAAACTGCTGATCTCTCCTTAAAACAAAAATAGGAAACATGAAATTTTTGAACTTTATTACGATTTTCTTGAATTTTAATACTTCGTAGTGCCTCCTCGTGCTTCCATTACTGCGTTTACGCGGTTTGGCATGCTGTACACCAAGTTCCTTATACGATTTTGGGGAATATTCTCCCATTCCTCTGTGAGAGCAATTTTGAGCTCACGAAACGTGATTGGGGGAGGGTTTCGTTGTTTTACGCATCTGCCTAGCTCGTCCCAAGCATGCTCGATCGGGTTGATATCCGGGCTGCGCGCTGGCCACTCCATACGAGTAATGTTCATCTCTTGAAGGTAGTCATTCACAATCCTACCTGTATGAGGTCGGGCATTGTCATGCATAAATATAGCATCCTCACCTAAATTGACCATAAATGGACCAACGTGATCATTGAGGATTTCTTCCACATATCTTACGCTAGTTAAAGAGCCGTTTTCTATGATCACCAGCTCTGTGCGACTTTCAGAAGAAATTCCGGCCCACACAAGTACAGACCCACCACCGTAGGCTACTTTTTCTTCGATGCATGCTTGCTTGAATCTTTCCCCTGGTCTTCGATACACTCTGTATCTTCCATCGTGCTTGTAGAGCATAAATTTTGATTCGTCGGAGAACATAACTTTTGACCAATCTTCAATACTCCAATTTACGTGGCTCTGGGCATATCTTAGTCTTGAAATACGATGCGCACGCTCCAGTTTAGGGCCGTTTGCAGGTCTAAGGGGTTTTAAGTTAGATTCAGCAAGCCGACGTCTTACTGTCCATGCACTTGGGTTACTTCCTCCGAGGCGTCGAAACTGATTTGTGAGTTCAGTTCCTGTGAGAAAGCGATTTCGAAGCATGGTGTTCACCAAGTATCGGTCTTCTCATGCTGTGGTACACCTGGTTCTGCCCGTTCCTGGTCTGCGTAGGTTAGAACCAGTTTCTTCGTAACGTCGGAGAACTCTTTGTACTGTTGACAGCGACACACCGACAGTCCTGGCTGTATCGCGCTGACTCCGGCCGGTTTCCAGCATTGTAAGTATTCTGGTGCATTCTTCAGGCGTAAGCGACATATCTAATTTCAGCTTGAATAATGAATATAGAGCACTATCAACATGGTTTATGTACCCACATAAATGACAGATTACAAACAAAAGCAAAACCAAATGCTGTAATTTCGTAGTTCCATCTTCGAAAGTGGCCCTTTTTCAAGTTTGATTTTTTTATGATATAACTTTACAATAACTAAGAAGTTTTAATACCTTCATTTAAGGAGTATCACATTGTCTATTAAATACGATTTATTGCATTAACCTAGCATTTTTAGTTTCCGAGATTTTTAGGATTCTTTAAGTGACCCGGATTCATTGCTCTCGAGTGTATTTTTAGTTTAGAAAATGACCTTTCGCTATGTGCGACCGTGACTGGAAGTGTCAGGTGTATCCTCAGTGCTGTGGACAGATTTGGGAACACTGAAATTAATTTATTCGTAAATAAGTAATTTAAAATATCCAACGGCGTAATGGAATCATCAATAAACATTGGTAATAATTCGATTTCATTATAGAGCTCGAACTGTTCCACATCTGAAGAGCCAGCATGGCAAAGTTTATTTTCTAAATTAGAGCAATGTGTTTTTTGTGTATCAGTGTCCAAATCTTTCCAGTTTTTCAATTTTTGAAGAAATGAAAAAATTACATTATTTTCATTCAAAAGTTCGAACCGTTCGTCGAACTTAGTGATTGCGGTGTCTATTACTATCTATCACCGATGTTTTGTTTTCATGAATTTCGGTAGCTATTTTTGATGACCTCCGACCTCGAGGCATGTCGCAATAATTGAAAATGACCGCCGCACTTCCCTGGGAAATTTAATTTTGAACTTTATAGCATGCCGGCACCCGCCTTTGGTAGCGATGCGACATTACGCCAATTTAATCTTTTATTATCTGTTTTAAGGCTGCTTTCATGTTGAAACAAAAGTAATTGTGTAAATTTAAATAGAGTAGGTAGGAAAAGGAGTAGTTTTGCTTTGCTACCGCGCGCCCGGCGTCGGCCACGGTGGGCGCAGGGTCTTTGAGAGCGACGCATCTTCGGATGTGTCGCAAGGGCGCTCGGCGCGCGGCGCCCCCTTAGACCCGGCGCCCGTGTGCGCCGCACACCCTGCACTATAGGTAAAGACGCCTCTGCGCTCCACTGTCACATACATTACAATTTTCAATTGAAAATGACCCGAGAATGACTCCATATATCGCGTTAGTTGATTGGTTGACCAACAAATGAGACGTTGAAGAAGACGTAGGAGTTGACGTGGAAGAAGAATAACTATTAATTATTATAGTAGGTAATGCCTCCCAGCGCCACCTGCTCCCTGCATACCACCTCTTATAGCAGTCTTATTTCAACCTTAGTTCGGTCCATTAAAATTTCGACCTTATAAAAAAGCCATAATAAGCCCCCCTGGATCTTGTTAACGTCCCCACTATCTACTTTTGTGGATAAAAATTATGAAAAACTTTTTGCCATTCGCAATACAATGCAATACAGGCATAAATTACTTTTAATATAGTTATTGTATAGGTACAAATAATTAAAGAATTTACATAAAAATTATCTCTTATATTTAAGTATATTTGACTGGTTAGGCGCTTATAAATAATCTGAATTGCCCCATGGGCGTACCCTGGCCCAGAACCAGGTTACGCCCATGTATAAGCAGAGTTTGTACAATCACTTAGTACCAGACTATCGATATATACCAACATACTTATGATAGGTTCATAGTAAATTAATTAATTAATATGAGGCTCATCATATAAATGTTTACCCTGACCCTGCGCTCGGTAATCGAACTCGCGACCGCCGGTCCCTAGGCCAACGGTGCTATCTAGCTAGCTGACTAGCTTTCTCCGCGGTTTCATGCACGGTAATTTCGGACTTCCCGAGGGAACTCCGAGTTACAATACAGCCTATGTTACTCATAAATAATGTGGCATTCGTGGCATTTTAATGGTGAACGAATTATAGAGGGCCGGCAGTCTCGACAACATTTTGACAACGTTATCGTATCGATCGTTAACTAGGGACCCAAAAATCATAACGATCGATCAACATCATTACAAGTAACCAACATTACGTGAATTGCAAGTTTCGAGTCGACACTTGCATTAAAATGTAATGTTGGTTACTGTTATGATGGTGATCGTTATGATTTTTGGGTCCATAGTTAACGATCGATACGATAACATTGTCAAAAAGTTGTCGAGACTGCCGGCCTAGGAGTATTTGAGTTAAATTCAAACAAACAAAAGATCGAATCTTTCCCCTTTATAATATGAGTTTAGATTCTCACTTGGCGTTGGTGAGTAGCTGCAGCACGCTCTGCCACAGCTGGTCGGTGATGTGCGGCATCCCGCTCAGCACGAGCCCCCACAGCTGCGAGCCGTGCCGCGACAGGAACCGGTGGAGGGCCTCGTCCGTCAGGTTGTCCGATGAGTCCACGTCCAGGGCTACCAGATTCCTGATGACGAGGTTGGTATTGGACAGGAAACGACACCCCGCAGTAAACGGTCATCTTGGCTATTTTACACTTACCTATACTGTACAGTTACACTAAGAAAAACGTAAACAAAGTACAGACAGTGGACACTGCGGGTACCAGTCATCATAATAAGGTAAGTACTAAGTACAGATTCATACGAAAAGATCCAGCCGCCTTTCGTGATCTTGATGGATCATTCTGGGTTCTATGATACAAGTTCGCTTAGTTTAGAACCCAGGTCACCGACTCATTCCTATCCTGCCTCTGAATTATATAGTGTATGTGCCCATCATTGTACATTACGGTAGGTATAGGTTACAAATCCTTTACTTAATAAACGCATTTTTCATTTTCATTTTCATTTCATTGCATTTTGTTGCTAGATGATTGCATTATGTTGCTAGATTATTGCATTATGTTGCTAGATTATTACATTAGGTTGCTAGATCATTGCATTATGTTGCTAGATCATTGCATTATGTTGCTAGATCATTTCATTAGCACGTTGCTGATTCTTTAAGAATGTCAGATACTTAATTATGTATGCCTAAATAGGCCTCTTAACGAGGTGGGAGCAGAATATCTCAGAACACTTACCGAGCCGTCCCCGCTTCTATCCACGCTTTGAGAACGGTGTCATTGAATCCATTGATTTGTCCAGCGCTCAGGAATCTCAAGTTGGGGATCCTGCTCAGCATGTCTATGAGGCACTCGGTAGACAAGTCGGTGGCTGTCACGTCCAGCTCCTGGATTGATGACTTCTCCCATTCCACATTCATCACGTGCTCCGATTGAAGACCTGGAGATGTTTTGGTTCGGATGTGGATATAATTTCTTAGTGTCCTATAGGTAAATAATCGATTTGACCATTCACCTTTTTTAAGTAATGATAATACTGTTTTAAAAATATCTTACTGCATCCATTCATAAGAAGACAGGTGAGCCGCCTTGATCTTTGGAACAGGGTTTTCATGGTAGAGCCAGTTACTTTGTTGCAAAAGTTTACCGCCAGGCACTCCAGCTGCAAGGAAACATGGTCATATCAACCGACCTACACGTACATCCAGCCAGCCCGGTCCAACTTGTGGATAGTCTGACCACGACGCATCTGACAACATGTAGTCGTCACTTGAAGACTTTTTTACCTACTTCATAAGATCCACGAGCAATGTACGTGCTTCGTTCACTGTCATGTGAAAGTTTAGCAGTTTTTTAGCTACAGCTATGTTGGTTACTTTTGCTTTTCATAATACCTCATTTCTGATCCGATCATTTATAATGTCCCTATATATTATGTTAGTTTGTAAGGACTAAGGTTCTATCTATCTATATATCTATCTATTTTGCCTGCCTACAAAACAATAAATAAAAAATTAAACTCTGAGCATATTACCCTCTCCATGCAAATTGAATGTCCTTGACCTCTTACTCATAAAGCTCATTACGTACTAACTGGTGATCTAGTGAACAGAAAACTTCATATTTTTCTCTGATAAAGAAAACCATGCGGACTGTGGAAAAACACAATACCTAAAAGCACGAACCTGTATACAGTTGGAGCTGAAAGCGTCGATATGCGAGTCGTCCACGAAGTTGATGCCGTATAAATTGATAACGCGCAGGTTGGGCGTCGCCGACTTCAGCTTGTGGACGTTTATCACTTCGTAGATCTCCTCCTCTTCCTCTTCAACCTTCTCGTATGTACCTGATCATCATCAGCCATGACAGAGATAAAGAATAAAAGATGTTTGATACAAATCATTTCCCGCGCATTGCGCTGCAATATTCCCTTCGGCCGTTTACGAAACCAGAGTTAGTACCTATACCTACCTGATTTTGATGGAGATTTTTTTTTACTTCCACGTGGAATAGGTACGTTTTACAGTTAACTAGCTAGCTAGCTTACATTCCAATCTAATAGAAAACTTTACTCCGTCGCAATCGATACACAAAAGTTACCTATGCGTTTAGTAAAAGATAGTGCATTTAACGGCTTGATAGAGGGACCTATGTAATAAAACCATTGGCAATTTGGAACTTGCCCGAAGATATCAGTTCGTAACCCAATTAAGATGAATTTTCCAACATACACACCATATTTATTCTCCATAGTTTGTTCCTGCAATCATGCAGTAATAGGATAGGTAATGGTAAAAAAAAAATTTCTCCACCCACCGATGGGTTGAGTCGGTCGGTGGAACACATCGTACGTGCCGTAGGTAAGTGGTGGACTTACTTGTATTATAATTACCTATAAGATGCAGTATCTCTAGGCCGTTTATGAAGTTGTATATTTTCCGCATGAATCCCTCCATGAAGATGACTTCGGACAGACAAATGCAGAGGTAGCGCAGCTTGGTGGGGAACGCTTGCATTTCAGAGAAATCGTGCAGCTGCATCGCTGGAAATTGATTATAAAAGTGAACGAGTGAAAAGATACAATAGGTAATCGTGTTGGGGTTTCTCTTCTTGTTAAGGTCTGACCGCTTATACCTACCTAACGATTTTCTGTAACGTTGGGATACTGTTAGAATGACCATTCAAAACTGGCAATCGGAATATCCATTTTTTGGTCTATTTTAATAATATCGACTGACAAACGTCCACCGCTGACAGGAATCTCCACGACTCTCGAATTCCCAATTTTACCCGATAAAAACTGTACCAAAGTTGCTATAGTTTATGTCTTTAATACCTACCTACCTAATATCTGTTCTCTCTTTCTAACTAATAAAAAATCAAGTGTGTATTTACACACGTAGGACGTCGGCGTTTCCTTAGTGCTGGTAGAATTTTTGCGTGCTTAAATTTTAACTCATAATGCGCAATAAAAAAACGCTTTCTCAAAACCTTCAAGCTGCACTGAGGTGTGTGAGATGTGAACCTATGGTCTTATTGTGTGCATTATTTTTAAACTTACCTGTGCTAAAATCGAGAAGCATGTGAGTCAAATTTGGACATTTCGCTGCCAATTCGTGGAGAACAGTGTGCGTGATCAATTCGATGGGCAGCTCGATATATCTTAAAGATGGGCCAAACCTTATCGATATTAACGCTAATAGTGACTCCAGAGAACCTGAAAAAAGCAATACAGAGAAGTAAGTAAGTAAAATGGGAAAATCCAACTTTAAAAACAGTTGTCTTCAGCTAATTTAAGCACGATTATATCCGAATTACTGTTTACGTCGCATTTGGTTTATGGAGAGAACGAAGGTCTGAAGCAGTAGGTATCTAGATAGGTACCAACTATGGGTGCGACGTTATATTCCATTCTGTGCTCTTTGCGACGCGACAGTCTGCCAATTCAAGTAGGTACCTACGTTGCCATCGGATACAGTAGCTTTTTTAGAATCGGTCCATTACCTACATCCTAACTTATTACCTTTTTGTGATATTACTATAGAGTATAGACAAACGACTGGAAAACAGTACCGTGTTCATCACTCACAGTCTATCCCAACCGGGAGTCGAACCTGAGACAACTTTGATTACTGACGAAGAAGGTAGTTAGGAAAAAAATATGGATGTAAGTTTGGTGTCGCTAGATATTTAAATAGTTCCCGTGTTTATTGGAACATTTGGAACTAATTTACTAGTTTACTTTACATTTAAAAAATTACTAACTAATTAAAATATTATTGACTTGAAAAATTTGTTTCAAAGAAATAATAATAATGCCATGCAGTTTAAACCAACCAACGTGTAAACCGGATATTTCGGGTCGCAAGCTGACGTGAGTCCACAGGCGGGTGTCGTAAGCGATCATGCGCCACTTCCGGCAGACGACAGCCATCCGACATATTTCCCGGTGGGTCAAGTACGAGAATATGTTCAATAACACCTTATCCGGCAGCTTCTCTATGGTCTGAAAATATTTTTTTTGGTGAGGTAGAGACTGAAAGACATGGTATCTGTACATGGTACCTACTTAAAAAAAAAAACTGTTTTAAAAAAAAAAAACATTTAATGCTAGTTAACAAGTTGTACTTCAGTGGATTAACATCTATAATTAGTTTAATATACGATAGTTTTTGCATTTCTGAAGAGTGAATTGACAACGTCTATGCAAAATTTTATGATAATCGGTTGGGTAGTTAAAGCGTGAAAACGTAACAAACAGACAAATTCACATTCGCAAAGTATATTAGCTAAGAAGTACGGATTATATTATTCGTATTATTCGGTCTATTCGGATTTCATATACCTATCGTTTCGAATATATTGAACGTTTTGAGTAGGTATTCTTCGCTCTATTTTAGTTAGACACCTACTAGAAACACCAACTATAATCACGCAGCGTTTTTTTTTGATATTATTATCTTTTTACATTTTTATCTTTCATAAAATTAACTAATGTTGATTTAGAATATTTTTTCATCATTTTATGATTATAAATTATCTTACATTACATACTTTCACTTCGCTCTCTATATAAATTTCGGAAAAAGTGACATTACTCACCTATACCTCTATCTACTCTACCTATTCTACCTATAGAAAGCAATATAATAACTAATTGACTATCTACTACAACTACTAGGTACTACTACTACATTATCACATTGGTTCTAATTGTAAAGATAGTTGTAAAGTGATTTTTAACTAAATAAAAATAAAAAACTATGGCAGGTAAGCGATTAGAGGCTAGAGAGATCTTCAAAGATAACAAAATAGAATCGTGTGTCATAAGTTTAGAATTGCCGTGGTTGAAAACGTATCTTTGATCATAGCTCAGAGTAAATATACAACATCATAGTCACATTTCTACTAAGTAGGTACCGAAATAGTAATTCTGAAATACTCGAATAAAGGTAAATAGTGACAGCTGTATGCTAAATAAAATTAATGATTACCGTGCCAGCGAACGGACTCCTCACTTGACCACCCTCAGTCAAATAAACCTGACTAGCTTCTAACGCCAATTGGCCCCACACATCCATCGGCACATCCATGATGGTTAATTAATTTACAATCACAAAACAGCACAACTGATAACGATAAACAATGCTATTTCTAGGCAAAGGGGAGTAAGCACTTGCATAACAGCCACTGTAAACTTCACACGTTAGAGTTCACCACGCATGGAACGCTGGGTTCTAATTTTGGAATCGTCTGGGAGTGAACGCAATGGGCACGCGGCGAAAGTTAAATTGTAAAGTACCTTGTGATCTTTCAGTGCAGAATACGATAGTTGATGGTTTTTTTTTTTAGTCCGTAAAAAATATTGGACACGTATTTTTTCCGTTATTATGTAATCAAAAAATAACGGCGATACATTGAGTTGAAATTTCGCGTGGCGTCACTATCCGGTGCAGATTGTATGGGGCCCTAAACTTTAATGCGCTATATCTATGTATATTTTCATTGATTTAAAAAAGCAAAAAATACGTATCCATTAGTTTTTATTTTCCAACTGACGGACTATTTAGAATTTTGATTTTGAAAAGTCGTCAACATAACTATTGCAACGACTCTATCGTATCTGGCACAGGCAAGTAGGTAAATCATAACTGAGGCTTTGGAAAATAAAAAGCTATTAAGTAATACTATATTCTATAATCTTTTATATTCTTTCATGATTTTTACACACAAAACTCTACAGTGCCTAGTTTTGTGTTCTTTGTGTGTTCTTTTAACACTTCAGGCCGTCTTTGAGGGGGGGGGATTAAAATGTAGGTGCTTTGTGATGACTATTTGCGTCGGATTGCATGTATTGTTCGTCTATTCTCTTAATGTCTTTGGTTTTGATAAAACCTAATGACGTATTTGCAGTATTTCAATACGATATCGAAAAAAAGTTTTAAATATTGAAAACCGCCAAAAATTACCGGTTTTTGACAACAACTTTCCTATTTGGTAATAATAATTCTGACTCCTGAAGATTCTGCGGAAAATCATGACGCCGGTCGATCTGACTGCGGCGAACAGCCGGTTCATTTGACATGTATATTTAACTAATTGAATTCTCCGACAATTAGTCACATGCTTCCTTTTGAACTAGGTCGGTATAGTTTGTGGGTATAGTACGTAAGCACCTATAAGCTCAATATTGGCAACCTCTGGGTGTTTTCCTGTTCAATCATCACTGTGTACCTATAGCAATCTACTTGCCGAGGCAAACTTACATTTCTGAATTTTCTTTTCATATAAAAAAGTATACCTATTATGTTATTGGCATGTCGTATATCTAAATTCATTCGTGAACACCATATTATGTCCGACATTTTGTACATAATATTTTATATCTACCAATCGTTTTTACTGTTATTGTCACAGTCCAAAGTCGCGGTTTAACTCGATCAAACTCTAAATGATTGATCTTGTAGGTACCTAATTTTGACTTTACAATTGTAAGATCGAAATCCCGAAAATGTACTAAGACTAAGACTCTTAAAGAGATGGTGGTCCCTACCAGGGATGTTGCGAATATTCGCATCCGCATCCTCAAATGCGGAGCTTCCGCATAGATTGCAGAATTCTACATTCCGTAATAATCAATGCGGATGTTAATGCGGATGCAGATAAAGAAATTGAGCGGGGCCGGCAAATGAAAATTATTATGTGAAGTTAAAAAAAATAGGAGCATCAATGACAATCCTTTATTATAGAATGTCTTTGAGGAGCATTAAGTATTCTTAATGGTAACTACTAATTTTCATTAATATAAATGTTAATAACTGATTTATTCATATACTACATTAATATAAGATCTTAAACATTCTCATCTGGATTCACATCCGCGGATTTGAAAAAATCGGTATCCGCTCATCCCTGATCCCTAACACCTCTTCTATCTTATCATCATCTCTTTAACAGTCTTATTTGGACCCAACAGACCTTCAATAAAGTCCGAAGAAGAAAATAAAAAAATTCTAAGTATTTTATTAGGTATACGGGGTGAAATTTTAAAAGGGACTCATTAAATAAAAACGGGAGATCACGCGGGTGAATGACCTTTGCATTTGATTTGCTGGCGCGTCAGTGGTAATTCTTACATATTATCTACATATTATTATTATAAAAAAACGCAAAAGCTACCTACTAAACCGATTTTCATACGGTTTTTAACAATAGATAGAGTGATTCAACAGGAAGGTTTACACGTACAGTTTATTCTGAAATTCCCATTGGAGTTCCGTAATTACCGCGGATGAAACCGCGGGGGACGACTAGTTTTAAATAAAGGAAGGAGGCGGTGAATGATCCTATAGCCCTCAGGTTGTTCGACATCGCGTCGGCAACAGATAGCGGTAGCGCACTGTATTTTCATGAATGTAATTTTTTTTTAGCAGTGGCGGATTTACTTTAATGATTACTTAGTTAAGTATAGATTTTTAAAACAAACCTGCCGCAATCACACAAGTTTAATAAATTAATGTTAGTTGGCATTTAACGAGATGTAACTTAATTAGTTTAATGCCAATTAACATTCATTTATTAAACTTGTCTGATTGCTGCAGGGTTGTTTTAAAAATCTATACTTAACTAAGTAATCATTAAAGTCGACTCTGAGTGCGGCCGTAAGGTTGATAATTTGCGGGAACTTGTAAATTAACAACTAAATATTCGTATTTACCTACCATAGTCTGTTTCCTACGGAAACTAGATTGCATATCATCCCTGGATATAGCGGCTGCCGCCGAATCCACGTTCAATATGCCCCAGGAATCCATGATTCAACCGTCCGTCTACGAACTGATCACGGCAAAAATTGGGTCATCACCAAAGGCACGTTTTAAGAGGCATAAAACCTCTAGCACGAAACCTCCACTGAGTGAACACACAGACACACGCGCACACGCAGTTATTTTAATTCTCTTCGCTTTATTCCATCCATGTGGCGGTGGACGGATTATTATCAGAGACAAGATTTCATGTCGCCTGTCGTTCGGACATTAATGTGTAACGAACGAATACAAATGTAATGCGAGGTGTTCGCTCTGCAGTATACAAACTGTCGCCGGCGGCTCCGCTCGCGGTGTATTTAGAAATTAAAAGCGCCGGGTCATTAAACCTACCTGTTTAATTCTGACTCTCTTCTGATCATGCATTCATCTACTCTTCTAATTGTGTGAACCAAGCGATTGCAATGAAAGCAAGTCTATACTTTTTTATTTAAAAGTTTTTATTCTATGTAATACATATAACAACTAGCTGTTTCCCGCGGTTTCACCCGCGTTAGGAGATCCCGCGGGTATTCCGAGATATAGTGGGAAATCCGGGATAAAAGTAGCCTGTGTCCTTCTCTGTACAGAAGTCTGATAAGGTGTAGGTATGCAAAATTTCGTGATCGGTTGAGCCGTTTAGCCGTGAAAGTGTAACAAACAAACAAACTCACTTTCGCATTTATAATATTAGTAAGGATGTTTGCACGGGTGGAATCTTGTAACTCAATTTTGAAGCAGATATCTATCTTCAACCGGTTGAGCTGAAATTTTGTAATCGCGTGAAGTTTGGTAGTATTATAATAACTAATAATAATAATGACAATTCATGGTTTCTTCATTTCAGCGCAGTTAAATAGAAGCTTTTTTTAAAAGTGTTTTTTTGTTTTAATTTATTGTTAAACTTTGTTCAAATATTACTGTCGAGTTCAATTGAAGGCACCGTTGGTTAGTAAACCAGGTTAGTAAATCAAGCCAGGTATCGTGGGTTCGATTAATTGATTCACTTTTAACAACAATACCTAGTAGATACAAAAATACAGATAAAATGCAATTTCATTTCCAATTTTTTTTTAATCCTCGTGATTTTTTTAGTTTCCCTTTGGATATTCATTATACTGGAATAAATAGTAGTTAGGTACCCTGTTTATTAATGCAGGATATAAATATTCTATATTTTTGCCAAATATGTAAGTAAAAAATTAAATTTTTCACATTTGTATGTAGGTATATAGATGCTCGTACAGTAGGTATCAGTTTAATTATATGTGAACCAGCGGTTTCCTGCAGTCTTACATGCGTTAATTACGGAGTTCCCGCGGTATTCTCGAATCTCATGATAAAAAGTACCTACTTTTAACCTATTTCCTTTTCCGCGCCCCTGACAAGGTTTAGGTACCTACGCAAAATTTCATGATGATAGATAGAAATTAGAATATTCAAAGTGTAACAACAAACAAACAAACTTACATTCGTATTTATAATATTAGTTAGGATGTATAGATGTGTTTACGCACTGTAGGGTGAGTACCCATTTGAATTGGCAAGCCAAAATAAGTCCGGCATTTTGCTATAACTGGCCACTGAACAGGGTTGTGAGTGCCAAGAAGATTCGTATTGCAATCGTGTCGCCGGAACGTAGCGTCGAGCGAAATTCCGTCCATCCATCATTCGCGACATTGAGATTGATGGGAACCATATGGTAGGTAGGTAGTTAGGTACCTACCTACTGCAAATAACGTTCAACAATTTACTTATTTTAACGTTTTGCAACATAAAGTATGTATGTAGTTTGTAGGTATACATCTATACATCTACTAGCTATCCCCCGCGAGTAATTTCGGAGTTCCCGCGAGAATTCCGAGAAAAAAGAACTCTTTGTCCTTCTTTGTACCCCTGACAGTAGTTTACGGTGATAAACAGTTATTAATTCCGGAGTTCCCGCGGGAATTCCAGGATGAAAACTATCCTATCTTTTAAGTTGGACCATATTATAAATGGTTACAAAATTTTATCAAAATCCGTTCTGAAGTTTCGGAGTCCATCGCGGACAACGTGAGTGTGACACGTGATTTATATATATTAAGGATAAGGATAGGATATTTATTTGTAATACCAAATTAATAGTTTTTTACTAAATGCATAGCAAAGTATATCCGGTCTTTACATAAAAAAATCTATTTATCTCTCAAAAAGTGTTTTAAATTAGAATTACCGCCATTCCCGCCATTCCCGCCTCCAGCTCACATTAACTAGACTTATACGTGTCCCTGTATTGTACAGCACCGGAAAAGGCGACACCGGAATGCACGACACGAGATTGTACAACCCCGGAATGTACAGCACCGGAATTGGTGACTCCGGATTTCATGGCCTAGCCGGCTTCGTGCTCAATTTACTAGTATTCATACAGATAGTTTTTAGTAATTACTTTCTCAAAATATGACGGAAGTTCAAATAACAATCAGTCCAAGTTTAATATTTAGTAACGTTATTATTATTTATCACTTGAATAATTGTTACAACTATAATTTTTTTTTTTTTATATTATTGTTTTTCTATATGTTTGTTGTTGTGTTATTCCTTTTTCTATATGTTTGATGTTTCTTTTATTCTATATTTTTTTGGAACGAAGTTCCTTACGGCAGGCTTGGAGGGGATAGGGATTTTGCTGCGCGACCGAACTGAAAAAAATGTGATAGTAAAACCGTAAGAAAAAATCCGTGGAAAAAAGTGCGTGGAATTTAAATAAAGAGGCTTAGCGCCATCTAGCAGTTACGGAGCACACCAGTTGTAAGTATACTAACAATGAGTGGTGCAGATTCAACCTACTCTTTAGTGCAGGGTGGCGGGCTACTACCGTACATAGTACTAAATATTAAGCATAGATGGCGCTGGAATTTTAATATAACACAATCTGGCAATTGATAGCTGATTTTGGAGTTTTTAGCGGGAATCAAAGATGGCGGTTCCGTCATTTATTTTCGTAACGATTTTTTTAAAGATTTTGTTGTTGGTGCAGTAGTATATGGGAATAATTTTCGCAGGGGTGGTTTTGTATTTGCGCAAGTAAATAATAATAATAATATGGCGTTATGATTTTTCGGTTTTGCAAACTATAGCATCAGGGTTTGAAATTTCAAACCGTACTAAAACGGCTGGAACTGGTTTTAAGTAATTTATTATTTCCTAAAATACTGAATTTCCTAAATACTTTCTTGTACTTAAATAAAAACTAATCAGCAAAATTTAAGAGAAAAATTAAAAAAACCTACATAAAATTGAGCACGATTTTTTTTGCAATTTTTGTCGATTCTACATTAGCCGAAGGAACTTCGTTCCTACCTGGTGTCCCACGACACCACATCATTCATTTTAGTAGTGAGTGCCAATCGTAATGAGTGCAGCCAAAAGAGTTAAGGTCAGTAATTTTATCTTTAACTATGAATTATCTTTTAATTCTGTATATTTTACATAATATATCGCGATGTCGTGGCCACATCTAAGAATTGATCAATTAGATGTCTCCTTATTTTGTCTTTAGCGCATCGCCGGCTGCTACCGCGGCACGCTCGCTATGCTCGCTCGGCTCGCGAGACCCTGGTCATCAGTACGAACCTAACCTAATCAAAAATGGTGGGGTATACTACCTTGTAATCAGTTCATATTGTGGCCCAGTGATGTTCTCGTCACTTTTTACTTACTTCATTAAGCAGATCTAACATTTATTTATTATTTATTTATTTATTTATACATAAAATACTAGTGCCCTATTCAACAATAACTTGACCCAGTATTTAGGTAAGTAATGTAAACGAGCACAAAGAAAGGAGGCGTGATTTCATCAACCAATAGGAGCAGTGTCATCAATTCCGGTGCTGTACATTCCAGTGTCGTACAATCCAGTGTCGCGCATTCCAATGCTGTACATTCGTGTCGTACAATATCTTGCTGTGCATTCCTGGTTCCCGTTGGCGGGCAAGTTGACTTTTTTGCCATTTTTGGCAATTTCGATTGTTCGTCGTTTGTTCGTGATTGTTCGATCTTAGTTTTTTTTACAATAAATTAAAATTGATCATAAATTTGGCGGGAAGAAGTTGATTTTTTTAATTTTTTTTGCAATTTCGATTGTTCGTTATTTGTTCCTGATTGTTCGATCAAAAATTTGTTTTGTTCGGTCTTAGTTTTCCTTTTTTTAATTAAATAAAAATTGGCCTAAAGTTGGAGGGGGAAGTTAACTTTTAAAATTTTTTTTGGCCATTTCGATTGTTCGTCGTTTGTTTGTGATTGTTCGATCAAAAAGTTTTGTTTGATCTGCCTTTAGGGTAAATATTTTTGAGGGTTGGCAACACTGAGCTCTTCTCACTCTTCTCTTTAGACATAGGTATGTCTAGTTAATTTGTGTCTCACTTTGTGTCTTTAGACATATGTCTAGTTAATCTGAGTCTCACTCTTCTTTGTGGTTCGGGGATTGGAAGACGTGCGAGTTTTATTTTTTAGTTTCTCTCTAATATTAAAATTATGTACCTACCTATATTTACGCAGAGTCCAAAAAAACAATTATTGTTCGCAGATACTAAATTTATGAGCACCTTTTAATTTACAGTAATCATGTTCGTTTTCTGAATAATATTGAACATCACATAGTAAATTATTTACGTCTCGTTTGTTGTGCGGCTAGTATTCCTTATCTCATATTTTTATTGTGCAACGACTTCTAATAGAAATGTGCCGATTTTCTTATTTAGTCCGCCACTTGGGACCAGACTGATCGGTTGCTTACTAAAAAAGTGGAAAAATTATTTTCAACTCAAACAGCAAATATTTTGAAATAAATCCGTACCTGTACAAAGCAGCAGTTACTACTCAAAGAGTTTTTATTATAACCACAACGTTTTGCTACTTAGCTAATCGTATCTGGTTTTCAAAAAAAGAATAATGGAAGTTTTTGCGGAGAATACTACTGTAGTGGCCGGGTTTTTGCCGGAGTATTTGTTTTCCTTTGTTGAGCAACTCGATCAGCATCCCTGGTTGTTTTCGGCGATAGCATCGATGCTGGTGGGTTTGAGTGGTATCCTGCCCTTGCTGATCATCCCCATCGATGACACGGCCTCGTTCCAGGATGGTGGTAAGTTTTTGTAAAACTTTTTTTTTAACTATTTATTTTAAGCCTTTGTTGTTTTCGCCAGTCATATTATAAGAAAGACGCATAATACGCAAACGATACAATATATTTTCACCTTCTTTATCTTATAAATACCTACTTAAAAAAATAATAATTCAATTTATTTTATGCACCTGCCTATTCAGTGTTTATGTAGGTACCTATTGTTTTTTGTGAAAGAGTTTTTGGTTATGAGACTTTAGAAGATGATATCTTTCATTATAATGTACCTACTGCTGTGCCACAGGCCTACTCCTACTCTAAAGCTTAGACCAGTGTGGAATTGCACAATGATTCTAATATGTGTACATGTCTTACTTCACTGCTAAGAGTGCTAAGCCTCTTCTATATATGTTACTAGCTGGTCCTCACGTTTCACCTGCAGTAATTTTGGAGTTCCTGTGGGAATTCCCTATGTCCTTCTCTGTACCCCTGACAATGTGTATGCAAAATTTCATGACAATCAGTTAAGGTGTGAAAGCATAACAAACAAACAAACTCACTTTCGAATTTATAATATTAGTAAAGATGACAGTTAAATGTTCATTGTATTTTTGTAGCAGTTGATTTTCCAAACAAAGTAAAATAAAATAAAAATATCTGCACTACATAGTCACAGGTCAGCAGCACTTAAGTAGTCAAGCAGTATATAGAAAGCCTTATAAATTCATATTATACACCCAAACTTAGTGTGAATATAAGTTTTCAGCACATAAATGATCCTTAATGATATCTTTGATCAAACCTATGTACCAGAAACCCTGTGTAGCAGTGAGATCCGTTAACCACTAGACCAACGGTGTTGTCTTACAGATATAGGTTTATTGACCTTCTTTTAGCAGTTGTGAGTTGTGACTGATGTGGGAACTATTGATCATTGTTTAGTCTACAAACAGTAAACACACAATCAGTTGTTGTGAGAAATTACTAACGACAGTTTATAATGAAAGGGGAAATACCACATTTTATGTTTACTACGGTTTGAATTTACTAGTTTAAAACTTTCCTTAAAAAGCTGGATAAAAAAAACAGATTATGAGTAATTCAGTTTCTGAAAATTTCAAAAGTAGCTTTATTACTCGATTTTTTTCATACTTACTTAAAACCATCCCTATACACATAAATTACTACATTAAAAGAATGGTATAAGGTGGTTGCATGAATTCTTAAAAAACACGGCTCTGTCTTTTTTAAAATTTGTTAAGAATTACTGAACAACACCAACTTATTCTTCTTCTACTTTTTAAATATGGCAACAGACACCTTGGATTGATAGGTGCACTATTCAAACTTCACCCTATTTTTATGTACCATTTTTTTATCTACGCCTATTCTATTCCATTTAGCACAGGTGAAACCGCAGAGAACAGCCAGTTTTGCATAAATGTCTGTCTACAAAATTATTGACTTGTAACTAGGTATTTGTTCTTATTATACATAATATTTAGTTAATAACAAATGCCCTGACCTTGGTACAGATTACAAACAATTGGAATTTTGAACTTTATTCATTATATTATAAGTTCAGTTTTGTTCTGTAGTCTGTACTTTTGAACTTGATAATGTCATTGTTTAAATTTACTATTTAATCAGCTTTTTGAAAAAATATTCAGTACCGTTATCACTTGTAGAACAAATAGGAAGCCAGTGTCCACTGACAGAAAATATATCCTTACTAATATTATAAATGCGAAAGTAACTCTGTCTGTCTGTCTGTCTGTCTGTCTGTCTGTCTGTCTGTCTGTCTGTCTGTCTGTCTGTCTGTCTGTCTGTCTGTCTGTCTGTCTGTCTGTCTGTCTGCCTGTCTGCCTGTCTGCCTGCCTGTCTGTCTGTCTGTCTGTCTGTCTGTCTGTCTGTCTGTCTGTCTGTCTGTCTGTCTGTCTGTCTGTCTGCCTGCCTGTCTGCCTGCCTGCCTGTCTGCCTGCCTGCCTGCCTGCCTGCCTGCCTGCCTGCCTGCCTGCCTGCCTGCCTGCCTGCCTGCCTGCCTGCCTGCCTGTCTGTCTGTCTGTCTGTCTGTCTGTCTGTCTGTCTGTCTGTTACGCTTTCACGCCTTAAATTTCACGCTCATGAAATTTTGTACACGTTGTCAGAGGTAGGTACAGAGAAAGACATAGGGTACTTTTATCTTGGAATTCCCGAGGAAACTCCGAAATTTCCGCGGGTGAAACCGCGGGAACAGCTAGTAGTCATATAAATGGAGAAACAAAAATAACTCCACAAAACGCGCCACAATGGTTGTCCCCATCCATTTGAAACTTTACGTGAATAGTTAGATGGATGGAAACATGTCTTTTGGCGTACATAATACAAATTTGGTATCCCAAAGCATTTGAGATTGTATTACAGGCTTAATACATGAGCGTTAAGGGCAAGGAATGTCATTGGTCATAGTGACTCGAGGTCCACCACTGTGACTGAAGATCAAAATTAAACGATAGTTTTGTAGAGATCTATTTATTTATTCTTTATTGCACAGTATGTACAAATGGCGAACTTAATGCCTTGCGGCATTCTCTACCAGTTAACCATTGGGTAGACAGAGAGATATAGAATCTATCCTATTATTATAACAGCAAAAGTTTGTGAATTGTGAGTTTGTGACCCGTTTTTGATAATTCTGTCACTAATAGAAAGCCACGGTAGTCCTGGGTGACATACTAGGGTACTTTTATCCCGAAATTTCCGAAAAACTAATACTATACCCGTATTAGTTTCCGGTGTTCGACAAAAATATCACATGGCGTCACAAATAAAGATTTCACAGCCAGATACAATACAATCGTACGTGAAAGAAAACAAAATACCTACCAATAATACCTCAGAGAAATAAATATACTACGTACTTACGTACGTAATACTATGTATGCATAGAGGATTCTTTATTTTACTTCACTAAGTAGATACCTACAACTTTCTCGGAAATAAGTAATATGAAAAAAAATCGTATACTTACATATAAAATGGCGGGCTTATCTCTTAAAAACGGTATACATATATCTATATGTACGTTCTTACTACATATACATAATATATCAAAATGGTATTAAGTATTTAAAATTTTGGCGATTCTGCGTAAGTTCAATGTCAAAACTCAAGGTTTCACTCAACATTCGATCTTGAGAAGTGAAAAATTATGTTATCGACTAGCTGTTCCCCGCGGTTTCATCCGCGGTAATCTCGGAGTTCCCGCGGGAATTCCGGGTTACGATATAGCTATGTACCTAACCCGGAATGTTATTTCAGAAATATTGTAGCATTCTAATGGTGTAAGAATTTTTGAAATCGGTCCAATAGTGTTTGAGTAATCGTAAAAATCTTAAAACAAACAATCAAGCCCCCTATATAATATTAGTATATTATTTTAAACATTGTCAATACAGTAAGGCGAAGAAAATAGGGCGAATTACGGGAGCCAAAAATCTTACCGTTTATATTAACTAAAAATAAATTATTACAAACAAATATTATTGTTATACTATTATTGTTGACCAAAAGTGTACCGACAAACAAGAAAACAAGTTTTATTTTATGCGCATGCGCAATAATATTAGCCTAGCATAAACTAAACGAGAATCTACAAGAGTTAGAAATGAAAAAAGTATTGTTTATTGAAAGATTTTACTTAACTATTGTAGTCCATCTTTGTCTATTCTCTATTGTAGGCATCTATCTACTCGAGAACTGAAAGTCGAAGACATCTACATAGATAAGTGTAATCTGAATAGATTGCGCGGTCTCTTGAGAAATATTGAGCGAGCGCGAGCGGTGCAATGTTTTGTCAACGAACAACGATTGATCGATTTCCCTTTACCGGTAGCTGTAATCGTAAATATTTCGCTAGAAGAATTTGTCACTGGAAAAAATAATTAATTATAATCGGACGCCGATAAGCAATCATGTTATTGAAACAGAACGCTTTATTGAGAGTTATAGAACCTTTTTTAATTATGTGTTTACCTTATTATAAAGTTTAAATATCAACAAATTGTTGACACAAAATGGCGTTATAATTTTAAAATACGATTTAAACACTCCAGTGTGGGTTAACACACTGTTGCTTATCTATGTCCAATTATGTATTTTTTTATATATATACAATCATAAGGGGCAGCAGGGCAGGTGGCATAGATGGGCAATTAACCCAGTACTTGGCATTAAAATCGATAAGAACTTGCCGATTTCGGGCTTAAACCCGATAAAACACCGTAAAAGCCTGGCTTTTATCGGGTTAAAACCCATGCACCGGGTTGGCCGCACACCGCGTATTGGATAAACCTAAGCATTTTTCTCTGAAATCTCCAAATCGCGATGGAAAAGTAAGCAACTAAATGAACGATTTACTATCAAAAATACCCAAATCGCTATAATTTTTGAAGATTTCCCTCGATTTCTCCAAGATCCCATCATCAGATCCCGACTTGGTGGCAAGGGACCTAATTGGGAGTATACCCTTTCAAACAAAAAAAGAATTTTTCAAATCGGTCCAACCGTCTTCGAGTAATCGGTGAACATACATAAAAAAAAACACATACAATCGAACATAGAATCTCCTCCTTTTTGGAAGTCGGTTAAAAAACCCAGTTCTTTAAAAATATTAAATTATTACTAGCTGTTTCCAGGAGTTTCACTCGCGTTAATTTCTAAATTTTCGGGAATAAAAAGTTCCTACATATTCCCCATGTCTTTCTCTGTAACGTGAAAGCAAAATTTATCGTAACAATCAACAAACAAACTCACATTCACATTTTATTAGAGACAATAGAGATTTTATTGGACACAATAAGAAAAGTGTTATTTGGAGTTTTGGACACATTTTAGCATAGTCTTCTTTAGAAGTTTAGGTCTTTAAAATACTTATTAGTTATTAGGCTAGATTGTACTATAAATTATAATGATTAACCTCCATCATTAAGGAGGAAAAAACATTCGCATTTCTAATAGTAAGGATTCAAATAGTTATTCTCTAATCTGTGGAAAGGCAAGCGGACCGTTATCCGTTATCATAAACCATTTGAGACCCTTTACCCTTGTACATGCTATAATACCTGTTCACATTCTTTCATTATCCCTATACATGCGGTAAATAAATAGTTTTAGGTATAGTATTATTTATTATCTGTGGTTTTAGTCATTATATAAAACCAGAAATATTCACAGATGGTAATTACGTCAATGTATTTCAATTGATATAACATGCATCGGTTCTTTACCCGCGAGAGGTTTCAATTGATAGGTATTTAGAACAGTAAAACGAGCAACTATCCTTCACTACATAGTATAAAACAAAGTCGCTTCCCGCTGTCTGTCTGTGCCTATTTAGGTATGCTTAGATCTTTAAAACCACGCAACGGAGTTTGATGCAGTATTTTTTAATTCAAGAGGAAGTTTTATACGTATTGTTTATCCTGGAATTCCTGCGGGAACTCCGAAATTACCGCGGGTGAAACCGCGGGGTACATGTAGTCATATTATAAATGCGAAAGTGAGTTTGTTTGTAACTTTTATAGGACAACCAATATTCTTTTTTTAATAGATAAAGATAAGCATGACTGTATATTTACAGTCATTAGGTTAATCGACGAAGAAAGTACTTGAACATTGTTCAATGAACAAACTTGTCAATCTTTGCCAAACCGTCGTCGATCGAAATAAACAACGCTTGAGGTTGTTGACGAGTGAAAGCCGTATCGAAAACACGCGTGTCACGTTTTTCGTTATTTCAGTCACTTTTCAGCATCTATTTTGGACCCTGAGCAGGAAATTGACTTTCAAAAGAGCCATGTTTTAACTTGGGGAACAATCTAACATTGTCATTGGCGATTCGCCATAATTGAAGAAGTAGATGAAGAGATTGTTATTATTAAGAAACATTGTCATTGGCAAATTATAATTATAGACGCCATTATTAAAGAAGAAGAACAAGAACAACGCTTGAATTAGGTATTCAATAATAATAATCGACAAAGTAATTTTATGTATTTTGTTTGTGTTTGCGCTTATTTTTCGTTCATATTCTATTTTTACTATTTTAAATACGAGTGTTTGTTTTGTATCGATCGTCAAAAACTATTGAACTGAATTAACAACCCATGTGACGCGTTACCCACTTTTTAGCGATCAAAAGACTGCCTAGGTAATTCAAGAACTCTCTGGGGTATCAAGAAACTCGAATTGAATGTTATAATTGATGATAGAGATGAAGGTATAATTGATGATAGAGATGAAGGTATAATTGATGATAGAGTGTAAAAAAATATTTTTCACTTCAGTAGCTCAAACATGTAGGTTTTGCTGCCTGAAATTTTTCTCGAAAAATCGCATTTTGCTCACTGAGTGAGACAAAGTAACTTTTTAATTTTTGTTTTCAGAAAGCCGCGAATATCTTATTCAGTTTACACTCTATCTCTTTCCCGCCATTAGAAAGAGAGAGAGAGAGACAAAGACCAGCCCTTTCGAAGTTCCAATTATGAATTCGACCTCAAAGACAAACACGTTCGGAAATTTGTACCTACTAAAGAAATTTTGCAAAAAGATAATTATGCCTTTTAATGTAATTTATTGAATTTTCAACTTATTGTTGTATTTAAACGAAAATAAGTATTTACTGCAAATAAAACTGATATTTAACCTGTAAATATTTATTTCTAGTTTCAATAATGTTACGTAATATATTATATCTCCTAAAGTGTTCTCGCTGCTGAAGTGAAAAGTTATGTGTGTTACACGAGAGCAAAGTTTTTTGCATCTCGTGCCTTTGAATCCCTCGCCACACTCAGGATTCAAAATCAGCACTCGCAGCAAAAAATGACTTGTTGCACAAATATCTATTGTCGTGTTTTATGGTGCTGTATTGGTACGTAGTACTAGTATTTATTCTGTGGGATTGGACAATAATCTTCACGGCGACGGTTTTTTAATATTTATGACATTTCGAGCTGATTTCTTCGGTACCCCCAAGAGCCCCGAGAAAGTTCTTGCAATCCATCGATGTTGACGACTTTTGAAAATCAAAATTCAAATTTTTCCGTCAGTTGGAAAATTAAAAATTATTACACACTTTTTATTTTTATTTTTCAAATAAATGAAAATGCAGAGATAAAGCGCATTAAAGTTTAGGGTGGGGGCTCGTGGCGTCACTTACCGCTACAAGCCACCATACAAACTGCACCGGTTAGTGACGTCACGCGAAATTTCAACATGACAATTGTATCGCCGTCATTTTTTGATTACTTAAGAAAAAATACGTGTCTAATATTTTTTGTTAATCTACAAGACGGACTAAAATAAAAATAGTCAAATAGCCTGCATTATATGCGAAAGTCCATAAAAAGAAAATGAAAGAGGAACTCACGAAGGTGTTTTATGACAATATATTTATATTCCCTTATCGCTCCACCAGTCTGCCTGTCCGTTTATCGATATACGTGAGCAATCATTGCGGCCGATAGTAAGTGTTGAGATGCGATAACGTCGACCCTATGTCCTTGCAATAAGAGTTAACCGATTGTAAGGTTGACGCGCCTGTGACAGTTGCCCGGTTGTAAAATAAATAGGTATTAACTAGCTAGTCGATCCCCACGGTTTCACTCGCGTTAATTTTGGAATTCCCGTGTAAGCTCCGGAATAAAACGTACCCTAAGTCAGGAATTTTTAAAATGGGTTAAGTTGTATTTGAGTTTATTCATTACCAACAAACACAAAAATAACTTATAATATTATCTCTTTATATTATTAGTAGGAAGGTAGGTATAGACAAGAGAAAATTCACGTATTCGGGAGTAGGTACAATCGACGGTAAAAGTGTAAATCTCTTTATCATAGACAAGCGTCATCACTCATCGTTCACTGAACCAGTTTGCAGGTCTAAGTATACACAAAAGACAGTGCAGTCAACTGAGCTGTGCTGATTAGACTTTTCCGTTTAATTAAAGGGCCTCGAAGCCGTCAAAATGGCGTTACTCACTAAAAAAAATATGTTCAAGATATCTTAGATAGGGTAAACCCTATAATATTCTTTGTAAATACGGTCTACATGTTAAACTTCGTGTTATGACTCACCAAAAAAAATTAAATCAAAATTTCCATATATATTTACAACAAATGGCAGCTTTTGACGGTTCTACGATAAAAATTTGTATAGGTACTGCCGAAGAATAATCAAAAATAATAAAATGCATTCTATTTAATTATTTCTTCTTAAATTAACATATATGTATAAGTTTTTTGTGAGTGACCATTTTAACAGGTGCATTAAATATCATAAAACACTTGATAGTTTTGATGACCAATGTACAATCTTATCGGCTTACACATTGCAACATTGTATTGTTGTTATCACTTTAATATACCTAATATTAGTTTAGATTTGTGTACAGATATTGTGTACTAACACTTGAATTTTAGTTGTCATGCCAGAAAAAGAGAAGTGCTGTACAAAGCAAAAAGAAATGTCTTGGTACTATCTGGATTATTTCAACGTAGTAAATAACTATTTCAATATATTGTCTGAGTAATCGAGTATCGACTATCGATCGATAACAGCAATGGATCCTATCATGCGGCAATACAAACAGCAATCGTAGAGATAACTAATTCATTATTATTTATTACCTAATTACACTTGCAATTACATTATGTAATTGATAAAAATGTTTGAAAACACTGAATCGATAAAGGCATTAATAAATCCCAGTAAAGTACCTACTTGTATAAGTAATAGAAATTATTGGACATCGTCACATAGCGCCATCTAGTCCCAAACATATAAGCGGTGCACTTACTATGGGTAACGGACGTTTTATTTTATTTTGTAAAAACATACATAAGTAAAATACCTACATACTAAATTAGATACTAAATTATGTGTAAACCTTAGATAAATGATTGGTCTCCGCTGCAGCGGAGACCAATCATTTATCTAAGGTGTAAACACATTTTCGTTCGTCATAATTTTCTCTATCGAACCCGCAACCAAAAAAATACGTGTCCACTGTCCATTATTTTTTATTAATCTTCATGACGGACTAAAAAAAATTAGTAGGTAGGTACCTGCAACTAGCCTATTATGACAGCATAGCACCCATAACAAGTCCGCCGTTCACAGCTTCCTAACTTTAAAAGCTGCGCAACAAACTCCCCAGTATTCTCCCCTGTTTCGGGGATGTTTATGATATTAGTGTAGCTGTTAACGATGGTATATTCCTTCCAGCCGGTGCCGCTACATTGAAGATCCTGCTGAGTTTCGCCGCCGGCGGTCTGCTGGGCGATGTGTTCCTGCATTTGCTGCCTGAGGCGTGGCAAAGCGACTTTGGGAACAGGAAAGGTAAGCAATCGAAAAGTAAGGCAAATACATATACAGGCTGTTGTTTTGGTCAACAACGCCCGTCACAGAGGTGGTTGTACTAACGATACTGATGTCAAAAAAAATATAAAAAAAAATAATTATTTTTTCAAGGAAAATCCGAAAAAATTATTTATTTTGTTTATACAAGCGGGCGAGCCTACGCTACCGGTCGTTGACCGCGCGGCGCGGCGCGCATCATATGGCATGCAATAGTACCTACGTACATAGTACCTACATACACCCCGCCTCGGTGGGAACGCGGGCGAATGCGGCGGGGCGGCGGGGGCCGGGGGGCGCGGCGATGTGCCACCCCCGCCCGCCGGCGCTAGCGCCAGCGGCCAGCGCCAGGCGCCAGCTAGTCTGCCTTCCACAGCCGCGGCTGTTGCGCGTGCGTTGTTTCTGTGCTAAAATGGCTCGGTCGTTCGCAGGATTAACCAATAGTGAAATTTATTGAGTATTTAGTAATAGCGAAGATGAAGCGAATAGTGTAGCCGAGTGGAGTGCGACGTTTTCAACTCGTCCAAGTTTAACTCGTTACACCATAAGGACTGTTGTTTTTAGTCTCAGGGAATGGGTAACATTCGCTACACCTCGTCACACAACAGGTACCTAGAGGTCAATCTGGGCTCCCTGTTAATGTTCAAGATGCAGTCCTTGAATACCTACTTTCGTGCGCAGCCGCGCGCGAATACCTACCTACCTGGGATGCTGGGCGAAGCTTTGGCATTGACCATTTAACATCGGAGTTTGGTGATCGTTGGATAGGAAGAGGTGGACCCATACCGTGGCCACCACGTTCACCCGATCTAACTCAATTGGACTTTTATTTGTGGGGTGACGTAAAGTGGTACGCATGACGAATACGCCGACACATTAAAACAAGAGATACTGAACGCTTTAGAAGTAATTACGAACAATTAAACTGTTTTATCGCGATTAAAAGACAATTTGCGATGTCGTGCTTCTGTGTGCATCGCGCAACGCGGTAGACACTGAACAGATAAACCGTTAACGTAAAATCAGTGTAAATAAAAAAAAACTTTTAGAAGACTTCGTGTTATGTGTAATCAATAATTTGTAAATCACGTTTAATGATTGTAAATAAGTTCGTTCACCTTTTTAAATACGCCAAAGGTACTTAATAACAGCGCCATAGAACTTTAATGGATAAAAATGTCATTTCTAATTTAATAATTTCTAAATTATTCAGTTCCTTTGCCGGTCCTAAGCCCAGTAAAGTATGGAGGGAAAGAGAGTCTAAAATGTTTTGTTTACTTACCGTGATCTAAATAGGTAAAACGTTTGTGCAAAAGTAGGTACCTACCTAGGTAGTAGGTAGGTAGGTACCGACGACGACGAGACGCGCGATGTAGCTGCTCGTAGCGCGTAGAATCTATGATGTCGTAGCTCTAGTCTACGCGCTAAGGCTTTACCAATTACCATTTAATGTAAACATTTTTAGATATCTTGTGCAGAGATTTTCTTTTAAATAATGTTCCGAATTATAAAAAATATATTTTTTTTATATTTTTTTTAGAACCCATATTAGTTACCTCCGTTACGCGCGTTGCTGACCAAAACAACAGCCTGTATTTATATGTAACTAGCTGTCCCCCGCTGTTTCGCCCGCAGTATTTAAGGAGTTTCTGCGGGAATTTCGGTTAAAAAGTATCCTATCTAGGAACACTGTAGCTTCCTGTAGGTAAGTGAAATAATTTTTGAGTTTATCCATTACAAACAAATATAAATACAAATAATCAAATCTCTATTTCAAATCATATTATCAAACTAAACTGCTGCTAGGTCTATAGTAACTTGAAAATACACACACTTCCTTTGATAATGTAGACAAGATATAAGGGTCTTTCGATGCCAAAGGGGCTGGAAGTCTGTGTAGAAGTGCCGTTAGTTTTGAATAGGGACTTTACGGAGGTAAGTAGGTAGTTTATCGGAGCCTCAGACCAAATAAAAACTAAAGACGGAACGTCTCGAACAACGAAGTGAAGCCGGTTGCGTATGCATGTGGTGCTTAGGAAAGTGTATGGATTTGCTAAGTTTACTTACTGGTGATAAGTGATTCCATGCTGTTTTTTATTTTTTGACCGTTGACGACACAATATGGCATTTTGTCTAACTTAATTGTTGCATCACCTCCATTAGCGGGAGAAGCTCAAACTAAAATGTATGGTGTCTTTTTCTTGTAAGTGTGTGCGTGTTTCTGTGTACGTGCAGGGCGTGGTGTCTTTTTCCTGGCTTCACTTGTTTGTTCTACGCGTTCCGTCTTTAGTTTTTATTTAGTCTGAGATCGGAACCGAAGTCGGAGTTGAAGTTTTTAAATTTGGTGCGTCGGAGTCGGAATCGGAGTCGGAGGTGGTGATAGAAGAGAGATGTGTTAATCAACATCCCTATTGCGTATAATGAAAGAGTAATCGGCGACAGGAAACACGTGGGGAGGAGAGGTTTGCCCGCGCGACATGTATACGTATAAACCTCCGATTTAAAAGTGTTACAGCCGAAATCGAATCGCTTTGTAAAATCCTTATTTATTTATTGTTTTATTGTCAGGCAGCAGGGGCCCATAGATTAATACCTAACAAACTAACATAATATCCTACTAATATTGTAAATCTGAAAGTGTGGATGTTTGGATGTGGTGGCTGTCGGTATCCTGCCCCGGAATCGCCTGCAGACCACACCTTTCGGCCAAAATGCTTCCTTCATAAAGGTGTCCAATTTGCTTGTCGGGACTCGCACCACAAAAGCCTTTTGAAACTGGCATTATGACGCGACTCCAGCAGTTCGGTCCTGAGAAAGAAGTTGGTCTTCGTCTTGATATAGGTACTCTGTGACATCATGTCAACTTAGTTTTGAAGTTAAAGATATTACCTATGGAAAATCGGTATTTGGGCTCGGATGGCAATATTTTGGCACTAGACTTTTAAGTCTTTGTGGAATTCAATTATTATTATAATGTAAAGTTGATCATCATTCAAGGTCTAGTTGCGCCAGTGACAACAATGAGGCGACAATGACCTTCACGACGCTTGTAGGTGATGACGTCACACATGAACCGTTTAACACCCGGTTTAGAATAGAGCTGCGGAAGTTAAAAATATTATACCATGCAAACTAGGTATTTATTAAATTGTGCATAGACGATGGTAAGGTCATGAACTGCGTGCGAGAAAAAGCGTTATCTACTTATACATACTATAAATAAAACTTTAGTGTCTGTTTGCAATTCCAAATTAACAGCTTTTCACTAAATGCATTAGAAAGTAGGTATATACCTACCTACTTACATAAAAAATCATTTTTTTTTTATTTTTGTTTGCCTGTTTGTTCCGGCTAATCTCTGAAACGGCTGGCCTGATTTTATCAGGACTTATTCACTGGCAGATAGCTAATGTTATAAGGACTAACTTAGGCTACTTTTATTTTAGAAAAAATAGTTCCCGCGAGAACTCCCAAACTACGTTGGATATTTTTTTCTATATAGACATTTTAATCGTACCTAATCATGTTTAGTTTAGTTTAATTATACGCTAAATTATCATAATATTATACTTACATTTGATAAGCACCTAATCTTACAATTAGTATTTTATAATTTCGGTAACTTTTAAGAAGGAACATTTTTTTTTTGTGTAACCTCTTGAATAAAATGTAATTAACCGCTTGCTAAACGTACCAAAATCCTAACTAATCCTACTAATATTATAAATGTGAAAGTGTGGATGTTTGTGAGTGTTGATGTTCGGATGTTTGTTACTCAATCACGCAAAAACGGCTGAACGGATTTGGATTAAATTTGGCATGCACGTTTTCAGGGGTACAGAGAAAGACATAGGGTACTTTTTATCCCGGAATTCTCGTGGGAACTCCGAAATTACCGCGGGTGAAACCGCGGGGCACAGCTAGTATTATTATAAATGCGAACGTCAGTTTGTTTGTTACGCGTTCACGCCTTAACTAGTCAATCGATCATCATGAAATTCTGTTACACGTCGAATACACATTATTAGGGAATAGGGCTACAGAAATGGACATACGGCCGCACTCAGAGTCGTTTTAATGATTACTTAATTGTAAGTAAACGATTTATGAAACAAAATTGCCGCAATTGTTTTGAAAATCTTTACTTAAAAGTATTCATTAAAACGACTCTGCGTGCGGCCGATAGTATATAGCCTACTTTTAGCCGCGGTATTCTGTGTTCTGTATAATTTATACAGTTTTAGTAGGTATGACAAAATGTTAATATGTATTTGATTTACTAATTACTATTTACCCAAATTTGTAACTCAGCTTAAAAACTCAAAGCAGCTTTTAATTTTGATCGTCGCCAACTAAAGTAATGTAATAACTAATTAATGTTATGAAATGATAATGGTTGTTTTTATTATCTTATCGAACTAATTTACTTGCACCTTTGACACTCAGTGGATAAGAAACAAATTAGGCTCAAAAACGTAGGTATAGGTATATCTATACTAATACTTTAAAAAAGTTATGTTTATTTGTATGTTTGAAAGTAGGAGGTCTGGGGCAATCTCTGGAGCTATTGAACCGATTTTCCTTAGAGCAAGTTACAGTTCTGCCCTAAGTGATAGCCTTAAGGTAGGTACTTTTAAAAGTTCCCGACGGAGATCCGAAAGTCTAAAACGGGGGAACAGCTATTCAATTGAAAAAAAAATAATCATAATCAGAGGAATCATTTTGACTTCAAAAAACAACATACCTACACAAGACACATAAGCCCGATTGGACTTCATAATCTTCTTCATAAATAATATGATAGATTAGCTGTCCCGCGCGGTTATTTTGGAGTTCCCGTGGGAATTCCGGATTACAATACAGCCTATGTTACTCAGGGATAATGTAGCTTTCTAATGGTGAAGGAATTTTTGAAATCAGTCCAGTAGTTTTTGAGTTAAATCGTAACAAACAAACAAAAAATCAAATCTTTCCTCTTTATAATATTAGTATAGATGAAGATCATTATCGGCCTTGTAGTTTCAGAGAAAAACCCCCGCATACTTTAAACATATAGAGCATCCAAGAACCTTCTTTGTTTGAACTCGAAAAATTAAGGAATTTCTTTTATCCGCCGCCTCACAGCAACTTAAGTGGTTAGGTCCAATTTGGATTCCATTGTCTGCCATTGTGATGTGTGACAAACAAAGCGACACGGTTTTCCTATTGATATAATAATAAACGCAAACAAACACAAGTAGCGCCGCTATTAACAGAACCGTCCAAGGTTTTGTGTTCCCACCCTGCCGTTCGATGGAAACCGAACTTTATTTCTTGACGGATAAAAACGTTTATCCGTAGACAATTATACGATTGTATATCGTTTTGTTGTAATGCACACTTTATTGCAATGTGATAAAGTTCTAATTTATTTGCTTTGTGATTCATTGGATTATTGGAATCGACTACCGATGAGGTTTTGTGTTCCGAGCGTTTTGTTACTACGTACTTACTTTATTTACGGAAATTGTGACAAATGTTTGTGTACGTATGTATTATGAATGAATTCCACGTGTGGCATTGATTATATTTTTCTCGCAAAACTAAAACTAATAAAGTATCGTAAATACTTTCGCATGCATTTTGTAAAAAGGTGGTTTTTTGACATTACAAACAGACATTTCAATTTCAATAAAATTTAAATTTTTATTGGGCCGATTTGGCGGGATACACTACACACTGGCCGATAGTTGATGTTATTTATAAAGAGTAACTTAAGCTCTTTTATCGGAGTTCCTGCGGGAATTCCGAATAGAATAATATATAATATAGATACTAGCTGTTCCCCGCGGTTTCATCCGCGGTAATGACGGAGTTCCCGCGGGAATTCCGAGACCAAAAGTATCCTGTGTCCTTCTCTGTAACTCTGACAACGTGTGTGCAAAATTTCATGATGATCAGTTGAGCCGTTGAGATCGGTTGAGCCGTTAAACAAACTCATTTTCGCATTTCTAATAAGTAAGGATTGATATTCACATACTCACAATAAACGGATCGACCGTCGCGACTAATATAGTATGTTGTGAGCAGACCCTTACCGGCGCGGTTTACTGTCCTGCGAGAACAGAGTTTGCCCTCAGGTGATGCCGTGTCCACCGGGTCAGTGAACTCGTTATCTATGAGCAGTTCACTATCCCACTAATTGGTGATTTCACTTGTTTGTTTTGATGCCAAAAGAATATTTATAAATCTGTACGTGTGCGTATGCATCTCCGAAGTGAGTTTTTGTGTTAATAAATACCAAAGTGTACCTAACTATTCTACTTATACAGCGCACGATCCTTAAATATGACTACACATTTTTGTGACAGGTTGTATAATTTTTACTTTTTAACACGCTTTTTAATAATAATAATAATAATAACATTTATTTCAGGCCACAAGAACCCATAGGACCCATAAAAACCCCATTACAATTTACATTTACATTTACATTTTACATTTACATTTACATTACATAAAGTTAAGTTAAGTTACAACAAAAATAATTTCAAGAACAATATGATTTAGCTGAGATCCTAAAGGCCGCATATGGAGTATTTACACGCCCCATATACAGCCTTCAGGATCTCATTGTCGGTTGTCCGGATCCTTTGCATAAATGACGCATGCCTTTTCCTCATTATCGCAAAAAAGTCATCTACTCTGTTCACGGCAAACATTGTAGACGCACTACAGCGCCACGGTAAGCGCAACATGCTGCGAAATGCGTTATTGTACTGCACACGCAGCGCGCTATACGCACGCTGCGTGTACCGGTTCCAGAGCTGGCACGTGTAGAACGACTGACAGTATGCCGTGAACAGAGTGATCTTCACCTGGTCAGAGCACCGTGCGAATCGCCTAGCTAACATGTTACTTTTTGCCGCAACAGTCCTGCGTTGTCGTTCCATGTCTTCGTCATCTTTTAGAGTATCCGTAATAATATGACCTAAATATTTAAACTTGTTTACAATTTTTAATTCTGTACCGTTAAGAGCAATTCTTGGCTTAAAGTTGTCTTTATTGGATTTAAAAACCATTACTTCTGACTTCTTCACATTATAGGAAAGCCCATGCGACTTAGCGTAATTTTCACATATTTTTATCAATTTATTCATTGCTTTGACTGAAGGGCTCAGGAGCACGGCATCATCAGCGTAGCAGAGATTATTTACACATTCACCATTTATGTAACAGCCAATACCCGCGCTCCTCAGCCCCTCAATCAAGCCAGTTACAGCAAGCAAGCATTTTAAAGATGTGTTTGAAAATCAGCGCTGCCTGGGACCTAGGTCAACTCACAAGTAGCTCACGCTGAATTACTTTTGCCTACAATTTATGATTTCCTTCCCTGTAAATAAATGTAATGTAATAATGGCAATAAAATATTATATTAGTATTAGTATTCATTTAATATGCAAATATTATAAAGAGAAAAGATTTGACTTTTTGCATGTTTGTGATGGATAAACTCATAAGCTACTGAACCGATTTAAAAATTCTTTCACTTATAGGAAGTTACAGTGTTCCTGAGTGACACAGTGTACTTTTCGACCCGGAATTTCCACCTAAACTCCGAAATTAACGCTAGGGAAGTCGCGGGAAATTGGCTTAGTGTATAAGTAAAAATAACAAATAGACACACTGTCACAACGAGAGGTAAGTATCTCCGAATAGTGCCTATCGTGTCAAGAATTAATCGCCTTTTGCATCTGACCCCTGAGGTGGATCGAGACTTTTCACTATCAGGGATATACCCAGGCATCATAATTATTTCATTCATCTTCTCTTTATTACAGAAGGGAGTCGAGTGTCAATGAAAAGTGGCATATGGTGCTTGAGCGGGATGCTCGCGTTCATCATAGTGGAGAAACTCTTCGCTCCCGACGAGGAAGCGGTCGAGGACAAGCAAAGCGGACCGAAGAAAGAGATAGAGATAGAGGAGATTGACAAGCTGCTGGCGCAAGAGAGGGAGAAGAGAGGAAGATCGGACGGAGACGGCATCTGCGGCGCGAACGGCATAACCGCCAAACAGTTGTACGACTCCTGCGTGTTTAACAACAACGGGAAAGGTGAGATGGACATACATTCGACATCTCCGTGAACATATTCTGCCAGGTCAAAGCCCTAAATCAGTGGCATATTCTGCCAGTGCAGAACCCTAAGTATGTGACATTTTCTGCCAGGACAGAGCCTTAAGTCTGGTACATTCTGCCAGGTCAGAGCCCAAAGTCTGTGCCATTCTATTAGATCAAAGTCCTAAATCTGTGAAATATTCTGCCAGGTCAGGCTCTTAAGTGTGTCATATTCTGCCAAGGCAGAGCCCTAAGTCTGTGATATATTCTGCCAGGCCAGAGCCCTAAATCAGTGGCATATTCTGCCAGTGCAGAACCCTAAGTCTGTGCCACCTTACAGCAGGCGAAGGCGCGTGCTGCAGCAGCGTCGCGAACGGCGGCGGGGCCGTGCGCTGCGGCAAGAGCCCGCGCTGGATGGGGCGCTGCCTGCTGCGCGAGGCGCGGGAGAAGGCGCTGCAGGCCAGCCGGGAGAAGAAAGACGTGAGTGTTACATGGTCACCAACCTTCAGAACAGTCTTTTTATGTCATAGGGGGCAACCGGGCAAGTGGTACATCTGATGGTAAGTGATTACCGCCGCCCATGCATCGGGGTCACCACTGTAGCGGGATCAGGATGGGTGATATGGCTCGACTGCCACCAAAGGGAAAGCTTCCCGCCGGCCGAGGTGTTATGCCCGGGGAACCGCGGCTCCGACTGTAGATCGTCGGAGGTTTTTTGCAACACCAGAATAAAGGTTCGTTGCCGACCTGGAATGGGAGCGGGAACTGGCTTTCAAGTGGGGCTGCCGGAACACACCTTTAGGTGCTTGGCGACAGATTTACTACTCGAAGGTGGTAGCTAGCCAGCCGGGTACTAGAAAGTGCCCCACCACCATTGGAGATTGTCAACTTGGCTAAGGGGCACTGCAGAATTATAAAAAAAAGTAGTTCACTGTATTCTACGTATTTTATAACCGATTTTTGTACTATAACCTCGCGATAAATAATAAATAATTATTGTTGATGTGCCCTGAGAGAAAAATAGAGATTTGTTGGTAAAGTTCGCTACCGAAAGTTCCCCTGATGACATTGACACCTCAGGGGGTCAGTCTGTCTCGAACACATTTCTCGGGCGCCGATTTGGCTTCGGCCGCCCTCCAGCCCTCTGATCCCCCCGGGCGGCGCAGGTGGCGGGCTACCTGAACCTGATGGCCAACTCGATCGACAACTTCACGCACGGGCTGGCGGTGGGCGGCTCCTTCGTCGTCGGGTTCCGGGTGGGCGTGCTCACCACCTTCGCCATACTGGGTGAGTCGCAACGCTGCACGTGCAGGGGCCGTATTTTTGAATCGCTCGAACGGGGCGCATGTTGACTAAATCGTGTACCAGACTGTTGTAAACAAGCCCCAAACCGAAGTTTTCAACAGCGGTTTAAAACAGTGCGGACGGTGGTTTGCAAAGAAATTACGGGCGACCGATGCGACGGTGGTTTTAAACGAGCCTCCCGCCAAGGTCACCTTGTGGGGAGGCTTGTTTAAAACAGTCTGGTACACGCTTAATTTTTATTTTTTAGTCCGTCTTGTAGATTATTAAAAAATATTGGACGCGTATTTTTTTACTTTTTTTTACGTTATCAAAAAATAACGGCGATATATTGAGTTGAAATTCCGCGTGACGTCACTATTCGAACAGTTTGTATGGCGGTTTTAGTAGTTAGTGACGTCACGACCATCTCTGTATATTTTAATTTATTTGAAAAAGCAAAAAGTCCGTGTCTATTGTTTTTTTATTTTCTAACTGACGGACTTATTAGAATTTTGATTTTCAAAAGTAGTCCACATCCCCATTACTCACGATTGCAGAATCGCGTATTCACATGCGAATGCTCATACATTTTTTAAGCATGCACGCGTGAATCTTTCGATTCCGTGTGCGAAAAGTAATTTGAGCGATTCTAAAATACGGCCCCATTTTGAAACGCTCAAACCACTTGAGAAAAGTTATTTTAGTGTTTGCAGTTTAATACCCCCTTAACGATTAGTTCATATGTATATTGCTGAGAACTAAATCGATGCTTTAGATTTTAATTTTCTTAAGGATAAAACCAGTTTCATTCGCTCGTCTATTGCTAATGTTAAAAGTTCTAAAATCTAAACTTATTATAAAAACTTTCATCATAACGGCGACCCGATCGGCGCAGAGGTCACCATGCCTACCCGCTAATCAAGGGGTTCCGGGTTCGATTCCCGGTGGGGGTGGACTTTGTGTGATAAACACAGGGTTCCATTTTCCAGTCTCGGTGTGTTTATATATCTATAGTATAATGTATATGTAATTCTATGTAGTATATACCACGCTCGCTTGGTTTCCACGACACAATCTAATGATAGCTTACTGTGGGATCAAGTAGATTTGTGTGTTGTGATGTGGATTATTATTATTATTATTATAACGCTATCCATCCCCTAAAAATAAACGAAATCATATTCTGACGCAGAGAGGTTTCGCTTCTGTCGCATGTGTTGAGTTGCAACAAAGCCTCCCCCCAGCTTATGCCGATGGTGCAATGTCCCTGTGTGGTGGTCCGCAGTGCACGAGATCCCGCACGAGGTGGGCGACTTCGCCATCCTGTTGAAGAGCGGCTTCTCGCGGTGGGACGCCGCCAAGGCGCAGCTCGTACGTATATTCTTACAGTCAGTCAGTCAGTCAGGCGCGGTCGCAGGCTGAAATTTTGCGGGCGGGTCACTAATAATATTATATGTCGAGTAAATTAGACTATTTATTTATTTATTTAATCCTTTATTGCACATAAAATAACAATGTTACAGTACCTAAAGAAAAAGGAGAAAACAAATGGCGGTCTTATCGGACTATATTGCACAATACACAATTTAATTTGCACACGTTATGAAAAAAATGGATTTGGGGGGGGGGGGGGGGGGGGTCATGTCCATTCGGACCGCGCCTGGTAACAGTCCATGTACCGACCAAAGTGTACAAACTTAATTATTTATTACTAGCTGTACCCCGCGGTTTTACCCGCGATAAGTTGGGAGTTCCCGCGGGAATTCCAGGATAAAAAGTACCCTATGTCCTTCTCCGTACCCCTGACAACGTGTATGCATAATTTCATGATGATCGGTTAGTAGGGAAGTGGGGATTTCATTGGATACCATCACAGTACGATTAGTAGCAACTTGTTCACACGACATTTAAAAAGTTTAACGAGCTAGGGCACTGCTTAAAATCAGCGTTGAGGTCTTTTACCTCGGCACTATGCGTACAGCGTAATATTTGGGATCACACCATAGAACGTTACATATAGACTAGTACGTTCTTATATTTATGGTACCACCCGGGTTTATTTCGGAGTTCCCGCGGGAATATCAGGATAAAAGTACCTTACACCCTTTCCTGTCCCTCTGGCGTCGTGTATACAATATTTTATTATGATCGGTTATGCAGTTAGACCGTGAAAGCGTGAAAAACTAACTCATATTGGCATTTTCAAATCAACGACAATATCGGTTTGAGGTGATCATTGTGTTGTGTATTTTCAGGCGACGGCGTCCGCGGGCCTCATTGGTGCCATGACCGCGGTCATATTCAGCGGCGCGAGCAACGCCATAGGTGAGCGTAGTATATATAGTATGATCATTAATGTACATAATCTTTTTCACTCTTCTGAATTACTTTGTTGTTTTTAAATTGTCTAATTATTTACTACTTATTTTTTTGCTTATTTAAATTAGTTAAATTGCAACTTTATTGTATACCGACAACTACATACTGTTTTCATTTAATACTCTCTAAGGATTGCGAGTTAATGTACTTATTGCTTTTCTTTTCCTAAATAAAAATTGAATAATGTGTACATTATGTACTCATAGTGAGTTACCTAAGTTGATCATTATAAAAATAAAATATAATATAAAGATCGGTAGTAAAATACGTAGTATAAAGTAAATTAGAACTTATTTTTGATGATAATTCTGCAATATTGCAACAGTATCTATGTAGGTACAACGTTAGAAGGTTTTCACAATAATTGTGTTTCTATAGAAGCTTTACCTACTTGTGTTTATACAATGAAGCTATTTCATTAAATTTTTCACGGTTTTATTTGCAGAAGCGAAAACGTCATGGATAGCTCCGTTCACGGCGGGCGGGTTCCTGCACATCGCGCTGGTGACCGTGCTGCCCGACCTGCTGCGGGAGAGGGACCGCCGCGAGTCGGCCAAGCACCTCGCCGCGCTGGTCGCCGGCATCGCGGTCATGGCGCTCATGACGCACTACTTCGAGTAGGCCGCGCTGACCTGCCGCGGCGGGGAGGTCGGCGACGTGAACGGAGGTCACTGACCTCCGTGAAGGTCAGTGACCTACGTGGAAGGTCAGTGACCTTCATGGAGGTCACTGGCCTACGTGGGAGGTCACTGACCTAACGCTAAGATTAGGCCCTTCAGTTTGGCACTGGCTTATTGCTACATTGAGATTATTGACCTACGAGTAGTTAATTGACCCACCACTAGGCGTAGTTCGGTCTGTTTATAGCGTAACAGCATATACCCCACTTGTCTAGTCTCCGACTATTGAAGAGTGCGCCACATTGAGTGTGGTGAGGAGTACCTTCACCAGACTTTAGAAATTAAAACATAATTATAGAGCCCAGAGGGATAGGTGCTATCGTGTTGTACAACACGGGTTATATGCGTCAGTAACGTTAGGAAGTGGGACTTATTGGGCTTGGCAGAATAAAAAATGGTAGGTAATTACAAAAAATCCAAATTCCGTGTATTCAACTTTTTGTCAGGGCACATAAAAAATTATTCACAACATTGGGTGTATGCTTATACTCGATCCCACACTATGCTATAAGATGAAAAACAAGCAAAATACGTTGTGATACAATTTGCACTAGCTGTTCTGCCAGAGTCTTACCCGCGCCTGATCAACAAAAATTTGTCCCTAATAGGAATCGAACCTGCGATGAACAAGTCAATTGTTAGTCCGGTCTGTGTCAAATACAGAGTATTACAGGAAGTTGTCGTCATATTTCAAGATCGTGATCTGGTAATCTTATAATATATTGACCGTGGTATTTAGTCCGAAAATCTTACTTTATACATTCACAACCGAAAAAATATTTTAAACGACTACTTCCGCAACAAAATAAACATGGATCACTAGGTAGGTCATAAATTGGTTATAGGTGACGGGTTCAAGATCGTTTAATGTAATTCATCACCTTCAAGGTTTTTTACAGACAAGTCGATAGAGACAAACCTTGCTTCTACGGTACCTAGTTTATTTCATAGTACTAGTTCCGTTACTTGTGTCAAATCGTAGCAGTTGATAACGTGAACACAATCGTCAAATACTACACCTTTCTGTAACAACCTGTATAGTAAAACAAACGTCGCTCGAAAAAAATTAATGTCCAATGCGCAATGGACAGTTTTGAGAAAATACTTATCAGTATTTTTGTTCAATAAAAAATAAATTGAGGATATGTTTAAACAATTGTATAGCATTTAAGTGTTATTTAAAAGTTAGGTGATATTGTTCTAGCTATTCTAAAATGTCGAATGTTATTTAAGTATAAATAGAAATAGTTGTAAAATTTAGTAAAAAAACATTGAGGATTTTAAAATTCTAACACTGGCGAGATACTCTGCTGCTGCGTTTTGGTAGTTTTTATCTTAAATATATATTATAATATATTTTACATTTACCTAAATTTTTCTATCGCCATGTGATTGTACATGTCATAGAATCAATAGGCATAGATGAGCAATCAACCCAGTACTCGTCATTAAACCCGATAAAAGCCTGCCATTTTCGGGTTGAAATCCTACCCGAGCTTAAAACCGAAAATTGCAGGCTTTTATCTGGTTTAATCCCAAGCACCGGGTTGATTAAACATAGAATAGAAGCTACAGTGAAAACAAACGAGTGAAGCTATTTCAAGTACTTCGTACTTTAGCCCTTTTTACGTATCACCGAAGGTGATGTCGCGTCGTATTACGGCGTACTGCGGAGCTAGGATGCGCAACATGATATGTTTATCGAACGAAAGATAAAATTGTCGACACGACAAATATTTTGGGCGTCCAAGCAAAAAAGTGCAGTAGTGGGGTATTGAGTTAAGACTAGATTCGGTTAAACATTTTTACCACTGGTAGACAAAACGATATATTATGCCGACGAGAATCGATAAAATGGCTCGATAAAATTTTATCATGTTGCGCATCCTAGCTCCACAGATCAATTTTAGTTTTTTGCTTCAGAATAAAAACGCTATTTAAATATTAAACTAACACTATATTGAATCGTGGTATATTTATAAAATAAAGTAATTTACACATAGGTACATAATATATGTATAATATGTGGTAAAACATAATATTATTTCTACATATTGTAACATTACATATTATATGTATTTTATAAAAGCTATATTTCTGCCATCGCTTTTATAAAACCTACAAAAATTGGATGCCGATAAGCAATAACATTTTAACTCACGTTATTGATACAGAACGCTTTATTGAGAGTTATAGATCGTTTTTTTTAATTATGTGTTTACCTTATTACATTTATTAAATACCAACAAATTGTTGACACAAAATGGTGCTATAATTTCAAAACACGATTTACTCAAAATTTATCCAGTGTGGGTTAACACACTATCGCTTATCTATGTTCAATTAGTGTTGTAATATTATTTGTGAGATAGCAATGAATTTATAAAATTCTCATTAAAAACACACTCATTTGTAGTACAATATAAATGAATATCCAAAGATATTGATAACTAATTTTAGTATACAAACTTAGTTATTTTTTCTCGTCCACGTATGAAGAGTCCCGTTTTTGGCTCACTACTGAGTAGTGGCAGGTTTTTGTTAAAGTTGTACATAAAAATGATGTAAATAAAGAGTTATGTATTTTTTGATCCCAATATTGTAGGAATAAAAAAAAATTGTAGTTATTAGTACAATATTACTCCACTTTAGTTCTAGATATCATGTACGTATCAATAAAACTAGTGTTAAGTTCTATTTTTCTGGTCATATTTTTATTTTTGCTGCCTTATTATGTATACTATTGACAGTAACTTTTTTTTTTCAAGTATTCTCCCGTGTCACTTATTGCCTTTCAAATTAGATTGAAAGTAGACTTTGTTACTTAATAGGCCAATACATATTAGAAATGCTGTTTTTTTAGAGTTCCGTACCCAAAGGGTAAAACGGGGTCCCTATTACAAAGACTTCGCTGTCCGTTCGTCTGTCACCAGGTACCGTGAAAGTTAGACAGTTAAAATTTTCACAGATGATGTATTTCTGTTATAACAACAAATACTAAAAACAGAATAAAATAAATATCTAAGGGGGTTCCCATACGACAAACGTGATTTTTTTGCTCTATATTGATAACGGCAACAAGTCATCATTAGGCTGGCTCATTTAGTTATATATTCACTTTAAAAATAATTAAATTAAATTAAAACAAATATTTAAGGGGAGCTCTCCATACAACAGACATGATTTTTTTTTCCGTTTTTATAGAACCCTTCGTGCGCGAGTCCGACTCGAACTTGGACGGTTTTTTAAATTTTTGATAACTTTTATTGTTCCACTATGGGATATATTTTTCCCAGCCATTTCGATTGTATGGAAAAAGATAAACACAATATTTCAAATCTTTTTAGTGGAGAGAGAGGTCTATGTAACCAAAAGTCTTTAAACTTTTTTTTAATCACACATGTTTTTGGTATTTTTACTATATTTAGTGGTTTCTTATATTTATATATTGTGTTTAATAAGTTTTAAGTGATCATGAAAATGTAATGTGATATTATAAATGCCATTAACGAGTATTGTAAGACGATACGAGAAAAAAAAGGAAAGTAAAATATTTGATGAATAAATAATTTTCATCTGACAAAGTGGTTTTATTATATTATATTTGTTTATGTTAAAAATGAGCATATTGCACCTACATATATTGCGCGTTTTTATGCCTTTTCCAATTGAATAGCTGGTCCCGAAGTTAAAGATAGTTTTAAATTGTAGGTTTTATTTTTGCCGCAAATAATGGCAAAATTCGTTTATCAGTTCATTTGGAGTAAATTGAAACATTGTAAGCATTTTTACATAGGAATTTATTTTTCGATATAACATGATATTTTTAGCTACATTGGTATTACAAAACTAGCGTAAGTATAAATAAAGTTTGAATAGAGAAAAATTATAAATGTTAAAATATGGAATTTAAAAAAAATCCAAGATTCAAACACAAACATGGGAGAAATCTTAGAAAAAAATATAATACCAAAAGGATAATTAACTTTAAACCTTATTACCTAAAGATTCACAAACGGAACTTTTATTATGGCAAAAATTAAAAAGTTTCAAAATGCATATTTAATGCAATTTTTAACCAACTTCACAATTGCTAGGTACGTAAATAAAATTTGGTACTGATTATAACGTCGGCGATAAGCTTTCAAACATAATACAGGAAGACTTTAAATATAAGTTTTGCAGGAAATTATTACGAAATAAAAAAATGCAATTTATATTATTTAGCTGTCCCACGCATTTACAGTGAATGTGTAAGTTTATTCTGTTATAAATACGGAAATCACACAAGTCCAAGTCACTTGAGTGTCTAGTTTTAGTGGCAAGGGCGAATATTAAGATAAAAATTTGAGAAAATTAACTAAACTAAAATGATAGGAAAATAACATACCAATTCTAAATACAAATTAGAGTCCGAAGCGATTGCTCGTACACAAGAGTTAATTAGATCTGAAATTATAACGATCTTTGGACTCAAATCAACAATTACAACATGCAAGATCTATTAAGAGTCTTTATTAGGTGACTATATACAAACATAGAATGTTCCCTTGTACGTTAAGTAGTAATGACTTTTTTTAAATACATTGAACCAACAATGTTACTATAAGAAATTCATTATACAAACTTACGAATATAGGTCTTATAGTCAATAGATAAACATATTAAAAAAGCTTAATAATAAATCAATATATAAGTAATTGTTGATGGGAGCCTGCAGATCAATATCTATCTAAGTTTAAAAAAACTCTAGGATCAAGTTATATTCATGGTTCATGGACAACGATTGTCGTCGTATGTACCGGATATAAAAACATAGTATTGGAATGACAAAATGTAAAATGACGTTATTTTCTACAACGTCACACATCTGGGAAGGATTGACGACGCAGTGGTCACCGTGCCTCTCCGCTTATCGAGTGGTTCCGGGTTCAATTCCCGGCGGAGATGGACATTGTGCGACGAAAGCAGGGTTCCATTTTCCAATCAGATCGGGTTTATACATATTATATCTACACTACAGTATAATAAGTGTAATAATATATTATAGTGAAAACCACGTTTGCTTGGTTTCCACGACACAAGCTCATATCTTAGTGTTGGATCAAGTGTGATCTGTGAGTTATAATTATAATGTTGTAATTATCCAAATCCATGCTTAAAACTTGACGCTAGAGAGAACCAGTCGTCGCTCCAGAGCCCGTCTCCGTGGCCGAGGGTTCACATCACGTAGACTTTTTCGACGCGCTTCATGCAGAACACCTCCTTGGTGGCTGGGCAGATGATGGAGCCTTGTTCCTTCATCATTTGCTTCAAGGCCTGCAAACGAATGATAATGATTTGTTACTTTGATTGCAATCTCATTAAATCAAGTCGCGTTTCGTGCACCAAATTGCAACTGGCGTTTCGATTACCGGGAAAAATTAAGGAATTTAATGAGTGTAATGTAGCAACGCACGAGTCCCGTGCACCACGCCTCAATCAACGTGCACAGTGCCCCAAACAATATGCCCCTTGCCACAAACAACGTGTACAGTGCCCCAAACAATATGCCCCTTGCCACAAACAACGTGTACAGTGCCCCAAACAATATGTCCATTGCCATAAACAACGTGTACAGTGCCCCAATATGTCCATTGCCACAAACAACGTGTACACTTGTACAGTGCCCCAAACAATATGTCCATTGCCACAAACAACGTGTACACTTGTACAGTGCCCCAAACAATATGTCCATTGCCACAAACAACGTGTACACTTGTACAGTGCCCCAAACAATATGTCCATTGCCACAAACAACGTGTACACTTGTACAGTGCCCCAAACAATATGTCCATTGCCACAAACAACGTGTACACTTGTACAGTGCCCCAAACAATATGTCCATTGCCACAAACAACGTGTACACTTGTACAGTGCCCCAAACAATATGTCCATTGCCACAAACAACGTGTACACTTGTACAGTGCCCCAAACAATATGTCCATTGCCACAAACAACGTGTACACTTGTACAGTGCCCCAAACAATATGTCCATTGTCACAAACAACGTGTACACTTGTACAGTGCCCCAAACAATATGTCCATTGCCACAAACAACGTGTACACTTGTACAGTGCCCCAAACAATATGTCCATTGCCACAAACAACGTGTGCAGTGCCCCAAACAGTATGGTCCTTCCACAAACAATATGTCCCTTGCCACCAACAATATGCCCCTTGCCACCAACAACGTGCACCGTGCCCCCGTCCCTCTCACCTTCTCCCCGTAGACCTGGCCGTTGGGCAGCACCATGGGGTGGTTGTGCTCGTTGAGCGGCGCGCGCGAGATGCGGCACACGAGCCGCGAGTGCGAGCAGTGCGCGTGCGGCAGCTGCGCGGCGAGCGCGTTGAGCGGCGCCGCGCACGACGGGCAGCCGGGCACGCGCGCGCCCGCGCTGAAGCACTGAGTGCATCGGCTATGTTAAGGAGTCATAATTGTCGGTGTCGAGTTCCAATTTTAATTTTTTTAAACCAATAAATTAATTTATTAATTAACTTCGCTTGCCTCAATATGTCACGATGCGGCGGTATGCCACTCGTTATGATATCCCGCTTCATCGCCTTAAATCCGTTTTGGATTTTAAAAAAAATAGTCAGTTCGAACTTCTGGCGGGATGATAGCAGAAATGGACGTGTTAGTTTTATTTCTTTGTTTTATTATCGTGGTTAGTATTGAATGTATAATGGTGGATTTTGTATAACAGTGATCGATTAGTGATGAACAGTGAGCGGAAATAGTAATATGAAATGGGGCGTTTTTTGAGATGTTGTCGTTTTAATATAAAACTTTCCATAGAGCGTCCTATTCGGGTTCAACTGTGGAAAGTTGCTGCCAAAAGTTCCTACCAATGCATTTCGATGTAAATAACTACAGAAGAAAAAAAAAACAGAAATGGCTGTATAGACTAAGTTTCCTTTGCCTGCCTCGAAAGGGGGCAAACTTAACCAAAAAAAACGCCTGATCAACACAATAATATGTTTCACAGGTTACGTGATTATGCAGTCCAAGTACCTATAAAAACTTTGTCTATAGGAAAAAAATTGAGTTGCATACATGCATACATACATACATACATACATACACAGCAAGTTAAAAGGTTTTAAAAAGCGTATAATTATGTTAAGTAAAGGATATGGCGTGTTGAGCGCGGTGAGGCCGAGCTGCAGGCACACGGGCAGCGCGGCGAGGCGCGCCGGGTGCAGCAGCCGCGCGTGCTCCCAGCGGAACTGCGCCACCAGCTGCGCCCAGCGCTCGGCGCACAGCAGCGAGCGGTACGGCTCCAGCTCTGCGCGACGCGTTTTGCACATTATGAGAAATTTTATGATTTATTTCAATTTTTATTCTGACAATTCATTTTTTTTTGTTTTCTTTTTGATTGATTTTGTTTTATTATCCTCCTTATTATATTTGGATATTTGGATTTGGATTGTTTTATTTTAATTTTATTCTGCATAAACTTGCACGCCAATACGGCGAATATGCGGTCAAATATTTTATATAAATTGACATCTAGTTGTACCATATTCTTGCGATTAAATGAATTAAATGAATTAAATTTCTCGTGTCTTACATGCATCCGACAAAAATTACTATGCGCGTGGGTGTCTTATCCGACATTTCTTGTAGTATGTACGGTCCCATATAACAACCGAAGCGACTGAATGTCGACACGAAAATGTTTTATAATGTGCAAAAAGCCTAACGGACGTTTGGCGTGATTTCATCAGAAATGAGCGTCAGTTATATTTCTCAGAAGGAGCACGAAAATTTTCGCTCTCGTCCATTCAATATCGAAGCGTTTTTTTGTATAGAAAATGAACAGCGTCATTACTGTTTTACAACTAATATGCAGGCGCAGGCCGAGGGGGGGGGGGGCCACGGGTGACATGAACCCCCCCCCCCCCCCCCCCCCCCCCCCCCCTAATGAATTGGATCCCACAAAAATGGATTAGTGGGGGGGGGGGTCATGTCACCCGTGACCCGTGTAATAAAATTGTATATCGTGCAATATAGTCGAATCGAAATAGAATTTTGATTGTGTATACCTTGTCATCACGCCCATAAAATGAGAGACAGAGAAGAATAAGAGAAGAAAATACTTTTAAGTGGTATAGTATGTGTGTGACTGACCGGTGTCCTTGGGGAAGGCGAGCATGCCCATGCAGTGCTGGATGTCCTTGAGCTGCTCGCCCTCGAAGGCGGCGAAGTGCTTGCGCGCGTAGCGCACCGCCTCCAGCCGCTTGTCGGCGCGCACCAGCTCGATGAACTCCTGGCAAAGGGACCGTTCGACGTGTTAATGAATTAACTGTAAACCTGATACACCCCATTTAAAAAAATAAACAATAATATGATTAAAATATATTTTATGTCGAAAAAAATTATACTTTAAAAGTTATTTCAACATTAGTTTGGAGGTGACCTATCTACGAAATTTCAAGCGCTACGCCCGCGCCTACGTGTCAATGACCGATTCGAATTTTTCGCTATACGGGCGGCGTATGCGTCAAATATTGTATTATAAAAATTTAGACATGGGCTAGTAAAAATGAAAAAAATATAACCTATATTAAAACATGCTGCGATCGATTCGGAAGTCGATTCTGAGCAAACTACTTTCTAGTTTTCAGTTAATTCATTGAAACGATGTATATCAAATGCGTGGACCTTCCCCCCTACCTTCCTTAACGTGTGACGTACTTTACGGATGGATCCTAATTTTTATGTTTATAAAATACATATATGCAAACAGTATACATAAATATACTATAAAATAAGAATATTATGACTGTCATACAAAATGGATATTGGAACGTAGTGATTACCTTATCTCTGGATATCGGTAAGGGAAGTACGTACAAAATGACATACACGGACAAAATGACACAGGCATCATATTTCCAATTCTGCCGCTTCTGGCCCGTTATAGACAACTACATCACGTGACACTCCCGGCTCATACCAACCTGTCAAAATGTGAACTCGTGCCAGTCTTTCGTTAGGGTCTCATGGCCGACGACAAACATTGGTAAGTTACGAGTTTTTTTCAACTGCAGGGAGTTTTTTATATTAATATTATATTTCTCATGGTTTTACCTTGCGTATACATTTATTGCATCCCTTAAGTACTTATTGTTGTATTTGAATAGTTTTTTCCGTGAATAATATTCATTTTGCATTTATTGTTGAATTTTTTATTTTTATAACGCTATATGGCCAAAATGACATACATAGGTAAAGGACAAAATGACATAGGTATGTATGTATAAAAATGAGCCTAAAGTTCCTTCAGAGAAGAGAAGACGAAACATTAAGGTACTAAAACCGTATTCAAAGAAGACAGTGAAGAAGAAAATTGGCCAAGCAACGCTCAAGATGATGAAGAGGATTGCTCTTGCATATATTGCAATGATCTTTTTTCCCTATCAAAACCTGGAGAAGACTGGTTGCGGTCTCAGACCAAATAAAAGTTGCGGTGTTTAAAATGTTCGCATTGGGCCCACACCTCTTGCGCGGACGTTTCTAAACGAACCAAGTGGTTTATTTGCGAGCTTTGCCTTTGATTTTTATACTTTTGTCATGTATGTCATTTAGTCCATATGTGGTATGCCATTTTGTCCATACGCTATGGAACAAACAGATTTTGTTGATCTTAATAAAATTTAAATTATTTGTTTTTTCTAGTTTGTTTATGTTTTAAACATCTTTTAGGATTGAAAGGTATAAAACCAAAGATTACTGGTGTACAATATGAATGTACTGTGATTTATCAATAAAGAGTTATTACCTAAAAACAAAACTATATGTCATTTTGTACGTACTTCCCCTATATCACATTTTTATATCGGATATTATATATATAAAAAATATCCGATATTTTGATATAAGTAGTAAATATCGGATATTTTCGCACCCTGCAGTCACGTCCCGTCAACAACTCATGATGAGGGGCATTGACTTGATGAGACAGCTTGTACCCCCTCAGCGGTTCGCGCCCGTCTTGGACGGCTGACGTCCCTCAACAACTCGTGATGAGGGGCGATAAGTTGTTGAGGGGGCAACTCGTACTCCCTCGTCGGCTCACGCCCCTCGAGAGTCAGTCCGCCCCCTCGAGATACAGTTCGCCCCCTCGAGATACAGTTCGCCCCCCTCGAGAGTCAATCCGCCCCCTGGAGTCAGTCTGACCCCTCGAGATACAGTTAGCCCCCTCAAGGGTCAGTCCCCCACCGTACCTGCACCCGTATCTTGAACTCCATGGTGGAGTTGAGTTTGCGCAGCTTGGACTTGTTGTCGGCGCACCACTGCAGGCAGCGCGCCGTGCGCCGCTGCGCCAGCTCCGCCTCCACCTCCGCCGCCGCCGCGTATATGTCTGCGGCCATAGACATTTTTTTTTTTTCGTTTATTTATCCTATACATATAATATAGGGAAGGCTAAGAGTACAGGGCCCATACAATTCTGATGTGTATTATTTTAACAATAAAAAGGCCTAAGCCATTTCTTTTTCATTTTATCTTCTTTTCTTTTTTTTTCGTCTTTCTCTTTTTATGTCATTTTCTTGTTGTAATTCATTTTATTTTATTCTGTTTCATTCCTTGTGGTGAGTGTCTTGTGTTCTCTTTGTTCTCTTGAAGAGAAGAGAATATACCAGAGGCTAAACTAGAGGCAATGTGCATCGTTTAAGAGCGGATGCTCACAACTTTTAAAAAATTACTTTGCTGTGGCATTTGGATATTTTTCTACGGAGAGGAAATTTTGAAAACAGCCTAGATAAATGCGTAACCAAATTGATGACAAGATGGACATGTACATTGTACAATAACGCGAGTGAAAGCGGAAAATTCTTGTGATTATTATAATTCATCTATTATGTATATACTTATATACTTATACTATATAAGGTACTTTGTGTCCCCGATTTTTTTTCATTATTTCAATTCCCGCGGGGACTCCGAAATTAACACGAGTGAAACCGCGGAGAGCAGTTATTATTATTTTTCTTCTTTTCTATGGACTTTCGCATATGATGCATTTAGCCAGTTTCAAGTAAAATTTATAAGATAAATATATTTTCTATTAAAATGCTTCGTTGTACGGTTTGAACTTGCAAGCCACGGTACTGTAGCTTGCAAGAACTTTCTCGGAGCTCTTGGAGGAAACCGAAGAAATCAGCTCGAAATGTTATATATCTTCTTGAGCACATAAAAAAGCGTCCCTGTGAAAATTATTGTCCAATACAGCACCCTATAACACAACAAAATTTTTAACCATTTTTTATTGACATGAAACTAAATGACCAAACCGCCATCTTTGATTCCCGCCAAAAAACTCGTTAGTCACTATCATACGGCGCCGGCGACTTACCCACGTTGGTCAAGTCGCGGATGCCCTTGGCATCGGCGAGTTTGTTCGCCGAATCGTAGTAGCCGTTCCTCAGGAAGTAGTCGATCAGCATCCGGTCGAGGCGGACCTTGCGCCACTGCATCTGCGCCGCCTGGAACACATTATACTTGCATTCAGCGTCATATCTCTAAATGAACGGTTTACTATAAAAAAATATACAAATCACTATATGTTTGCCTTTAATTCTTGAAGAGTACCCTCGATTTCTCCAAGATCCCATCATCAGATCCCGACTTGGTGGCAATGGGACCAACTTGGGACTATACCCTTTTAAACAAAAAAAAGATTTTCCAAAGCGGTCCAACCGTCTTCGAGTAATCGGTGAACATACATAAAAAACACACACACATACAGCCTCCTCCTCCTTTTCATAATGCAGAACCTCCTCCTTTTTAGAAATCTGTTAAAAAAAGTATTGCTTTTATGAAACAAACTAGCCGTTCCCAGCGGTTTCACCAGTGATAATTTCGGAGTTCAAGTGGGGATTACGCGAAAAAAAGTACTCTATGCCCTTCTCTGTACCACTGACAATGTGTACGCAAAATTGCATAATGATCAGATAAGACGCTAAAGCGTGAAAGAGTAACAAACAAATAAATTCACATTCTGATTTATAATTAGTAGGGAGTGGTTTCGGACTTTAGGTAGGTAATTTGTATGTTCTTTTTGAACCTAGATTTTTCGCACATGCTGAAGTTGGAAACCAAAAAAAAAAACATTGAAATTAATATAGTTACTTGGTAAGTTACTTGGTATCAACTTATTTCGAAATTACATAAATAGAGAAGGGGATCAGAATTCAGATTCATGAATGGATCCTAGTAATCCTAACAAAATATTAGAATAGCGAATGTGAACTTATTGGTTTGTTACGCTTTCACGTCTAAACTACTCAACCGATCATCATGAAATTTTGCATACAAGTTGTCAGAGGTACAGAGGACGACATAGGGTACTTTCAATCTCGGAATTCTCTCGGGAACACCGAAACTAACCCAGATGAAATCTTAGAGAACAGTGGTTTCTGTTCTGTGGGCAAAACAAAAACAGATCTCTTCTTCATACCCTCGCTCGCGGAGAGGTGTCGCTCAGGGACTCGGCGTGACCCTTGAGGTGCTCCAGACGTTTCTTGCACACGTTGGCCGCTTGCAGCTCCTCGGAGATAGCCTCGGACGCTTTGCGTTTCATCGTTGTCAGTTTTTCCACCTGACCACCACGGTTTGTCATGTCAAATTATGTTAAAATGACAATTAATTATGAGTTATATAGAACCACACACCGGAGTCCCTGTATTTTTTTTTAACCGACTTCTACAATTAGGTTATCAAATCGGATCGAATGTATATTTGTTCGGGCATAACTCTGTCATATACCTATAGACGGATTTGCAAAATTCTTTTTTTGTTATATAGATATTTATTTACAAAATTACAACATTGAATAAGGCTACATATAAAAATATAATAAGACTCAAGTTACTGTAACTGAACAGAATAACCTTCGGTTGCCCGACCAGCTAACCTTATCGGGAAACCGGACGGACGCGAAAACCATGCGTTTACTGGCGGGGTTACAGTAACCAAGAGACGTCATAGGCGCAACGCGACGTGCTGATAAGAAAATTTGTCACTTATTATACATGCGTACAAGTAAATGAGGAGTAGGTACTATTAAAAACCGTCAAAAGTAGCCATTTTTATCACTTTTTTGTTTGAACGTTTCGATATCAAGTGTGCTGCAGAATCATCATCGAAATCTAGTAAATACCCTATTTTTTAGTGAAATTGTAGTACCTAGTTATTTTTTATTTCACAGTCCTTTAGTGTTTGTAAACCTGTGAAATGTTTGTTTAATAAAAAAATAAATAAATAGTTTTTTTTTGAGGATTTAATTTTTTAAACGGGTGGCGTTAGTTTAATCCCTTCTTGTAGTAGATATGGGTAGGCACAGATACCCCTATACTTGTTAGGGGAACAAACTGCAGTAAAGTTGGGTTTTGGTCCGGCGTTATACACGTCTACCGGGCATTTAGTCTAAATGTCCGTAAATGCCGGACGAAAACCCATCACTCAACTGCAGTGGGTATAGAATAGGAATAACTTAATTTACTAATAAATAAGTTCAATGATGTGTTGAAATAGTTCCCTTACATTTGAGTTTGGAAAGAGTAAATTTGTATTTTTATTTTGTATACATTTATTGCTTCTTGCTCTCGTGCATGCTGTGGCGACCTATAATTGAGGCAGCGCCATAATTTTTTCATTATAATATCCTATATTGTATCACTACCAATGTTACGGTGTATGCTTTGTTGGTCGTTCTTTTGAATAAATAAATAAATAACTCAACAATACACATAAACATAAATGGACGCAGATAAGCAATAACATGTTAACCCACAAAATTAAGTTATTGATTCAGAACGATTTATTGAGAGTTAGGGAACGTTTTTTAGTTGTGTTTTTACCTTATTACATTCTTAAATATGTAACTAAATATTGAACATAAAAAATGTTGACACAAAATGGCGCTCCTACTTTTAAAACACGATTTACTCAAAATTTCTCCAGTGTGGGTTAACACACTATTGCTTATCTATGTCCAAATATAACATCACAAACCTGAATTATTGTGATCACTACTAAGCACACTCAAAATAACCTATCTTATATACTTGTAGCAAAAATTCACAATAATCTGTATGAGAATTAATATTTATCAAAATGTTTTACCAAGACACTTTTCCTAGTTATTACAAAATTTGAAGAATATGGGTAGGGTAGTTAAAAATAACTTGTGACCTGCATAATTTTATTTTTCTCATGTCATCACTAAATATTATAACTTAGTCCTCCGCCGCGTTTGTCTGTCTGTTCGCAATAAACTCAAAATCTACTGAACAGATTTTTATGTGGTTTCCACCAATAGACAGAGTGATTCAAAAGGCAGGTTTATGCATACATAATTATTATTAAAAAAGTCCTCCACCATGTTTGTCTGTCTGTCTGTTTGTTATAAACTCAAAACTATTGAACGGATTTTCATGTGGTTTTCACCAATAGACAGGTTTATATGTATATTTTATCCTGGAATTCTCGCGGGAACTCCGAAATTACCGCGGGTGAAGCGGAGCAAGCTAGTGCTTTGATATTTTTGTCAGGAAGCAGTTTTGTCAAGAGAGCCATGTGTTTAAGCTCAGTTTGAGATACTAAGGTGTAAATTGTTTTGATGTGTGGTATATTCACTACTAATGGAAGAGTTAAGTACACTGTAGATTTTAAAATTAACACAACCACTTGACAGTTATAAATTGGGAACAACTGTTGATGTTGTTTTTCATTATAAAGAACTTTTTTTATTACCAGATACATTTACACAAATAAGTAAATGTGATTCCTAATATGAAGGTACTATTATGCAATAATAACACAATATGGACAAAAAAATAGTTTGCATGAACTACAAAGTGTCTTACCATTCCCCCGAGTAGTGTATCAATCTTTTCAGTGGTTACATTGTCCTCTTTGCATTTAGCTTCTATTTCAGTAGAACAGTTGGCCACTTGTCTTGCTTCCACATCGACCACCCTCTGAGCATTGCGGTAGCGTTTGTTGAACACCTCATATGGCACCTGTATTTCATTCGGGAAACTGATTTCACTATGACCTTAACATAATATCACCCAAAGAAGGTGTGCCCAAAGAAGTGACACTTATAAAAAATAATGGACAATGTGTTTTTAGGCATATAAAATACTAATTTGAGACTTTTACTACCTAGAGTGTTAAGAATTGCATTACAGGCACTCTTGTTATCAAGAGATGAGTTGGATGAAGTAAATCAGGGTCTAAAATGGGATTTATAATAACACTTAATACTTTACAACACAAAGATCTACTTGATCCCACACTAAGTGGTAAGCTTGTTGTGGAAACCAAGCAAACATGGTATCCTTAATTTTTTTTAAAAAGACTTAGCACAAATATTGTCAAAATATATGTCATGGAGAACATGATAACCTCCAGTATGTAAGATCTAGACAGAGACAGCCATGGGCGTACCGAAAGAGGCAAGGAGGGGCTGCTGGCTCCCCTGGATCTTGTTAACATCCGAACTAACTATCTAATTTTGTCGATAAAAGTTAAGAAAAAGAACTTTTTGCCATGCAATACAATACAGGTATACTTAAATTACTTTCCAAATAAATCCTATCCTACTAATATTATAAATGTGAAAGTGTGGGTGTTTGGATGTTTAGATGTTTGGACGTTTGGATGTTTGTTACTCAATCATGCAAAAACGGCTGAACGGATTTGGATGAAATTTGGCATGCACGTTGTCAGGGGTACAGAGAAGGACATAGGGTACTTTTTATCCCGAAATTCCCGCGGGAACTCAGAAATTACCGTGGGCAAAACCGCGGGGCACAGCTAGTATTGTATAATTAAAGAATTTATATGATTAATTACCTCTTTTATTTGTTTATTTATTTGGCTAGATGCTTATTAAAATCTGATTTGTCCCCTTGGCCCAGAACCAATCTGATTTGCCCCCCGCCCCCCGGCCTAGAACCTGGGTACGCCCATGGAGAAAGCACAGATACATTTAAAAGAAGGGAAGTTACCACTCGAGAATATTTGGAGCTGCAATCACCTGACTCAAATGTTAAACTCGTTTAAATTTTGAGCTACAAACGATATCTCTGGGCATTATATATATCTATAGCATTATTGACATGTCACAAAAAGGACACGGATTTCCACGATTAATTAAATACTTAGTACACGAAAGTTCAAAAATTTGTGGCTTACAATGAAGTAGATACATTTTGCAACAAAAACGTAAAAAATTAGGATGGTCCATTAGTGTTCGGTTACAAGAGAGCTAGCAGAGGTCCTTGGACGTCTTTCCTAAATACGTAATAAAAATATCTTATTCGATTAACCTTCAATCCATAGGACTAGATTAGTTTGAACATAAAAAATAACACTCACCTTAAGCGTGGCATGTTCCATTGACTTTATTTCGTTCATTTTAATTATCGATTACAACTTTTTGTCTTGATACTTCTGAGTCCTGGAAATCTCAGTCGCTGTGCGGAATCCTACAATGAAAACAAAACTCAGCTGTTCTATTCTGCTATGTAGGACGTAGGTACTACACTAATGTCACAGACCAACAATTGACACGTTACACGGTTTAAACACGAGAGAACACGAAGTGATGAGTAACTACATAGAAAAGTGAAAGAATTTTATAAATCGGTTCTATAGATCCAGAGATTATACCCTACAACATCGCAAATTCCAGAGTTACCGCGGGAATTCCGGGATAAAAAGAACTATAAGTCACTCAGGATCACTGTAGCTTCCTGTAAGTGAAAGAATTTTCAAAATCGGTTTAGTAGATCTAAGATCCAGAGATTACCTCCTACAATTGAATATTTCCAATATTACGCGCAGAAAGCCAACTGAGAACTCACCTGTTGTGCCCATATCCCGCTCACCGGAGGGCGTTGAGTCCGCTTCGGAGCTACAACTGCTTCGGGAGCAAATAACACATCTAAATGAACAGCTAACTGATGCCGTTTCTACAATAGGGTACTTGTATGAAATTTATAATAAGAAATTTTGTAAATATTTCAAAAATAGAGCCTTAGAAAAGCGTTATCGTGAAAGATTTACTAAAAAAATTTCAATAGTTTCCAAAATATTCAACTTTTAATTTTGTGAAACGGAACGTTGCAACGAAACACCAATCACAGCTAAGCTTGACACATGACGTCACTTTTATTTTTTTAGGAAACATTTACCTCTTTCAGAGAAGGCAAAAGAAACAGAAGAAGTGCATACAGTACAGTACATACTCTTCAGTACATATTTAACCTGGCCATATCTTCAGGTGAGCATCCAAGTCGCTGGAAAGTTTCGCGTGTGACGCCTATTCCCAAGACAAACTATTTGACAAATGTTGAGAATCATCGCCCAATTGCTATTCTGTCAGCGGTAGCCAAACTGTTTGAATCAATTTTGAGCAAACTTGTGTCTCCGCAGATTAGGCCACATCTGTGTGACTCCCAGCATGGATTCCGATCGAAGCGCTCCGTGGACACAAACCTTTTGACACTATCTAATTCTATATCACATCATTTAGATCGGGGGTCACAAGTTGATGTGCTTTATTTCGATTTTCAAAAAGCATTTGAACGAGTACTTTGTACGAGTATGACGTACTTCTTAATAAACTAAGCGGTATCGGATTCTCGCCCAAACTACTCAAGTTCTTTGCCAGCTACTTGCGAGACAGGCAACAGTACGTCCGATTCGGTTGTTTCGTGTCCGAACCATATAAAACAACTTCTGGTGTCAGTCAAGGTTCAGTTTTGGGCCCTTTACTATTTGGCATTATGATCAATGACTTGGCGACTATTCCTCAACAATCAAGGTGTCTACTTTATGCTGACGATCTCAAGCTTATCTGTGCAATAAAACGAGAAACCGATTGCAAATTGTTACAGGAAGACATTGACCGGGTATACCCAAGTGGAGATTGGCCAACGGGCTTCTTTTTAATGCATCTAAATGCTCTGTCATAACATTTGGCCGCTCTCGTTATCCCCTCTTGGCCAAATACGCACTGGGCACCGAGTCTATAGTCCGTGTGAGTACAATGAAAGATTTGGGTGTAAGTCTTCGATATACAACTCTACTTCCACGAGCACATGAAGTCTCTGGCTACAAACTGTTATCGAAGATTGGGATTTGTCCTTCGTAACGCTCGTGACTTTGATGACGCCAGGGCCATTAAAGTGATTTTCACTGCTCTTGTAAGGCCCGCGATTCGGTCCGTATAACCAAGATTGGTTGGTAGGACCCTGGGTTGGAGGTGGTTGCTCTTGTAAGGAGTAAGCTGGAGGCAGCCTCAGTAGTATGGAACCCGTATGAGGTGACTTATGTTCTTCTTCTGGAGAAGATCCAAAAGGCGTTTCTAAGATTCTTGTACAAGAAAGTATATAGTTACTATCCATGTTTTTATCCAACAAAATTCTTACTTGGAGCCCTTGGTTTCAACTCCTTGGAGGTGAGGCGCAACTTTAGTCTTTTGACAATGGCGTGTGGAACACTACGCGGAGATTCTGACTGTCCTGAGCTGGTGGCGCAACTGCTGCGTTTGTATGTTCCCCCAGTGCCCGCATATTGTTTCCGACCTCGCTCGAACCATGTGTTGGCGATACCGTCGGCGCGAACTGTGTCCCACTCCCATAGGAACTCTCCGCTTGTCCGTGCCATACATTGCCTCAACACGCTTCTCGCATCGGCTCGCGACTGTGATTTGTTTGCCAGTCGATGGATGAGTGTGCGCGATGAGTGCTTGAGGTATTGCGAGCGGATGAACGTATCAAAAATTTAGCATCTTAAATTATTTTATTGTAACTCTTTATCAGTCTTTATCAGTATTATCATTGTATTTCTTATTTTTAATTTCACAGTGTATTAGTATAACTGTAAAGCTGTGAGAAATTTTGTGTAATAAATAAATGAAATAAGTCTGTATTGGGCGGTGGGCCTGAGTTTTTTCAGGATTCTGAAGAAAAAAAAATTCAACTGATTCATGAAAATTTTAGGCACACCTATAGCGATTTGGGTATTTTTTTTTTATAGTAAATCGTTCATTTGCTTTCGGAAAGAAAAAATCGAAAAGTGGAACTGATGATGAAGACCACAGATGGTCATCGGAACTACTCAACAATAATATGTATTTCACGGGTCAATTAGGGTAATTGCATGAAATTTACAATAAGAAATTGTGTCAATATTTCAAAAATAGAGCCTTAGAAAAGCATTATCGTGAAAGATTTACTAAAATTCCCAAAATTCCAAAATATTTAACTTTTAATTTTGTGATATTTTTTTATTTGGTGAAGTTTACCCCTTTCGGGGAAGGCTGAAAGAAATTTAGTCCATATAGCCAATTCAGTGGTATATTTCTTCTTCTGAAGTTATTTACATCGAATTCGAAATGCATTGGTGAGATGCATTTCGATGCTTTACCGGAACTTTTGGCAGCAAATCTTCGCAGTTGAATCTTAATAGGACGCTCTGTGGGAAGTTGTATAGAAAAACGAAAACCTCCCGGCGAACGCCCCATTTCATCTTATTTCATTGTTTCCGCACACCGTTCATCACTAATGGATCACTATTTAATTGGTCCATGCTATTATGCAAAGTCCACCATTTTCACACAATATGTGCTAATATGGGACGCGATGCAGTAAGGGGTTCACAATAAAGTAATTTGCAAAACAAAGAAATAAAACTGACGTCCACTCTGCTAAAAATCCCGCCAAAAGTCCGCCACGCATAACATTCTACGTCACTTTTATTTTTTTTTAGGAAACATTTACCTCTTTCAGAGAAGGCAAAAGAAACTAAGTGCATACAGTCAATTTTCCTTTTTTTGAAGTTTCATGCTTTATCGGTAAGATGCATTTATCTTTAGTGGAACTTTTGGAAGTAGATTAAGAAGGCGTAACGTGACGTCATTCTGCGTTTTGGCGGTAAAGTCAGAAGTAGGAACTTTGAAACGCTCTATATTTTTTTTTTTCTTTATATGAAAAAAAATTCATGCAAGTACTTACCCTATTGTTGCAAAAAAACAATCGACCGAATCGAAAATTGTGCTATTGCACATTCGATTGTCGATTTGGTAGTTCTTCACCAGCATTATTCGAATAACAATCAACAAACTATTTACTACTGACTACTAATTAGTAAGTACTAACTGCGACACGTGCGTGTCGTGTTGTGTCGATTGTTTGAACTAGTCGTACTTATTTAGTAGTATAGTAATAACAATCGTTGAACTACTACTAACTACTGACTACTAATTTGTAAGTACTAACTGCGATGCGCGAAGCGGTGCGTGCCGTATTGCGTCGATTGTTTGAACTACTAATTTAGTAGTATAGTCATATAATAAGTGCACTGCGCTACAAATTAGTAGTTATAGTTATACTTTATCGATTAACATCAGTTGTAACTTGTAAGTAATGCTCATGACTAGTAGCGATCATAACTCGCGACTTTTGACTACTAAACTTCACAATATTAATTAATTAACTTTTAATAATAATCGCCCATCGCTACTACGAAAGTCTTTAGTCAATCGAGTCAGAAAAGAGACGAGTGTTCTCTCACTGTTCATTGGTCTGTGGTGAGAACTTTTGGCGGCATTTGAGCAAAATGGACGTCAGTTTTATTTATTTGTTTTATAAATTAGTTTCTCGTGATTATTATTCTGTAAACATGGTGGAATTTGCATAATAGTGACCCATTAGTGATTCGCTGAGAGGTTATCGTTTTACTGTATTACTTCCTCCAGAGCATTCCATTAAGGTCCAGTTGTGAAGAATTGCTTCCAGAAGTCCCGGTAAAGCATCAAAATGCATCTCACCGATGCATTTCAGTATATCTTCAGAAAAAAAATGACATCTGAATTGGCTGTACGGACTTAGTTTCCTTTGCTTTTTCTAAAAGGAGTAATATAAAAAAAGGTCTGGTGAAATCGTTTTCCCTAGTGATGTCACTCCAAAAAAACCGTAATATTACTAAAACAATCATCGGTTATCAGCTTTTTTTGTTATCATTATAATAGGGTACTTCCATGAATTTTTTTTCCAGTCTATTTTAAAGATATATGGCCTACTTAAACAAAGCAAGAAAAAAAAAAGGATAAATTAATTAAATAGAGCGTTTCAAATTTCCTACTTTGACTTTACCGCCGAAACGCGAATGACGTCACTAGTTCAAAATTACGCCTTATTAGTCTGCGATAGAAATATCACTATCGTATTAACAGGGTCATGTGACACTGACAGAGAGATAACTTCAATATCCAAAAGTGAAATTAAGGTTGAACTGTGTCGAGTTACTTCCAAAAAAATCCAGTAAAGAATTGAAATGCATCTTACCGATGTATTTTAAAGTAAAAAACTTCAGAAAATGGAAAATATGCATATGCACTTTCTTTTGCCTTCTCTGAAAGAGGTAAATGTTTCATAAAAAAATAAAAGTGACGTAATGTGTTGAGCGTGGCTGTGATTGGTGTTTCATTGCAACGTTCCGTTTCACAAAATTAAAAGTTGAATATTTTGGAAATTATCAAATTTTTTTTAGTAAATCTTTCACGATAACGCTTTTCTAAGGCTCTATTTTTGAAATATTGACACAATTTCTTATAATAAATTTCATGCAAGTACCCTATTATATTAAATCGAGAACCTAGTCCTGGCTTACGCTTATATTATCTGTGCTTACGCTCAAAGCTGCATCTGGTCTTTAGCATTAGCTGGAAGTGTGTACATTATAAGGTACTAGCTGTTCCCCGCGGTTTCGGAGATACCGCGAATATTCCAAGATAAACGTGCTTACTATCCTATATTTTTTTCTGTACCTACCCTTGACAAAGTGTAGGTAGTATGCAAATACATATGTTCATTAATTGATAAATAAAGAAGAAAAAAAGTTACGCCTGAAATAGCTATTAAAAATATCACACTTACAAAATAATTCTACAGCCAATTTCATGGATAAAAAAAATACGGTACCTCTTGACTGTTTTTCTTATTAAATATTTGTAATTTTTTTAAAGAAAAATTATTAAATGCATCTAGAATAATAAAGCAATATAAAAAGCCAGAACAACTTTTATCAAAATATTCTGCCAGAGTAAATAACATTACCATGATTCAGGAAAATTAAATTGTAAATAACAACGTCCTACGCATGGTCTAAAGTAAAACAATAGGGCGGTATTTCATTTTAAATCTTTGGTAAGTTATGTTACTTAGAATATAAGATAAATGAGTTATTCATTTATTTATGTATGCTTATTTATCTTGTAATACCAGTCGAGTAGGAAAAAATCGGTTAACCGGTAATTATCCGGTTGTTGGAAAACAAGTACACCACTAGTGTCAGCGCGTCACTTGTACAAAAGTCCGCCATTTTGTACGTTGTTGGCGGTGATTCGGGGTTTTATTTCTGGCGTTAGTGTTTGTTTTACGATTAATCGAAAAACTATTGTCCAATTAGACTTACAAACATTCATTTACTAATTTTGTGTAAAACTCTGCTTTTTATCTTTGTGGGTTACGTGAATTGTGAGTGTTCTTTACCTGGAGCGCGTGGCTGGTGATTCTTTGTTTTCGGATTCGGCGTATTTACGGTGAGTTTAACGTTCAATTAGTGCTTAATTTGTTGTTATGTCGACATTCGAGGTATGTTTAATGTTTTCGCCAACATTAATGGTACAGTAACAGTGTAATTGCAAAATGTAGCAATGTAGCGTCATCGATGCGGTGGCGCGGTCATGAGATTGTCGTGGTGTGACGATGGCGGCGGCGGCGGACATTGTACACACGGCCAGTGTGTCTCTCGCGGCCGCGTCACACTCGCATTAAAGGCGTGGGAAATGTTCAGCGTTAATATTACCTACTAATTTTCCTAAGTTGATTTTCTAGAATTATCTCAATCCTATTGCAACACGCGGTACTAAGCAATTAGTTACAAGTATCTAAGTGCTTGACCCAATTAGACGTGATCATTCAAGTCCATAAATCGTGGTGAAGTTTATGTACAGTGATTTATTTACAATAAAATTAGTGAAGTAAGTGCACAAGCATTATACCAATTCTACAAGGATTATATGCCATAGGATACATAAGAAAATAATCAGGTCAGTGTCAGTGTTTCTTCCGATTCATTTTACTTAAATTATTTAAATATTTTCTATCAATTATGTGAAACTCTGGGAATGGTAGATTTCATCAAAGTTTGTTCACCTTATAAGCTTTGTTCGGTAAAATCAACTTTATACTGTTTAACAACTTAAAAAAAATACTAAAATTTGTTTTACATACTAGCTGTAAGACAAAAACGAGACCTGATTGAATCAAAAAATGAGGGTAGCTAGGTAATTCCAAATTAGGCACCTTGTTACAAAATTTTGTTGACCAGTGTTATTTAGAAATAAAACATATAAAAGTTTTAATTGAAAATTTTTAAAAGTTTTAATTCAATAAAAAAAAAATATTCTTTTTATAATTAAAATTACTCGAGAAACTCAAATGTCAAACAATGTTCAACTTAAAAGTTAAATTAGTCTGTTGAGGATACCCCACCAACAAACTTTGGAATGCCTACTTTGTAAAAGTCTCTGAATGGATTCATTTGAAAGTTGTGAGTTTCATTACACCAACAGACTTAACAGGGTAGTTACCTATATTATTTATGTGGTTTCTGTCTTGTTGGAGTATTCTTTTGATGGCTTATTAATTTTCAGAAAGTTTATTCGTGAACTTTCTTAAATAATTTGTTAGATGAAATTTTGAAACGAATTTTATGGTTTCAAAGGATAATAATTAATATCAATGATCATTATTTATATCTAGATAGAGCGTCTTGCTTTGTTCCACTTAACTACTCTCACAAAAAATACTAAATCTTTTTGACACATAAGCTTTGTCTATATCTGATAGTATCTGTATATGTTTCTACACAGGAAATTTAAAAAACCATTGTGGTAGAGGTAAAAGATAACTACCTAATAGGAAAATATCTTATTTGTTTGATTAATATGTGTCATGTAAAGATTACAACAAAAAAATCCTAAGTAAAATATGTCCATGGGTGGAGCTTAGCTAGTTGAAAAATAGTGTAGATAGAAATATTTCGTAATATTTTATGTGGCTCTATCACAAAATTCAGTAATCCAAAATTTTTGTCCGGATGTTATGTAAAGCGCACAGTTCTCAAAAGAAAACCAATAACCACACCACACCATACCACTTCTGCCTGGAATCACAATTAAATTACTGTTGAACATGCTCTTTGACATAAGATTTCTCAATTTTATTTCCTTAACTAGTACAATATTCATATTACATTTAAAGTTATTAAATAAAATCTATAAATAATCACCCTTTCAAAAAAAAAAATCCATTTTATATCTGATTTAACAAAATTTGTATAATATTTATCAACAAAAAAATCATGAAAAGATGACACCTCACAACTGACAAAGAAATCGCACAACATACATTAAAACATAATTAACTTTTTCTTGAAATCCTTTAAAAATATAATAGTTAAATGTATCATTGAAGGTAAATTGTGTAGTATAGATTTCTATTTAAAGATTATATATTTTTGGTGACTTCCATTTTACCAGTTCTTCCAGTCTCATCATTATGTTAATACATGACAGCTAATAAAATACATACACGTCAAAGTGATGTGTTGTATGTTTTAAGACACAGCAGTTAAAGATACAAGTTTATTATAAGTAGCTATGTATTTGATTCTGACATCGAAGAACTCTGCTTCAACTGATCTACGGCAGATATGTGGATAGCAGCTACAATCTATAGAGCTATGTTCGAGACATACAGAGGTACCTACTAAGAAGTGCGCTCGAGTTTCGCATGGAGTAGGGTTGCCCAATCACGCGTTTTATTATTATTGTTATATTATACTAGCTGTGCCCCGCGGTGTTACCCGCGGAAATTTCGGAGATCCTGCAGGAATTCTGGAATGCAAAGTACCTACCCTATGTCCTTCTCTGTACCCCTGACAATGTGTACCTAAGTATGCAAAATTTCATGAGAAGCTGTGCCCCGCGGTGTTACCCGCGGAAATTTCGGAGATCTCGCAGGAATTCCGGAATGCAAAGTACCTACCCTATGTCCTTCTCTGTACCCCTGACGATGTGTACCTAAGTATGCAAAATTTCATGAGATTTCACCGACCGGAGTTCCTGCGGGAATTCCGGGATAAAAAGTATCCTATGTCCGTTTCCTGGTTCTAAGCTACCTCCCCACCAATTTTCAGCCAAATCGGTTCAACCGTTCTTCAGTTATAAGTGGAGTAACTAACACGACTTTCTTTTATATATATATATAGATAATACAAGACTGTTTATTGATGATTTTTATTTACACATGTTCATAATTTTTAAGCGCTTATTAGACTTTGCAATCTGGCAGACATATAATCGAATATAATCAGTGTAATCAAAGTTTCTAAGTTGGTTCCAATTTAGGATCAGTGAGTGAGAGAGTGAGTGATCACACTACATTAAAATGTACCCTAGTTTAGTCGATTTAGGGTACAATTTAGTGTAGTGTGATTACTCGCTCTCTCTCTCTCACACACTGATGCTAAATTGTAACTAATTTAGATTCCTAAACTTAAAGTCAAGTTGGAAGTAGTGTGTGTAATAACTGCTTTAGGGTCGTTTGTTTTTGTTATTTAGATAAGATAAAAAAATGTGTGTGTGTGTGTATGTGTGGTTGATTAATTATATCTAATGTTCACATTATTTATTTATATAATAATAATTGCAATGATTTAAATTTTATAATTTAAGGAGATAAATCTCGAAGTTTAAGACGATTGTCAAGTCGAACTGTTTGCGCGTTAACCATGCCCCTGGGAAGCAAATCGAATTTATAACATTAGCATGATAATTGTTTTTACTGGTATACATTACTGTAATCTACATTTGAAGCATTATCAATTTTTACTGTCATCCAAAGTAAAAAGTTACGGTTGAAAATCAGTCGGCAACCCTACAAGTTGAACCGTGATACACGTTTCCTATAACTACAAATATGTAATAGGTGCTTACATTCGTAACATCGAGTGTGGAAACCACATCCGCTCACACAAGCGCATTCGTGCGAAGTATACCAGTGCCGGTCGCATAGCTAGCTAGCTAACTGTAACTACATGATGTGTACACATGGACGTACAGACACGACCGGCCGGGTCGTTAGTTGATCGACTATCGATTTGCCTTCTTTTAGACATACGAGTAGTCGTCAGTAAACCTTGCAGCAAACACTTTTTACATATTTGAATTATTCTTTATATAAGGTCTAAAGCTTCAGATTGAGTGTACGAAAGTGGGTTCCGTATTGGAATACTTTCGCTCTTTTCTATTGCGTTCTTTTTTATTGTTTTTAGACTGGAAATTGTATCTTACAATAAAATTGGGTTGTATAAATAAAAGTTTTCGACCCGTTATTCAATTTAAAAAATAAAATATACCTATCGAAAATGTATTCTTGAGGTGTTTAAGATACACAAAAAAGAATCAAACTTGATAGATAGTTACAGTGATAATTTCCGTTTCATAATGATAAAATAATGATTATATTCCACCAAAAACCGGCCACTGATAATAATTACCCAGAAATCAAAAAAAGGTGCAAGATATTCAGAATCCAATTTTTCTTCTTAACATAAAAATATCGTTAATAATCCCACAGGCCGGGCTCGCGCCGCGTCTGTAATGTATGCGCATAGTTAACTAGCTAGGCAGTCGCTGACACTTGCCCGTTCGGTTTTTTGTCACAGTTTCGCGGTCTTACCATGAAAGACAGGTATATTCTAATATTAGGCTGCATCTCCTCGTTAACAATAACCAATAATAAACTTACTACTTTGTGCGTAAGGCAACGTTTTAAGTTTTACTAGTCATCGTGATTTTCTATTTCCACGAGTCATATTTTATTTGTATTATCTTAATCTAAATATATATAAATCACGTGTCACGTTGTGGACTCCGAAACTACTGAACGGATTTTGATAAAATTTTGCAACCATTTATAATATGGTCCAACTTAAAATATAGGATAGTTTTTATCCCGGAATTCCCGCGGGAACCGAAGGACATGAGAGTCCTTTTTTCCCGCAACCTCCGCGGGAACTCCGAAATTACCGCGGATGAAATCGCGGAGGACAGCTAGTCTAATATTATATATAAATCACGTGTCACGTTGTTTGTCCGCGATGGACTCCGAAACTACTGAACGGATTTTGATAAAATTTTGTGACCATTTATAATATGGTCCAACTTAAAAGATAGGATAGTTTTTATCCCGGAATTCCCTCGAGAACTGAAGGACATAGAGTACTTTTTTCCCGCAACCTCCGCGGGAACTCCGAAATTACCGCGGATGAAATCGCGGGGGACAGCTAGTCTGATATATATAAATCACGTGTCACGTTGTTTGTCCGCGATGGACTCCGAAACTACTGAACGGATTTTGATAAAATTTTGTGACCATTTATAATATGGTCCAACTTAAAAGATAGGATAGTTTTTATCCCGGAATTCCCTCGGGAACTGAAGGACATAGAGTACTTTTTTACCGCAACCTCCGCGGGAACTCCGAAATTACCGCGGATGAAATCGCGGGGGACAGCTAGTATTATGTATAATTTAAGTACAGTTACTCGCTATATACAGTATAAGTTCATATATAAGCAGAAACCATGTTTTAATAATATTTTATGTTATCATTACTACTGTAGCTACTCAGCCGGTACAATGTTGAAATAATCGAAATAGATGTTAGGTACGTATCTAGTTATTATTTATTCGCGTTGAATTTAAAACATAAATATCACCATTGCCTAATATGATAGCTACTGGCCAGGATATTTTTAAACAAATAAAATTTTCCACTGACGTCTATTTTTATACTCAATCAACTAATATGCTAATGAGCTGTTCTCGTTTTAGATATTTCTTACGTAGGTTTTTATTATTAATATCGTTTGTTTTTGTTATAATCATAATGAATAATGGTAGAAAATTTTATCACACAACACCACCTAGCTCCAAGGGTCTCTGGTTCTAAGCAGAGCTCGTACTACGGTTACCTGCCAGACAACTTATGTAAAGACTCATATTTTTTAATTCTATTATTAGTAAATACATAGGTATATATACTTATGCTATCATATTTTATTATCTATCAAATCGAACTTAGTACCTTCCGCCGCATTTTTATATTGCTGCGATTAAGACAAACGAAAAACGAAGATTGTCTGGTGTTTAATGTTTACATAAGGAAAATATTTTTATCTATATAATAAGTAACAACTAGCTGTCCCGCACGGTTTCACCCCTGATAATTTCGGAGTTCCTGTGGAATTGTTCCATACAAACATTGCCCCCCTTTTCACCCCCTTTTTTTAGAATTTTCAAAAATTCTTTCTTAACGAATGCTTACGTCATACAAAGAACATACCCTCCAAGTTTTTGTCTCTACGATCAGCGATTTAGGTTGTGCGTTGATCGGGCAGTCAGTCGTTCAGGACAAATCATTTTATATGTATAGATAATGCAAACATAATACCAAAATAAACAGATATAAAAAATACAGTTAATGTTTAAAATTCAAAAATAGTTTCATTTTATCTTTTGAAGTAGGTGTCTTCATCTTTTTTTTTTAATTTGAAAAGAATTTTTTTCTTATCAAAGCAGCAATAATTTGATATTTTTCATAAAGAGCATTTATAATTTGAGTTACGAAATGGCGTTCATTGTGCCGCTGAACGCCTGCTCGCCCTGTAGGTGGGGGGGAGGGGGGAGTGTCTCCCCCTTGCGCCTGCTGACCTAACCATTAAAATTGGTAATTAACAGCCGCCATTGTGTTTATTGTATTATTGAAATAATGGCGACTAAATCAATTCTCATAACACTTCACGTACAGTGCTATTTTATCCATCTGGATCATCGACCACACAGCCCATAGACGCCTAATAACAGGCGAATGGCTCCTGTCAACACATCTGACTTATAGTTCCGATATAAATGTGAATTAGCCAATCACGGCGTGTAACTAGCGCGTGTGGCCTTGAATTAACCAATCACGGCGTTGCAACCCCGCTTCTCTTACCTCAGCTAGTTGCCAGAATGCATTCAATACGCAAAATCAAACATTAGGCGTCTATGGGCTGTGTGGTCGATGATCTGGATGAATTAACTTATCCTGTAGCATTCCGTAGCCACGTGTCTTATAATAATAATAATTGTAAAAGATGCAGATACGAATTACGAATACTGACGAAGATTCTAACAACCAATAATTATTACACAAGTTTTATTATTAAGTATCCAGCCTTTTATTCTGAATCTTATAATAAAAAAGTCCTATGTAATCTTTCCGTATTACAAACAAAATAGCCCGGATTCCTGCGGGCTATTTTGTTTGTCAAATTTCGTCTATAAATTTTATTTTAAAGATTTAATTCTTATTTAGAGGATATGGCTGGTCAAGACGTAAAGATATCTAAAAACAAATACGCAACTTTACTTAGAACATCCTTACTTGAGTTGAGAGTTATGTGTACCTATGCGGTTTTAGGAGCGAATTTGTTCTCTAGAATTAGTCGCACAATAAAATAAAAATTAATAAAGGTGCGTTTGAGTTTAATATAGCACGGCGTGGCGTGGCTGCCGCAAACGTAATATTAATAACTAGATGTCCCGCGCGGTTTCACACGCGATAATTTCAAAGTTCTCGCGGAATTGGTTCATACAAAATTTGCAACCCCATTTCATCCCCTTAGGGGTTGAATTTTCAAAAATCCCTTCTTATCGAGGCCTACGTCATACAAAGAACATACCGGCAAAGTTTCAGTTCTCTACGATCAGCGGTTTAGGCTGTGCGTTGATCCATCAGTCATTCAAGACAAAGCATTTTATATGTATAGATAATAATAATTGTGTAGTGCTGGCGGAACGCGTCATCGCCACATACACGTGTATTGTGCGAAATGGCGAGCGAGCGAGACACTTGATTAGTCACACAAGTGCGGCGAGGCAACTACCTACATAGCAACTGAAAATATTATCATCTAATAGCTAGCCGTTAACTTAATTTTAGTGTGTTATTAATAGCACAAACTAGCTGTTCCCCGCGGTTTCAACCGCGGTAATTTCGAAATTTCTGCGGGAATTCCCTGTTACAATAGATATATCGTATGACACTCGCAAATTACGTGGATTTTACCAATAGGTAAAAGAATTTTCAACATCAGTTCAGCAGATCCAGAGATTACCCCCTACAAGCTCACAAACTCACAAAGTTTACCTCTTTAGTATAGGTAGATGTGAAAGGATGTTTGGATATTTGAATTATTTTGAATGTCTGAGATACAATCACGCGTTAACTTGATTTGAATGCAATTCGGAAAACTGAAAATCTTCTCTTGAAAATCTTCAACAAATTTTTTAAACTGGTACCAAGTTCCGAAAATTATTATGCGGATGAAATCTCAGAGAACGGCTATAAAAAATAAGAGATACAACGATAGCATAATTATCTTGACCATAGTAGAAAGGATATCCTTATATTTATGCTAAGTAGGTAAATAATTAATTAGGTATAGATACCCGTGTGTGATATTATGATTTCTTTACTTAATACCTTTCATAAAGAACCAGTCAGCTATCAGTCCCAATCCACGAATTCAGGAACAATTGCGAAGTATACAATATAATCATTGATTTTATTTATATTCGTGAAGTCCTAACAAAGCGATCCCGAACAATAGCTAATGTAATTCCGAGACAAAGAGGGCGACAGAGGGGTGGAGGGGGGAGGTCGGCTGAGGACCGAGCGGTACGCGTGTCGCCCCTCAGGGGTTGCCCTCGGATATTTCTTTAGAACGTCGGTCCCGACATAACGCTCCGAGATTCCAGCTAGATACGACCTTGTAGTGTCCCCTCTGGGTCGGCGCTGATGTAATTCACTTTATCTATCAAAGCGTTTTCTTTGTCGTTCCGTTTCACAAAAAAAAAGAATGAAAGAAATTACCAATTCTTCAAAAAAAGAAAGGGGCACGTACGTCGTACAACTCGGTAGTCCAGTACAGTCAGCATCGGCAATGATTATGTAATCGCTTTTGACAGTCTGAACCTTATTGCAATAGTAATAAAGTTCAAAAACTGATAGAAATGTTTACATGTTTTTGCTGCTGATTGAAGTAAATCCGCGACTTGATCGGCTCTCTCGGTGGTCCCAAGCTTCCTTTCTAAACTACAACTGCCTATGGTGAGTTTATAAAAATATAATACATCTACTAGCATTCATATATGCCCACGTTTTATGGAGACAGAAGTTTAATAAAATCACAGCATACTTCTCTATGTTCTCTCTGGCCAAGATCCTCTTCTCCATTCGCTTCGCGTCAGAATATTTCGAGTTTCGTTTCAAACTATTTCACTCTTTGACCTTGAAATGTTACTCTCATTTCGCAAACCGCCCAAAGAAGTTACCATAAGTAATAGATCCGTGGAATTTACACAAATTCCAAACTGAGCTCTGGCGTTTTGTTTGGACGCTAGCGTGAGTAACGTTTAAATTAAAAAGTGGCCGTGGGCGTTGCAGCGTAACATCACAAACCATATGTAAATGTGAAACGAAGTAAACATAGCATAGCACTAGGAATTGGATCTAGACTTATTATTATTGTTGACTTGATTTTTAAAATGAAAACGTTACTCCCCCACGACCACTCTGTATAGGTCATTTGAATATAATTAATACTAAATAAATAAATAAATAATTCTTGGACGTAATCACTCTGCACCACCTGGCAATAGTTTTAATACCATACTTATCTACTTTTTTACGTATGTTATATATTATATACTTGATGAGCACCAAGACTCAAGGTAAATACAAATGTACTATACCTACATCACATGAATATTTATCCTGATGCGGGGATCAAACCCGCGGCACCTGGCTTAGTAAGTCAAGTTCGCTAACCACTGTCATCGGCGCTAATATAAGTATATACATACATATCAATTGTATGATTACTATTATATTCATCAATCAGGAGTAGCACAAGTGACCAGTTTGACCTAGCGTGTCCGAGCGCGGTTTTTTTAAACCGACTTTTTCTAATTTTTGTGAAAGTGACCGTCCGTCCCCTTTCCCTAGTTTCACCGCAAGTCGAACCGTGTTACTATGAGAGTTGGTAAAATGGATGGATTCAAACTACACCAATACGCAACCAATCAAAATGTATATAAATAAGACTGCAGTAAACATTGCAGCTTTGCACATTTTTTTTTTATTCTGTAGAAAAACCTACTAAAGTGGCGAACAATAAATAGCCATTCGAGGAATTCACAAATAAAACTAATAAGATGTAATGTAATAAGGGTATAAAAGTGTTTCAAGATTGAGGTTCGTATTTATATATTTTCTATTTACTTTTATTACACGGGTTTATCTAAACTGTAACATCAATAAATAATCAGGGAAGGAATTTCTTTATTATTTCTCAATGTTCGAGTCTTCGTAATATTGCGTTAGTTACGTAGTATTATATAAAGTATATATACATATATTATAAAAATTTAATGATCAACATAGATAATAATGTATGGCGATTTGGCGATCGGTAGTTCTAGTGGTAACACGATCTACTAACAAAAACTCCAATATAAATACTCTCATGTCAGAACGAAGAGATTCCGGGCAGATAGAACCGCGGGAAACAGCTAGCTATAATTAACAGAAATGTTCAGTTAATTGTCATTAAAAATACTTTACTGTTCCTATTTTTTTTCTTTTATTAAGTAATAAAATATTATCGCAGATTAGCGAAATAATATCGCAAGTCGTAAAAACTGTGCAAGTTACGACGCTGCTTATGGAAGTTTATATTCTTTCGTGTCCTTTCGTTCGCTGAACGACCCAAGTTATTGCTACGTGTTTGATCACACAAGTAATGTAATTAAAACGTCGGGCAGCCTTTTGCTGCCAAGCGAAAGTATTTAATGGCGTTTTGCACCTTAAGGGGCAGTCTATCCCAAATGTATTTAACTTTGTCAAAATCGGTTTTATTGTATAAAAATTACAGGTTTTATTGAACCCCAAATGGACGTAGGTACATTAGAAGATTCTATTTTTTTTTCGGTCATACATATAATATCAGAAAACAATCCGAAATGCAAAATAATGTTCAGGTTCATCTTTCTCACTTTAGGTTTGGACGATAATTTTTTTTTTTTAAACTGCCCTTTAAATGAGATATTTTTTATTTCCGTGACGTTTGGTTCGGATTTCAAACAACGCGCATCGGGCTGCCAATTTTAGCAATGAATTGCCTGCCCTTAAAACAACGAATGTTTTCGCAATTGCCTTTTTTCTGTGTTCAAATTTTTTACGGTTTCCGTTCAATCTTCGGCTGTTGCAAGCCGACGAAGCGAGATGGCTAATTGGATTCCGCCTCGTATCGAATTCGAAAACCGCTGGCCGACGTCGATATGATGTTTCCTCCGGCCTTTTTCACGTTTAGGGTTCTTTATTGTCCACTGTTGCTAGGAAACATACCTAATTTGTTGTGTAACAGTCGCATCCAAATAGTATAACTCGCTGGCTAGGTTTGAACTTGTTGCATCAATTTTCAATGCGTGTTCGAGCACTCACCAGTTACTACAAAATTATGCACTTGGTATTAAAAAATAATGCCGGCCATTTGTAAACAGGCGAAATGCACTACAATATGCCGACGACGTAACTATATAGAACTCCTTATTCTACGAAAATGTTACGTTCTCAGAATTATGCTTAGTAATTTAATTTCATTAGTAGATTATAATAATGGGCTCCTAACTTAGTTATATTGAGTAATATATTTGCTAATTGGGTTAAATCTCATTGGGTTAACTTGCAAGATTGGAACTATGTAGGTACAAACAAACAAACAACACTAATCTGGGAGCGAACTTACTAACATCTATTCTGAGAGCACGTTGATTGTTTCGGAGCCCTTCCTTAGAATGTCAGTGCAAATTATCAGTTAGGTATCTATAAAAGCACTGACGTAGGTACCAGTTACAGAAGGAGGACGGTATTGTTTGAAGGAGTAGAGCTTTATAATAAGTTACCTACCCATGCACATAAAAACTTGTGCTAGTATAAATATATCTAGGTTTAAGCTCAAGGAGCATTATTGAGCATAATTTACAAATTAGTGCCTAATATTCTAGCACCGCAGAGGCTTTGTAAATGTATTATACCATATACATATGTATTTCATTATAAGTGAAATGAGAAATAACAGTATTTAAACCTAAAAGTCACACAAACTAATAGAGAACCAAATTCCACTGAAGCGGTCATCAATAAATTGAACTCTCAAATGCCTACGACATTATAGTCTAAGTTCACAAAAGCTCTCCTTCACGTTTTCTAACCTTGCGGAACTTGCTTTTGGTGTAGCCGTAGATAGGTTTCGGAGTCGCAACAAAGTTCTTCCAGCTCACGTACACCGTACTCTAGAGAGTTGTTCGAGGAAATGAATGTTGAGAAAGGTTTATTTAAGCTTGGATATAAGTTTAATTATTTTTTTCTTGATCGTAGCGGCTGGAAAACACACAAGTCATAATATATGTAACATTTTTCAAAGTGATCATGAAAATTGTATTGTCATTGGTTCCTTAATATATCTACAAAATTACAAATTATGTGGACTTATTGGATGAAAATAATTCGTACAAATTACAATTCAAGCTAATTTCTATAAGTAGCGTGTAAAAAACACCGGTGTGCGTCACACCGAAAAACAAACCACTAAAGTCTCGTGTTGAATTTGATCTAGTAGCTTTCTGCTGAGTCACACGAACCGCCGCGCCGGGGGAAGGCCCGAGGGGGGGTGTGTAAGTGGTGGGTCGGCGGGTGCGGGAGGGGGAGGGGAAACTGCTCGTCTCAGCCACCTATCGAAAGGCACGTTGTTTTTGCGGAGAGTGACGTGTCAGCACCGACGGACGTTCTATTGATGAACCTCAATATAGAAGTAACTGACTTGGCTGTTTTTTTCTCTTCTTCAAAAACATGCCACGAAAACGGATGAGATATTTTTAAAGATTTTTTTAAATAAGTCTTACGCGTTATAGATGCGAAAGTGAGTTTGTTTGTTTGTTTATTTGTTACGCTTTCACGCCCTAACGGCTCCACGGATCATCATACAATTTTGAGCACACGTTGTCAGGGGTACAGAGAAGGAGTACTTTTTATCCCGGAATTCCCGAGGAACTCCGAAAATAACGGGAGTGAAACGGCGGGAAACAGATATATTGATGTAAAAAAATAATGTATATTAATTAGTGTAATGTAGGTAATATTAAAACTCGGGGTCTGTACGTGTTTCTTTTTGTCTTGTTTTGATTATAATCGCGGTGGACTGCATGATTTTGATGGAGACCAAAAAAGTTATTTTTAAACTGGCTTCCTAAATCAGGTTCTGTTTCCCCCTAGGTAGGTATGTTCGAATGTAAGCAATTTTTTGTAAACTATACAACTGATTCTTAATGATTGTTTAATTGGATGGATAATGGGTATAATTATGGGCAGGTTTTAATATACGAAATATTGAGGAGTGGATGTCGGTTACATAAAAAAAAATATTTTGAGTTGTTTAAAATTTCGGGTCAACCTACCTATATAAAAACTTTTTATCCCGGTATCGCAGAGTTCTCGAGGGAACTTCAAAATACACGCTGTGAAAGTTCGCACAACATGGCTATCGTAACAGAAAAGGTTTGTGTGTGTTTGTTTGTTTGTTCCCACTCACTGATTTTCATAAAATTTGCTATAAAATATAGAGTTAAGATCTTGAAATAAGTACCTATTATGTTTATTTTTCATTTGTAAATAATTTATAAAACTTAGTGAAAATCCGCCGGAAACAACTGGTACATAACGTTTTAAAAACACGACTAAATGTTAAAAATTGTAGGCTAATGTTTTTCGATATATTTGGTAAAAAGAGCAATTGATATTATTTGAGAGTAAAAAAAATATTTTATCAGCCGTTTCTATATTCCACACGATTGCGTCACAAACTCACAAACGGTTGTAATATCGCGTCGGATAACAGTCGTCGTTGTTCCGTGAGCGAGCAAACATTCTTATTATTAAAACGTTATTTGTGAAAGAAAAAGAGAAAAAAGAAAACACACTGGCGTAATGTAAAGCAAACGGAACAGAGCGAAGTGAGTCGGTCGGGAAGTTTGTTCGCGACGAACTATAAAAGGCAATTACTTAGACGACACAAACTCGCCGGTCGACCCTCTCTCTAGTGGGGACAGTTAGGCTATTTTATCCCCTTTTTTGCTCTCTATGAACAAACTTTTAATGTTATAATTCTGCTATAAGTATTGTTGGGGCGCGAACCATACCGGTCGTGATTTGGTTGTTGTTATTGGGAATTTAAATAATAATAGTAGTAACGCTTGGACATTATGACACAGCCGATACTAGTTACCCACACTATACACACTAAAAAAAGATTGTACATATTTTCTGGTTTACGAGACATTATATTCTTAAACTACTTTTGTTTGTAAATAAATGCTTAATGTGTTGTGATGTTTGTTACGCTTTCACGCTTTAACTACTCAACCGATCGTCATTAAATTTTGCACACACGTTGTCCGGGGTACAGAAAAGGACATAAGATAAGTGCTTTTCATCCCCGAATTCTCGCGAGAACTCCAAAATTAACTAGGGTGCAACCGCGGGAACCAACTAGTCCTAAGGTTAACCCAATTGTTCATCACATATAGTAAGTTTGCTCTGATGCGGGGACCGAACCCGCGACACCTGGCGGAGCAGGCAGGTTCGCTGACCACTACACCAAGGATGTTGTCAAAATAAATAACTAGGTTTTTTTTATGTCATAAGGGGCAAACGGGCAAGTAGTACACCTGATGGTAGGTGATTACCGCCGCCCATAGACATCTGCAACACCAGAAGGCTTGCAGTGCGTTGCCGACCTGGAATAGGGATGGGAACTGGCTTTCAAATGGGGCTGCCGGAACACACCGTTAGGTATCATAAACAATGATATTATTAAATAGAATGTCTTTGATCATAAATGTGTAAGTTTTAACGAAACTATTAGGTATTTTCTGGTCGCTATGCCATATTACCAAGAGATTGCAAGTCATCGAAAGACGTCACCATTTATTTGTGGCGCAAAGTTTAAATAAATTTTTAGTTACTAGCCGTTTCCCGCGGCTCGAGTGACGCGGTGGTAAAAATTTGCTGGCGCCACTGCAGCGGCCATGAAACTTTTATTTCCTTTTTTTTTAAAACCAATCTGAAACCAGTCTCTTAAGTTTTTCCAATTTAATTCCATTTAATTTAATTCCAATCAAGTCGAATGCGGTGAAATTCCGTATAGCTGTTAATAGATATGATATTATATCTTTATTTGGAATCACAAAGTTTACTAAAGTTAAAATTAGATTTATCCACGATTTTATCCACTTGGGTTTCGTGGTAAATTTTTTTTTCTTGTCTGCAGACAATAATAATCAAAATATTCGTAGAAACAATATAAGTACCTAATCAAGATTTTATAAGCGGTCCTTATTTATTATTTCTTCGTATTTTATGATCTTCTGTTTACTTTTGTTTGAATTAGGGCCGATTAATTTTCACGTTTTCCTTCAATCATCCTTATTTCACTTCAGGCAAAACAAAAATGAAGCCATTATTTTAATATCGTCATTCTCTAATAGTAGGTAACCGTAATATAGAATGATGTACATGGAGGTTGACTTGCAACGGCGTTTAACCTCTATAGTTACGATGTGTGTGAAAACGCCTATTGTCATCTTTTTAAGCGCGCGACAATTTTCCACAGCGACCCGATTACGTTCACATAAGGTATAACGACACAGAATTCGAAGTTGGGAGCAAATTGTTTTGCCTAAAGTGGTCTGATTGCTTCCATTTGTGTGGTGGAGTACGTCCATTATCGCTGCGTGGGATCGGCGGAATGGCTTATAGGTAGTTTAGAAAGTTTTGTTTACTACGTTGTTTAGAATTTATTATTGTTTGCTTGGAGAGCAAACGCTTGAAACGTGAATCTTGCTGGAGTTAAGTACATAAGACAGACAAGAACAGATAGTAATAATAAAATTACTTTATATTAACCATAAACTAACTGAACGAATCGCTTGCTGCAAAATCAGCGTAAATTCTTCAGAGTCGGCACATGCCTTTATGTGGATGTCCGTACGAAGGCGAAAACGGCTGACGTAGGAGACGCTACACGAACCAGTTGAGTGCGGTTCGTACGCGACACCTAACAGCTTAGCGATAAATATGAACCAATCGCTGTTTCGTATCCAATTAACATTGAAAATTTATTCATGTCCATGTAGTATAATAAAATTAAATAAACAAGACAATACCAGTTCCAATACACACACATACTCAGCAGTACACGCGCACAAATAAGTATAATAATGTCGAACTTATCAATCAGAATACGTATTGTACCTAATATCTATTTATACGACGAACGCTCGTGCATAGTTCACGGTCACAGATTAAGAACTTAAACATATTTTGATGAGCGAGTGGATATCCGAGACACGGATGTGAGTCAATCAGTTCTCTTCAGCGATATTATGATACTTAGCTACTTAAGTTAGTCGAAACTCTTTTGACCTGAAATAATCACATTTTTCAACAGAAAACTTTCAGATTACTTTTCAGGGACTCCATCCGGTCACACTAGCGTCATATCCTGATAAAAAACAAGATTTTCTATTATTTGGACCTGCCAAATATGGAAATATTTGTTGTAAATTTTAAATACTGCAAAATTATCAATATTAGTGTTTATCTTATTTTAAACTAGCTGTCCCGCGCAGTTTCACCCACTTTAATTTAGGAGTTTCTGCGGGAATTCCGGGACAAAAAGTACCCTATCTCCTTCTCTATATGCTCCTGACAATGTACATATATGCAAAATTTCATGATGATTCGTTGAGCCGTTAAGCCGTGAAAACGTAACAGACAGACAGAGAGATAAACAGAGTTACTTTCGCATTTATAATATTAGTAGGGATTTAATGAACGTCTCTGAGTGCAGCAGTTTTGTTTTTAAAATCTTCACTTAAAATTAAGTAATCAATCATTAAAACGACTCTGAGTGCGGTCCACTTAAAAACACAATTTTTATCTCTTTACACCAATGCGTAGATTGGAATGGAAAAATCATACGAAAACAGCCAGGTGTTTCAGTCAAACTATTTGTTATATTACCTATAGCTGTGCCCCGCGGTTTCACCCGCGGTAATTTAGGAGTTCCCGCGGGAATTCCGGGATAAAAAGTACCCTGTGTCCTTCTTTGTATCCCTGACAACGTGCATGCCAAATATCATCCAAATCCGTTCAGTCGTTTTTGCGTGATTGAGTAAACGTACGCGAGGATAAGAAAGCGAAGCTCGAAAGCGCATTTTTATCCGACTTGCTTCAAATTAATCGTCACTTCTAGTAGTAAATCAATGTCGTCACTGCTCAGCTCCTATATGTCTTAGCGTTATGTTATATGGACGCAGATAAGCAATAACATGTTAACCCACAAAATTAAGTTACCTATTCAGAACGATTTATTGAGAGTTAGGGAACGCTTTTAATTATTTGTTTACCTTATTACATTGTTTAAGTATGTAACTAAATATTGAACACAAAAAATGTTGACAGAAAATGTTGCTATAATTTTAAAACACGATTTAGTCAAAAAATTTCCAGTGTGGGTTAACACATTATTGCTTATGTATGGCCATATAGCCTATAACCGGCCCAGGAGTATGGACTACAATCGTACCAAGTAAGTATATGTAGATATAGATATCTTTCCATCGATTTCATTTTAAAAGAAATATTTTTAAATGATGTGATTTTTTTAAGCGAGTGAGAAAAACAGAACTATTAAATAAAGTCCAGTGAACATTGATCACATCAACGACGTATTTCATAATGGTGAGCCGGGCAGAGAGAGATTATAGAACACCAAAAAAACTTCACAATAATAAAAACGCTTAAGTCCTTGGTTAAGGACTAAAAGCATAATATGTTTGCTTTGTTGAGGACATTACATTTTATTCAACAGATTTTTCGGCAAATCCCAGACTAGCTGTGGCCAAGAGTTGTCCTTTCCCCGTGACTCGATCTTTTAGTAGATTTTAGCTTTAGGAAGATTTTAGGCCGGACCATACTTTGGTAGAAAATGAATTCTATGGTAGACTAGTGGTAAATAATAGCATTCGAGACTTACAACTAAAAGTTTACTTCTATACTTTTTTGTCGTTGTAAACACATACTCATGTTATATAGTAAACGTCCGGACTTAAGGGTAAACACATAATAATATGTTCGTCACAAATGTTTACACCGGCGGCGTGGGGTGGAATCGACCCTGTGACTCTTGGTGCAGCAATCAGGTTCGTTAACCACTAAGCCCAATATGTTGTCTGCATCTAAAGTAAGGAGACTAACTTATCAGTAAATATTTAAGTATTACCTAATACAACACACCTGGCATTTGACTTTGAAAACCTGTTATGTTCTTCTGTCTTCACCTACGGTGCTTGTTATATCTATGCATCCTTCTAAAACTTGCACCGCTATTTGCTATATTAATGTATAGTTTCTCAATTTAGTTTTACATATTATATACTCATATTATAAAGCAGTAGTTTGTGAGTTTGTAAATTGTGAGTTTATGACGTTGTAGGGAGTTCTCTCGATCTACTGAACCGATTTTGGAAATTCATTCACTTATAGCTTTCACAGGAAGCTACGGTAGTCTTGAGTGACATAGGGTACTTTATAGCTCTAAATTCCCACGGGAATTCCGAAACTACCGCGGGTGAAGTCGCGGGGGACAGCTAGTGTATGCTAAAACATGAGCGACTCATTTTTGTGAAGTTAAATCTTTTATTTAATTTGAGCTAATTAAAGTTAGGTTAAAAATACCCTATATCCTTCTCTGTACTCCTGACCACGTAGATTGCTCGAATTTTACCGACACTTCAACAATTCTATTTATATTTCAACCAATTCACACAAAACTTTGACAAATTATACTATATTTAGATAGATATATTTAGATATAGTATAATCTTCCTCATAAATAACAATTTATTGGTAAAAACCACATGAAAATCCTTTCAGTAGTTTTTGAGTTTTATCGCGATCACAGACACGATGCGGAGGACTTTATTTTACAATAATTATGTGGTGCAACCTGTCGTTTGTAAGGGCCACAGTCAGGGCGCCTTCGCCACCGCCGCCGCCGTAGCTGAAGTCAAGGGGTAAACTTGTAAAAATACACTTTGGCTGCGGTGTAAACATCGAGTTTTGATAGTGACAAAAGCAGGTATTATACCTATATTTCTAGAAAAATTACAAGTAACAACAAATGTGATGCAATAATAATATGCGAATTTGCCGCGCTCTGTTGTGTTGCCGATGAGTCACGAGTTGGCTATTTATTCAGTTTAAAACATGTATATTATGCATAAAGTTGGATTATTATTAATATAGGCATGATTCAAAATGGGTAACAAACGTGATTATAATGCTTTGATAAGCTCTTTAGAAATGCTAACTAATAGTATGTATGTATATATATCGACTCGCTTTTGTATACCTACGTTTATACTAATATTATAAAGAGGTAAAGTTTGTGAGTCTTTGAGTTGATGACGTTGCAGGGGGTGATCTCTTGATCTACTGAATTGATTTCGGAAACTCTTTCACTTATAGGAAACTGTGGTAGTCTTGAGTAACATAGGGTTTTATTCCGAAATTTCCACGGGAACTCCGAAATTGCCTCGAGTGAATTCGAGGGGGACAGCAAGTATGTATGTAATCATAATATAATACCAAGTCAATCAATATAACAATGTTTATATTATACGTATTTGCTGTATTTTGCTTTAAACCCTTTTCTACGCCCTTAAGGATTGAATTTTCAAAGCGCTTGCCTACGATATAAAATGAAGCCTTGCAGTGCAGTTCAAGTTTATGGACCCAGCGGTTTGGGATGTGCTCTGTTTAATTAGTATATATGGGATAATATTTATTATGACGTATGTGAAATATTATGATTTATTTTGTGTATAATAATTAATTTATATATAATGAACAATTTATATAATGAATGATAATATAATGAATAATTACGTATATTGTGTATAACGAATAATGATACTACCAAATGTATTTGTATCAAAATTATGACCGCAACTGCTTAATTAATAAGCAATTACACATATATTTTATAAGTAACATGATAGTGTACCTACTTATATAACGTAATGTACCTACCTACCTAAGACAAGTTGACGTGTAAAAGTACTGTATTTTACCAAATTGAATAAATAAAAAAATAAATAAAATATAAACACAACATACATCTTTAAACACAGTCATGGATTACAAAAATGATAAAATTAAATTTTAAGTTGGTATATGGTTGTTGACGAGTGAAAGCCGTATCGAAAACACGCGTGTCACGTTTTTCGTTATTTCAGTCACTTTTCAGCATCTATTTTGGACCCTGAGCAGGAAACTGACTTTCAAAAGAGCCATGTTTTAACTTGGGGAACAATCTAACATTGTCATTGGCGATTTGCCATAATTGAAGAAGTAGATGAAGAGATTGTTATTATTAAGAAACATTGTCATTGGCAAATTATAATTATAGACGCCATTATTAAAGAAGAAGAAGAAGAAGTTGGTATATGATTACAAATTAAATCAAACAAGGTACATATTATATGTTTAAAAGTTGACGTATACGCGTGACACATCTACTTTCACATAATATATACAAAGACTAGTACAATACTATGCTACCGTAGTATTGCAAAGAAATTAAAAATTTAGTCCTCTACGGGTCAAGAAAATATGTTCATCTTCTAATAATAATAATATCTTTATTAGTCTCAACACAACACAGTCATTACTAAATAGGTACAAACTTACATACATATTTCCTTTGGTAAAATCTGAAACTACAACGTAGCGACGCGACGCGCGACGTAGCTAGGTCGGGTGTAACTTGTAGTCAGGTTGCGTAGACAAGGGCGGTGACCTTGGGCCCCACTCTACCCCACTATCGCCCCTGTGCCGCCTCGCCCACGCCTCCCTTACCCACCTAGGGACGAAACGTGAGGTGACTTTTGAGGACCTACTCCTTTGACTGTAATAACTGTTTGTGTTGATAAACTACACGCTTATATACTCTTTGCATGTGGGTACTGTTTCAGACTAGATACTTTTATACAGATAAATAATATTGAATTGTGTCTGTTTGTAATTGCAAATTAACAGTTTTAACAGTTTTTCACTAAATGCCTATTATGAAAGTTAATATAGGGCACTAACGTAAAAAATACTTCTTAATCTTTGTCTGTCTGTTTGTTTGTTCCGACTAATCTCTGAAACGGCTGGACCGATTTTAACGGGACTTTCACTGGCTTCAGCTGATGTTATAAGTAACTTAGGCTAATTTTATTTTAGAAAAAAAATAGTTCCTGCGGGAATTCCGAAACTCACGCGGGTGAAACCCCGGGCCGCAGCTAGTATTCAATAAAATCGCATGATTATTCTTTCGGATAGGACATTGCAAAACATTTCCGTGTTTTTTTTATTTACCTACATTTTTGGTCTCAGTCAGTCATGCAAAAATATTGGGCGGATTAGAATACATAGGAAATCGGGTCAACATACTGATGTCACAGTTTAGCTCGACACGAACAAAGGAATCCCACTGATATAACTGCAAACGCTTTTCAGTCAGTAGGACGTACCTATGTACATATGTATATTGTATATATGTATAAAATAATAGTAATATTTATTTCACAAAGTACATGTATGAGTTTAGTATCATCTGTTGCCGAACTAGGTGTAGATACCTGTAATACGGCGTACAGCGCCCAAACCTCAAACACCCGAAGATACGTTCATATTATTATATCACTAGTATTATTACAGAGAGATTTTTAAAATAAATAATGTAGAAATAAGATATATATATATATAAGATAAGTGAAATATGTTAAATATGAACCTCTCTGTGTATGGGTGAATTGTGTGTGAGTGTGTGTGAATCCCTATTTCCCTTGGTCACGCCATCACGCGTGAACGGCTGGACCAATTTCGCTAATTCTTATTTTGTTGTGTTTGTTATTGTGAGAAGAAAAAGAATAAAAGAAGTTTGGAGTTCCTGCGGGAATTCTAAAACTCACGCGGGTGAATCTCCGAAACGGTTGGACTGATTTTGACTTGCACTGCGAATTAGCTCATGTTATAAGGAGTCGTCAATTAGGCTCCTTTGGAGTTTCTGCAGGAATTCCGAAACTCACGCAGGTGAAATCGCGGAGCACGGCATACAATGAATTATACAATCGTATTTTATTTTTGTTACAGGTAAGAAAGTAATTCAATTTGTCCGCGCAGCAGTGGACCCATTTAGTGGCACGAAGGCGGGCCGCGCTGTGTGAGTCATTTGAACGTTTAATTCTAATGGGTATTGTTAACGAGCGGGTTTTATTGCTCATAGTTTTTTTTGCATATAGATGTTATATCCATATTCTATGCATCTATTACGCATAATAAAATAAAATAGGGAGTCCGCCCGCAAACATTTTTAACGGTTTTGTTTTAGTATTAGTTTTGTTTTGGTGTGAGATGGTGGAAAAAGTCGTGTCGCACAATTATTTCTTTTTTTTTTTTCAAAATTAGGTTAACATTAAAAGTCGACACGTTTGAAGCTACTTATGTGCAATAAAATCACTAAACCAGTTAGATCGATCATTCGTCAACGTATGTTCACAATAAGAGTTGAAACGTTGAAAAAATTAATTAGCGCAATAGGATTGGTTGTGGTAGATGAGTTCTAAAATAGCGCAGTCATTCCTCTGTTGTTGTACTAGATCAACAAAATGAATAGAAAATGGTGGCCATAGCAATTGATTGAAAGGAAAGAGAAGAATAAGAATTGCTTTGTAAATAATAAAACTATGTGTGCTACAATGACGCCACCGCGTTTCCAATTGCCACACGAGCAGAACCGCAGTTCAAAGCTGTGTGGTTACGTTGTTAGCAAATTGGGTTATCGTTCTAATAGTTTGGCAGCGGGGAAAGCGTCCAGCCAATTAAGTAATTTCTTGGTATAGTGTTATCTTTGATACGAAAAATATTTATCTATATTGTGTTTACAGCGTAATTATTTGCCACTCCTTGGAGAACATTCGCTATGTAATACACAATTTTATGTATTTATTGGTCCGGCGTTTGTTTATACAAGTGTTGTTATTTTGTGTGAATGTGTTGTCTTTTATAATTTGGGATAGGATTTATTTTGCAAAATTTTAGACATTATTTAGATTTATTCAGTAAGATTCATAATATTAATAGATATTATCTAGATTACTTATCTGAAGCATGTTATGATGAAAAAAAAAATCTTCTTAAATGACTTTAAGAGTTTCTGTCTGTATGTGCGCGTTTTCTCAAACTATATTGCACTGAATTGAACCGAACTATAATTGTTAATTTGCTTCAAATGCGTCTATCAAATCTATATTTAGGTACTGCAAAAAGTCCGTATTCATTATCTTTTAGTAACTAAGCTTCAAGAATTTTTACAATCTTCAAATTTATCATACCAGTAGGATGCTGACTTTACGGGGTTCGAACTCACTACCCTACAAGTGTAGGTATATACTCGTATGTATACAAAACAAAAACTTGATATTGACGACTGTGTTCCAAAATCCCGTTTAAAATATATACGTATATAATCTATACTTGCGCGCTTTCCCAACTCGCTTCCGCCAACTTTACCTGATTCCCTCCGCATTTTCATATTATATTATAGCTGTAATAAAACTTGAAACTTGTTTTAATGTACTTGGAGTTGTTGCTAAATGCTCCTCTAATTTGCGTTACACATTCGAGACGGCAAAACCGCACGGGGGAAATGTATGTAATGAAAGGAAATGTTGTTTGGAAACGTTTTGCATATTTTGCATTCGCTCGTTTGTGTGTGGCTGTCTGCCTGCCTATGTTTTTTATTTTATTTAATCAGAGGGCGTTCACCCCTCGCACAGGCGTGAAACGTTCGCGTCTAACACTTATCTTTCGGATCTCGTCCGGAACGCAATATGTAGTCACAATATGATCAACGAAGGCAATAGAATAAGTTGTTAAAATGAAGAATTAAGGAAGAGATTCACTAATAAATAGACCGTTTTAATAATCACGTCACATCTTTTATTTAACCTCCATTTTTGGTAGACAATAAGTAAGTAAGTAGATATTACACACAGATAATAGAGTAGGTAAGCTTGCGTTCGGAAATCAACTGTAAATTCTAACATAAGTGACGTTATCGTGTAGAATATTCACACTATGTAGTTTATGAGGATTGAAGAGTTTAAGTGTTATTTTAGTTTCAGCATTAATTTCCGGTTCTAAAAAGTCGATGTCATCTATCAGTTAACTATACAATCTTAATTTTTTATATTTAATTCTAGAAGTCAAATCTCCTTAGACAAAATGATATCTTTTTATATATTTAGTGATATCTCTTTATATATGTATAGATAACGTTCATTGAGTTAACTACCAACAAAAATCTTCCACTGAACCGTCACGCTGAACGCTATGGGCATCGGTCGATATCTTGGAAATGTAGTAATTATCTCCGGACATTCGCTTGTTTTTTTTTTCTGGCCGATCGTTATTTTATATTGCAGTAGATAGTAGGCTTCCCAGCCAGCATCAGTCCAGCGCGTTTCTGATTTCTAGTAATAATAATACTATCAAATATATATATATTTAGCGTGTTCACGTCTAAAGTTAAAATATTGCCAAGAGGAAAACGGTATCTGGAAACAACTCGATTGTGCGACGCAACCGCGCGGTCATTATTCACTTTTTGCACCGCCTCGAGTCCAAAGTCTTTCCGTACGCGGTGAAGCAAATAAATGATAATAATTATTTAACGTACCTATCGAATTTGACCATCACTTCGTGTGGTATTTTGACGTTCACGAGAAGCGATTACAGCACAACGGCAGATACGATGTGTTGTGAGAACGACGTTGAAGACCACGGGCTTCAGATTGATTAGGCGATGTGGGAGCGCGCGAGCGGACGTCGTAGATTACAGAAAAAGGCATAGTTATATTAACTACAAAGGCAAGCTAAGCGGTTCGATCGCGGAGCAAACGTACACAGTACACACTACCTAAAACTTGATTAATAGTTGTTGCTCGGGAAATTCCGCCCTTCGAGTAGCTGTTCAAAAAATATTTAAAAATAGCTGTGCTCCCGGGGTTTGTTGTGAGTTTCGAAATTCCCGCGGGAACTATTTTTTTCTAAAATGAAAGCCTAGGTTACTCCTTGTAACATCAGCTATACCGTATATTATACTTTCATATGCATTTAGTGAAAAGCTGTTAATTTAGAATTACAAACAGACACTTCAATTTTGTTTACATGTATAGATGACCTCCTATGCAATTTTGATCAATTGAATGGCGTTTAATACGTTTCATTATGAATGTTCGTGTGTGTGACGAAAAGTCGGATTGTTTAACTTTGTGTGCGGAAATCAACCGGCGACACAGGTTTTCACTTTTTACGCGCTCTCTTTTCGTTATTTTGCTGATGCCCTTTCTATTTGTTCAGCGGTCTTGAAAATGCATATTTTTATATGCATTTATTATATTATAGTATTATTATTATCATCTGTCGACTGATATGATCATTGTTTTATTCGTATTCGTATTTTGTTGTTTGTGAGTTGAAAATAAAGGTTACCTACCTACCTAATCAAAGTTAGACGCGAAATGACCAAACTCGTCTCGGAATAGACGCGCCGAACTCGACGAGAGTAATCAAAGTCGACGAGCAACGTTTTTTTGTTGTCTCACTGCGATTGGAGCGCACGCTTTGGCATTTTTGGACGACCGACGACCACTTACTGGATTTCCGTTCTACTTTCGCTACGGAGTTTGGCAAAAAATCAACAAATTGTTTTTCTCTGTACGTTGCCTTCTACAGAGCTTTGCAGTTTGTGTTCGAGTTATACCGCAAACACTTTGATGGATGGATACAAAATGATGTTTTATGGTAAAAATATACATACCCACATTTTGTATTGTGAACTCACGCCTCTTGGAGTCACCTTCCGGGCGCTTTCCCTAAGGCGAGATTTTAAGTATAGATAAATGTATGACCAATCGGTTAAAGACTACGAGACTCTATCTACCAAAACTGTTATAATAATAATTATGTTCATCTAACATGGTTTAAACTGACCGTTTTGACTGTAACACTGTTGATAAATTAACCGACCGTTGAATTTAGGAAGATTGATTTTGATGTTTCTAATTTCCAAAGATTTTTTGGCACCAATTCAAATGTTAGATATTTATCCCAAGAAAAGAATTATATAAAATACAAGCTGTCCCGCGCGGTTTCACCTGCGATAATTTCGGAGTTCCCGCGGGAATTCCGGATTAAAATATAGCCTATGTTACTACTAATGTAGCTTTCTAATGGTGAAATAATTTTTGAAATCGGCCCAGTAGTTTTTGAGTTAAATCGAAACAAACAAACAAACAAAAAATAAAATCTTTCCTCTTTATAATATTAGTATAGATATAGACGTATATGCTTGGTATGGCAGAACCACGGCGTGATTTCTTTTTCTTCACAATGAAAATGTTCTCAAATCGCAGTGGCCAGTCACTACTATGTAGGTACGTACAGGGTCCTTATTCACTATGACCAACAACATTCCTTGCCCATAACGCGCGTCCCAAAAACGCATTTTCAAACGTTCTAGGTGCCAAGATATTAAAAATTATTATTCTTTATGCCATAAGAAACGTTGTAAATGTATTTTTTTGCAGTAAAACTTCTTCGATTACGAGCGAAAGACTTTGCGGCGTCTTATTATATATAGCGCGGCGTGTTATGGTCATAGTGAATAAAGTGTCCAGTTCGCTCACGAGTCACGACACGGTTTGGATTGCATCGTCTCTTTATGTATTTCGGCATCGAAAACTGTAACGAAATGAACTTTAATAGGTTCCATCGTAGTTAAGGGTTCGACAAGTCAAATGCTAAGCTTTGAGCTCTCTCTGTTGTCGACTGAACTACGTACCTACGTCAGTGAAACCAATTTAGACAACTGATCAACTGCGGTCTGCTTCTGCACATACACACACATACCTACATACCTACATAGTTAATGGTTCCGAGGATTGTCAAGCTTCCGGTCATTATCATCGTACACGTACAGCTGGCAAGCTGTCCCCCGCGTTTTCTACCGCGTTAAATTCAGAGTTCTCGCGGCAACTCCGGGATAAAAAGTGCCCTATGTCCTTACTATTTTTTGCCATCTAGAGGGTTTGTGATTGTGATCAAAATTACGCGAGTGTTGACAACATTCTCGATGTTGTAAGTCGTAACTCGTAGAGAATAAGGACCCCGGTTGGTATAGCGTTTCCTTAAACGCGCTCCGATACAAGTACAAATTAATTAGCGTGACGTATTATTATTTAGAGGTAACTTATATAGGTATTATAATATAATCTTAGTAACGGTGGAGGCGCTGTTTACCGCCAAGCGATCGAACTCCTAATTAGATTATTCTATACTAGCTGCTACCTGCGGTTGCACCCGCGTACCGCGTTCATTTCGGAGTTGCCACGGCGATTCCGAAATAAAAAAAAATACCTTATATCCTTCTCTGTACCCTTTTCTTCAAATCAAATATACGTCATTGCATACACACAGTAGAAAAACACATTTAAAAAACACCGAAAACATTTAAAGTTTGTACAAAACATTTAAAGTTTGTGGCCTATATTGCTAAAAGCAATGTTCTTTTCTGTTCTCTGATAATTTGTATGAAAAATTTCACGGCGATCGGTTGAGTAGTTAAAGCATGGAAGCGTAATAAACAAACAAATAATCCCACATTCGCATAATATATTAGTTAGAATACTTTGCGACCCCGTTACGATGCTCCGCGGTTGCCGGTTGTGGGTAGTGCGTACCTACTGTATGAATGGCTTGCTTATAACAATAATAATTATGTTTGTGTAAACAGTAATAGAGAAATACCTTGTGTCACGCTTGTGTTATCGCTAGGTATTATACATATTATATAGATAATGGTGATAACTCGCAACGAATATACAATTGGTGCGCAATTCCCGCCGTTATTGAACGTGGCGCATGTGTTATCTGACTTTCGAGAACGTTCGTTGCTCGGCAGCCGCGGCCCGTCGCTGCGTGCGTATGTATACATATAATGCTATATTATCTACATATATAATACACATGTGCGACTCTGTATCAGCACAATACATAGGTACATACATTAAATATGGTACAAGTAACGAAACGTCTCGGATGAGCTACATAATATCCGATGTGACTGACCTTAGCACGGTTAGCTTTGCAACATAAGCGACCTACTACCAGTCATGCATTTGCATTTCATAAGTCACGTAATATGGTTTTCGGGATTTTGTCAGTGAGTTTGATTTTTATTATATACTTACGTAGATTTACCATAATTATCTTCCTTACTAACACGAATGTGATTTGTATATAATGCTATTTTGTTGGTTGTTATGCTTTCACGCATTAACTACTCAATCGATCATCATAAAAAGGCATACAAGTTGTCGGGGTACAGAAAAGGACATAAGGTACTTTTTTCCTAGAGTTCCTTTAGGATCTCCGTAATTAACGCGGGCGAAACCGCGGGGAACAGCTAGTGTTTTTATGAACGCAATTTGAGTGTTTTTAGTGTTAGCGCTTGTGTGTCGGTTGACATGTGCTTTGAATAAAACAAAATTAACAAGCTCGTGCGACGTTTCACGAAAACTATCGTAAATCATTGGCACTCGAGCCCCGGCTCGCGGCAACTCGTTTCGTGCGAGCACAATGATGGCGGGCGATCGTAAATTGCGTATTCGCCGGCCAGCCGTGTGTCGTCGTGAAAGGCTGCGGATCGCGGTGCATTCACCGCTGTCCGCTCGGCCCGTGTCGAATTTATACAGCGTGATCGATACTGCCCGATATCGATCGCGTAGGTAGGTTAGGTACGAACACTCGACGTTATTAGTTACGGAGCTTCGATTCCGACTCCGATAAGTCGGAACTTCCTATTGATCGGTACACCTCCAGGTTCTGACTTCGGCTCCGACACTTTAAAATCGGCGGTGTTTGTACGTCGTGCGGGCGTCTGTCGTTGACTACTCTTTAAAAAAAAAAAACGGATGATTTACGGAGGACGATTAAAACATCTCTCTACTGATTCCGAGACACCAAATTAAAAAAACTCCGATTTCGATTCCGATAAACTACCTCCCTAACATCCCTAGTGCACATCGCACCGAACCCTCACTACCTCGAGAAGCGACCGGTTATCTGCTGCGCCTGCGACGACGTCACCACACGTGGCAAAGCGCGCGCGTGTGTGCGCGCCGCCCGCGATCGTACGGAATTCAGCTGCGATTACGCCACCTACCGGCGAAGTAATAATAATAATAATAATAATTATCCGCCTCATTATTGTCATTCGAGGCGAGGCGACGGCGCTCGCTGTCACCGGCAGATAAGCGCGCCGCGCGACCAGATAGCGGTCGCTTCGTACGGCTCGGCTCTCTAACCTCGACGGGACCGTTCAGAGCTATTCATTACACTATTGTTGTATCGTTACGCCGTACGTCGTACGCGACAAGGAGACCGAGAGAGACTTGCTTTTGTGTTGTGTGTGCGTCCATTGCTGTTGTGTACATATAGGTACTATCCATCCATCTATAGTTGTCAGTGTTGTGTCGCATGCACACGGATTGTTGGAGTGAACGCGGACCCCCTGTGCGGACGGTGAGTATGACGTGTGTACACACTCCACCTGTCTATGCCTTAAACAATGGCACTCCCCGGCTCAACCGTCGCGCGGTGCGCGCAAATGTTTTAAAGTATAATTTTCGCTGCCAGTCTGTTGAGGTTCACTGACCTTGTTGACTCCATGTCAGTAGTTGCCCGGGCGCGGGTTGTATCGATGTAAACCCAATCACGTGGCCCAATGAACGCACGCTTCCCTATCTACGAGTGTGTCTATTTATATAGAACGTCCAACGAGGCATGACGATCCAATAAACAAAAGTTAAGGCCACCACGTATTAAATTTAAAAAAATTAACTGATACTCGAAAATACTGAACCTAGAATTATTTTTAACTTACGCACTACCTTACTACGCACGCGCACGTAGGTATCAAACAGCCAATAGCTGGTTATCTGATAATTATAGTTGGATAGCTTGTTTTTGTTAGTTAAACGGAACGTACAGTGTTGCCGTTAACTTAGTGCGCAGGTTCTCAAGTTTGTGTTGTGTACTTATTTAGTAGTTAGCCGAGTTGCGAAACAAAGTTGGGTTGGTAATAGGGTCGCCATCCTTGCTGCACGGATTTTCGGGCAATCTACTATAACAGTGTACGGATCCCGGCTAGAAAAAGCGGAGCCCAGTTCAGTGTGAAAGTAGGTGAGAAATACTATCAAAAAAACTTTCACATTTATAGTTTGTACACGGTGAAATTTTCCTATTGAACTTTACTTTGGGCGCATTTTAGAGCCCGCCGCACTACTTAGAATGTTACTATGGCAATGCCTGTCATTTCCATAGTAAAATTCTTAATATTGTTATTAAAGACGGGTTCTAAAATGCGTCCATAGTAAATTTCAATAAAAAAATTCACCGTGTTTTACATACAACATAATTATCTACTCAAAAAAGTTATAACAATTAGAAACTTAATCAACCTATATTCATACTACTATGATATTATTTGTTTTATTTTTATATATTTATTAAATATTACTTTTATTTTTTTATATATTTTTTTGTATTTTATAGTACTTCACAATATGCCCTTACTCTGTTATGTTACGCATATCTTGGTATGCAACCTAGCACTTTTACTTTTGTGAATGTATTTTTTATTTTATTTTCGTTTGTAAACTGTTTTGTGTGCTAATAAATAAATAAATAAACCAAAAGATTATAGTGATAACAATTATGGAGTCCACCGTCACTTTTTATTTATAATTATAATAATAACAACGGCAGTTTCGCTCTGAGGTCGCGGTCTTCATAACATTTCACTGTTTTTCTGTCCAAACGTTTTAGCTTTACCATAAAACGGAACCCATCCTCTTAATTCATTAATATTGTTAAATGTAATCTATGGAACTATGGACTTCTGAAATAAAGATTATTATTATTAAACGGTTTTTAGAAACGGGACGGTTGGCAACCCTACATAGTTGGGACGGCCTTCGTTCGCTTCTCTTTTATTTCCCCGCATTGATCGCGCTGCGTTCGCCCGCTGACTTGACTACGTATTTATTGTATTTACTGACATTTGTGATTCGTATCGGAGTTTGTCATATAATATTTGTATACATAATATATGTATATGCTTATAGTTCTGTGACACCTTGTGTCCTCTATATTTTTATTAAATTATTCACGGTTTCAAATGTGTAGGTATACTTCGCGTCTCTTTGTCTCTAATAAGTGTTTATATCAGCTATATAAAATTATTATTAAGTACGACTTTATCTAATCGTGTTTGAGTGTATGTAGTCTTGTATGTACCTACATGTATCCATGCGATGAATATCGCGCATGATTTGTGTTATAATATTTTAGTGATAGGTACGTTCGTGGTATTTGAATTTATCCGATACTATGTTTCGATTTGTGAAAGTTTATGGGCCTATCTGATCGGAATTTTATATAGGTAGGTACACTTCCGGAAACCTGAATTGAGTAAACTCAACAAATGTAATGTCATAATTTTTAGGTTTTAAAGCAGGTAAGTTATTCAACTTGATCTACTTAAAACAATTTGTTTACTTACATTGAATTTAAATTTAGAACAGTAGCAAATCAGCTTCAAAACATTTTTCCATAATCGTTTTAAAGTACCGAACCCGAAAATGCACATAATAATATGCATTTAGCTTAAAATAAAAAGACTTCAAATGAGACATTCAGATTTCAAAGAAAAGTTAAGTGGTTAGTACAAGAAAAAAATCAAAAATAAATCTATAAAAAAGTTTGTTTGCGGGGCGGGGCGACCAACCATTCAGCCACAGCATTGGCCAAATTTCCGTTAAGATTAATGCTCAATACCTACGTTGCTACCAATTAAACCATTAGGCCGTGACAAAGGAGCACGAGGTATCGATTGAAATTGCAAAGACGTCGGCGCATTGCGTTGTAAGTATTATGAGTAACGTAACGTAAAGTCGTCCGTTCGCAACGACGCCGCGCCGCCTTCCGGTTAATAAATAACACGATATTGCAGCGTATTCATTCAAATTATCTGGAACAGGATGATAATATCGTTATATCGCACACTCAGCGTGGGAACCACCGCCGGCGGTGCTTCATCGGGAAAAATAACACCACCTATAGTAGGTATATGGTTGCGTACGGTTTACCGGCCGTGTTGCACGTATGTACAATGACAGATGGACAAAATAGATGACAGAGAGACACTTGGAAAGGGCCATCAGGAAAGAGATAAAGAGATAGACCAACAAGAGGTGACTCAACGAAATATTGAAAACAGTTGGAAATGACTGGATGGAAATAGCAATAGATAGAGGAAAATGGGGGAGGCCTTTAATCTGTAGAGAGGTCCTTAATAATAGTGATTTGTTTTCCATGTTGCATGAAATATTTTCGTATTCTTAATTTGTGTTGATTTTTTTGTTATTGCAATTTAAATTTAATTTATTTTAAATTCTCGAATTGTGTTAGATATCAAAATATGTAATTTTATTAAGGAATAAACAAGGCATTAATGATAATTTAATATCTTTATAGTAACTCTTTATACCTAATATGTGTATCAGGATGAAAATATAAAATCACCTATTCCGAAACTTACTCGTATCTACGTACATGAGTATAGTACACCAGAATATAGTTGTTTGCCTCGCGGTTTCACCCGCATAAATACTTATTGGACTCGGATTCCTTGTTATTTCAAAGGAATTTTATTGATAACACTGGTCGAGAGCGAGCAAGGCTCGATATTAAAACTACAAAATCCTATGTTACTCAGAGATAGAAAGTTATGTAGCTACAAACGAATAAACTCTTCTACAAGTACAAGGCTTGAGATATACAATGAGAGGTATATTATTCTCATGTGTTGTGTCAAATAAAGTTCTTTCAATTTAATTCAATTCAAACTGACGTTACATATTGAGATCACAGTTTTGCAATATTTATATAACCACAATGTTTTATTCATATAAGAATCGTATAAAAAGACCACCCGTGAGCTATTATAAGCTTCGTGGTATATGCAAACTTATTCCCCGGCGACTAATTCATATTGGTGTGTACTGTGTCGTGACTCGTGTCAATGTTTACCCTCTGACGCAATCGTGGTCGTAGTTAAATTGTTGTCAAGAGAAATCGGCTCGCCTTTGTTGTGAAAACTAGCTGATGACCGCGGTTTCACTCGCGTATAGCTTTCTAGAAAGATTCCCTCGGGAATTGCTAAAACTGATGCTATATGATGTTGACCCGGGGGCATAACAATAGTATAAGATGATATCGCATTTAAAACGGTGCCGGTGAGTTCGTTATTTTTTTTATATGTATAGAATCGTATTATATACAAAAAAAGTGTATCATGAAAACAGATCCATAAATTATTAAGCGAACTCGCACAACTGATATTTATTGGTTTATTTATTCCAATGAATTCAACAAAAACAAGTTGTTTGTAATAATAATAACAGATACTGTGGATGCAAAATTCCAACTCTAACAAAAGATAATCCAGACTCCAGAGGCATAATAGTTATAAATCAAGTTAATATAAGTATATTACGTAATTTAAATATTCAAAGGTGAAAAATGCCTTGATTTTGAGCAAAAGAATATTACCTTTAATATTGTAAATACGAAAGTGAGTTTGTACGTTATTAATTATTAAGTAGTTATTAATTTCACGCTTTGACTCAACCGGTCATTTTGCATACATTTCGATAGGGGTACGACAGTGACAAGGGTGCTTTTTATCCCGGAAAACCCGCCGGAACTCCGATAACGAAGGTGAAACCGTGAAGAACAGCTAGTATCTATATATATTATACTAGCTGTCCCGCGCGGTTTCACCCACGATAATTTCCCGCGAAATTGTTCCATACAAACCCCTTTTCTTTTCTTTAGGGGTTGAATTTTCAAAAATCCTTTCTTATCGGATGCCTGCGTCTTACAAAGTACACACCCTCCAAGTTTCAGGTCTCTACGATCAGCGGTTTAGGCTGTGCGTTGATTTATCAGTCATTCAGGACAAAGCATTTTATATGTATAGATAAATAAAATAATATATCGTAAGTGATTAGGTCTGTTGCGATGTTGAAAAGTTGTCCCGTCACAGCGCGTGCGAGTCTAAATATATTACACTTGGCACTGAACGATGCGGCGTTAACTCTTTGAACTTTATCCAAATGCTGTTTTTAATTTGTTATCATCAACCAGTTCGTTAGTATATTTATAACCATGCTACCATAGCCACGATTAGTGTGTAGAATCTTTTGTATTCATAACTCTACAATCGCCATTTTAATTTTCTAATATTTTGTGTCTGTTACCACTTAGCTCATTCATGCTCATAATCCTAAATAATATTATTATAGATGCGAATGTTTGTTTTTTACGCTTTCACGCCTAAACCACATAACCAAACATCATGAAATTTCGCATACGCGTTGTCATCAGGGGTACAGAAAAGGATATAGGGTACTTTTTATAAAAAAAAGGTTCCCGAGGGATAGAAAATTGATTGATAAAATAAGTTATACGAGCGAAGTTACGGGCAAAAGCTACATAGTTATTTTAGAGCAAAACATCTCGGAAAAAGGCTGGCATGGAATCCATAAGATGTTTTCTAAATTATATACATATTATATAGTCTTACTAATCAGATGAATATAAAGTTGTGTTTGTTTCCTTAATTACCCCTGAATCAGTAGAATAGGTCTGGTTCGGTAGATCCATATTTTGGCATTGCAGTAGACTATGTAGTTTAGTTAGGCCTATATGACATCTCTATGTTATCCCGATATTTGCAAGGGTGAGACGGTGTGCCACACCTAGTATGTTGACATAAATGTTAATTATTAATATTGACAATATGCCATGAACATTGTGGGAGTGAAAATATTATATTTCCATCTCATTTTGTTTGATTCAATTGAGTTAGTTTCAAACCTCCCTCCTCTATATAAAGTCTGGAGGCCTCGTGACCGACTGCGTGAGGTTATCTTTTGTATTCATTAGATAATTATGTGTATTACATAATAACAGTAGAATGAATACTTCTCTAAACAGTATAATGTAGTTTGTTAGTATTTAGTTAAACAAGGGAGGCGTTTTGGTAATGAATGTAAGCCTATCGTAGTTTGAATAAATAAATAGTAATGAGGCCACTCAAACGAGACGTTTTCATTAGAAAATTACCTTTCGGAGCTTGTTAATTACGTTACTTGTAGGTGTTTCGATTTTATGAGAAAACTAAATCCCTCCGTGGCTTGACTTCGGCGAAAATTCTTAGGTAAGAATAAACTAACTTAAATTTCATTTAAGTCTAGCGTTTCACCGTGAGGAAGTTCCAAATATACTAAGTAACAAACCTTAACTTTCGCATTCACTTGGTGTTTTGGTACTGAAGTATTTACATACACAATTACACATATCGTTCGGTTCCCTGTTATTTAGGTGAAATTATTCTAACAAAGCATTATTCATCGTAAATAATAATACTAAGAGATTGTAGAATCGGAAGCAGTTCTATTCCACTTACCGCCGCACTCAGAGTCGACTTTAATGATTACTTAGTTAAGTATAGATTTTTAAAACAAAACTGCCGCAATCAGATACGTTCAGTAAATTAATGTTAATTGGCATTTAATGAGATGTAACTTAATTACTTAAATGCCAATTGACATTAATTTATTAAATTTGTCTGATTGCGGCAGTTTTGTTTTGAAAATCTATACTTAACTAAGTAATCATTAAAGACGACTCTGAGTGCGGCGGTTAGATCGTTCCATATCCCGCCCGTACTTGTCTTATGAGCAAACTATTTGTTATCAACGAAATGGGAAGGTCATTATTTGGCAGTTCGCAACATTTGTTTGTTGCAGGCCCAGGTTTCTTGATTATTTTACAACTAGCTGTTCTCACGATTCCACCCTCGTTAATTTCATCTGTTGTATCGGCGGTGTCGTGCGTCATATACAGCGTAATAGAACAGCATCATTCATGTTCAGGGTTGACACGTGTAATAATGTCATCGTAGGGAGCGTAGCGGATAGACTCATGCTGTCGAAAATGTACAGACAATGGGTGGATATTGCCACCTTAAAGAATTTTTATTTTATGTTATTTTATACATACCGATAGTCAAATGATTGTGACAGTCAAATGATTGTAAAATAAGCGTTCTCTTTTACTATGGCTCTTTGAATCTGAAATAAAGAATTATTATTATTATATCACCATATCAGCCAAAAGAGGCTGCTGGACATAGGCCTCCCCCAAGGATCGCGTTTGTTACGATTGTATTCACAATATTAATTTATTTGTAAACAATTTTTTTTTAATAATATTACTCCGTTTATTGTTTTTCCATAATTTGATTATCTTGGGCCTATCGGAAACTTTGATTTAGATTCTGGATATGTCCACGAACACACGGCAAGACCAAAACTACAGTTGGATATCGCAAGAGCACTGTTAATAAAAAAAGGAAATTTGCATCTTACTTTAGCTAGTCAGATGGCCTATTGTGAAACAACTTTCAGTACAGATTGTTTAAAGTTCTGTACAATAAATGATTTTGGGGATCTATTTCATACATTGTCCAGCCGACTATTACGGTTCCACTAAAGTATTTCTATTATTAGAGTGGTGAATTTCCAAAACTTCCTTCCGCTTCTTGTATGTTATAAAAAGAATTAAAGTTTCTAGAAGTAGCGAATCAAGCGTTGCGTTGATCGGGAACGGTGTCTCCAACTTGGCGAGCCGTCACTCGACCTCGGCGAAGGCCGTGCCCGGCGATTATTGATTTTTTATGCGCATTGTCCATTTGGTCGGCAGAGTTCGCTTCGCGCCCGCAGCGACGCCCTCCCCGGCCGCTGCACGTCGAGCCTCTCCCCCTCCCCCCACCCAATCTATCACATTGTGTCGTGTAATTGAATCACTTCATTCGCCATTGAAGTTAGTCGACATCGAAAAAAAGAAAAACAAGTGACACGAAATTGGTTTGGACAAAATTTTGTTTGTCTAACATTTTTTATCTATCTAGATTTACGCAATAGGGATGTTGACTACTATTGAAAATCAAAATTCTAATTAGTCCGTCAGTTAGAAAATAAAAAAAACAATAGACACATATTTTTTGCTTTTTTTAAACAAATTAAAATATACAGACATAAAGCGCATTAAAGTTTAGGATGAGGAGGTCGTGACGTCACTAACCGCAAAACAGCCATACAAACTGTCAGAATAGTGACGTCACGCGAAATTTCAACTCAATATATCGCAGTTATTTTTTTTTTAAAGAAAAAATACGTGTCCAATATTTTTTAATAATCTACAAGACGGACTAAAAAATAAAAATTAGTCAACATGCCCATTATACCGCTGTCCCCGATTTTTAATTTTATTAATATCAATTATTCTTTATTCATTCATTATTCCTTATCTTGCTCTCAAAAAGATAAGCGGAGTCGGTCTGTTGTAGTCATATTAATTACGCACCTTGTACCCACTCCAAGTCTCAGTACCTACATAAAGTTTTTAAAGCACTTTATCTTTTTTTTTATATATGAACTTTGCTTCCCTATGGACTGTGGACTTGATATATTATTTAGTCAGTGTCGAGCAGTAAATAATCTTGTTTGTTGGCCATGTTATAATTTAACATAAGTAAAACAACACGATAGGTATTATAGGTAGGTAACGTTATTTTAAGGAGATTTGGATAGACACCGAAGAAAATATTTGTACCTACCATTTACTTTACTTTTTAAGATTTTAGTATATGTGTAACTGTCCCCGCGGTTTTTTCGAAAATCCCGCGGCAATTCCAGGATAAATATAATAGATATAAACCATCCTCATGAATCACTCTATCTATTGGTAAAAACCGCATGGAAATCCGTTGCGTAGTTTTAAAGATCTAAGCATACATAGGGACAGACAGCGGGAAGCGACTTTGTTTTATACTATGTAGTGAAGAGAATTTTTTTTTTTTTTTTTGTATTTTATCTCTGGAACTACCGAACCTATTCGAAAAATTGTTTCACTGATTTTAGCTGCATGCCTGAGTAACATAGGATAGCTTTTTACCCGAAACAAAGAGTCACATAAGAAATCCCGGCATTCACACGAGTGGGAACTACAAGTAATAGCTATTTTGTTTAAAGTTACATGTAATGTATTGTTGGTGTTGAAATAGGACAGGATATTTTTCATCTTGATACGAAGAGATGCTGATAGGCCACTTTATATTTTACGCGGTTGAATACGAGTAGGTATAAAGCATATACCATATATGAAGGCCGTGGATATACCCGTATACGTATTGATCGGAGCGGAGCGATGTAATTTTGGTTTTAACACAAAAATATAATACGGCGGAATCCATGCTTTTGGCTCCTCAAAACAACTCTCTCGTTAGTCTTTGTTTATGACAAAAAAAAAGGAATCGAAGCTAAAAAAATATTTTTTCTCGAGCTCCCACTACCCAACGCAGCGTCCTTAGCTTTGATAGCCATGGGCGTATATTCACAAAGTGGGTAAAATATCGCTTCACTAAAACACATGCAAGTTTCTGTCGATAAATTTGTGTGCACCTAAGTTTTGCGACACGAAAATTATACGTGTACTTGTATACGTATAAAGCAAGTCGATAAGTCCCGAGGCTTACCAAAAGCTTTAGTAAAATGTAGCATACTTAATCTATATTGTTATAATATTATTACATACTGCGATAGTGCGTACTAAATATGAGTTCTATTTTTTTCAGATCAAAGCAGAGAAGTTCAGTAACATTTAAAAACAAAGTAAGTTTTTTCAGGTTGTTTAAACATTTTAAAATGCTTAGTCTTAGTAAGTGTAAGTAGTGATTTGCCAACAGACAATAGGCTAGTTTCCTAAATTTTCTTTTTTAGTCCGTTTTGTAGATTATTAAAAAATATTGGACACGTATTTTTTTTTTTATGTAACCTAAAAATAACGGAGATATATCAAGTCGAAATTTCACATGACGTCACGCCTCGCTACAGTTTGTTCGCACGTTATAGCGAGCTGTGACATCACGAGTCCCCCACCCTAAACTATAATGCGCTTTATCTATGCATATTTCCATTATTTTAAAAAAGCAAAAATTACGTGTCTTTTATTTTTTTATTATCTAACTGATGGACTAAATAGAATTTTGATTTTTTTACCCAGGAAACTAGCCTATTGCCGTTCACAATACAGTAATGACACGTACCACGGAAAATTTTATAAATCGACCTTTTAATAGTATAAAATATGAGAATCTTTCCTCATAAACAGCCTGCCCTCGCAATTTCTAGTTGACATAATATCTGTGTCTATGTATATATGAAATTACCTTTTTATAGTTGCGGCCAGTGGCATGTTATATTATATCTCTTAAATAAAGTATAAATATTATATAATACTCGTAAAGAAAAATCGTTGGGATTTATACTCCGGGCGTTCAGCGTGCAGGTTATAATATATTTTCAACCATAAATCGTTTGAGTTATGGTAGTCCGGTATTAATGCCAGCGGAGTCTGTACTCTGTAACGACGATAGATGTTTTTGTTGCGTTTGTGTTGTTTTTTTTTTTGGTCGAACCCCGCAACGGTACTCTATTATTATTGTTGCGACGTATTCGGACGAAAATTTTGCGAAGTGAGTGTATTTTTGGGTTCGTTCGGCGTAGCAACTGAGAGACACACAATATACTATTATTATGCATGATATATGAAGCGTTCAGAAATTGAGTCCCTTTGTGTTCGCAGATATAGGTATAAATACATATAGAATAATAGCTATTATATCGCTCTGCGCAGACTTGATGTTTGCGACTGTTCGTTCTATATTTGCGCGTGCATGTTTCAAATCATCTCTTCTTGTATTATGTACCCAAAGGACGTGTTCACACTATGTCTGTTGGCCTACTTTTGAATCTCTCACTATCACAGTCAGCGGTTAATTATCGGGTGTCTAAACGCTCTGTTATTATAATTAGTATTGGACACACGGTCAATTTTGCTCGAGGAAAACCGTAGGGTATTATTTTTAACTGGATTTATGAATGGTCAAATCCGAAACTACGATGAATAACGAAAATTGCTCGTAGGGCGTATTGCTGCTTTTGGAAAAAAAAAGACAAAATCTAAAACTGTCTTAAGTCGATCGGCTTTCGCAGCTGGGGTGTATGAAAGGGAGACCCTTATAAATGCAGTAGCGGTGCGTTTTTGTATTTTGCGTGTTGAGAATTGGTCTTCTGATAGCTCAAACTATGAGCTTAACATGAACACGCCATTAGCCGCCGCGACTGCGGTGTAATGACATGACGTGACCGGCGATGTGTCTTTGTTCGAATGATTTACAACTGGTCGTCTCGACGCGCGACAGTCCGCTAGGTGAACGCTAAACCGCGCCACCAATCATCCGTCTTTGGCGCTCGGACTTCGCGAGAAACCCACCCGCCCCACCCCCCGCCCCAGCCCGACCTGGCCCGCACATCCGACGCGGCTTCTCTCGACACCATCCCATCCCGCAACGTTACATTCACCGCGCCGCTCGAAACGCGATTCTCACACGAATGACTCATACACGCAAACGCCACAATCGCGTGCGCCGGCGGTACATCGCGTCGCTCAGTTGGAATTACATCGGGTCGTTTGAACGCAGCACCGGCGGCATACGCGATCATTAAACGTATATCTATCTATCTGTTAATAATAATTGCGATTGTCTGGTTGTACGTACTAGTTAGGTACCTACGTGCGCGGCAAGTTATGGCGCAGTCGCCGAGCAGCCGAGTCTCCCCCCCCCCCCTCCCGTTCCCCTCGCACCGCGCCGCTTCTCGGTTCTGATCTGTGGCGGGCGGCGCATCTTGAGATGAAATGGCATTCAGTTTCGCTTTGTGACGCTTGAATGGGTTGCCTGTTGGCGCATGTAGGTACCATATTGTATACGCGGATAGCATTGCTATACGTATAATATGTGTGCATGATAATAACGTATAGGTAGGATATACACGCGGCCCGGGGAGAAGAGGAATGTCTCGGAAAAATACATTTACTCGAATACGAAGAGAGCGGTGCACGTCGAATGTCACATTCATATAAAATGTAATCTCATTCAGAGTGTTTGTCACGTGCAAAGATAAAATAATGACGCGGGGGTTTCGTTGGAGAATTTATTGTGGTATGCGAGCTCGTTCGCAGTAGGTACCTACGTACCTATATAATTGACCTGTTCGTTGGTGAAGTTTTTTCCCTGCGGTTTCTCTTTTGTTAATTTCGTAATACCTCCGGGAACTTTTTCTATTTGAAATCATCATCAAATGTTTTTATAATTTACAATCCAGAACATTATTTGTGTGCCAATTTTGATAAAATAACCGATTCGTTTATGAATTGACTGCGACACAAGCATTCAAATATCCAAACTTTTACATTTGTATTTATTAATAACTAGCCAGAATAGCTTTCTATTGTAGCGCTCGCAAAAGAGTAGGTAATACTCATAGATACGTGCGTAGCATACGTGATAGTACCTATTCTTTAGTGGGAAATGCTTGGCATGCGTACATAATATATATCCGTCTACTGTGTACACCACAGAACAGATAGAGGAGACATTAAATCCGTTTAATATGAAAATCAGTGTCGCATACTAATTTTCACACACAAAACTATTTGTCGCGCACACAAATATTAATTAACCATTTGGTTACGTTACTCGGTCAGATTTGACAGTGCATGGAATATTATCCATACTAATATTATGAATGCGAAACTGTGTCAGCATGTTCACTTTTCTCGCAGTAGCTTCTCAACCTATCGCCAAGAAATTTTGCATATAAGTAGGTAGGTAGTAGGTATTTTAATCTCGGAGTTCCTACGGGAACTTCGAAATTAACGCAGATGAAACAGCTAATATAAATATATTTGGGATGCTAGCAAATAAAGTTTTGGGGAACTATGAGCATTTGCTCACACTTGGCGTGTCTTCCCTGCCTAAATGCCTCTCTAGTTGATACATTATTTTCTCTGTGGTGTAGATATACCACCTAATTGATCACAGGGTGGAGCGGCACGGCGCGGTCTCTCACGCCGACCGGTCCCCTACGTGATCTCCGGCGACGCCGGCCGACTCTACAATAACCATAAACCCCCCTCCCTCTTTCCTCTTCACGTCTTACGCGAGAAACGAGCGGCCGTTCCGCCCGGCATGCGCCACCCGATAACGGCGAGCGGGCCTCGTGAAATTCCACTCTTCTATAAAGCTATAGCCTATAGATATGCAAACACGTCACATAACGCCACGATATTATGTCACTAGCTGTTGATACTTGAAAATTGAAATCCACCTGCGTTCTTTCGCATACCGGAAGGGTCTCTTATCTCTATCTCTTATCTTTTTCGGTGACTTTGACGTTTTCTAACAATTTATAATCAATTAGTTGATGGAAATAATAATCGTTACACTGACCCATAAGTCTATCCACGCAACGTCTAGGGGGTTCCACAGTTAACTATTGTACCCGTGGGTTACCTTGGTGTACCGGGAGTAACTTTTGTGTCTCACTGTCTCCGGCTACCTCCTCATACCAATGGTAATTGGGTGAGCTCCTTGACGTCTTGGGTGAGCCTTTTGACGTCTTAATTCAGATAATATTCAGATTTTTGCAAGGGTGTTTCGTCGACTTAGTGTTTTTACCAAATCTGTCAATCACCGTATCACGCACTGAGCTACAATATCGCATTGGTTAAAAATAGATGTAATGTGGTTTTTAATAAATAAATGAAAGTACAGTATGTATTAGTGTCTTTGAAATCTTGTCCTTTTGAAGTCTTCCAGCAGTGAACAAATAAAATATGTCATAAATGGATTACCACATACCCCCTTCCTTCAGTAGCGTCAACGCCGTATAATCTACAGCTCTAATTCTAGCGACAGCGTAATTAAATTTTTCACGCAAGTCTCACTGGAACGTCGTCATTCGAAAAGACACACACATAATATATGAGCATCGCCCCACATACATACGTACATTATGTTTATAGTCAGAGGGTGGCGTGTGTAGATACAGTCTACAAGAAAATTGAGTGTGCAAATCGGATATTGAAATGATCGCTAAAGAAATAAAAATTATATATACGAATCTATACTATGAGGTAGAGTTTGTGAGGTTGTAGGGGGTAATCTACTAAACCGATTTTGAAAATTCTTTTCCAACAGAAAGCCACGTTATTTGCAGGTGTTATAGACTATATTGTAACCCGGAATTCCCGCGAGAACTCCAAAATTATCGCGGGTGAAACCGCGCGGAACAGCTAGTAATAAATAATTTTATGACGTTCGACCCAGCAACAGAATACTTGGTTCAATTCCAATGTGTTCGATTTTTTTACAAAAGCAGAAAAAAAATCTGTTTCTGTTCCATAGTGCATATTTTGTAATATAATTTTAAAAATTAAAAACAAATGTAAAGTGAAAAATCAGCGCCGTGTATAGTTGCGTCCCACAGGCGCAGTTGAGGCTCCGTACTCCCTTTGCCAACGAATATTCTTTGTACTCGCAAAAAACATGTGGCAATAAGTTTTCGGGGCGATATATTGTTTATTTATTTTTTAAAGCCAGGTAATCATTAACGAGCCCTACCTCTAACCTTTGCATGTACATACGTACCTACAGCTGTTACCAAAAACCGGTGTGTAAGTGGTTCGCGAGCCCGCCGCGAACGGAGCGCGTTGCGTTCGCGGCGATCCGACTTATTGAAGATTTCTTTACACGTACCTAGGTACGCAGCCAGTGTCGTTACTTTACCTGTCCATTACAGTTACAACTCGCTAATGAGTACCCAGCTTTGACTATCATCAACGTCAAGACAACAGAAAACTATGGCTACGAGTAAAATATTATGGTACAGTTCTTTTTTATATTATTATCTATGGCCCGCGAAAAAAATATAGATACGTATGGCATTATGTTGTCTGTACGTAGCGTCCTCACGGTTCTGTACACTTGGTGTGATATTACTCGAAGCCCCTCGAATGTTGGCTGAAGATGTGACAAACAGGAAAATGTGGATATTTGTACCTATTATACTAGCGTGTATGGCTCGTTCGCCTTTGGGCTCGTACGGAAATGGCAGCGTTTGATATTTACAAAGGTGTACGCTGATTAACGAAAACAACCTCGTGATTTTGGGTTTAGTTTTCTTCTAAGTACGTCATCAAAACTGCCCCCTTAGCCAAAGTGATTAACATACATATTATCTGTAATCGTTAACGCATAAAAAACTGAGGAACGAATCGTTGCGTGTCACATGGTCACGTAAAATCACCCAATCAAAAGTCCAGTTTTGCTTAACCGCTTGACGTGACGATAATATTATTATGTTCCTTAGTTTTCTATGCGTTGACGATTCTAGACTGGCTAAGGGGGCTGAGCCCTGATTGTCTAGAATCTATAACCATAATTTACGCCGCCATTTGGTTCGTTTAGGTAATCAGGATTCGTTATTACTTTCCTACAGGAAATGCGCAATGATAAAGTGCCACAAAAATAGTTTTCCACCATTGATATTGAAAGAATATTACGTTTCACCCAGATACACAATTCCACACGAATGTAATTGAAAAGTACTAAGTACTAATTTGTATCTAAAGCTATGACTTTTGCCTCACCTACAGTTAAAGGCAGACACACTGAACACCAGGTCTAGACACACTAGTCCATATGTATATATACAGTGGGTAATGTGTAATATAGAGTGTTATGTATACGTACTATGCAGATAGATTCGTACTTACCTTTCACTTAGGTGCTCGCTATACCTCCGCCTGTACTGGGTTACATAAACATTGCATAGATTACTTACTGTACGGTCGCGATCGTAGTAGTCGTACTATGTGATATAATTCTTACTAGAGGTACCTATCCAATAATATATACATAATTGTATTGGAATATGGTACAATTCGATAAATTGGGTACTCTATGTCATCACAAATTGTATCACACTTGTAGATTTGCCAATTTGCCATTGGGCAATCAACCTGACGCCTGGGTTTAAACCAGATTTAAACCTGGGTGTTTAATGACTTTTATGTTGATTGCTCATATATAATCACACTGAATTTTTGAAAGAAAATATTATATAGGTACATTACATAATATATATATAATATGAAAAGAGAGCAAAGCTCCTTTCTTTTACAATAGTATTTTATTATATATGTATACAAACCGAAGTTTGCTAGAACAAAGACCACATTTGCATGCGCCGAAGTCGAAACGCGTAACGGACCACAATAATATTTACACTCCATTAGCACGCTAAGCTATTGTAGCACGTATCACAACGGCATAACGACGAATATGCTTTGCAGACAAATAGCCTAGGAGCGAGGAGTTTCTGGGAAGTGCCTCGATAACTTGAACGGGGGAAACTTTACGGACTAAAACTGAAAGGTCATGAAACATTCTATTACACAGTCCTCTTAATCCTACTAATATTATAAATGTGAAAGTCTGGATGTTTGGATGTTTGTTACTCAATCATGCAAAAACGGCTGAACGGATTTGGATGAAATTTGGCATGCACCTTATCAGGGGTACAGAGAAGGACATAGGGTACTTTTTATCCCGGAATTCCCGCGGGAACTCCGAAATTACCGCGGGTGAAACCGCGGGGCACAGCTTAGTACATATATGTAAATGCGAATGTGTGTTTGTTACGCTTTCACGCCTTAACTTCTCAACCGTTCATAGTGCCGACTGTCATGAAATTTTGCATACACACGTTGTCAGGTGTACAGAAAATTATATAAGGAACTTATTTATGGGGATATTATAATGTCCACTTTTTAACCGACTTCTGTTTTTTATTATTTCTTTAATGAGGTAATTTATGATTTCTCATAAAGAAGTTACTATCTAGTCATGGAAACGTATAGAAATCGGATTGTTAAAGAAAAAACTTAGCATACCTATGTATTGATATACCTATAATTTTTTTATTTCACAAAGTACGTCAGTAAGTTTAGTAAGTATCATCTGTTATATGCGGTGTATATGTATATACCGCATCGCATATACAATACATTACACGTCGAGACTTGGTGTCCCCTATTTAAACAATTAAAACAAAGTCGGTTCTCCTTAACGAATCTGAAACGTTCGTTAGGTTGTGAAATTTGAGTTAGGTTCGTCGCAAAACATTGATTTGCAGTCGAAAGTAATCCAACCGATCCAAAAACATCAGGAGAGCCCTTAGAGGTGGCACGGTGTGTTTTGTCTGTACGCAATAAAGGGAGCCGCTGCACTTCTAGGAGTTCGTAGGCTATAATATTACGAATTGATTTTCAATTTCTTTTACATTCAAAACGCTCACTTAATTGAATAAAATTTGTAGGTATTATTATTTCGTATAGCGTTTACCCACGTTTTCGCCTACTCGGAATTTGATTACAAGAAAAGTTAAAGAAAAGCTTTTAAAGAAAAAAGAGGAACGTCGATCGCCACCTTTTTGTGAACGTAAAGTATCTTCCAATCTTGACGCTAACAAAAGCATAATATATAATTAATTAAAATCTTGAGTCACGATGTTCGCCCACCTTAATCTTTAGATATTCGTTTGTTATACTTTAATGACACTGTGATATCACCATAAAGTTGTATTTTTTTCGTATATCAATCAATTGCTATGAGATAGTAAGTACGTTTATATTTCAGGATGCCTTCGGGAACTTCTAGAACTATGTAGGTATTGTGTGAATATGACTGGTCAACTCAACAACCGGTCAAGTCGTTCACCAATTTAAAGTTATATATTTCTTACGTCACAATTACACGTGCATAACTCAATGGATACCTAGATCGACTCGTTTTTACTCTTTCAATGTACGGACATGCCGCCAGCGTCACACGACGGGAGTGAGGTTAAGAGGGAAGTTGGCGGAGAGAGGGGGGGTGGGGCACCTCGTCACCTCGTATTAGCGGGGAAAGCCGTCCGCTTTCGTTTGCTTTCTCGCGCGGCTCGCGCTTGCCGCTCTCCGCTTAGCAACGCGCGCTGACGCTGCCGGCTATTGGTTTTTAACAGTGAAGCGTTTGTTAAATGAGGTTGTTCACATTGCTCCTTTGTGTCCAATGCGAAATGAATAGCTCGGTACGTAGGTACATCTGTACATATACTTGTGCATGTTACGTGCCTACTGCCTACTAAATCGGTCGAGTTGCCCAGTAAAAAGTAATTTTTCTCTTGGTTTAGTGTCGTACTCTGTTTGGCTTACTTTCACAGTTCGGATTCCAAAACCTTCAACGAAAGGTAGGGAGATTATCATCTATCTATCTATCTAAACTATAATAAAAGAGTAGAATCCGCGATTCTGTATCTGTAAATTGAATATTTTTACCCAAAATTGAGAGGGGTGATAAAAGAAGAGTAACCAAGCCCAAAAAAGTTTTTAAAATTCTTTTCTGTCTTTCTGTCTGTTCACGATAATCTCCGCATCTACTCCGCATCTCCGCATGACCGATTGTCATGCGGTTTTCACAGGTAGATTGAGCTTAGCCTGGAGCTACATATAGGCTTTGTTTCATTGAAATCGGATGTCGGGAAAAAGTATTGTTGTATAAAAACCTTTCATGCGGGGCACAGCTAGTTGTACTATAATTCGCCCGTTTACAAATAGCTGGCGTTTTGTGCCATTATTTTTAAGAAATTTGGTGATGTTAAATAAAGTTATGTCTATGTCTATAAATGCTATACCTACTGTGCGGCATAGTACGTTTTGTTCGTTATCTCATTGAGTAAATATCCATAGAGTGTAGATGTACCACTAAGCGTGTTGGCGGGACCCGCACGTTGACCCATGACCCGTGCACTCTACCGGAGACCTACGAATGGGATCATTGCTCTCGCGCTTGCTACGTCTTCTGAACACTCCGAATGCAAACTACTGTAGTTGGCACAAATTAATGCTACAGATTAAATAGATTGTTTTATGCTTTTATTTGCACTCTCAAAGACGTTCAAAGGTTAAAAACTTATTGATTTGAGACTTTTCTAGCTCCAAGCCCCAAATAAATAATTATTATTTTGTCAACTAGCTGTTCCCCGCGGTTTCACCCGTGTTAGATTCGGAGATGCCGCGGGTAACCCGAGGTAAAAGTACTTACTACTGTATTTTTTTTTTCTGTACCTACCCTTGACAACGTGTAGGTAGTATGCAAAATTTAATGTAGTTTCTTCCTCGTTAATTTCAGAGTTCCCGTGGGAATTCCCTGGATAGAAAGTAGCCTATGTCCTATGTACCCCTGGGAACGTGTCAAAATGTTTTGGTGATCGGTTGAGTCGTTCAACCGTGAAAGCGTAACAAACAAACTCACTTAAGCATTTATATATTAGTGATACCTGACTCCTTTTGTTAATACGAGTATGTATACTAAAAAAGCAGTTTCGGTTAATAACATGAATGAGGATCGAATACACGACACCCGGGGCCGTATTTTTGAATCGCTCGAATTACTTTCACGCACGGAATCGCGAATTCACGTGCGAATCCTCATACATTTTTTAAGAATTCACGCGTGAATCTTGCAATTCCGTGTGCGAATAGTAAATTCGAGCGATTCAAAAATCGACCCCCTGGCGTTCGTTCACTAAGCGGTGCTATACCTACCTAATTAGTAGAGCGGCAAACTGAGAAAATTCCTTCTCTAAACCGAATCTCGTCGGTATCTCTTATGTATACCTACAACAGGCATGGATGTGTTCAGGGCGTTGTGTAGATTACGAAACTGCTTGTTGTAATGTTTTTTAGTGGTGGAGGGGATAGCAGTGACGTCATAAACATGGCCGCCAACGGTTTTTGTTTTTGTTAATTACATCGCACCTATTAGGTCTATCTGATTGTGTATGGTGTCATTTGAAAGCTTATTAAATGTTCTTTAATTTATTTCCCGACATCTAAAGCGTATCTATTATATTTAAAAAAATATTTGACAAAATATGATTTTTTTTTAAGCGATTTCAAAAATATTCTCTTTTTACTGAGAAACCGCTACGCTTACGGTAAATTTGTTTAATATAAAAATTAAGTAGAATTTTATCACCTATTTAAAAATGCTAGTTTCATTAAAATAGGACTTAAAACAACTGAGATATGTCTCATTTTGTGGCGCAAGGAGCAAGGTTTTGTATCGTAATCTTATAGAACTGCTGTTAGTTTGTCGCGCTAAAACTCGCAAATGGCTCGACCGACGTGAATATTTCTTTTTTTATTGGGTTTTTAACTACCAGGAGAAGGTTTGTGTTAAAGAAAATTAGGAGTTCCTGCGGGAATTCCGAAATTCACGGGGGTGAAACCATGGGGCACAGCTAATGTAATGTAATGTAAAAATATGTCACATAAATCTTACTATATCATGCTGTTAACCAAACGTGCTTTCTTCATAATGCTGCCCTAAATCCTCACTATTATAAATGCGAAAGTGAGTTTGTGTGTTTGTTTGTTTGTTACGCTTTCACGCCATAACGGCTCAACCAATAACCACGAAATTTTGCATACACGTTTTAAGGGGTACATTTTATTGCGGAATTCCCCTGGGAACTCCGAAATTACCGCGAGTGAAACCGCTAACCGGGAGCAGATAGTAAATTATTTAATAGGTACCTACATATAAGTTGCGTGTGTGCTATGTCAAGACTGAACAGTCAAAACAATAAGTTAGGTACTGTTATAAAAATATAAGCCAAAACTTATTATTTAATCATCAAAAAATGGACGAAACCTGGATCTGAAAACAATTTTGAAAAATTAGTTAAGGGATTCGCCCACTGCTCTATTCAATACGAAATTCCGAACGGATGGCTTCGACAGTGCACAAACTCAGTTTTAGCTTATTTTACACGAGAAGGGAGAAACACTGAGTTCTTTGGATTCTGGATCCTCTAAGCCCAAAACTGCAAAATTAATTGACGGTCAGGCGCTAATTCAAAATATACTCGTAGGTAAACCAAAAACTACCAAAAATTTTGATGATTTTGTGGAAATTTTTTTGAAGAACAATCGCAATCAAAACGAGATAAATGTGAAAACCGCATGTGCTTTTTGAACATACAAAAATCCGGGATAAGAGACAAGAGGAGTCCGTCTATTACTCCTGTGGAATATAAGATAACGGGCGCTACTACTCCTTTTCCAACGAAATGGGACTAGTGTCGGCAACCTGAAGCGAGCTTATTATTATATCAACCAGAGTACCAGGGGCGTAAAATTATCAGTTAACCATTACTTATCAGGATTATGACTATTTAGACATATCTTCTAGTTAGTTTTTGTCATAAATGTGTACGATCATACGAGGCACAAATTATCGTATGTTAACGATAGTGTTACGAATATCTTTATATTTTTCGGTCAATAAATTAAATCTTAATGAATTTCTTTCATAACATATTTCCGATCAAGCGGCAAAAGTTAGTAAAGTTAGTGAAGAAACAGAAACAATCTTCTAATGGTCACAAAACAACGCTTAGGGGATCCCGTAAACGTATGGGATGTCGGTGAAAACAGTAATTAGTGCTGGTTGTCGTACAGCAAAATGCGGCTGTATGTCAGGAAGGAACAGGAATGTTTGCAAGTCCTTTTGGAGATGAGATTTGTTTCAATCAATACAATTTTTGTGTTCGAGATAGTTAAATAATGAATTTTAGCTTATTTTAACCCTATTATCATAATTGCCTGATACTAACAAATATTATATAAAATGCCTGCCATGTCCTAAATGATTGACTGACGGATCAACGCAAAGCCTGAACCGCTGATAGTAGAGACCTGAAACTTGGAAGGTGTGTTCTTTTTACGACATAGGCATTCGATAACAAAGGATTTTTAAAAATTTGAACCCTAAGGGGACTAAAAGGGGTTGCAAAATTTGTATGAAACAATTCCGCGGGAATTTCGGAGTTCTCGCGGGTGCAGTGTGACCACGTGGGACAGCTATTATTTTATAACAGTACTTATTGTTTTGATTGTTCACTATTAACACAGCACAATTGCAACTACAATTTATAATTTATTTAAGGCAGTACTATGAAGAAAGCACTTCTGGTTAACAGCATGAATTAGTAATATTTATGTGACGTAACTAGCTGTGCCCCACGGTTTCAGATTCGGAATTCCCGCAGGAACTCCCAATTTTCTTTAATACAAACCTTTTCCTGGTAGTTAAAAACCCAATAAAAAAAGAAATATTCACGTCGGTCGAGCCATTTACGAGTTTTAGCGCGACAAACGCACAGCAGTTCTATAAGATTACGATACAAAACCTTGCTCCTTGCGCCACAAAATGAGACATATCTCAGTTGTTTTAAGTCCTATTTTAATGAAACTAGCATTTTTAAATAGGTGATAAAATTCTACCTAATTTTTATATTAAACAAATTTACCGTAAGTGTAGCGGTTTCTCAGTAAAAAGAGAATATTTTTGAAATCGCTTAAAAAAAAATCATATTTTGTCAAATATTTTTTTAAATATAATAGATACGCTTTAGATGTCGGGAAATAAATTAAAGAACATTTAATAAGCTTTCAAATGACACCATACACAATCAGATAGACCTAATAGGTGCGATGTAATTAACAAAAACAAAAACCGTTGGCGGCCATGTTTATGACGTCACTGCTATCCCCTCCACCACTAAAAAACATTACAACAAGCAGTTTCGTAATCTACACAACGCCCTGAACACATCCATACCTGTTGTAGGTATACATAAGAGATACCGACGAGATTTTACAAAATCTGGTCTCCGCCGCTCTACTAAATAGATAGTAGATAGATAATAATAAATTCCTAACGTGTTCATTTCATATTTGAAACCCGGATTATTAGCTCGCATAAAGCACGTACGGTGTGCATACCTAATATCGATTGACCAACGTATAGATAAGTGACGACAAATATTAGCTTACGTTCGCCACATGTTTGCCCGCTTAGCAAATAGTTGGTGGACTATTGATAGTTGGAGAACTGCGAACGTTCCAATTTCGTGCTACAATAATAACGAAAGACACTGCGCTCGCTTCCGCCTAAAGCTTAGCGCCCACTGGCGGAACGGCACGGCATATGATTTCTAGGTAACATGCACATGCAGCGTTAATGTTATGACGTTATAGTGACAATTTCAATGATCATTATCTAAGCCTTGAAATTACCTTAGATCATAAGGTAATCGTACCTCTAAAAAAATCTATATTTTGTATACGTAAAAGAAAAACTAATCACGAAATTTTCAAAAACTACAGGTTTGATAAACTTAAATTTGGCAGGTATAGGTAATTCATAGGGATTGGAGAGTAAGTCAGGAAAGGAATCCCCGAAATCACAGGAAACACATGACCTCTAGTGAGATAACAGCTAAATATGTATTATTTCAGGTTACATTTCCCAGAAATGGTTTTGATGATTTTGATGCAACTTATCGTAGCTACTCGACGATAAATGGCACTATAAGCAACATTTTCGAAGGAAAAGTTTTCACAGCTAGATAATATTAAGTTACCCTCATTACCGTTCCTCGCTTAAAAACTGCTTGCCGTACCGTTCCGCCAGTGGGCGCGGGGCTTTATTTAGTACGCTGAATAGAATGCCGATTCAGATGGGGGATAAAGCCGGTCTTGCACAATCTGTAGAGGGGCTATAACTGTTTACGTCGCCTCTCCCCCCCCGCGCCGCGCTGACTGCGCCACCTCCGGGACCCTGATTACGCCATTACACAAAAACAATTCATGCGAAATTGCTTGTGCACACAGACACATATTTTTCTAGACGCGCTGACGTTTAATGTTCTATGTGTATATGGTACAGTGTGTTAGCAATACTCTTGACTCGAGATCTTATTGACTTCAAAAAATACGGTAAAATAATTTTGTATTTACGATGAGCTCGTGAGACCAGTGAAGTCATGTAGTTAACATTCGAGTTGCTTCACCAATAAAATTACTATTTTGTTTTTCGAATAGTTTTAGCTATTACGAGCTATAAAATTAATGCATACCTAATAAGAAATAGTGATTAGAATTTGTGAACTTCGCTTATCTTTTATTAATAGGCAGAGTAAATGGACCTGCCCTACAGTGGTGGTCATATAATTAAGAACGATTTATATGTAGACCTTAAATTGAAATTGAAATGTTCATAAAAAAGATTTACCTCCTTGCTGAAAAATAATGAATATACCACTAGCTTCAACGTTTACAAGGCTAACATAATCTGTCATAAAAGCAGGAAATAATATTTAGTTTACCGGTTAATTCGTTGACAATAAAATATTGGTAACATCGCAGCAGCTCGGAGGCTGGACAAATAATTAAGAACGATTATAGTATTGCTTTTTTTTAAATTAATTTTGTGAATAAAATAAAATAAAAATAAAATGAAATTATTTCTTAAAATGCTCTTCATTATTATTTTATAGTGTGTTTATGCCATTATTGGTTTTTAATAGTTTTAAGGTAATTTTTTATCGAAAAAAAGAAATCTAGCGTCTCGGCTACTAGAGAAATAATAATAAAGCTGCGTGGTCATAATCGATCATACTAAAAAATTGCAGATCATTTATCTTGTTCAAAAACGATGGTTTACCAAGCTGTGAAGCATTTTTATACACATCAGACCACTCCGAATAGGTATTCCGCGCAAATCTAAAGTTAGAAAAACGTCTCCCAGAAACGTTTAAGAATAGTTCACCTCGCTAAGCGGGGCCAGTTTAAAGGTTCTAATGAGATCAAAAATGAAGTTTTCGATGACAGTCACTGGGGCACTGTTTGAAGGCATTTTGTGGAGGCACAGTTTTTTGACAGAGAAACAAGGAACGTACCCATGTTGACATTACGCCATAGGCAGAGTTATTCTTCTGAGGGCAGACCCGACTAGCGTTTGGAAGGAAGTACCTATGGAATTTGGACATAGTCGCAATAGAATTAGGTACCTACATACTTTTTTCGAATTAAACAAAGATAAAAAAGTATGCTCTGATGGTAAGCAGTAGGTATGTACGCCGACCTGCGAATAAGACATTCGACCCCAAATACACTAAATGGATGGTGGACAATGACAGTGAAAACATAAAAATTTGGGGTTGTTTTTCTAGTTATGACGTAGGACTTACTAGGCTGGTAAAAGGCAACATGGACCAATACTAATACAAACAAATACTCGAAAAATGTATGTTGCCATACGCAAATGATTTTATCTTTCGGTAATAAAGACATTTCAGCATGATAATGATCCAAAACACAGCTTACTCACTCAGACCACTACCATCCACTTCTAAAAACTACCTTGACAGGCAAGTGGTAAAAGTGTTTGATTGGCCACTAAACAGTCTAAGTCTTAATCCAATTGAACATATTTGGTGTCAATAAAAAAAAGATATCAAACAAACGTTCTGGTAAGATAAATAACCTTCAAAACACTTTTTAAATTAAAACCTGTAAGTAGTTAATAACATCCATGATGCGCCGTTGTTATGCAGTTATCTGCAGTTAAGGAAATGGTACAGAATATTAATTTACGCCCCCTTATAACAATTTTTCCTGTTTTATTTTATTGAATAACAGTTGTCAAATTAAATCAATTGAAGCCATACCTAAATTCTTAAATTATCTTAAATATTTTTTTTTTAAATGTTTCGTTCTTAATTATTTGTCCAGCCTCCGAGCTACTGCGATGTTACCAATATTTAATTGTCAACGAATTAACTGGTAAATTAAATATTATTTCCTGTTTTTATTACAGATTTTGTTAGCCTTGTAAACGTTGAAACTAATGGTATATTCATTATTTTCCAGGAAGGAGTGAAATCTTTGTTATGAACATTTTAATTTCAATATGAGGTCTACATATAAATCGTTCTTAATTATATGACCACCACTGTATGTTAAAAAAATATTCTACATACGCACTATATTATACGGAAATGCAGATGGTTTGGTAACACCCTGTACCATACAAGGACGAACGTGCACATTTCACCGTTGTTTTTTTTATACATACCTTTTGTGATGTGCGTGATTGTTTTAAGGTGAAGAGTAATATAGAGAATAAAAGTTTTTTTTCATTATCCATTCATCATCATGACGTCATTTCTTTGTACTAAGGCAAATTCTCTAGCGTAAATATTAAATATATTAATTATTATTTAGGTGCATAGGGATGATAGTAGAGAAAAACGCAACACTATAAACGGTCTTTGTCTGTGTCAAAAAAAATATTAAATTAAACTGAGCATAAAAAATGATGGAAATTACCATAAACAAAAGTTCAGGAATAAAAACGTGATTAAAACGTGACTGGCAAAAAAATTAATCGAGGTGGTACAAAATATATGAACGAAGGGCGAAGGCATTATAATAATTTTAGAATTATTACTACTAATATTACTTTTACATACCTATTATTCTCCCATCTACATATTTTATTTTCAATCTTCTAATATACAAAATTCTCGTGTCATGGTGTTTGTAATTCAACCCCCCCGAAACGGCTCGACCGATTTTTATGAAATTTTATATGCATATTCAGTTGGTCTGAGAATCGGCTACTATTTTTCATCCCCCTAAAGGGAATTCCGAAACTCACGCGGGTGGAACCGCGGGCCACAGCTAGTAAAATGTATTATGTTTTGTTTGCCTAATTTGTTAGAAGATTTTTTTTTATCGAATTTTATGTTACTAGTCTGACCTCCATATACATAATATCTACGTGTTAAAATGTGTCCTCTGTTCTCTATGGGGCACACCGACAAATTGTTATCGCCGTGCAATAAAATGCAAATCCGTATCATTCATGAGGCAACCGCCGCCGCCGGCGACCTTATTGTATAAAATTATATATTATATCTCTTTAGGTAAGTAAGTACCCAAGTGCAGTGCGAGTTGCTCATGCATAAACGGTGGTCACGGACACGCTTTGTGTAAGAATAGTGTAATATAAAGACTTAACAGGAAATCCGCTGGAAAACTCGACTCACTAAGCTGCAGAACATTGTCTGCACGGTCGAATTCTGTAAGGAGCTATGTTGTTTGCTTTTGTAAACCACGTTAATTCCGGAGTTCCCGCGGAAATTCAAGGATAAAAAATATCCTATATTGTCTTTTTCTGTATCCCTGATTGACTGACTTGACTTGACTGACAATTTTTTTGTATATCGTGACAATTTTTTTTTCCATTCAAAATGTTTTTTCATTCCTCATGCATAATAAATAATACGGGATTCAGATATGACCTTTGAAGTCGCGATATAATTCAAGGTTTCCAGACTCGAGTGATTAGGCACTTAATTACCATAATTATTTATAACACTCCAAATTCCAATCCATCAATATCGTCGTATGTTGACTACTATCTTTCAATGTGCAATTGTGACGTAGAATCAATTACACGTACAGAGAAAAAAACCGAATCTGCTTGTTGCACGGGCAATCTGTACGGAAGTGACAAACCACGGATCGTGATGATGTATTACCAAAAACACTTTTAATGTCCAAATCCGTTAAAAGCGACGGCAATTACCAAAGCTTGTATCCGTTAATGATTCACAGTTGTATGTATATACATAAGTAGGCATCAAGGTTGTGAGCGAACCGAATTTATCAAACGTTTACATCTTTTACAATTAAAATATATCATTAGAAGCCGTTATAATTTTAGTAACGTCAGGCAAATCGATCGATGAGGCGAAACAGTTACTTTTGATTGTCGTTGTCGATGGATTATCGAATGCAGCGGCAGAAAATAATATCTCGATTTCTTTTTCTTATTACACGACAACTTATAAAAAAAAAACAATTTATATTTGAAATAAAGATGTGTTTGTCCCGTTGTCACTTGTCGCCCGGCACCCGTTAGCTGATAAAACTCATTAACATCGTTGTTGTTTCTAGCGGGAAATGATTTTTAATGAATTCAATTCACAATTGTTAGATTATGGTGGATCGTCACAGCTAGTTGCTATACGGATTTCGATAGATAGTTAATCGCACTGCGGCTGCTTTTTTATTGTATCACCTCAATTATATATTTTTTATAATCAATTTCCTATGTAGATTTCGGTACGGTGATATAGAAAAAATCAATAGTATTTAATTAATTTGTTGTATCAAAAAGAAGCCATAGTGTAAGCAAATATCTATTAAAATTCGTTTAGTAAAGCTCTGACGAGTTCACCTTACATCGGAAGCAGCATTTTGCGGTACATGGTAGCTGGTAGGTACATTTAGAGATAGCTGGCGTTTCGATCGATAGATACTATACAAACTTGAACAGTTTTCGCTAAAAGTATGAATATCATATCAGTAAATAAAAAAACTATTATTATTCATAAAACATAATGTGTAATGTATTATATTCATTATTATTATTATATTATATTCATTATTGATATCCATAAAATCTTTATATATAGTACCTATGCAAAAATTAAGTCGCTTCCGTTGTTTGCGATAAACTCAAAAACTACTAAACGGATTTTCATGAGATTTTTACCAATAGATAGTGTGATTAAAGAGGAACATTTATACGTATAGTTTATCCTGGAATTCCCGCGGGAACTCCGAAATTACCGCGGGTGAAATCGCGGGGCATAGCTAGTACTTATACTATATTCATAATTTATTGACAGCACCGTTAGTTAAGTGGTTAGTGAACCTAATACGACAGGTGCAGAGGGTTCGATGATGAACGTTGTGTTTACCGTTTACGCTGAGTCTGGGCACAGATAATATAATACTTAAGTATCTACATATTATTATAATTACAACTAATTGTAAATAAAAAATATAAATACGATATCAGTTGTTTGTCTAGTCTAGTGTCTTGTGATGGTAATATATTACAAGCTCTGCTTAGTTTAGGACCAAGTTTCGCTGTGTGCTAAAGTCCAATCATCATGATCATCATTATAATTGATGATTTTTTATATTTTCTCCTAATGTCAGAGGGGGCAAACGGGCAGGTGACACATTGGGATCGATTGAGTATTTACATCGTTATACTTATTAGATAATCGGGTCTCAACATAATAGGGTAGTTTCCGGGGTAATGTATGTCCGTTATTTTTTTGATTAGGTAAAAAGAAAAAAAAATACCTACGTGTCCAATATATTTTTTTTTATTATTCTATTTATAAGACTGACTAAAAAATAAAATTTAGAAAACTAGCCTATTATGTATAAAGTTTCATACTACACTTATTTCCGCAACTTTTTCTATTATAATCACATCGTTACCATGTTTAACTACTTTTATTGGTTAAATTAGACCTAATTAGCTATAAATACACGCTTGTGTATCGAATTTATCATAATACGTAGGTATCGCTGTTTGTTTTATCAATAAAAAAAAAACTAAGATCTTGTTTATTCTTGTGTGGCTTTACGACAAGATGCAAGACGAGGTCTTTGTGTACAAAACACGTTCACAATAAATACTATGGGGCTCGCTTTTATTGCCAGAGGCTAGTTGCGATGGTGTTTTTTTTGTTGGGCGCGTTCCACCCGTCGCGTTGGCGCTAATCGGCGACGCAATAAAAAAAAAATGAAACCACTCTAGTCTGTACTAAGTCGTCGTCGAGATTGCTGTCAACTTTCTGCAGCAGCAGTTATTTCACAAAAAAATACATAGTTTCTTGGACGATGTAATCATTAAAAAAAAAAAATTGTATTCCGAATTCAATTTGGTACCGTAATCTTAGTGTGCAGGTCTAAGAAAAAGTGTTGACAATTACTGACAACACGTCATCTTACTTTCATATAGAAAATAATTTTAATGTTATCAAAAGGGCTCAGTATTATGCTACCGTACTTTATTTATTAGCGTTATGCAGTGCAGATTTTCAGACAGTACCAAAATAAGGGGGGGGGGGACGTAACGATTTGGATTTCATATCTGGACATAGATAGGAAATAGTGTGTTAACCCACACTGGAGAAATGAGTAAATCGTGTTTTAAAAGTTTAGCGCCAATTTGTGTCAACATTTTTTATGTTAAATTTTTAATTGCATATTTAAGCAATGTAATAAGGTAAACACGCAATAAAAAAAATGTTCCCTAACTCTCAATAAATCGTTCTGAATCAATAATTTAAGTTTGTGGGTTAACATGTTATAATAACTTAAGTTTGTGGGTTAACATGTTATTGCTTATCTGCCTCCATCTATACTCTACTAGTTGTGACCCGCGGTTTCACCCGCGTTAATTTCAGAGTTCCCGCGGGAATTCCGGGATAAAAAGTACCCTACGTGTTAATCTGATGTAAAAGCTATATTATTGTAAAGTTTCAGTTAAATCCATCCAGTAGTTTTTGCGTGAAAGAGTAACAAACATCCATCCATCCATCCGTCCATCCATCCATCCATCCATCCATCCATCCATCCATCCATCCATCCATCCATCCATCCATCCATCCATCCATCCATCCATCCATCCATCCATCCATCCATCCATCCATCCATCCATCCATCCATCCATCCATCCATCCATCCATCCATCCATCCATCCATCCATCCATCCATCCATCCATCCATCCATCCATCCATCCATCCATACATTCTTACAAACTTTCGCGTTTATAATATTAGTAGGATCTATACTATTATAAAAATAAATTTTGTAGCGGGAGCGGGAAACAAAGGCTTTATTGTACCCCGGAATGTATCATCAATGTTACAATATTTTAACAAAATAAATGTTTTTAGTACTCCTTAACGATACATCACCAAGATACAAATCGAGGGCCTCATTCGATTCGTCAATCATACCTATCTCGTATCAGTTTGGCAAAGATATACGGTGCAGTTGGTGTAACGACAATGACTGGCCGCACGGATAATGGACATTTTACAGACCCGATATCATCTTGAACCGTGTCCCGGGCTACTTCGAATAATATATTATTATGATTTACGTAATAAATTGATGGGGCCCCTAAATTGATTTTATCTATTGGTTCGTTAATATACGTTCTCGTTGCAATGCTAATATTTATTACAAATGCTAATGTGAGTTTGTTTGTTTGTTACGCTTAAACGCCTTAACTACACAACCGATCATCATGAAATTTTATATATGTATACGTTATCAGGGGTAAGGAAAAGCGTAACAAACAAACAAATAAACTCAAGTTCGCATTTATAATAATAGTAAGGATTTAGGAACCTCAGCACTATATTTTCTTTGAATTTAGTGTATGCAGTCGCGTCTATAGTTCTCTTTTATAATTGACCCGACATTGTCCTGTACAAAGAATAAAACAAAAAAAAAATCACATAGAAAAGTGTCCTTTCAGTTTTTCTTGAATTTTCTCATTTTCCGGGAACTCTCTGGATTTTTTTTTTTTTTCATTAAAACATTCGGACTATTATGACTACTACACTATGAGTAGATAAAGACAAAAAATATAATAAACAGGCTTTATTATTAGATAGATTTTAAGAGCGCTCAGCAACAAACAAGGCGGATCTGCATCATTGAAGTGATTGGTATAAGCGATATAAATAACGAATAAATATCGCAGCATCGTTTCAATTTTAGATCGTGACGGCCCACGCGTTTCGTGAATATGTATGTCTTTGAACGAAAAATAAAACTCGTTTTATTATTAGATAAAACGTTTATTTAAAAAGCATCGGATACGTGTTGACGTTGCGCGGTAGACGACGCGCGCGTTGTTTACTTTATCCGCGAACCGATTGCCGGATAGCAACAATAATGTTCATATTTTTATATACGTAGTCACTCTTATGAGTTAGGTGACATCCCTTTTAATTCCGTGCAGTGGAATATGCCTAGGTACAATCGGCATCAGATATATTGTATTGTAAACACTTTTGACAGTCGTTAAATCTTATTGCAATTGTCAAAGACATTCAATATGATAAAATACAACGAATTACACAAGCGCTTTTAAAGGTGACTATACTTCTAGAAACACACACATCTATGTTTGGATAAGAGCGCCCATTGAGCGAGTTGTTAGACCAAACGGGCAACGAAAAATGGAACTTTTGATCGTACGATTTTACGTGATCATGTGACATGACGATAACTTCCTTAGTTAAATTGTTGTGGCGCGCCATCGAAATACAATTTTCGTGGCGTCTTATTTTAATGCGGCGTGGTTCATATTGAATAAAGGCCCTACTTACGCATCGAAATCACGCCCGATCTGTGAGACACCTTTGCGAATTGATCGGACGCGGCCATAATATGAAACTCCCCGCAAAGAGGAGCAAAAACTTAATGAGCTTTTGTTTTTAATCATCTCGTGAAGGTTATAACAAAAAAGCGTGTTCGGTGACTGGAATGTTGACGTTCTAAAAATAATATTACCCTTTTGAAGAGACAAAGCATCGCATATTTAAAAATACAAAATACCTGTTGACAAAAATTATTTACAGATTTCTTTGTGAGTAGGCACTTATTATAAATAAGGTGTACAAGAAATTCTAAATCTGAAATTGTAAAAGTGAACATAGTATGGGATACCCTGGGGAACTTAGGATTTTTGTTATCTAGATGAAACGTATTCCATGTCTATTTCTGTATCAATGAAAAATGTGTACGCAAAATTCAATGATAAAATAATCGGTTGAAAGCGTATCAACAAAGTCGCATTCACATTCATAACATAAAAATATTAACTAAATAATTCCAAAAGTCGAATATACATGTAACATGTAATAAGTAGTAGATGTGAAATGAAATTCACTGTGAACTTCTTCCTCCGCCCGCTGTCACCCGAAGATGTGATAGAGTGATAGATATTTCCATGCACTTTCAATTTGTGTTCCATCACGTCGCTAGCTCTAGCTAGCTGGCTAGTCGGGCGTTCGGCTCCGTCCATGTTACATCTAAACGACGCTGACACATGGACATGGCGGTAATAAACTGTGTCGCTGCAGTCGCCAGTTCGCTACATGCGGTGCCGCGGTGCAATGGATATTATGGCGGACTTGAATCGTGTGTCGAGGCGAGGCGGCGGGCGGCGGGTGGCGCGGGCGGGGCAGCGGGCGGCGGTCGGCCGCGGGGTGAACGACCTTAGCGCGTCCCCGCTGCGCGATCGAACGCGCTCTCCCGCCATTGCCCTGGCCCACTTTATACGTAGGTCTGAACTCTGTACACATATACAGTGTACACACGAATTATTATTATCATTGCCGTCGGTGCACAGTGGTTAGTGAGCGTCCTCCCACCGTTAGCCGGGTGTCGCGGGTTTGATGCCCGCATCAGATTAGACATATAAAATAAATTTTCGTAGGTACATACAGTATGTGATGAACTGATGAATATTTTGTGTTTAACCGTATAAAGGGGTCTCAAAAGAATATATTTGCATTATATCAACCGTGTTTTATGAACACAAACTAAAAAGTATATTTTTACTAGTTTAGTTAGTTTCGCGGTTTCACCCGCGGTAATTTTGGAGTGCCTGCAAAAATTCCAGGATAAAAAGTGCCCTATGTCCTTTATGTACCCTGATGTATGTACCCTGACAACGTGCATGCCAAATTTAATCCAAATCCGTTAAGCCGTTTTTGCGTGATTGAGTAACAAACATCTAAACATCCAAACATCCACACTTACACATTTATAATATTAGTAGGATTAGTAAGGATTTGTCGATATTCTATCAGAATAGTCCTTTTTATTTAAACTGTGAACGGAAAAAAAATATAGGGTAGTAAGTACTTTTATCTCTGAATACCCGCGGGATCTCCGAAACTAACGCGGGTTAAACCACGGGGCACAGCTAGTGATATTTAAAATAAAAAGGATTCTTATTTATTTATTTAAAGAATTCTGTTAGAATAAACAATATTTAAAAAAAAAAACAAATATATAAAACAAAGTCCTCCGCCGAGTCTGTGTCTGTGAACGGATTTTTATGCGGTTTTCACCAATAGATAGAGTTATTTTAGAGTCATTTTATCCTGGAATTCCCGAGGGAACTCTGAATTTAGCGCGGGTGAAATCGCAGGGGACGGCTAGCTAAAAAATAACATGATTAAAATATAAATTATGTCGAAAAAACTAATACCCTAAAAATTCTCAAATCAAATACCCAATCACAGCGATCAAATCCTAACAATGAGCTTGAGCTGTCGGTGAAGGAAAAAGTCGCGAGGAAACCATACCATGGTGGTAGGACGCTCTCTAGTGCCCAGATTTGCAACTTGAAGGTGGTAGCTAGCCATAGCTACCACCTTCAAGTTGCAAATCTGTCGCCAAGCACCTAACGGTGTGTTCCGGCAGCCCCACTTGAAAGTCAGTTCCCATCCCCATTCCAGGTCGGCAACGATGTCTATGGGCGGCGGTAATCACTTACCATCAGGTGTACCACTTGCCCGTTTGCCCGCTATGACATAAAAAAAAATATTCAACATTAGTTGGGGGGTGACTACGAAATTTTAAGCGCTACGCCCGCACCTACGTATCAATGACCAATTCGATTTTTTGCTACGGGCGCGGGCTGCGCGGTGTACGCGCCAAATATTGCATTATAAGTAGTAATTTAGACATAGGCTAGGAAAAATTAAAAAATAAACCCTAAATAAAACATGGTGCGACCAATTCGGAAGTCGATTCTGAGCAAACTATAGTTTCCAGTAAATTCATTAACACGTTGTACAAGATATGCTCATAAAAAAAACGTATGTCAACAACGTTCTATTAATTATTTAATCGTGTTTCGGTATTCCGCCGCCCGTTGGGTGGTTGAACGCGAGCTTCGACTGCCCTGCCCGGGAGGTTTGTTTGTTTGCTTGCTTGTTCGTTACTCCGAAGTTGTTAGCCGGACCACCCCCCCTCCGTTACCGCGAGGATCTGGCGCGTGTTATGATTATCGCCCCGCTTTTAGGATCTATGTAATTTATTGGACAAGTTTGTTGTTTCGAATTTCTTCGACAGTCGACACTGCAGTTGTTCTCTGCAGGTTTCTGGTTTTAACTAACTTCGTTTATATCTCGATCGGCGTTCTTGTTTAGTTGTTAATGAAGATTTAGCGGCCGCCGGTAACAACAATACGATCTCGATTTAGAAAGGTTTATAGACTAATTAAGCCTTCTTACTTTGTTTCATTTGGCGTAGAAATCTTACGCATCCTCTGAAAATAGTCCTAGAAGTAATCCTAGGAATAACAGGAAATCGAATTTGATTCATTTAGGATTGACTGTTCAATAAACAATCGATAAAAAGTCACAGTTTTTGTACTAATTCTCAAGTTAGCTCTTATATCTAAGGGGTCGATAGCAGTTTAAAAAAAAAACGCAATTAAGGTTCAGATTTGTCAAGACCTTAGTTTTGTCGATTTTACTAAACATCAATTGGCATCGGATACAGAAAGCAACCCGCATGATAGGATACAAATATATAGTTCGTATAGTTCGGGAACTCGCTAGCCCGCATCCTTGACAGCTTTTGATGGGCAATTCAGTCCACGTCTCTTTTAGTTTAGGCTCTTCCTTATAGGGGTAAACTAACGCTACCCGCTATAAAAAATCATACATTAAAAAAAAAACTGTATTAAATAAATCTATACAGATTCATTTATTAAAAAAATTTTAGTGGCACTTCTAAAGCATTTAAATTTAATATAAAACGTTCATACAAAAGTGCCAAAACGATTGCTTTTGGCGGTTTTTACTTTGAAGTTAAAACGCTAACTTATTGTTTAAAAATAATAATGCTTAATTTATTTTTTGAAACTTGTGGACAAGTATAAAAAAATTGTGATAGTGTTTTTTATTTTCTAGTCAGCCATGTATGAAAAATAGCTGAAAAGGAACCATGAGCTCAATAAAAAATAAAAATAAAAGTTACATTGTATCTATGTACCACGGGTAAATCAAACTTCCACTATTGCCAAAGCAGTTAGAGCTGACAAACCCACACACCGGACCCAATACGTCAAACACACATTCGCGGGACACACGGAACTACCGGGTGTACAGCTACACGCTGCGCCGCCGAACCACTTCACATAAAGTTTGTTCGCTCGTCAGTCGTCACACACACGGCATATTATGTTTCGTGCTTTGTCGCTATCGAATAGTGTAATTTATACTTTATGAACACAGTTGGCAATATCAAAAGCGTTTAACTACTTTCACTGTGTTAAAATCGGGAGTTATTGAAGTATACATATAAGTACGATCATTAAAAGACAGCCCTGCTGAGTTCCTTGTCACTCCTCAGCAGAAGACGTATTCCAAACTGACGGTAATTTATAGTTCTAAGAACCTGCTGACGATTATAAGTGATTGTAACAACCAATCCTAAGTAATAAATAGCTTATGAATTTTTTTGAATTTTTATATTTATTAGTAGGTCAATTAACAATGAACATAATTATACTATAGAGAATCGAATCGATCGTTTTAAAGTAATTGGAAAATTAGTAGGAAACCAGTTTAGAATTGTTAGTAAAGCAAGACGGGTTTTCTTTTAACAGAAAATAGCAAGTTTAACTCGTTACGGTTTGCGCAATCTCACTTTAACAAGTAGGTACGCGGCACTTAACCGTCGTTGACTAAGAAGATATTTAACTAAATAATTATTATAAGTACCTACCAACTACCAACGTATAGCTATAAAAGTCGCCATGGGACGTGAAACTAAGTTCCAAAAGATTTAATGGAACTGGAAGTTAGTCCGTCTTTGTCTAAGTTTGGCACTTGTCTGGCGTGCCTCCCACCCCGCGCCGCCGAGCGGCTCTGCCTTTCATAACGGCGCGGCGTCGCTACCAATTAGGGTTGGCAACCCTAATAAATATATGTTATTATTAATATAATGAATCCCCAGCGATCGAAATACCGCAAAATGAGTACATATTTGAACTTCTCAATCTCGTTTTGCTGCCTCGAAATCTTATAGAATTTGAAACTGAAATAAAGCGACTGTCTGTCGTTGTTGTAAACAGCATAATTACTTTTAAACGATGGTAGGTTTCTCAACAATAAAAACTTGTTTATAAAAGATCCACAGCCTGCAGTAAAAAATATTCCTTTATAAATAGAAACCTACTGTTTCATTTACCTACTTGCCTATTAAATTGAAACATACTATAGGAAAATATAAATACATACACGTCATGTATTCTATAAATTTCGCCATCTACTATTTTTTTTTACAAAACATAATAATAACACAGTGATACAAACAATATAATAATAGCGTCAAAAAGACCATTATGTATTTTTTCTTTAGCAACCCTGCTACCAATGTATCTGTAGGAGGCTGGGTTAGTCAAAAGGGAAGTTTTATTGCTCGTGAATTTCATTATAACTTTCCGGGCCTCTATCTCTCTCTCTCTCTCTTTCTCATAAGGTCTTTAAACGGGGATTGTTTCCTACTTTATACGAATTTGTTGGATTGTTGGCCTCCCCCACCGGGAACATTGGGTTAAAATGTTACAAGACATGTAGAGTATTTATGAGCTGTCGACGTCGAATGCGGAATTCTGTAGATACGTTTTCAAAGTGGTTGAATATATGTGTTTGTTTGTTTGTTTGTTACTTCATCACGCTGCAACGGATGGAAGGATCTGGATGAAACATGAAACATGGGATACGTGGGATATCAGATAAAATTCCATGTGCAACTCTCAAAGTAAACCTTATTAATAGAATAACAATAGAATCCTATAAATTGATCTTTTATATTTTATTGAAAAGAGAAACATTGAATCTTTTAAGTTAAAACCTTTCGTCGTAGATCGTTCAACACGCACGGTGTAATTTATGACATGTCTATTGTCTACTCTACAATCAATGTAGTTGTCATATTATACAAAGTTACAGAGCTATGACAAACATCTAGCAACAAAGTTACAGATATTAGAATATATAATAATGTGTATATGTAGGTATATGTAATGTAGGCAAATACCGCACCGAGATTATGACACGTCACAAGTCGGTTGCCCTCGCAAGTCGCAGGGAAAGTTTGCCTCGCTCGACGTGTTCGCCTCGCCTCGCCCGCTCCGCTCAGTTGCCAAGTTCGCTCGAAGAACTCGCCCCCCAGACCCCTGCCCCTCCCGCGCTAACTACCTCAATACTTGTAATGTATTATAGCCACCTAACTTACACACGTTAGATTTGGGTATTCACATCGATTGCAATACGTGATGCCTGAAAGCGGCGCGCGTCTTCGTTATGCGACCGGATTTTTAAAGCGAACCATTGATGCTAAATAAGTATTCATAATATACTGAGACGCCAAAATGTAAAATTAAATGTGGTATACTTGTGTTTGGTTATTCAATCTAAATTTTTGACAGTGGGTTTTTATCTTTCGTTTTTATATAATATTTATCTATCGACGGCACTTTTTTTAAGAATATATGAATTTAGGTAGGTACAAAGTAAAAAAGTTTTTACATCAATGTTACGAATTTTTACTGACAATTCAAAGAAGTGTTTCAATGTTATTGTTTTATTTAGGTCAGTGGGATTATTAGTTTTTATGTAGACGGTGATGGATGAGTCATGGACGTTGCGAAGACTTATGAACGAAGCGAAAGAGGTGTGCGCACATGCGTATAGCAAGTGGAGATTTACGTGCATGTCGGGTAATGATTTGCATAAAATATAGATATCTCGATTTGCATGGACGGGGCATAACGCTTTTTCCTTATGTGACGCGTGACGATTTCTATCAGTTAACTTCCACTGCAGAACTTTTTTCCCAAAATGCCTGTGTATAATAACGGTTTATTATGCAGGTTTATTAATTGGTACAGATAACAAGCCCTGCTTGCAGGCCTGCCCCTACCCTCGAGGCAGCCAGCGTGTAGTAGCTCCTAGCATTGTTATACATTTAGTTTACACCAACAACTGCCTTTACGGCTTAGGTGTGAACGTGTGAACAAAAACGGAAGGCTGTACCATTTCTCTTCAGATTGTACACTGGTTTTAGTTAAAGCGAGCTTAGGAAAACCGGTTCAAATAACTCCTTGTCAGTAGTTTTAGCGTGATGCTTGTACAGATAAACATAGTAGGTATTTCTTGGTTCTTTTAGTAACATTAGGAGCTCCCCGCTTTATTTCTTTCTTACCGACGTAAATCTATACATATAAATAAAATTGAAGTGCCTGTTTGTAATTCTAAATTAACAGCTTGTCACTAAATGCATATGAAAGGTATACGGTACTTACATTAAAAAAAAAAACAGTTTTTTTAAATTTTTCTCTGTCTGTCTGTTTGTTCCGGCTAATCTTTGAAACTGCTGAATCGATTTTAACGCAACTTTCAATGGCAGATAGCTGATGTTATAAAGAGTAACTTAGGCTACTTTTACTTTAGAAAAAAATAGTTCCTGCGGGAATTCCGAAACTCACGCGGGTCAAACTGCGGGGGATAGCTAGTAAATGTATGGTATGGGTAAATAGTAAATACTTAAAGTGGAGGAGGGAAGCGCTCTGCCCGTCAAAGAGGTTAAGTTATGAACAATAATAAGCGTAATAGTTAAACATTTTGTGAAGACGTGGACATTTCCAGGAATATTTTTTGAAAATAAAAGACTGTACTCGGTTTGAATTCCGGAAAACACTAAGGAGCATCCTCCTAGCATTCATTCCGTTCCATACAATAAAGATATAAACAAATTGAATGTAACTATGCTGATAACTTAAATTATTCAACAAGATTTCCTTGCTAAAGTGATTTAGTATCTGTGCCATAGCTCTATCGTAACGTTGTCTTGTAATCAGGGCCTTAGCAAAGGGTTTGTCATTTGATATTATCGAGTAGATTGTAAAACCACTTTTGTACAGTCGGTACCAAAGATAATATAATAATTAATATAAGCATAAAAACTATCATGATACCTATCTATAGTTCGAAACATAACAAGTCGGTTCGCAATACAATTCGCAAAGCAAACTCGAAATAAAGATTGTATTCGGTATGTTCTATCTTTGAATTGACGTGATATCGCAAAATTACAAGTTTTTTGAATTCAACAGTATTTAACTGCCATAAATCGATTTTGCAAACGTTAAATCTTTTTTCAAATACTAACGCATAGTTCAGTCCAGTCAGTCATCACTAAAAATATGTAAACACTTTTTGTCAGTCGTTGAACTTTAGATATTACTTAGTAATTTACAAACTGATTCAACGACCGCCAAAAGTGATTACATATTTCTGATGCCGACTGTACTTACAACCGGTTGGGCGCTCGTCGGCGGAGAGAATTCTCGGCGGGCGATCTGTCTGTCCGAGCCAATACGAAAGTCACTTTGGTGATCTTGACGTCACACTGTGTGCATTTCGAATGCTGTTTGCTAAAAATATTACGTTCTCAATTGAAAACTACTGTACCGATAAAAAAAAATTCTTCCATAGGAAGCTACAGTATTCCTGATTAACATATAGGACTTTTTATCCCGCAATCCCTAAGGGAAACCACGGGGGATAAATTAGTTTTCTATAAAGTGAAGTGAATATTCAGAATTAACCGTTGGGATGCGGATAACGTTCGCGTAATCAGATATACTTACTCACTCGTACCTCGGTAATTTAATAACTACTATATAGGTATGTAGGTATGTTGCCAAGGAGAGTTGAAAACCGATATAGCGAATGGTGTCCGTTGCTTTCCACTATAACTTGATATCGTTTGGTTTGAAAAGTGTGCTAACCAACCACTGGATACATTCATGCATAAATACAAAATTAATTATATTGAATACATTTATAAATCAAATCAAGTGTTTGTCTGTAATTATCTGATAACGGTCTTTGATTTATTTTGGCACAAACGGTAATTTTCACGCTATAAAGACATGAATAAAAAACATTTTGTCTGTTTTTGGTTGTACGACTGAACGGATTTTTATAGATTACATTAAAGGAAATGTTATTTTTCGGCCACCACATTGTACATAGGTCACAAAAAAAGATAAAATTAAACATTTTTAATAAAAATATTGATTTTTAATTTAATTTGATTTTCTAATTGTAATTGATACATTAATATATTGAGAACATGCAACATTGTTTCATAGGTACGTTCAAAATTACAGATTGATTTAATAGGTAACCTTGAAATAAATCGCTTCAAAATCAAATACTATAATGAAACGTCAAAGTCAAACTGACATGACAACGGTCAATAATAATTGATATAATGGCGTGTTGCAGTTACCATTTGCCTTTAGCGAACTAGCTAGCTTTAATTTCATTATTTTTCTACAATTTAAATAAGTAAAATTAACGAAATGAAAAGTAAAATTAAGTAGTAAAATAAAATAAGTTTCTGTGTTATTGCGTACAACGATATGGCCTACACTCCATAGTGAAAAAATCCATCACCTTTAATTTATATCATCAAATTCAAAATTACAATAGGTATAGTAGGATAGTAGGTACATACATCATAATGGGCCACCCACAAAGTACGTCACATGTTAAGGGGGCGAAGTATGACAAGGGGTGGGACCTTAGTGACGTCAGATTTCAAAATTTTATACATATAACAATTAGATGCTTCCACCCACCCCTCGTCACACAATGTCACACTTCGTCGACCCTCTCCCCCTTAACATGCGACTTACTTTATGGATGAGGATGGTCCCTAGGTCAAAGGTGGTAAATGTCATAGGTTCACTACTAAGTCATAGGGTGGGTCTGGGTAGGTACTTTTTATTTGAGAGATCCCGAGGTAATCCCAGAATTCACGCTGTTTAAAGCTTACAGCTAGATGTAAATGATGTATTGAAAGTCTTTATATCAGCTGAATCCCAAAAAGAAGATTTTTGGAAGGCTGATGAATTGATGTACGAATATTTAGAATGAAAGTGGGAAAGTTGTTTGAATGAAGAAAAAAGAAAACATTTATTTACCAAGTTCAAAGGGATTTTTGTATAAGAAATTCGAGCGATAACAATGTCATTGATTGCATTTTCGAACAACGCATTTTCTTATCGTTGAATTACGTATACTTGCTTGAACTTGCTAATGAAATCTCTCACTCGAATTGGTAGATATTCCGTGTACAGCTCGCACAAACGATCGTTGATTAATCTATAGTTCAACAACCCAGAGGTTGATATCGACTCATTAGTTTCTGGGAAGTAACAGCCTCGGATAAGGGGCCGTTTGGAACGCGCTCGCGCTGATTGCTTTTCGAATGGGAAGACATCTTATCCGTCGTGTTTGCGATGTTGGGGCGGGGCGGACCCCAAGTTTGGGATCGGAGCGCTACGAGTTACCGTTACCGTTCTATGTATAAATATGTATATGCGACGCTCGGCGGAAGTTTTTATTGGCAGCCGAATAACTTCTCACTTCCATAAAACAATCTCAAAGTGTAGTGTTATGTGAGAACTGTTACATAATCAAAAATTAGGTCTCCTGGAGCAGGAAGGACGCGCCGCCAAAATACATAATTCAGTTCAAACGTGACTTTAATAAATCTTATGTACTGAATCTTATCTGTATGTTGTTGTACGGGTTATTAAGATCAAAATTACATTTACTTTGTCAGGTACTATATGATAAAAAATTTATAAAAAAAAAGAATACACCCATGTATGCTTTTACAAATTACATATTTAAAAAAAAACTTAGATAAAGCGCATTAAAGTTTAGGAGCGCTGGCTCGAGACGTCCTCACTACGTACAAACTGTTGCATGCCGTGATGTCATGCGAAATTTCAATGTATCGCCGTTATTTTATTATTACGTAAAAAAAAACTTTTTTATTAATCTACACGACAGACAGAAAAACAAAAGTTATAGAACTATAGACTATTAAATTGACGAGGGAAACGTGGGACGAAGAGATTCCAACTAATATAGGTTAAGCCGCAAACAAATCGTCGAGTATAACACAAACCACATTCTAACTGAGCGCGGTCCCCGCGGCTGGCTCCGCTCTCCGGAGTCCGGACGTGATCGATGCTCGCTTCAATTAAAAGTTTCCCCGGCGACGTCGGCCCCGGGGGCAGGGTCGCCAGATGGACCGGGTGGATTTGCGAGAAATTCGCCGAATTATAAACTTGTCCAGTGATGTCTTCTGGGCCCTTATTCACTATGACCATAACACGCCGCGCTAAGATAAGACGCCGCAAAAACCTCCCTTTCCCTCGTAATCAAAGAAGTTTTACTGCAAAAAAATACATTTACAACGTTTCTTATGGCATAAAGAATAATAATTTCTAATATCTTGACATCTAGAACGTTTGGAAATGCGTTTCTGGGACGCGCGATATGGGCAAGGAATGTTGATGGTCATAGTGAATAACGGCCTTGGTCTGGTAAATCATCCAATTTAACATAATCGTAACAGATACTTGTAGACTGTGTAGTAAATAGAAACTAAAAAGCTAGAAAACATTTGTGTGTTTCAAATGCGCAGCAGCATCCTTTCTATCTTATATTTCTTATTAAACATAGATTTTTTTAAATGCAATCGTACAAATTATGTGTACCTACTTAACAAAGAAATATTAGTAGGTGTTAGTTGTTACAATTATTATTATTTGATTACATTATTTCATCAAAATCTTTTTTTACAAATCTAAACTGAAGATCATCGATTAATTTTATTACGTTTCTATAGTAATTTTATGGTTTTGAAAAATGTTCGGCAAATATATAGTTATTTTGCATCCGGCAACCCTGTCGAGCAGACGCATTGTTCCATTCCGCTCCGGCCACACTGTTCAACAGGGTCTAGAATTACTTTTCTCGTCGCAACTTTGTTCAGTTTTTGAGATTTCGGATGGTTTGGTTTTCTTTTTTATTTAAAACGTAGTTAAAGTTTAGTTTTTCTTTGCCCAACTTTGAGAATTGGGGCATCGACAACTGAGAAGAAAGATTTTTTTGCATCGCCATTATCAGATGAGGCGAGCGCGAAGTTTAAGCTTTTTCAGTTATGTACCTATTATTTAAAATATAGTTGTGAGTTTGTTAGCTTCATAATTTTGCGTAGGTATACCTTTTTTATGAGGTACCTTTTAGATTCTTAATTCAGTATAACTGAGAAAATATCGACTTTTACATGTTTGGTTTTTTCAAACTTTCTAGTGCGATTTCGTTTATATGAAACTTGTAACTGTTCTAGGACTTCTAGGCGTTTTCACCCGCGTTTATTTGGGAGTTCCCGCGGGAATGTTCTTTGCTGACGTTTCCCATATAAACCATCTATCTGCCAAATTTCAGCTTCATAGGTCACCTGGTTTTCGAGATTTCGTGTTCAGTGAGTGAATAACCTTTTGCTTTAATATGCATACGATAGTATGGCGAGTCATCTGTATCTCTGGGTGTTATATGGGTTCCTCGATTCTGTCTCATTCAGCTCTATGTCCTTCACCACTACTATGTATAAAGATTTCGCGTCCTCGGCACGTGCCGTAGGAACCTACTTACTACATTATTTAAGTCAAAGCGTGCTCATCCCGCTGTGAATGTGTATGTAGCCAGTTAGTTGCCAAACAACATTGCTAATTAAACTAAAACACGAGGCACGGTAGCGAGTAGCGGCACCTGTGGATAACTTATCTCGGCATTTACTGTGTAACTCGTGCGATACCGCGCCGCCGCCGCTCCCCTTTAAAAGCACTCGGGTGTAAGTTACCCGTTGAACTTTGCCGCGCGTGCTTCGAGAAATTCCTCGGTGTTTCCTTTATAGAGCTTTTTGTACAGAGATTTTTAAACATAAACACTTTGGAGAAACAAGTTAAGGGTGGGGGCTCGTGACGTCACTTACCGCTACAAGCCGCCATACAAACTGCACTAGTTAGTGACGTCACGCGAAATTTCAACTCAATATATCTCTGTTATTTTTTGATTACGTAAAAAAAGAAAAAAATACGTGTCCAATATTTTTTATTCATCTAAGACGGACTAAAAAAAAATTAGTCAAATAGCCTATTCTTGTGGGAATTCCTCGTTCCAAGTTGAAACTGTCTTTTCGACCGATATTTATTGTAAGACTATAACTGGAAGCGCGATATTCTACACATTAGCAAATAATAAATAAATATAGCCGTTATTCCCAAGGTCTGCAACAATGTGTATTAAATATGTTATAGAGGCATAGTTGCCGCTAATATCGTTTACAATACCTTACAGTGCCAACAATGCTTGGCTCTTAATTAGTGAGCTGTACCGACATCAAACCGAGCGTGACGGTCACCAGTGCGATGTGGAAACAGTTTTTTTTTTTTCATTTATTTCCACAAAAAAGACGATTGCTTATATATTGATCTTTCGAACTACATAGTAGTTTAGTAGGAAAAGTGTAGTTGAGGATGAATGCATACTACTTGAATAGGACAATAAATTACCTTTTTCAAGCTGTTCAATTGGATATTGAAAACAACATTTAATAATATTCTACGAATACTTTCGTAATCCGTATACATACCTACATATTGATGCCTTAAAGTTGGGTTGGATTATCCACTCTACAGACTACGTAAGACGCGTACCCAAGTCATTCCTGTTCTATGCAAGTTGAAGCCTGTTTCCTATTTGGATTAGTGCGAGAATAGTTAGTGCGAGTGATTAGTTGCTCAACAATATATTAGCACTATATGTACCTACATGTATTTACTAATCATTCATGTTCATGTCAAATAATATCCTAACCCAATTCACCAATTAAAGTTCAAACAGGTCTTTACGTAGCTCAATCGGGAAGTACATGTTTATCTAGACTGATATTATAAAGGGGACGGGAATTTCGAAATTACCATGGGTGAAACCGCAGGTATGGGAAGTTAGTCGTAGTTTTGACAACCAGACAACCAGATTGAAAGAAGAAGAAAGAAAAAAACTGCTTAAAAACACACGCCTTTTTTATTTAGCAACCCATTCTGTTCGTTTCTTACTCTTTGCCAAGAAAGTAATGCTCACATACTTAGTTTCCTAAACTTGCTATGAGTAACTGCCATTCTTCCCAACTTGCTCGTTTGACCTGATTCCATTTCGTAGACTATGCACATTCTGTGTTATTTATTTTCGTGAAGAGTTTCGGTGCGTGTTGGGCGTTTTGTTTTTCCGGATTCTCGCAAGAATTTTTGTGAACTTTCTGTTTTTCTATTCATAGTGCTGTTGATTTATCATTTCTTCTTGGAAATTATTCACGGGTTATGCCCGCGTAGCGTTTCATGAATACCGACGTGTGTTCTGAAGCGATTTGTGCGTCACGAAGAGCTATGTCGTTTTAATTTATGATAACGTTTATTTTTTTATTAGATTAGATTAGATATTTATTCTCTCTTTAAAAATTACATTTATATTTTATGTTAAAATTAAATAAATTCACTAAAGAGATTGTCAATATAATAAAAAGTTTGAAATAATACTATTTGATAACACTAATACGAAAAATGTCAACTTATACCAAAATAAATAAAGTAAATACGTAAACAATTTATTTTTAAATATAATGTTACCTTAATAATAAATAATGTCATAAATACTCTTTTACAGAGTACAATGATCTATCCAATAAAAAGTTTTTCAGTCGGCGCACAAATGTCTCGTTCGAGGTTTCGTTCTTAATGTCCACCGGTAGTTTTTCGTAGAACGTGGGACCAATGACACGCGGATTTCTGTCCATCAGTGGATCATATTTGTTCGGAGAGCTGAGATTTATATCACCGACCAGCTTTAGAATGGGCATGTTGACTAATTTTTTTTTAGGCCGTCTTGTAGATCAATAAAAAATATTGGACACGTATTTTTTCTTTTTTTACGTAACCAAAAAATAACGGCGATACATTGAGTTGAAATTTCGCGTGACGTCACTATTCGGACACTTTGTATGGCGGTTTTAGCGGTTAGTGACGTCACGACCCCCTCACCCTAAACTTTAATGCGCTTTATCTCTGTATATTTTAATTTATTTAAAAAAGCAAAAAATACTTGTCTATTGTTTTTTTATTTTCTAACTGACGGACTAATTAAAATTTCGATTTTCAAAAGTATTCCATATCCCCATTATTCATTCAATTAGTTCGTTTATCATCGAATAAAGTGAATTTAATTCGAATTACTTTTTAAACGGATCTTAAAGTTTAGTAGGTAGGTTTTTTGTAGTTTCACCCGCGTAGATATTGGGATTTCTTTGAGAACTACTTTGTACTACTAGAATGAAAATAACATTTTTGTGACTAATTTAACTCAACACCGCTTAGAGCCGGTTAACGTGATTAAGCCACAAACGTTCGAATATCCAAATAACCTAACTATTACATATTTTTAAATATTTTGTCGAGTGTGTCTGCTTAGTCCTTCTAAACTACGCAACGCAGTTCGTTGAGTTTTCATCATACCATTTACAGATATTATTTTATATTGTATAATAGTTTTACTGTAGCAATTTCCGTGACAGTCCACAAATCCACGTGGTTTAAATCGCAGGGAATAGTTTATAATAATACTCTATTTCTTTTCTGTGCCTCTGATACGTGTATGCATAATTTCGTGATGATCGATTAAGGAGTAGTTGAGGCTTGAGAGCGTAACGAACAAACATTCATATAATAACATAGGACTAGAAAGATTATCCGAGAAAATAGGATATAATATTGAATGATTTTTTCTTGTATTGTTCCAGGTGTCAGTGGATTATTGCTGTTAGTAAGTGCAGTGTATCGTTGACGCGGACGGCGCAGGGCCGCGTGTGTTGCGGTGTGCCTACTGTGAGTGCGTGTGTGTCTGTGCTCTAGTGCGGTCGTGGGACCGTGTGAGGGTAGTCTCGTGGATACACAGTGCAGTGAGTGAGTGAGTTTGAGTGAGTGCGTGCGTTACGTGCGTACAGTGTGCGGTGGCGCTGTCACTGGCGTTAAGTCAATGCCGGTGCGTCGATGGAGCGGTGATCTCGGGCTGATTACGTCACAAGAGCAGCGCTGGTGAGTGTGAGTTGTCCTATTTGTTGTACGAGTTGGTGACGTCACGTGGTCCACCCCGCGGCGTCACGTGTGGGGCAGTGAACGGGGAGAGCCATTGAACTCGCTCCCGATATAATTATGTACACAAACTACCCACGTCATTTTGAACCGAAAACATTTCAAAATGTCGGTTTTTCATTGTACGTACAAAAACGCACAGTTAAATCTCGACATTGTTTTTTTTAATCTTGAGTTCGTATTATAAAGTTTACGTTGAGTGATTTTCTCGCGAAAAGTGCGAGTTCAAATATGTTTCTTGGTTCACGGAGTGTGGGACGGACGGTTAAAATGTGGCCAAATGTACAGGATTTTTTAGGGCTTATGTCCTTTTACTGGTTCAGGGTTCATTATCCTTTTACAGTCTTAAGATGGAAAAATATAAGGAGCTTAGGGACAGGTAGTGATGGAGCTTTGGTCGTTCATCGAAAAGTCCTGACGTGATTTAGGTAATGTTATATTATATCAGACGAAGGACGTCCACTGCTGGAGTTTGATTCCCCATCGACATCCACGACGACTATTTCTGGCCTACTCTCTCTCATCCAGACCAGCCCCGCGATCTTCACCAGCTCCAAAGAATACTAACTATTACTTCCCGACACTCTCCGCCCCCTCGCTGACTCCGTGCCTTCTCACGTCTCGCCACGACGACGACGTAGCGGCGAGCCTAGAGGTGGTAGCGGTGCGGGCCGCTGCTGCTGCTGTATGTGTGTCGCCTGTCGGACAGTATCGACTCGGATTCATAACCTCACCTCACCTTTACGAGCAACATGGAAGGGGTGTACATAATCAGTCAAAACAGACTATTCAGAACAAGCTGGATGCTCCAATTATAATTTTACATATCCGAACGTGCGTGTGAACGTGTGTGTGCGACAAACTATCACATGAACTATCATTTGATGAACCAACATGAATAAACGTTTTAGTAATTGACATTGTGTTAACTCCGCTGTTAGACGGAAACAGAGGAAATAAGTGGTTCATGCTGCAATAGATTGTATGTAGAATATTTACTGCGAGTTGCAATAAAAAATATGCTTTAAAACTGAAAAAATCGATAAATATACAATATGTTCAAAGAGTTGTTTGCATGCAAATTCCTGTGGTAATTTTTAGAAGAATTTTGTGTATTATAATGTAATTTTTTTAGCGTGGGGTAGAGTAGACGTTGTCGGAGTATTTTATAATTTGTTTGTTTACAAACGGCCGGCATTTCGTATAATGCCTAGGACTGAAAATGCGTTGCGGTGGGTGCTTGCGTATCGAATGAAAATCAGTAGATACTATTTGACTCTAATATTGTCTCAGTTCATCCCTAACCTACTCGTAATCTAGCATGTCGACACTCGAATTGCTCGCAAATTGCTTCAATACATAATGCTTGTTAGTGAACGGACGAATTATATGATTAACCTGTGACATACGGCCGCACTCAGAGTCGACTTTAATGATTACTTAGTTAAGTATAGATTTTTAAAACAAAACTGCCGCAATCAGATACGTTCAGTAAATTAATGTTAATTGGCATTAATGAGATGTAACATAATTAGTTAAATGTCAATTAACATTGATTTATTAAACTTGTCTGATTGCGGCAGTTTTGTTTTAAAAATCTATACTTAACTAACTATTCATTAAAGTCGACTTTGAGTGCGGCGGATAGATGTTTAGATGTAAACTTGAAGTACTCAGTATTCCATCTGGTAATTTATTACAGCCGCAGTAAACATCCTGTAAATAAAAAAAACAAATAGTACCTATCTGACTGTAGATAAGTATTTAAAATAAAATTATAACTAATTCAATGCCATAACCCGAGGTCCAAGCCCAAGTGGGGGCTTAAAAAAATGCTTTAGAACTCTTACTGAAATTAAAATTGTGTAAATATTTCCTTCTCGGTCCTTAATATCTGTTAAAAAACTCAAAGTTGATAAGTCGCATGATGACTAGGCAAAAGGACTGTGAGTTATTCGAAACTATGTATTCGAGGAACCGACACCCGTAAAATTAAATACACTTAATAATGAATACAAAATAGAGCATGTTTTTGCTTAACCTGTGCACTTTTGCTCAATCTAAAAAGTGTATCGAAACTAAAACCAGTTTCAGTTCATGACCTCCAACACCTCGCCTGGGTTTAGTATTCAAACGGAGCGCGGTGCGGGCGCGGCGAGCGACAGAGAAGCCTTTGTAATGTAGAGCTGACTCAAAGTCAGCGCTTGTCTCTTCTTATTGACAGTTTGACCCGGTTAGGTATTTGCATAAGTTGGATTATCTTATTCCACGTACCTACTTTATTTTATTCAATCTTAAATGCTCAAGTTTTATAACCGAATCGAATTGTTAATTTATGCTAACATTTAATTATTGACACACATAAATCATTAATAGGGACGTTGCATTGGCAGTTTGAAAGTGTTACAAAAGCAATCTTAAAGCCTTTACTTCTTACAAAAGTATCCTGTCACTCAGGACTTCACTCACTCTAGCTTTTTATCAGTGAATATTTTTTTAGAATCGCTTCCGCAGTTTCAGAGATTACCCTCTACATCTAAACTTACTTTTATATCTTTTTATAATAATACTAGCTGTCCCCCGCGATTTCATCCGCGGTAATTTCGGAGTTCCCGCGGAGGTTGCGGGAAAAAAGTACTCTAGGTCCCCGTCTAGTTCCCGAGGGAATTCCGAGATAAAAACTATCCTATCTTTTAAGTTGGACCATATTATGAATGGTTACAAAATTTTATCAAAATCCGTTCAGTAGTTTCGGAGTCCATCGCGGACAAACAACGTGACACGTGATTTATATATATTAGATAAGACTTGCTGTCCCCCGCGATTTCATCCACGGTAATTTCGGAGTTCCCGCGGGAATTACGGGAAAAAAGTGCTGTAGTTTACGGTGATAAGCAGTTCCCCGCATTAATTCCAGAGTTCCCGCTGGAATTCCGGGATAAAAACTATCCTATCTTTTAAGTTGGACCATATTATAAATGGTTACAAAATTTTATCAAAATCCGTTCAGTAGTTTAGGAGTCCATCGCGGACAAACAACGTGACACGTGATTTATATATGTATGCTTTACATATTGTCCAGTCTTATCTTATCTAATATATATAAATCATCTATGTATATAAATCACGTGTCACCTTGTTTGTCCGCGATGGACTCTGAAACTACTGAACGGATAATATGGCCCAACTTAAAAGATAGGATAGTTTTTATCCCGGAATTCCCGTGGGAACTCCAGAACTCAAGGGTACAATGAAGGACGTAGAGTAGGTACTTTTCCCGGAATTCCCGCGGGAACTCCGGAATTAATGCGGGGAACTGCTAAACTGTAAACTACTGTCAGGGGTACAAAGAAGGACGTAGAGTACTTTTTTCCCGGAATTAACTCCGAAATTACCGCGGATGAAATCGCGGGGGACAGCTAGTAATATATATATATTAATGGCACTAATATTTACAATTTTTTCATCGATCTCGGCACTACGCTTATCTTCACCACTACGCTATGTGTACCTATGTATTAACAAAAATACACATTCATTACATGTTTACTTAACGCAGTTACATTTATCAGTGGCCATGCTTACGTGTAACGTTGTTATAAATAAAGTAACATACAAATATATGTTGAACTTCCTGTTTAAATGTTGAGGTTACGGCCTAAATGATAATAACAATTTCTGTAATGTTCTATAAATAGCTGACCAAATTGTTACGTTGCTTAATCAAATCGCTAGCCGTTGCCCCGCGGTTCCACCCGCGTGAATTTCGGCACACCCCTTTTTTAAAGGATGAAAAGTGTCCTATGTTACTAAGAGATACTGAATTAGAATTTAGAATTAGAATTTATTTATTTTTATTTCGTAGGTTACATAATAACTCTTGAAATATGTCACAGCTATTAAAATTAAGATTAAAATTTATCAATATGCATTGTGCAACATACTTGAAATAGTAAATTTACAATGAAATTATAAAATATTGGAATATAACTGTATAAATAAATAAATAGTATCAGTATTCCTATAAGTAAGAGAATTTTTCGAATAGGTCCAGTAGTTCAAGAGATTACCTCACCTATAAACAAACAAACTTTTCCTATTTATTACGTTAGTACATTTATGAGAATGGTCATTTACTTAGGTATTTTATAATTACTGATTCTAATTACTGATCTTGTGGGCGTTATCGGGGTATAATGCAAGCCCAATCAAATATTCACTGTTCTATTTAAACACAATGTTTAGAGTTACAAAATAATAATTACTACTTGATATTAATTATTAAAACATTCAAGAATTATATCCTAGCAGCCACTTCGCGACACCGATCTAACTTAGCCAATCGCAATTCTCACAATGATCGTCCTCGATCTCACACAACCATTCTTAGTCTCCTGACTACGTTATAATCGCGCCCCGACTCTGCTCGAGAGTCGAGGCTAGTCCTCTGCTCTCTTTGGATGTTTATGACGTGATACTAAATACAATACAGTGATGACATCCAAATCCGTTAGCCGTTTTTGCGTGATTGAGTAACCAACATCCAAACATCCACACTTTCACATATATAATATTATAGTACGGGAGATACCGATGCTAATTCGGGAGCGACTCGAGCGTCGTTGGGACCTATTGGGTTTTGAAGATTAGGAGATATAAACAAAATAAGGTCATATGATATTTTTTCATTCACCGGTGGGTTTAGCTTCTACAGGCTTTCAAAAATGTAAAAAAAAATATTAAAATGGAAATACTCGAGCGCGTCAGATATTGTAGTTTAGATACTCCAAGGTGTCTCTGATATCGAAAATATATTCATCTGCCGATTTGCGTGGTGGGGGTGGCCATCCGGAAGTGGAGAAAATGAAAAAAAAAAACATTTACTCCAGCGCGTCAGATATTCAAAGGGGATGTTAAGTGAGCCCTAAAAATGCTCCCCTTCGAAAATCTGCCAATTTGGAGGTGACGCAAGGTAGTAGCGAATTTTTGAAAATGCAAAAAAAAATCTCAATTTTGAAATACTCGAGCGTGTCAGATTATTTTACAGAAGGTTCAGCTTGCACTCCAAGTTATGTTGGCTTAAAATCTGACAATAATTTTGAGGGGTATTATTAATCTGACTGCTAGAAACAAAAATTATGATTTATTTTTAAGATTTTTTTTTCTTTCTGACGTGTAAGTTTAATAACTTTATGAGCTATTTCTTGTTCACAAAAAACACACTTTATATTTCTATGAAATATGTAAAAGCTCACAAAATATTATTCACAAAACTAACTTTAAAGCACAAACAAGCCAGAGCGTTTTACATATAATAACATGAACGCGTTGTTTTGTGATAAGCTTTATTATATAATATATATAATTACATTAAAGTGAAAGGTTATAGGTGAACCTATAGTTTGATGTAATACTTACCTTAACTTATTTTAATATGTATTTTAACCGACCAAAAAAAGTTATAATTTGACACGTTTAGCGCTGTGATATACTGTGATGACGTTATGGCGACGGAAAGTAGTGTGAGGACGGTGCGAGAGAGTGAGAGATAGAGAAAAAGTAAAAGAGAAAGAAAGACAGAGATATGAATAGGTACATGTTTCACTGCAGCTGCTCGTTTGATTCGAAGACGATTTTTGTTTCTTCGGCTTATGAAAATCGGCAGATTATATTTTTCCCGCTATCCTTGAGTTATTTACTTTAAAATAAAAAATAAATCAACTGCGCTCGAGAATGTCGAAGTTGCGTTTTTTTTTTGCAAGTTTGTGATCCTCTAACTCCCTTACGTCACGTTCAAATGGTCAGATTATTCATATACATACTTCTCACTATGTAATTAACCCACCATATCTTAATCTGACGCGCTCGAGTATTTCGAGTTATCGATTTTTTTTTACTAATCTGATCGGTTATTCTAGACGCACCCACCAGTGTAGAGGGCCTATATTTGGTGGAGGTACTCAACATGGTGCAAGGTACCCCCCTTATGTTCATCTGACGCGCTTTAGCTAATCCACAAATCCCCTCTTGGCGGTCTGTACTATTAGTAGGATAATAGGTTATGTGAGGCCATAGTGCGAATAATTCTCTCATCTCTAAATAAATAACTGTCTATGCATTTTGGCGTCTGTCGTTATGTACGTTTAATTTTTCTAAATTATACGTATACTTATTGTTATTATTATTATTACTTAACGGTTTTTTAAACGGTTTTCGCTATCATTTCCAGAATGTCTTTCGGGTGATTTATATGTACATACAGTAGCGTACGTTCTAATTAAGTTATAAAAATTGAAAATTCGGGCGTTAAACCTTAAGAGGGAACATATCAAAATTATGCAAAGAATATTAAGCACTCAGAGCGGGGGGTCGCTAGTTTTAAATATTTCTAAGCACTAACTAATGAATAAGTAAAAAAACTGAAATGAGTTATTGTTGTTTGCTCTAGGTAACTGGCCATACTATGCGCCCCAAGACCGCCACCCGCTGTCTGACAGCCTCCAACCTAATGACATTTCAATTGTGAGTAGTCATCCAATTCATCTACAATAAACACCTAAAAACTGCTCGTGCCCCGCACCGCACCTAAAACTAACAACACGGCCATTCAGTAACATTCATGATAGTAAAGTAAAAGGAGGGTGTAAATTTAAACGAAATACGCTTTTAAGGATTCAGTATTCGATGCTTTTGTATCGTAATATTAAAAAAAAAAAACATTACAATTGAGCGCGCAAATTGACGACGACGCTCTGACAGTCCGATCATATTCTAAGGTCATTCAACGCCCCTTCCCTTTGTATTGCCGCTGACGCGACGACAAATTTGAAATGATGACAAAAACAGGTTATTAATTTTTTTTTCTCTTCTTTTTGGACTCAATACTGAGTGTTATTTGCCACTTTCATTTTTGGTATTAAGACGACAGGAATTTATATTTGTTGATTTGTGATATCTGTGTGATTAATATTAGTGTAGATATTGCATGTTTGGTTTTACCTATGGTTTTACGAACTTGCGTTATCTACTCTAACTTATTTCTGTGTTTAATATAACGATATTACTACGAGTAGTTGTCAACTCCTCTTGAAGCGTTGTCCTTAGTCAAAAGTTTTCTTTCTATACACCATACATAACAATAATTATCTACTAGGGACAAACGTACTTACCTTATTTGATTCCATAACTTTATTACGCCAAATAAACTACTTTGGGCGTATTAGGTTAAAGGTTACTATTGTGTTTATAAACCCTTTTTTGAATAATGACTAGGTTTGTAACTTACAAACCGTTCTATATTATTAAATAATTTTATTTATTATATCTATCTATATTAATTCTATTTATTATATTTAATTTATTTTACCCACTCTCTTAACTACCCTAACTCTTACCCTTATGTATGTAATAGTTTTTACAGAAGGTTCAGTAAGTAGTTCCAGAGATTACCTCCCTATAAACACAAAATTTATCTCTTTATGAAATATAATAATACGTAAAGTTAATTTCATCATTGCAAACAAGTACAGAACAAGTACTTACTAAATTTCCAGTTCACAGACTAATCATAAAGACATTACTAAAACAAACCCGTCGAAATATGAGTTAATAAAATATTTTAAGCAGATTTCATATCGCTCTGATTATTTTAAAGATTCAACTCCTATTTCGAAGATAATGTTGGTTTAACCTTTGACCGAACTTGACTTGAAACCAAAAACAAACTCGTTAGTCGTGACGTTATTTTTTGCTATGGTAATAATATGGTTAAAAATAGTGCGCTATCAGTCTCCAGAAACAGTACCTACAATTTAGGTTGAATAATGAACAGTTGGAACTTTGTCCTATTTTTTAATTTTAGTTTTAAATACCTATAGTATTCTACTCAAAGAGAAACACATTAAAACCTGTATGTTTTCTAGACACAATGAACTATTTAACAAGACTCTTTTATTATCCACGCGAATTCTTATTTGAAATCAAATACATATTATATCTGCTTCCGTCTAATATATATCCAACTCTAGTTTTCACGTGGACACTCGAGCAAAACTAGAGCTTTTATTGACTGACCAAGTGACATGACGATTCGGGAACTTATGTTTTCTATGTGTTAACGATTGTAAAATGACAACTTGGCCAACCCCGCAGGGTTAACGTGGAGGTTCAACCTCTGTAGTAAGTACCCTTTACTATATTTGTCCGTCTGTCCACAGAAGTGACACCGACTAGGAAATTAATAGTTAAAAATCTGCCGCCTCTGGGTCGCAAAATCGATAGCCGCTATTACCAAATTTACCATAGTCTCTATTCACCTTACAGAAGACGAGGAGCACGAGTTTACCTTATTATATTTATTTAGGGTTTGGTCCAGAGTTGATATAAATAATTATGGTAATTTGTTCCACGACCTTGACCTAGTTTTGTATATGGCCACTCATGAACTATGAAGTAGGTAACACATGGAAATCAATGTGATTGATGACCGTGATGTGAAGTCAGTTTTGTTTTAAAATATCAATTGAACTCAGTATAAGCTAGCCGCTTGATTACGTATGCAAAGCGTTAGAATTAATGAAAAATCATTATAATATTATTGATTAAGGTCTTTTAAGTAGTCACTTACAGTTTTCTATAACATTTTCCTATTATAAATATTCAATAATAATAAATTGGTAAAACCATTTTTTGAATTTAATGAATTACGTTCTTGGCTGTTTGTCTTTACGGTGGAGAGCACGCGTTGACTTTGATACACCGCGTAATTGTAAATTGTCGTGGGCCGTGGGTTCGATGATCTAGAGAATAATCATCGAATAACGGTCAAATATGTTATTTGGCATTGACTAACTTAGTTAACCTTAGGTTTTTAAAGTTTGCCATGAATATAATCCTCTTTTTATTGGAATCACACAGATAAGAGTAGTAGTAGTAGATTTTTATTATATGCTCACACAATTTTTTATCGGTTTCTATTGAAAGGAACTAATTATTCTATAGCTGAAATTAAAATTTTACCACATATGCGCTGCGCTGTTCGTTTGTTAATTTTTTTCAACTCTATTGTTACAGGTGACGCGCTGCGAAGAGGTAGTTAAGGCGGCTCTGCCGCTTTAAATGGACAAACGCAAGATGCTGCCAAAGAGAGCGCGTATGGATAACATGCGGGGTCCCATCGCGAACGGACCGCTGCAGTCTAGGTGAGTCGTGTCATTTACGTGATAATATATGTACTACTATCTGTGCCCCGCGGTTTCACCCGCGGTAATTTCGAAGTTCCCGCGGGAATTCAGGGATAAAAAGTATTTCAAAAAGATTTCATTTCATTTCAAGTACCCTATGTCCTTCTCTGTACCCCTGCTGACAACGTGCATGCCAAATTTCATCCAAATCAGTTGAGCCCTTTTTGCGTGATGAGTAACAAACATCCACACTTTCACATTTATAATATTAGTAGGATAATAACGACCCCTTCCACGCACTGAGCAACTGGTCATTCAAAAAATTTCTCGTCGGTGGCCCTCTAACCTCTTCGGGTTGACTGATATATTATCTCCGTGTAGACAACATGGGATGTAAGAAACATACTTAATGAGTTCCATTTCTTTTTATATAAAAATATCTTTGAAGATTTGTTTTTAGCGAGTGTTCCTAGTATGATTTTAATAATAGATAACGTATTTACGTTACCTAAATATAAATAATATTTTTCAATAATTTATTAATAAAATCTATAAAAAAATTCTCAGCTATTTATTGTTGATTGCAAGTAAAAAGACTTTTTTATTTTGCATAAGACAATATCACAAGATCACAATGATCGTTTAACATTAACTATATTTTATTATTTTTAAATTTATTAATTATTATTATACCAATCAAATTAAGTACAATGTAATTAATATACATAATTAAGACTAGTTACAAGGTTTACTGCCAGACTACAATAAACAATAATTACCTAATCCATAATAAACAGTAGACAACTTTTAGATAAACAACACATAATACAACTCTAAAAATATAGTACAACTTCAATATCCACTCATAAATTGCTGAGGCGTAAATAACTAAGTACGTCGTCTCCAAAGTCGTGATGACGTGATGTATTCGATCTCCTTTGAAGTTTGCGCCACCGAGTTGCGCCTCGCCACGCTGTCGGCAAGTTAAACAAAGCTGCGTCCACATCTCTATTGGGCTCACTCAACTTATTCTTTTCTCGCGCTAATCCTGTTTGGTTTCCATCAAAACTTGCCCGAAGGGGTTCCGACGCCCTCCCTCCGACACGTCCGCCCCCCCTCGCTCGACCCTCCCTTTGTTTGCCACCAAATCTGTTTTCGTCTGGCCCGAGGAAGTTTCGCGAAATTTCCGAAAACTCCCATTCCTCCCCCGCACGCCAGGAATTACTTTCTCGTTTCGCTGCCGAAACTTTTACCCGGCAATAATAATAATTTCTGGTACGCTATGACGAAAGTTTAAATTATTAGTTTAATCGTACTGGTGCGCTTTAATTATTCGAGTGGGGACTCCCCGAGGCTGGGGTGACTGCGCCTGGGTGGCCCGGGGTGAGCCTCCCCCCGGCTCCGAATGATTAGTTAAGTTGACCAAGTTTGTTGCTTGTTTCCCGCCCCGGTGGTGCTTCTAGGTTCGACAGTTTCGAATTTAATTTAATGTCTCCCCTGCCGATACAAATAAACTTGTCCCATAATGTTAGTTTAGCGCCAGTTCAAGATGACCTTTGGTTACGAAGATCTTTCGAAGCGACAATTGGCCGACGAAGTTTAGCTATATTTCTGCACGTCTAATGCTTTTTGTTGTGTGTAAAATGTAGATACGTAGGTATGTATTTTATCTTACAGGCAAAAAATTTCAGCTATCTAATCCCAAAATAGCCTCTACAATTAAATTATTACACTTGTCCCATAATTGGACGCAGATAAGCAATAACATGTTAACCCACAAAATGAAGTTATTGATTCAGAACGATTTATTGAGAGTAAGAGAACGTTTTTTAATTATGTGTTTACCTTATTACATTGTTTCAATATGTAACTAAATATTGAACATAAAAAAATTAACACAAAATGGCGCTATAACTTTAAAACATAAATTTAATCAAAATTTCTCCAGTGTGGGTTAACGCACTATTGCTTATCTATGTCCAATTTAGATTTAGTTCCTGTTCAAAATAAACTTTAGTAAACAGCGATCTATTTGATGTTTTGAAGCAACCAACGAAGTTGAGGGGCTCCATTTGGTAACACATATCACATGTTATAAAATATAAACTGTCATAACGGCCACTTTCGGCGATTTTCATATCTACTTTCAAGTTGATATGTTGGAGAAGTAGTAAAAAAAAATTTTACTTTCATTTATTTGCATCGAATTCTTTTTAAACAGAATATTTTGGTAGATAGTTTAATTAGCAAGTGGTTCTCAATTGGGACCGGATACTCCTTAAGCTTAATATCTTATTAGCTAGATACCTACAATCTAGAGACGGACAAAAACAGTCGTAACTTATCTTTCCCGTGTAACCTTGGCTCGGAAATGCGGTCAGCGACTCTGAAATGTAATTATAACGCGTAATATCCACACAGCTCTCGGGCTGGCAACACCGTCGGCGTCGGAGCGTGTTCGCTAAAACTGGGGCCCATTAACTGAACGCTACGCGACCCGCCTGATTGCGTAACCCGCTGCGCCGCTGTTTGTGCGTGCTGTGTTGTGTTGGATGCGTTTAAACGCATCGCTTTGCCGCGTCACTCAGTAGTATAAGTAGCTAATGACGATCATGAAGGTTTGCATACACGTTGTCAGGGATACAGACTAGGAAATAGGGTACTTTTACCCCGGAATTCCCGCGGGAACTCAGATATTAACTCGGGTGAAACCGCGAGGAACAGCCAGTAATCATTAAACCTAACTTTATATTATAAATGCGAAAATTTTGTATGCACGTTGTCGGGGGCACAGAAATGGACAATTATAATTTTATATTATTATTATTTATTCCAATTTAGTACATCCTTAGCTCGCCCACTTTACAATGGCGCCACGCACCCACAGTCCCTTAGATTTGAAGATATTGAACAAGCGTCAACTTATTTTTTGCACTTGCGCGAAGGTTAGGCATTGTAAATTAGGAGTTTATGCGGGAATTCCGAAATGCGAGCTAAAACCTTTATTTATTTTAATACTTACTTTATATTTTAAAATTGAAATGTAATATTTAAAAATATAAATTTAAAAATATCTTTAAACATTATGGTGTGCAATGTGTTAATTGCAGGCCGTTGGTGGCGTTACTGGACGGTCGCGACTGCACCGTGGAGATGCCGATACTGAAGGACGTGGCCACTGTGGCGTTCTGCGACGCGCAGTCCACCTCCGAGATACACGAGAAGGTGCTGAACGAGGCGGTGGGCGCCCTCATGTGGCACACCATCATACTCACCAAGGAGGACTTGGAGAAGTTCAAAGCGCTGCGGATCATCGTCCGCATAGGCTCCGGCGTCGACAACATTGATGTCAAAGCGGCCGGGGAATTAGGTGAGTTCCCATGGACTCTCCAGTTAATGTATAATAATAATAATAATTTAATAAGCCACTCCACAACACACAGATCTACTTGATCCCACACTAAGAAGTCTATCGTGGAAACCGAGTAAATCGTGGTATGTACTACATAGTATGATTACATATATTATCCTACTATAGATATATAAACATTTCCAGACTGGAAAGTGGTATCCTATGTTCGTAACACAAAGTCTGTCCCCCAGGAATCGAACCTGGAACCTCTTGATTAGCCAGCAGACATGGTGGTCGGGATGGATGGATGGCTGTAGAGGTTTTTTTTTTTTTTGTTTATACCCAGGTTCACAGTATTATCAGTCATTTCAAAGCTGCCGGATAATTAAGTGGGTGTACCATTTATGTATTATGTAAATTTATGATATACAGTTCCACGCAAATTATATTTCGAAAGGTGCCGTCGAAACCAATTTCGTCTCTTTTTATTGAATTGAATACGACATAAAGCTATTTTTTTTCTTCTAAGAAACTGTGCTAATCGAATTGGTACAACTACAGATTCACAGATTTCAATTTTGCAGATTGTGTCAGATAAACTATCGTTAAGTGGACACTTTTTGTACATATTATGCTTTTGAAACACGATAGTTGAATTATTTTAATAAAATTAATTTATTCAATTATTTAAAAAAGTAAAAATAAATCATATTAAGACTGCGCTTCTTTCTTAGAGCCTGTCCAGATGACGCGTTTTACGCGCGAGTCGAGAGTCTGACACGTTGCAAGCGTTTTACGCGTGAGAGCATTTGAACGGGATCTATGTGGCTCTAGTATCTCGGGAACACGCGCGTTCTCGACCCGCGCGTAAAACGCCTCATCTGGTCAGGCTCTTAATCCCCGCAGTGCTGTGAAATAGCGATCTTGCTGCGGATTTCGCAGGAACCCTTTACCCCTAGCTCGGGCCGCTGATAGCCGTGGCCCACTTCGTATGTTGTCTAGATACTATTTGTATTTGCTGCCGCGCCGCCCATATGGATTTGCGCATTTAAAGATGCTTCGTTAACGTTGCTAACGTTTAATCGTTCCAGGTATAGCAGTATGTAATGTGCCCGGCTACGGCGTCGAGGAGGTGGCCGACACGACCATGTGTCTAATATTGAACCTCTACCGGCGGACGTACTGGCTCGCCAACATGGTGCGGGAGGGGAAGAAGTTTACGGGTGAGCGCTACAAACACATGCACACACAGATATTTGTGACTGAACACCGTTCTTGAATTTTCACTGGAAAAAGGTTTCACTTAATATGTAGTTGGACTTAAAGTTTCAGTTTATGTTAGCTAGGTTTAAATTATGTATAACATCCGTGAACTCTCACTGAAAACTTAAACTATGTATACCATATTAAGCAAATAAATGAATTATTATTATTAAAATCGACAGTTTTTGACAGACTTCAAAGAAAGGAAAAGTTTCTCGATTATACTGTATTCCCTCCTTTAATACTTACTTATAATATCATTGGTATGTGTTCTGTTTCCTCTGTATACACGTATGTTACTTTTTATTTTATTACCTACTTCCTTTGAACTTTGTAAAGAGGCGAAGAATTTTAATGACCATGGAAGGAATCAAAGAGCTAAGGCGCTTCTAGATTTCTAATTAAAAGACCTTTGATGTGGTTTTAAATGACTTGTTTTTAATTAAATTCTTTATAACGTCTGTTTATTTAGCGAAAAGTCGTCCCGGCGGGCGTGGTTCTTATTATAAAGCGAAACTGAGTTACTTTAAAGTAATAGCTGTTTAACTAGTTTCACCTGCGTTTTTCCCAATGTATATACTATAGCTGTTCCAGGGGTTTCACCCGCGGTAATTGCGGAGTTCATAGCCAGAGAATATAGCCTATAATACTCAGGGATAATGTAGCGTTCTAATGATGAAAGAATTTTTGAAATCGGTCCAGTAATTTTTGAGTTAAATTGTAACAAGCAAACAAAAATCAAATCTTTCCTCTTTGTCGCACCTTGACTGTACTAAATGCTCACCCACCCTGTGTGTGATTTGTTCGCTGATAAGTGGATGGAACTTGTGGCTGTGTGTCTGAAGATTTGTGAGGAGTTGTACGTAAAGCCAACTTATACGTATCTGTTAACCGTTAGTGCCTGCGCACACTATGCGACATACCATTGCGTTTTGTCCTAACGGCTTGTCGTCGACGCACGACAGCTCTGCGTCTTGTCGCCGCGACTTCACCGCGAATGAACAAGCGCTTGTCGTGACGACCTAGCTTGTCGTTGCGACTCTGCAACTGATGCCAAGTTTGCAGGAGCTTTGAACAAAATATATGACGGTTGTAGGTCGCAGCCTGTCGTCGCGTCTAGTCGTCGAGCTGTCGCTGTCGCGTGTCGCATAGTTTGCGCTGCGCTGGTTCTTACAATTGATTTACACCATCGCGTATGTGTAAACATTCTTATGGGTTTAGATAAATGCGAATGTGGGGTTGTTTTGTAATGCTTTCACTTTTGAACTGCTCAACCAATCATCCTGTTTTGCATACACGTTGTCAGGGGTACAGAGAAGGACATAGGTTACTTTTTATTCCGGGATTCCCGCGGGAACTTCATAATTTACGCCAGTGAAACCGCGGGGAACAGCTAGTAAATAAATTAATGTGTATGTTATACATACATATTAAGGTACGCAAAAGTTTTCTTTTTTTAATCATTGTCTGTGGTACTGCAGGGCCGGAGCAGGTGCGCGAGGCGGCGACGGGGTGCGCCCGCATTCGCGGCGACACGCTCGGCATCGTCGGGCTCGGCCGCATCGGGTCGGCGGTCGCGCTGCGCGCCAAGGCGTTCGGCTTCAACGTTATATTCTACGACCCGTACCTGCCCGACGGCATCGAGAAGTCGCTCGGCCTCACCAGGGTTTACACACTACAGGTACACACACACACAAACACACACATGCTTAGGGGTAGCGGTAGCAAACCGCTCAAAAACTGTCCCGTTAGCCAAGTTGACAATCTTTAGTCGTCATATTGTTGCGTGGTCACGAAAAAAGATTTTTTTTGCGACCAACGCACGTGACATGACGATAAGTTCCTCCGTTTTGTAATTGGTCTCAGTCCACTTAGCTGAGGGGGCAGATCACTGATAGAAACGGGAAAGTTCTCCAGTGGCGACCACGAACCGGAAGACACGGCGTGGGTAGACCGGCTACGTGGTGGACCGACGACTTGGTGAAAGTCGCGGGGCGTCATTGGATGCGGGGCCGGTCGTTGTGGTGATCCTTTAGGGAGATCTATGACCAACTTTGGACGTCTTTCGGCTGATATGGTGATGATCATCCAGCTTGGATTTCGTGATTCCCTCATAACTCCAGGTTAAAAACGCTTTTATAACTTAAGTCTATTTTTTTAGTTTATTTCCTACATTGCTGATTATTATCCGAAAGTCATTCGTTAGTTGACGAAAACCGAGCACCGATTATGTCCCCGTACCATCCCTACTATGTTATTCCTGCCGCTGCGCTGGTAATTTTTGTGTTTGTCATTGAACTGTTGCACATAATGGTGTGTTCCAGGACCTCCTATTCCAGAGTGATTGCGTATCGCTGCACTGCAGTCTAAACGAACACAATCACCACCTCATAAACGAGTTCACCATCAAACAAATGCGTCCAGGTGCGTACCGCTAGTGAACAATACTATTGCTATATATATATACCTACGTAAAGAAGCGACAATCTCCGCCCCCCGCCGACATCATGCCTCCCCGCGCCCCGCCACGACGTAGCGGCGAGCCTAGAGGTGATAGCGGTGCGGGTTGGGCACCTCACGAATCACACCACACTTGGTAAAGTGTAGTGTGTTGCGTGAGGTGCCCCATATCGAGGCGGGAGTGGTGTATGTTTTTGTCTATCGCGAGAAGATTCGCCCCTCAGGGCCCCCTATTCACTATGACCAACAACATTCCTTGCCCATAACGCGCGTCCCAAAAACGCATTTCCAAACGTTCTAGATGCCAAGATATTAGAAATTATTATTCTATAATTATGCCATAAGAAACGTTGTAAATGTATTCTTTTGCACTAAAACTTCTTTGATTACGAGGGAAAGACTTTCAGGGAAGTTGCGGCGTCTTATCTTAGCGCGGCGAGTTATGGTCATAGTGAATAAGGGTCACGGTGTCGCTGTGTTTTAACGTCCGAGTATTATTGTCGTTTGCAGGTGCATTCCTGGTGAACACTGCCCGCGGAGGGCTGGTGGACGACGAGGGCCTCGCGGCAGCTTTGAAGCAGGGCCGCATTCGTGCGGCCGCGCTCGACGTCCACGAAAACGAACCCTTCAACGTTTTCCAGGTGTGAAAAAGATAAAACGCTGTGTCAACAAATCCCTGACTATCCTTACCATTAATATTGCGAATGTGAGTCTGTTTGTTATGCTTTAACGTCTTAACTACTCAACCGATCAGCCTGAATTTTGCACCCACGTTGTCAAGGATATAGTTACGGACATAAGCGGGAACTCCGAAATTAACGTGGACAAAACAGCGGGGAACAGTTAGTTATTATTAAGTAGGTATTTGACGTCGAACAAACCACTGCACTGACTTGTATATATTTTATTAGATTAAGCCATTAGCTACAGTTACGTACATATATGAACCGCGCAGACAAAATATTCTGTTCGCGCGAATACTGGCCGGTGCCGGCCCGTCCGTGTCCATTGGCGTCTGCGAGGCCGTGTTGCGATTACAAATACGTTAATACGCACTGTATGGGAGAATATTATTTCGTCTGTCACGAAACATGTCTGGCACGCTCAATGTCGGACCTTAAAGCGTGTAGTCTGGAGGTAATGGCCATGTTTTTGAACCTGTTTCCTACCAACCAATCCTGTTTATACGGACCGAATCGCGGGCCGGAACGCCCCGGTCGCCCGGGACGCACCGTACCCTACACATTCTTTTTTTGCTCTGGGTCGCAGGGCCCGCTGAAGGACGCGCCGAACGTGCTGTGCACGCCGCACGCGGCGTTCTACTCGGACGCGTCGGCGCAGGAGCTGCGCGAGATGGCCGCGTCGGAGATCCGGCGCGCGATCGTCGGCCGCATCCCCGAGTGCCTGCGCAACTGCGTCAACAAGGACTACTTCCTGCCGGGCGCGCCGCCCGTGCTGCAGCCGCCGCCGCAGCAGCTGCCCACGCCGCAGCCGCCGCCCACCACCTACAACGAGGGTACGGCTACCGGCAAAACAAACACCACACGCACACCAGCCCCCGAGGATACGTGACGATACGTTCCCTAAGTTTTCTTCTTCTTCTTCTTTAATAATGGCCGTCTATAATTACAATTTGCCAATGACAATGTTTCTTAATAATAAAAATATCTTCATCTACTTCTTCAGTTATGGCGAAACGCCAATGACAATGTTAGATTGTTCCCCAAGTTAAAACGTGGCTTGAAAGCCAGTTTCCTGCTCAGGGTCCAAAATAGATGCTGAAAAGTGACTGAAATAACGAAGACAAATGTGACACGCGTGTTTTCGGTACGGCTTTCACTCGTCAATAAGCCCCCTAAGTTTTCAGTGCAGCGTTAACGATTGTACAATAACGATGCATTTTAAAAAAGGTACAAAATTCACTGTATTCTTTCTTCGTGTCACTAAGATTAAATAAGTTCGTCACAGTTGCCCTCAATATGGAAGAATGAAACTAAATGTAATGTAGTAGATATAGCAACTGGCCGTCCACGCAATTAGATACCCTAGTCTAGTTGAAATGATTTAATTTACAATTTTGCTGTTGTTACAAAATTATATTGAACAATTAATCAGTTTAGCTTAATTTTAAAGCTGAAGAGTTTTGGTTGAACGCGCTAATCTCCGGAACTACCTACTGGTTCAGATTGAAAAAATATTTTTGTATTGGAATGTCTATTTATCGAGGAAGGCTATATATAGGCTACATCACTCCACGACCGATAGGAGTGCGAAGCAGCAAGCAAAAAACGAACAGTAAAATTGTTCGTTTTTGAGCTTCCGTTGCGTACGCTGCGTAAACGGTAACATGTTACGAAAAAATCATATAGTAGTGGAATATAGAGTATATATAGAGCATTCATATCAGCCAAAAGACATCGACTACTGGACATAGGCCTCCCCCAAGGATCGTCGCAACGACCGGTCCGGCGTTTTCCGTATCCAATGGCGTCCCGCAACTTTTACCAAGTCATTGGTCCTCCTGGCGATAGAGCAAGAAAGTTCTCGACTGGCGACCACGATTTTGCGTTTGTAGGCTTTTTCTCAAATTACCGCGGGTGAAACCGCGGAGCACAGCTAATCTATATATATATAATAAAATTGTAACAGGTCGATGTCTGTACATGGGAGATAAATAAGAAAAAAAAATTAAGGCGACTCTGTGAGTGATATAGAAACCAATAATACCTTTTTTAGAATTTTTGTCTGTCCGTCTGTATGTTTGTATTCGTGCTACGCAAAAACTGGTGCACCAAATTGAATGTCCCCGCATGTCGATGTGAGCCGGTGTATATTGAGCGTGCGCCGTTGCAGGTATGAACGGCGGTTATTACGGCGGCGGCGGCGGCGCGCAGGCCGCGCACTCGACGACGGCGGTGCACGAGCCGCCCGCGCTGCCGCCCCAGCCGCCGCAGCAGCCGCAGCAGCCGCCGCAGCCGCCCATCACGCTGGTGAGGGACGCGCACAAGCACCACCACAAACAAACACACACACACACACATAACGCGCGTCCCAAAAACGCATTCTCAAACGTTCTAGATGCCAAGATATTGGAAATGATCATTCTTTATGCCATAAGAAACGTTGTAAATGTATTTTTTTGCAGTAAAACTTCTTTGATTACGAGGAAAAGAGAGTTTTTGCGGCGTCCTTTCTTAGCGCGGCGTGTTATGGTCATCTATACTATAATAAAAGAATAGAATCCGCGATTCTGTACATTGAATATTTTTACCTAAAATTCTGAGGGGCGATAAAAGACGAGTAACCAAGTCCAAAAAAAAGTTTTTAAAATTCCTTTCTGTCTGTCTGTTCACGATAATCTCCGCATCTACTGAACCGATTGTCATGCGATTTTCACAGGTAGATTAAGCTTAGCCTGGAGTTACATATAGGCTTTGTTTCATTGAAATCGGATGTCGGTAAAAAAAGTTGTTGTATAAAAACCTTTCATGCGGGTGAAACCGCGGGGCACAGCTAGTAGTGAATAAGGGCCCTGAAGGGTCCGCGGGACGCGGTTCGAATGCGGTTGAATCGACGACACTCGAGTGATGTGAACATTAATCTTTTATGAAGGCAGTCTTGACATGGATATAAAATGTGCGACAATGTTATGCGTACACGGACATTCATTTTGGGCCCTTGTTCACTATGACCATAACAAGCCGCGTTAGGATAACGCGTCCCATAAATTGTTTTTCCCTCGTGCTTAAAGAGGTTTCGTTTAAAAAAAAAACATTTACTACGTATTCAAGTTGCATTTAAAAAAAATATTTACATTTACTACGTATCCTGTGGCATACAGAATATTAACTTCTACTATTTTGTCATCTGGGGTGTTTACGATTGAGTTTATGAGACGCGTTTATGGAATGTTGTTGGTCGGGTCCGCGGGACTGTCTTTAACTATTGGATCTGTGACACTCGTATGATGTGAATCTATTAAGGTACACATCATCTTCATGAAGGCAATGAAATGAACAAACGAACATGAAATATATTTTATAAACATTATGAATTATTCTATTCTAAACTTCTTTATAGCTATTGAAATCTTCACTTAGATCTTGATCAATCGCCATCTACCGTCGTCCGTCACGGATCTTCATACGAAAATACACGGTGTTGCACGTTATTTTCCCCCACGATAATTCGATATAATTATGTTACATTGTAATAATCGGTACAATAGCTATTGAGATTTATTTGTTCACCGTTTCCCGCGAGATGTACGGAAAAATGTAGCATAATGTAACCGATGGGACGCGATATCTACATAATAATATGATAGTGAATTGAATTTAAGCTCAATGGTATAGTTGTTGAGATTTGCAACTTCATCGTGATTTACGAATTTGGGGGTCAGATTCCAGGGGCCTCAAGTACACGATACTATTTCTGTGGGTCAATAGATTAGAATCATAAATTATGAAAGGTTTATACTCGGTGCATGTACTGATTTGTTTCAACCGCGTTAGTTCAAAATGTCTGAAAAAATTTAAAAATTTTACGAATGATGCTTTCGATGGCGCAAAAAAAATCAAATCTTATTTTTTCTTGGGTTTTCGCGGAATTTGGTTTACTGAATTTGGCGACCTGGTACTTATGTATTGGTTAATGTTAATGAACTTGAGATCGGCTAATAAACGAAATAAAAAAAAAAATAGTTATTTCACCTAGTCAGTGTAGCCAGTATGTAAATATATTTGAAATATTTATCCAGGTGGACTGTTCATGGGCTCCTGCCGCTGCTTTCAAGCATTTTAAAACTATTTCTTATCCCCATCTTGATCAACAAGTTGTTAAAATAAATGAATAATTTAACTCAGTCGAAATTAACATGACAATGCGAGTAAACGATGACGAGGTCAGTCGCATTCTGACTGACGGAAGTTGGGTTTAAGGATCAACTTAAACTCTGGAAGTTGTTTGAAACTATGAACTAATGTTTTCTTTCGTTTGATCAGAACGGCAGGCAGCCAGACAGTTCACCTGACGGTAAGTGTTGATAACACCCGGCCTCAGGGACAGTCATCAATCATGTAACACATATTTATACCAGAGCAGATTTTAAGTTGGCTTGCACCAATACCTAGGTATTTAATTCGATTTAGTTAATCTCAAATTAGAAACGTGTCTAAAAATCTTATTTTTTTCGATAATTGGGTGATAATTGTACTAGATAGTACTATATTTTAGTATGAAAGTAGTTCGTCGAGCCTAGTGCAATAAATACGTATATTATAAGGACATCATCATCTTAGAGCATTCGAAACTAGAGTGACTTGAGGTTTTCTGTAACGTTTTTTCCTCTGAATTCGGGAGACTGGGGCTAAGAGATGCAGACATCCACACTTGCTCATGAAATAAATTAAAAACCGGCCAAGTGAGTCAATCTGTAAAAACGGCAAAAAATCAAGTTTGTTGTATGGGAGTCCCCTAAAATATTTATTTTATTCTCTTTCTTAGTATATGTTGTTATAACGGCAACAGAAATGCATCTGTGAAATTTTCAACTGTCTAACTATCACGGTTCATGAGATACAGCCTGTGACCGACGGATAGACAGATAGGCAGACGGCCGGACGGACAGCAGAGTCTTAGTAATAGGGTCCCGTTTTACACCCTGGGTACGGAACCCTAAAAAATGTATATGTATAATAGACACGTACATAAAAATATGGGAAATACCTATAAATAATGCCAAGAATGATTGTCGCTAAGTTAAGTAGTTTTTATAGACTGACATGAACTAATAAGAATAAGACGATCTTTTTCGTAATGTGTAGTTGAGTACCCACTTCTATTTTGAATGCTCCAAGCTTGTCATCAAAGTTGCCCTTAATTGCGCAATTTATAAAAAAAAAAAAAAACCATACGTTATTGCTTCATATTTCGTTTCCGAGTTTTATTATTTTCCAAGTTCCATACTGTAGATGCCTTAAGTATCGATAGTTACTAATTATTTTACCGGTTTATATTTAACCCCTTTTACATAATCGATGTTAAATTATACGTCTTTCATTAATTAAGAACCTTACACTGTACGGTGTTTAGGTAATTATGTACATATTATCTCGTCACAAAACTTAAAATTCAAACGTGTCTTGTCGTGTACGAAATGTGAATAGCGATTTGGTTTGTTTGTTCCAGCCCATCAACACATCCGACCCGGCTAACCACCAACTGAACAAGGAGGGCAGCTCAGATGTCCATTAGGCATACGATGACGTAGGAACACTGGACGACGGTTGCACATCCACATCCGTCGGCGACGATTCCGTCGATTGACGTTTTCTAACCGCATACGAAACAAACAATAGTTTTATTGGTTCCATCGCAAACTATGTCATAAGTTATAATATATATGTCTAAGGCCAATGAGTGATATAATAACTGTCTATAAAATAATTTGCATTGAGACGCGACACTGCTCGATATAAATAAATACAAATAAAAAATAATTAAATTACTATACTTATTATTATAAATTATAATAATGATCGTTATTATAAATAAATGTATTCCAAATGGTGGTGAATGAGAATGTGCACATAAAAAATAGTTGAGTGTTACGATATAACGTTATGTGGTGTTCCGACGTATAGTGAATGGCAATGTTATGTTCTCTTATATATATTTTGGCACTGGCATGTAAAAGAAAAACGCAACTTTTTTCGGGAGAAGCGACTTGTTTACACGCTACACTATAAAATAGGATCGCCGTGTGTATTCTGAGAGTGGGACAACAGTGAAGTGAGTCGGGACCGTGTCTGTGGATTTAGATAAGATATTCAGTGTGTTATCATGTTATGTAATGTTTCCTTATAATTATAATTTTTTTTTTCATTTCCACTATAGAAAGGTGTTAGGCGGAATTGAGTATGTGGACATGTATGGTTTTTATTGTAATTATTATTATATTATAAACAGTAATAAAATGGCGCATCGCGGCGCGTCTCAGTGCAAAAACATCGACGCGAATGGAATAGAGGGCAGGGCGACTTTATTTGACTCTGTGTTTTGTCGTTTCAACGAGTCGGGACGGCTGCGTGCGGTATGAATAGTGTTTACTTCGTGATATGCATCTCTTGTAGCCGACAGTCTCGGCTGGGTAAGCATCGAATCGGAGGATTGCTTTATTGTATTTGTCATGACTCGTGAAAAATGAACGGACCTCAGGTGAAACTCTATGTAATACCGCCATCTGTTAACAATCCAACGAATCAATTTGATGAAAAACTCTGTGTTGTATCTCTTTCTTCTTCATTTTCTTTTTTTAATGTACTTAACGAAATTCTTACTTCTCACCGTGCCCAAAGAAGGTCCACTTCAATAAAAAATTTTGAGCCCAGTATGTTTATGTAGATAATTTTGGGTGATTTACCTCGACTCGAGGGGCATATTATGACGTGTGCTGTGGTCGGTGACTGAAGGTGGTACAAATAAATCCTAGGTCCTGGTCCCAGTTCATTTATTTACACCTCGGTGCGTTTCATGCTCTGGCGGAGTCTGTCGACACAATTTTATCGATGTGAGGAAATAGAATATCCATTTGCCCACGTTTGGAGACAGTCGTCGGGGACTAAAAAGTTATTTTTCGTAAAATTACCCGATCAATTACGAAATTAAACTGAAATAGAACAATAATAACTGGGTACAATTTGTCTTCGTGACGGTGCATAGTTCTCTCCGATTGTCACTAATTTATCGATACCATCGATTTTACCGTTTCCTGACATCGATCAAATACAGATTGATCGAATTCTTAGATCTCCGTATGGCGTGTGAGCATTTCGAGGACTGTGAATCATACCCAAACTTAAACTTTTTCCTATTAATGTTCTGTTACATACGCCTGATGCTACAATCCTACAACATACGACATATAGAATTGCGATAATTAATTATATCATATCGATCGTTTCGGGGAAATTAAATTTTACACATACTTTTTATTATTGATCGGTAATTTTTTTTTTCAAATAAGAAGTCGTGCAAGAGTTTGAGTAAATGTAACAGTGTCCCTCAGAGAGGTGTCATTGCAATTGTATGTAATATGGCCGCCAAGTCTGCTTTATACTAGGAGTCGCACTAAGCGTGGGTCCGTAAGAATTGATTGATAACATTCATTAATGATATAATTACGGAGCATTTGAAAGCATTTGTGTCGTCGGCCCCGTCATTCCCAGCCGTCCCCGTCATTTGTGACGATTGGGAAGTTTTTTTATGACATCGATCCATGCAAAATCTCCCGTTCGTCACCCCCGGGGACACCCGAGGCGGGCACGGCTGGGAGATGACCCGCCGGCCGGGCCCCGACGCCGCAAGTTTCGAAACGCGCATGTTATATAAGAACTGTTAATTTTAAGTGATCAACAAAATCGACTGTAGTAGAAACCCTATCACATCACACCGCAAACACGAATTGGACGAATCCGTGTTGTTTTGTCTCGTCTTTAATTCCTTTTTTTTATTTTGAAATGTACAAAATCATGCTTTCATTACGATTATAATTATATAAATATTTTTTTCTAAATAGTCTCTAAGTAAAGAATTTGTACATGAGTGAAAAGAAAAACCACATGGAAATTGTTTCTTTTTTTTTAAATGAAAAAAAAAAGGTACCACCAGTTTCGACGCATCGCAAAAAAAAAATTGGTATTTAAAATTAGTATTTACTTACACTTTAGTTTAATGACAAGAAAAAAAACAATGTGTATATTTTATGAGAAAAGTGACGTTCTTAAATAAAACTATTGTTTTCGGATTAATAAAATTTGTGCGTTTTATTTATATAATACATTGTGTAAATATTTACAACCCCAATTTTGGATCAGTCTTGAACAATTTATCAAACAACAAATTAGATTTACTAAAAGTATTAACAATGTAACAAAAACAACAAATAAGTTTAGGTACTTAACTAATAGTTATCTCCACAAAGAGCATGTCATATTTGAATTTGTACATATATGTTCGACGCATGTGATTAAAGTTAATGCTTAACTTACAAAATACTAAGTTTTATGCAAATGTGTAAAATATTACCTAAGTTGGCACATGATATTTTGGAGCGATATTGCGATTTACATAATTATTACAAAAGTTTAAAAAAGTCAGTAGACACAATTTGATGATAAATGAACCGGATCGGGGCAAACCGGAGCACCAGCACCAGCAGCAGTTTCAGGGGGCGCCATAATCATAATATAATATGATTAAAAATAAAAAAAACTTACTCCACAAAGCGCCTATCATACGGGAAGCCTGGTTTATTGACAACTAGCTGTTCCCCCGCGGTAATTTCGGAGTTCCCGTGGGAATTTCGGGTTAAAAAGTACCCTATGTCACTCAGGACTACCGTAGCTTCCTTTAAGTGAAAGAATTTCTAAAATCGGTTTAGTAAATCCAGAGATTACCCCTGCAACGTCACAAGCTCACGTTGAAGACAGGGGCGCCACTATTAAGTTTATGTCCCGGTTCACTTAAATCGTGGATCCGTTGCTGTAAATGATGATGATACGTCAGCAAGCAAAGGTGGGTGAGACCGAGGGTTGCCACCTGTACTATAATATACAGTATCGTACTATATATTTCAGTCAATTGTTCTATATTATATAGAAAAATAATGAATAATAATGAAGTGTTGACTGGTCTGGAACGCACCCGCAGCCGCAGCACGGGGAATTTCAGAACGAAACGCGTTCTCGGCAATAAAACGTAAATATGTCAAAGTGGCAATAGTAATTTGTCGATGAATGCATGTATCTGTGTACTTTTTTTCCCTGCATTTCCCCAAAGTAGGTATCTACTATATTTTTGCAGCTTTTTTCGGAAAAGTACTATATTTTAAAAACAAAGGTGGCAATCCTAGAGTAAAGGTGGGTGAGACCTAGTGCGCTAGCTGAGCGCCGCTTGGGAGCCGTCGGCGGGGGCCGCGGGCGGCGTCGGCAGCCGCAGGCGGCGCGCCTCGTCCGCGTCCAGGGCCCGCTTCATCTCGTAGTAGCGCTGCTTGAACGAGAGCACCTCGCCGTTCGCGCGCTCCAGCTCCAGCCGCAAGTCGGCCACCTGACGCTCGCGCATGCTCAGCTCTGGCACGGGTTGTTCGAACATTCATAATACACACACATAAATATCTTTTGTAGACGACGATGCCCGATCGAGTCGGCATTGGAATCGCAGGCGGAGGTGGTGGCAGAAGAGAGACTTGTTAATTTTATCATTAATCATCATCAGGGCACTTATTCACTATGACCAACAACATTCCTTGCCCATAACGCGCGTCCCAAAACCACAGTCCCAAACGCTCCAGATGCAAAAATATAAGAAATTTATATTCTTTATGACAAAAGAAACGTAAATGTATTTTTTAAAAGTGAAACTTTGATTTGAACACGAGGGAAAAGCAATTTAAGTGGCGCCTTATCTTAACGCGACGCGTTATGGTCATAGTGAATAAGGGCCCTGTAAACTCGAATATTGCGTATAATGAAAAAGGTAAAGGTAATCGACGACAAAAAGCATGTGGGGAGGGGTCAGTTCCCCGCGCGACATGCATAAACTTCAAATTCAAAAGTCGTAGTCGTCAGCTGCCGAATGTCCCGTCAAAATCGGTCCAACCCATCAACCGTTTCAGAGACTAGCCGGAACAAATAACAGACCAATAGATAAACATGAATTTAAAGAAGAATTTTCACATGAATTTAGTAAAAAGCATGCATTTAGTATTGAAGATATAAATATGCCCAGATCGAAAATTGAAACCCTGTGTTTGTCACACAAAGTCTACTCACCACTGGGAGTCAAACCCGGAAGCTGTAGAGTCTAGAAAGAATAGGCACAGTGACCATGGCGCCAACCGGATCTTAAATAAGAAACTAAAAGCATAGTAGAATACAATAAAGAACTAAAACGGAAAGATTTCTACAGCTGTGACGCGAAGTAAAATTAACAATAGGTATCTTACCAGCTATTAGGCACTTCATCTTAGTCGTTCTTTGGGCCAAGGCGCGTTGGGTCCGATTTAGAGTTTGCTGAAAGAAAAATTTAAAGTTTCCTTTCTTTACACAACTTTCGACGAGCAATATTGCGAACTTAATAGCTTAGCTCATGTCGCTGTGCAACTAAACAAACCGACTGCGCTAACTAATTTAGGCGTTCTCGCGAGAACTCCGTGAAAATCTTAGCTGACATCTCCTAGCTATACCTAAACTTATCCGTACCTACATGTCAAACAGCTTCATAGGTTAAATAGTTTCCGAGATTTCGTATTTACTTAGTGAGACAGTGAACTTTCGCTTTTACATACATATAGGTACATAATAGCTGTTCCGCTAGTTAATTGGGGAGATCCCGCGAGAACTCCGTGAAAATTCTCTCTTGTCTGACTTGATTGATTGAAATATACCTACGCTACGTATTAAACTTATTCGTTTTCGATATTTCGTGTTTAGTCTGTGAGGCAGTGACCTTCCGCTTTTACATATTATAATATGATATAGAAGATATAAAGATTAGTCATGTGTATGAGGAATGAAGACCCGGAATCACCTGTATCTCCGGGCTGGGCTGCAACGCTAGCATGTCCTTGACGGCGCTGTACAGGTTCCGCGTCTCTTTCAGCTCCCTGTCCTTCAACACCAGCATTTCACTTTGCGCCAGCACTTTCCTGCACAAAGTTTAGCTGATACTAGAGACCTGGGGACGTATTAATAAAGGCTAGGTACTTACTCAAGACTCAAAAGCCAGTCACATCTCTTTGCGATAGAAAATAAAGAAGACAACCTAAGACTTAAGAGCGTTTATTAAGATTGGTTGGCTGGAAAAACAACAATCTATTGCAACTTTTTAACAATTTTTCGTTCACGAAATTTTTCATATACGTTATCAGGTATACAGAAAAGGACATAGGGTACTTTTATAGCGGGATTCCCGCGGGAACTCCGAAATTACCGTGGGTGAAACCGCTAGTATACAATAGTGAGTGCTGTGTTGTGTATGTTGTGTACTCACTTCTGCGTGAGCCTCAGTTTCTGCGTGAGCTGCACGCTCTCGGGGTCGGTGCCCTGCAGCTTGCGCCAGCGGTGCACGTTGAGCGGCGTCTCCAGCGCCTCCTCGAGCGCGCGCACGCGCAGCCGCTCGCGGCCCAGCTCGCGCTCCAGGTTGAACACCTGGAAGCCGATCGCACTGACCACATCACCGAAACAAAGTTATCCCATAGTCAAAATATGCTACAGGTCGAACATCTAGAAGAAGAAAACCGCAACTTTTCCGAAAAAACGACTCAAAATGGATTTATCAAAGTCAAATATTGCAAGTATATAGGTATATATTTGTAATTATTAATAAACACTTCGTGTATTTCCAGTGTATATGACTCTATCCGTTTATTATTTTAAATAGATATCATAAACATAGGGACACAAACAAGTACAAAACAACTGAAATCAATTGTGTGGGAAATAGTTTTTACCATTGTTTGTTCTGAGCGATAGTAGATATTGTTGTCAAAATACTTAAAATACATAAGAGTAAAACAATAGATAATGGAAGGACAGTGTGAAATTCTCCATTGATTATACTCAAGTATACTAAATGACATTATTATAAGAACGAATATGTCAGCGCAAAGAATTCAGAGAAACGGAATAAAGATGGAGATCACGGACAGTTAAAAATGGAATTTTATTTTATTTTATTTACTTTGGAAAACTTACAGCTAAATTAACAATTAGGTCTATATTTAAGTCGCTACAGCCTTTAAGTTTTCACATACAGAATCGAAAACCTCAGCCGTCCTCATCTCTTAGGTATTTAATAACTTGGTACCGCGCTAAGAACAATCAATGATCAATTGCAATAAAATTAGACAATGTAACAAACAATCACAAAAGAACATGCACTTGACGATACCGCACGTCTCGAGTTACATGTAGGAGGCGTAACGCTTTTTCCTTGCGTGATGCGTGACGATTTCCACCAGTTAACTCCTACCACAAGCCGCGTTAAGGAACTTCTGTACAAAATGAATGAAAAAAAACTCCGGTTAAATACCTCTAGACGTAGGTCGGTCATGTTCTCAATGCCCTTGGATAGCAAGTTCTTCTCTTTGCGCAGTCTGATGATCTCCAAACGGAGGAGACGGATGTCTTCCACGCGCTGCTCGTACTGACGCTCTCCTAGAACCAGAAACTCGATTCAGCAGTCAACACTGCGAGTAAGCTGCGACTGTTTTCAGATATGAAAAACAGGCTAGTTTTCTAAAAGTTTTTGATCGTCTTGTAGATTAATAAAAAATACGCAATCGAAAAATAACGGAAATGTCGCGTGACGTCACGCCGTGCTACAGTTTATACGAAGTTATGACGTAACGAGGCCCCAATCCTAAATTTTCATGCACCGGAAACTACTCTATTAAGAAAATAGATCTTTTTTCGTGAACACAACCATGACTTAAAATTTTGTCAACTATAGTCTATTCTATCTGCGGACTTACTATGAACTCTTAAAGCAGAACCAAAATTGAATCGCTCTGCTTTATAGTGCGATAACCACCTTAAAGCAGGCATGTTTAAAGGTGGTGGTCTTAAAGCAATTCAATTTAGGTTCTGCTTTAAAAGCTTATAGTACAGGAACTGTCCTGTGTTGGGTGCCTATAGCTGGGTGATGTACTGTGTATGGTCTTCGTACATACGTACCTCTGTGCAGGGTGACCTCCAGGATGCGTATCTTCTCGTACAGCAGCGATATCTCGTCGTTGCGCCGCACCAGCTGCGCGCCCACCACATCTCGCTCGTTCATCAGCCCCTCCAGCTCCTTCAGCAGCTTGGCGCGGGCCGTGTCGCCTTCCTGTTGCAGAGGAGCCGAATTCAAGTGAAAACCTGTTTCTTCTTTCTACATTATTAACTGTTCCCTTTGGTTTGGTCCACGTCGGTGATATGTTAGGAATTTGCGAGGAGAAATCTTTTCTTAGCTGACTACTACTTGCCATTAACTATCTACCTGCCAAATTTCAGCTTCATAGGTCGAGTAGATTTCGAGATTTCGTGTTTGGTCAGTGAGTGACCTTTCGCTTTTAAGAGATTTCCACCTATATGTACTGATTCATCACGATATCTTTAGTACGGTAAGGCCTAGAGACTTGAAATTTGGTAGAAATATTCCTTTCGCCGAGTAAAGCTCAACTAAAAATGGATTTTACATAGTTCCCGTGGAAACTCCCGTGGAAAATTAACGCGGGTGGCTCTAGACTAGAAGCTGCTTGAGGAAACTTAGCTGACAGTCACTTTAGCTAGGTATTTATACTCGTCATAAAGACAAAACTTCTCGGCAAATATAAAGACTCGATATAAAAACTGACCTGTATAATCCTGTTGAGCCTGGCCTCTTCTTGCCTGAGAGCAGCTATGTCCGCCCTCGCCTCGGATAGCTTCGTCTGTCCCGCCTGTATCTCTGATCGTAGCATTTCGTTCTTCTTGTTGCATTTGGCCAGGACACCTTCGCAAGACTTCAAGCCTTGCTCCTTGCCGCTTATGTCTTCTTTCAATTGCTCGATTTGATAAGCCAGCATCTAAGGATATTTAAATAGAAATTTTAGGCTGTCTTTTTATTGTTATATGATTCTTGAAATTCCATCTGTGTAAAAGTAAATTCCCTGAGAAACTAATAATTAATTCTCCGTGATGAAAATTACTCTACACAACATGTCCTAGTCATCAAAATTTATGAAAATTTGTACAGGGATTCAGAATAATAGCCCAAAATAATAAACAAAAAAAATTGAAAATACGGTTATCCATGTTAAAATAGCATGCAAATGCGAGAAAATATCTGAGACCATTCGAAAAATCTCAGACAGAGAAATACTTCGATTTTATACGCAGGTATAGATTTCAAGTTAAATTGCCTTTAGTTTAGTCTTCAGGTCCTGGATCTCGTCTAAAGCCTCAGTATAGTTCTTATGCAGCATGTTTCTTTCGGCTCGAGTCGCATCCAGGGCTACTGAAGTCTTGCGCAATTTGATGGACTCCTCACGGAGAGCTTTCTTCAAGTCCAGTATATCCGCTGTGCGCAGTCGAACCTCCTCTAGGAAACACATAATTATTAATATAGAAGAACCATGTTCGATGATTTATATTTAAGTACGTCAATATTGAATTGAATTGATAAAGTTTATTTGACACAACACAAAGGTATCAGAAATAAACCCTAACCTTAAGAAACACCTCTGACGCCTGATGTTTTACTTTCCAAGTTTACCTATAAGTAGGCAGGCGTTTTTTTTTTCACGAAAAAGTATACCATGTACCGTACCTGATATCTCGTCAATTTTTTCGTTCAGCGCAATCGTTTCCTCCAACATTCTGTAATTATAGATAATTGTAATGTTTCCGGATGCTTTGATGGTTATGAAAGTGTCTTATGTCACATTAAAGCGTAGAAGTTTTAAAGCTTATCGTTAGATTGTTTTCGACCTAACTTCTAACGGTATGACATCCATAAATCTCACTATTTTCATCTCTTTTTCGATTTTAATCTCCCTACTTCTGGGTCAGTGGCCTACCCTAACTTTGGAACTGTATGAATGAAAGTCCAACAGGACTCAGTGTGGTGTAATTAATTTCTCACTATAGATGGGAAGTCACCCCTGGGTGCCTGTCGTTTTCGGGTTTAAGTCCAATTAAATACAGCAAAAGGCTGGCTTTTATCCGGTTTAAACCCAAGCACCGGGTTGATTGCCCATCTATATTTTCTTTCAATTGCTTCTAATACATGTGCAGATGATTAGACGCTTTCCGGTTTTCCTCACCTGTCCTTATCCTTCTCGTACTGGCGTATCATGAGTCTCTGCTTGGTGATCTGCTGCGCGTTCAGCTCCAGCTCGTGCTCCAGCTGCTTGCGGCGCTGCTCCTGCAGGTTCAACATCTGCAGGTTCTCCAGGGCCTCGTCTGTACAGAGAGACCAGTAATTACCTATTAGCATTCAGGATATTCCAATTTTAAAAACCAACCGTGGTGTAAAACTATATTTCTTTTTAGCATATTTTGCTTGTAAGTTACCTTACGAGTTACTTAAGTTAACTTACGAGCCCCCACTCCTAAATTTTAGTGCGCTTTATCCAGGTATGTTTTCATTAATTTGAAAAAGCAAAAAATACGTGTTTATTATTTTGATGTTATCTAACTGACGGACTAAATAGAACTTAGAAAAAAAAGTAGTCAAATAGCCTATTGTGTACATTCATCAGACAACTAACTTTGTATTTTCTGCATGTTCTTGTTGAGTATATCCTTCTCTCGGTTCAGATTCTCTATCTCCCTCCTGTCCGCTTCGCCTTGCTTCTTGCCGAGCATTATCTCCCGCTCCATCACGCTCACTTGCTGACGAAGACGTTCTCTATAAATATTTATAAGTTTGTTTAGTTATAAAAATTAGATACTTATGTATTTGGATGTTGGTTTTTGGAAAATAAAGTTTTTCAGTGGTAGTTTTTGTGTGTTTCTCATAAAAAAATATCTCATAGCAGATACCTACAAATTTGTTGAACTAACCGATCTGACTCCACATTAGCTTTATTTTGCTCCAGCAGCTGATATTTCTTGGTTTGCTGAACAGCTTGTTTCGTAAGCTTGGAGACTTCGAGCCGCAGTTTATTGCCGTCATCTATCATGTTCTATTGGCAAAAATCACAGTAATTAATAATGCACTATATTGTGCAAAAAATGTATAGTTATGCTGTTCATATTGATAATAATACTACTTATATGAGCATGATTTATAAATCTGTATTATTCTAGCACCGCAGAGGGTTTGTAAACGTGTTATACCATATTTGTCTAACTATGCATCTCATTTTAAGTGAACATTGTTTTTTATGAGAAATAAAAGTCTTTAAACCTAATAATGAAATATGTCAATGGGATGTTCTTAAGATAATCTGCTTTAATATTAAATGGTGCTATAATAATATAATATTAATATGAAATGATGAATATTTTTGGCTGTAATGTGGTATCTACGTGTGCAGTAGACTACACAGTGTTACCTTTAATTCCTTAGTGGTGTTAACGAGTGCCTGCTTGGTCTTATCGAACTCTATGTTGGTCATGTCGAGTTGCTCTCTGAACTGCGCCGCCTTCGCCGAAGCTGCCTCCTGCTCCTGTTGGGCTGTCTGCAGCTTGCTCGTCATGTCTTTGAGCTGCCTGTCGCGGCGTTCGATGGTCTTCTCCGCTTTTGTTAGCTATAGTATATATTAGTGCAATTAGTATTAGTACAATGGGGATGTGGACTACTTTTGAAAATCAAAATTCTAATTAGTCCGTCATTTGGAAAATAAAAAAAACAATAGACACGTATTTTTTGCTTTTTCAAATAAATTAAAATATACAGAGATAAAGCGCATTAAAGGTTAGGGTGAGGGGGTCGTGACGTCACTAACCGCCATACAAACTGTCAGAATAGTGACGTCACGCGAAATTTCAACTCAACATATCGCCGTTATTTTTTTTACGTAAAAAAAGAAAAAATACGTGTCCAATATTTTTTAATAATCTACAAGACGGACTAAAAAATAAAAATTAGTCAACATTCCTATTAGTACGATTAGTGTTAGTACAATTATTATTACAGTTCGCAAACCCGAAAATTGTTGTACTTTCGGATATGTGAGTTTAAATAAGGTACCACATCCTACCGGCGGCACTCAGAGTCGTTTTAATGATTACTTAATTATATGTAAAGATTTAAAAGCAAAATTGCCGCACTCAGAGACTCTCTTTATATTAGTGTTTATTGCCATTTGACTAATTAAGTACTCTCTGTGCGGTCGTATACTTTTATCAAAGTAAGTAGGTTTCGCAACTGACGAGGGTGAAACCACTGGGCACAACTAGTCCATATTATGTTATAATATTTTCGTTGCTTCCTTGGGTCCTCCACGACGTAGTGGCGAGCCTAGAGGCGATGGCAGTGTAGGATATCGCTGCTGTGTGTGTCGGACAGTATAAAATTGAATGTGTGTGTGTCTCCCCCCCGCTGCGAACCCTGCACGTGTTCATACAAGCCTTAAGCAGGTTGTGCAGGTGGTCGCAGGTGTTCGTCGTAGAAACTTACTTTATCAGTGAGACTGGAGATGACACCACCTCGGTGATCAACTTCGGCCCTTAACGTGTCGCCCTCGCTCTTCAAATGGTCGACGAGTCGGTTTTGCCTCACAGCGTTGTTGTCTGCGTCCTTTAGATTCGATGAAATAAATATCAAATTAATACACACATACAGATGCACACACACTGTAAATGAGCTTCAAGAATTTCATGTTTTTAACTTTGATGGAGGGGATAATCTCTAGGACTACAGAATCTATTCTAAAAATTCTTTTATTGAACCATCAGTATTTCTGACTTATATAGGAGTTTTTATCCCGATGAGCTCTTGAGGAAATTCCGAATGAAACCGTGGGCACAGCTAGTATGAAATAATAATTTATGCCTATAACCTCCGCAAGAGTTCATGCAATAAGTTGAGAAAGTTTTATCGCAATCGGATGACCTACGTACCTACGGTAGCGCAAAAAATTCGAAAAAACTAAATATTTTCTTTTCAATTTAACTTTACAATAGTTTTTTTTTTCAATTTAACTTTACACGTTATATAAAATTAAAAAATATGTAAGTACCTATCTATATACATAAAAACTGAATCTTTTGTAGTAAGTACAACAGTTATTATCATATCGTACCTCAAGTTGTTCATTCAGCTTGGCGATCTCCTCATCAGCCGCAGTGTTCCTTTGCTCCAACTCTTCCTGATAATTCATAGCATTCATCAGCCGCAGCTTGACTCCGTCCAACTCGCCCTGGAGACGCGCCTTCTCCTTTTCGAACTTCTCTTTCTCTTTCACAGCTGACGTCGCCCCACTTATAAATGCAGTCAAACGTTCCTTTTATTCTAGTTTGGCCTCGAAATGTGTCTCTTTTTGACCGCAATGAATTTACAAATTACCTACATATAATGTGAGAGCACTCATAAAATGCCCACCCTTCACAGATCCCCAGTGCTAAGGTCAGCGAGATGAAGCTGTGAAACAAACTCCCCTACTTTTAAACACATTAACTCCTAACCTGGGAAACCTGGTTTGCCTGGGAACTCTTTGTTCTGAGATAAAAATAGTATAAGATAAGTAAAGTTTGTAAGTTAGGATTTGCGAGATTTCTTAAAATTTCAGAACCAATAATTCTTTCACTGGTAGGAAACTACATCTCCCTGAGCGACATTGGATAATTTTAACCCGGATTTACCATGCGGGTAAACCGTGGGTGGAACTTTTGTAGTGTAGGTTCACCGGCTCCCTGAGTTTACAAGTTTAAATCGTTAACGCTTTAGAAAACTAAGGAACTCATCGTCATGTAGTTACGAAAAATTTGCTATGATTTTTAACTTGGCTTAAGGGCTGACTGCCTAGCTCACCTGATGTTAAGTTAGGTTGTATTTTAAGTCTTTCTTTCTTTCCTATAACTGTTATGACGCCGCAACACTCACGCGTCGTCGTCTCCGGCCCGTTTCCTGGCGTCGAGCTCCTTCTCCAGTCTGGTGACCGTCTTCTTCATAGTCTCTAGACTCTCGACGCTGGCCAGCTCGCGCGCGTGCATCGCGTCCGCAAGGGCGCGGGCTTCCTCTGTTTTATTTCATATTTTTTTAAACTATTTATTTATCACTAGCTGCCAAGCTGCGCGTGTTCACCTTCGTAAATTTTTGGAATTTTTTCTCAGAGATTCTTTGTATCGGAATGAAAAGTATCTATCCTATCTTCTAATCCAAGACCCAAATTACTTAAGTGTTTGTTTTACTGAGGTTCCTGCACCTGCATGAATTCTCAAAATGAACTCTTTCGAGAAATTTATTGTGAAAAAGTTTCCTATGTTACATGCTGTTGCTGCCTTTCAATAAAAGAATTTAAAGAATCTGTTGAGTTCCATAGTTTTCTTAAAAAAAAAAAAATTCTCATGACAGTATTTCAAACTAGCTGATTTAGCTAATTTTGAAATTTCCTCGGAAACTCCTCAACATATAGCGGGATGACGTTAAAAAGTCTAAACATATTCGGAAGTCATTGTTCATCACCAAAATCTACCCCTACCGAGATCGGGCCCGGCACTTTGGGAGACGATTTGCGAAACGGCGCGGTGACCACTTGCGGCTGCCTGGGCCCTTTTTCACTATGATCATAAAACTCCGCGTTAAGATAACGTGCCACAAAAATAGCTTTTCCCCCGTGCTCGAAGAAGTTTCACTTTAAAAAATATTGTTACAACGTGTGTTAAGGCACACAGAATATTAACTTTTCTCAGAGATTTTTGAGGAGAGGAGTTTACATAGATCCTTGAAATACTTTTTACGAATCGCACGTGCAATCTTGGGCCACAGATAATATAAGACTATAGGTACTAGCTTAGGCCTACATTCTCCTTCAAATATAATTTTCAGAACGAACAACGCCTTATATATCAGGACTGCTATTATAAATGACCGCAACGGTGATCTCAGCCATTGTTCGGACATGCCTCAGTCTCAGAGTAAATAAATATACTGCGTACTCCTCAGTATATAACTATAGATGTGTTCTCAAATCAAGTGCACAGTTTTAAAAGGGCTCTGTTGCACACTCTATAAACGTGCTCCTTGCGGGTGTTTTATTAAGTTTTGTATATTTTTTTGGACTAAGCTTTCACTCAATATTCTTTTTTATACTTAGTTTAAATTTATTCTTCTTCTGCTTCTTCTTCTTCTTTTTTATTAAATGGTAATGACCAATGACAATGTCTGACTTGATAGACAAAGCAACGCGATTGAAGTAAAAAAAAAACTCGAGAGAATATATTTTGAAAATTTGTAAATCGCATGCAGTTTGCACCTGCCAGTATAGTGACATTTGGCCTATTATTTGATGCTAATTTGTTATTTTCACTGTAAGTGTTAGTGTTTACAGGTGTTTACTATGTTGGTGTAACTTTTAAATAAATAAATAAATAAACTTCTAATATTTTGGCATCTGGAGCGTTTGGGATTGTGTTTATGGGACGCGCGTTATGGGCAAGGAATGTTGCTGGTTATAGTCAATAAGGGCCCTAGTCTTCACTCATAGTCTATGAATTTTTCTTCTTCCTTTTCGCTTACGATCTTACCAATATCAGCTCGTAGCTTCTCAATAGTTTTATTTCCATCGCTTATATCGGCCATATAGGAAGAGACGATGTCATCAAACCGGCTCAGTTTGGTCTGGAAATTGAATTGTTTATTAAATTAAATGAAAATATAAACGTAATGCCTTCATTTTAGTTATAAAAATCTTCCCGACATATTCCTACCTATATAATAGAGTAAAACAATGAACATGACTATGACTACGTTGGAGACCGATAGGTTAAGGGTTACAAGTTTGGTTAATTTAGAAACAAAGGAACTCCGAAATTACCGCGGGTAAAACCACGGGAGACAGCTAGTATAATATAATGCCGAGAATAGAAAATGCTTTTGTTTTGTATTTTCGATTAAAAACAACAGGGTCAAACGATACCGATTTCCGAACCATAACAGTGCATTTTCTGTCCTCAACAAACAAACAAATCTCTTAAATCTGTCCTCTCCCTACTATCTCAGACGTGATTTTGAATTCCTTGCTCAGCAAAGTGGCGGCCTTCGCTCAAGCATAAATTTCTCGCTTGAGATTCCTCTTCACCATTTCTAGTCCTATACTAAGTCCTTTACTATTCTAGCTGCGAAGCTGCGAGGCTCTGGAACTCCCTGCCTATCCCCATTCGCCAATCCCCATCCCTGTCATCCTTCAAAGTGAAGCTGAGGAAGCATTTTCTCAGCCTGCATTGAGTTTCCTATGTATTGATATATTACTGTATATGCAGACATGTATTTTATTTATATTGTTATATATTATGCATCCCTTATTTTTACTTAACTATTTATTCTACAACTTTTATTTTATTTCCTCTCCTTTTTTATCCCTAATCGAAATTCTATCGAACCATTATTTTCATGTTTATCAACCTCCTTTCTCTTTATCTCTTCTCCCGCCAATGTTTACTTCAAATCCTTTCGATTTTTCAAAAGGTTGAGTGGAAGCAAACCCCCCGAGGGGAAAGTCCGCCTTTGAGCGTAAATTGCCTGCTTATTTTAGTTTTAGCAATTTGTAAAAACTTTGTTTATGTTCAATAAAATATAACAAACAAACAAACAAAATACCAGCCGCATTTAAAATGGCAATGCCGTGGCAATTTCCACCGCTGGGGCGCCGCCGCACCGGACTCGCACTATCGGATTGCTTAAACACTTGCTTGAGCGTGTCCTCAGCATGTTTGCCTTCAGCGTCAACACGAAATCAAATTCATGCTAGTAGGTACCTATTATAAATGCGCAAGTAACTCAGTGTCAATCTGTAAGTCTGTATGTTTGTCTGTTGTATTTTTACACTTTGACTACTCAACCGATCGTGTCAAGGGTACAGAAAATTATAAGAGGCACTTTTCATACCGAAATTTTCACGGGAACTCCAGATTTAACACGGTCCCAGCGGGAAACAGTTAAAATATAATTCAGTCAGTATCTCTAGCATAATAATACCTACACATCCACGATTTTCTTTGTTTTCCCTCTGTAATATATTTATACTAATTAAAACTAAGTAATAAAAAAAACACCAAGAAACAGAATGCAGCTGCAGGACAGAATCGCGTTGCACTTTTGCCAACAAACCGTTCACCGTTTCGGCTTTAAATTTATTAAGATTTATCAAACACAATAAAAAAACGTCAAATGAAATGCGTGATCACTGATAATTAAGCACTCAGTTCGCGATTAAAATCCAACCTCGAGTTTAACGACCAACTTAGCATGCTTGTGACTTATTATTTTGTTCTATTTTTGTGATGTAACGATTTACCTTCAGTCCGTTGATCTCCTCAGCCCGCTTCGAGTTCTCCTCTTTCATCTTGAAGTACGAGTCGTATAGCTTCGTGTACACGTCAGCGTACAGTTTCAAGCCTTCCGCCTCTCGCATTTTCTCCAATACCTGACAATATCGATATCGAAATAGGTATATACTTCGGTCCTATAGTTAGAACCTTCAGAAAAATGGGCAGTATTGTAAATTTACTGTTTAATAGTTTTTCATTTAGGATCTGGGGGAGAGAGGGATAGAATGCAGGGTGGGCAGTGATTTGTCTGTTGCGCTTTCACGCCTTAACTACAAATGACCATCATTAAAGGTTGTCCGCGGTACAGCAGTACAAGAAAAGGACATAGAATAGAATAGAATAGAATAGAATAGAATAGAATAGAATAGAATAGAATAGAATAGAATAGAATAGAATAGAATAGAATAGAATAGAATAGAATAGAATAGAATAGAATAGAATAGAATAGAATAGAATAGAATAGAATAGAATAGAATAGAATAGAATAGAATAGAATAGAATAGAATAGAATAGAATAGAATAGAATAGAATAGAATAGAATAGAATAGAATAGAATAGAATAGAATAGAATAGAATAGAATAGAATAGAATAGAATAGAATAGAATAGAATAGAATAGAATAGAATAGAATAGAATAGAATAGAATAGAATAGAATAGAATAGAATAGAATAGAATAGAATAGAATAGAATAGAATAGAATAGAATAGAATAGAATAGAATAGAATAGAATAGAATAGAATAGAATAGAATAGAATAGAATAGAATAGAATAGAATAGAATAGAATAGAATAGAATAGAATAGAATAGAATAGAATAGAATAGAATAGAATAGAATAGAATAGAATAGAATAGAATAGAATAGAATAGAATAGAATAGAATAGAATAGAATAGAATAGAATAGAATAGAATAGAATAGAATAGAATAGAATAGAATAGAATAGAATAGAATAGAATAGAATAGAATAGAATAGAATAGAATAGAATAGAATAGAATAGAATAGAATAGAATAGAATAGAATAGAATAGAATAGAATAGAATAGAATAGAATAGAATAGAATAGAATAGAATAGAATAGAATAGAATAGAATAGAATAGAATAGAATAGAATAGAATAGAATAGAATAGAATAGAATAGAATAGAATAGAATAGAATAGAATAGAATAGAATAGAATAGAATAGAATAGAATAGAATAGAATAGAATAGAATAGAATAGAATAGAATAGAATAGAATAGAATAGAATAGAATAGAATAGAATAGAATAGAATAGAATAGAATAGAATAGAATAGAATAGAATAGAATAGAAAATTGGTTTTATGGGCAGGAATCATAAGAACATAGAGTACTTTTTGACCCGGATTTCCCGCGGGAACAGCAAGAACATATAAACTTTTTAACTGACTTCAAAAAGGAGACGGTTATCACTTATCAATTCGGATGTTAATATTTTTTTATGTATGTTCGAGAATAACTCCGTTATGTTTTTCGTTTTGGACGGATTTGCAAAATTCTTTTTTTGTTCTAAAGGGGTTTATTTAGAAATGGTCCCATTTAAATTTCATATAGATCTGATGATGAGTTTCGGAGACAGACGACGGAACTCTTGAAGTCAGTTTAATTTTTTTTAGTTGTTAAACTTTTTTGTTTTTTGGTAATAAATAGGTACTTCCATGTATTCACCCAGACAAATGCGCATTTACATAATAAATAAATAAATAAATAAATAAATAAAATAAAAGAAATTTTTATTTACCAGCACACAATTACAGTAAAAATTACAGAATAGTATGATATAATATTTGGTGCGGCAAAAAGGAGATGGGACTCAGCGAATCCGCTGATTTTCAGTCCCCAACCTCTTACAATTAATATAATGATGATCATCCTCTGATACGGAGGTTTAACTCGTAACACCTGGTGCAGCAATCAGTTCAGCAATAACCACTTACACTAACTCTGGCGTCTAATTAATTCATCTTTAGATGATATATGAATGGAATTTACATACTTCCGGCATTTTAGATATTCAATGCCGAGAGCGGAAATTGCAAATCAAATGATTGAACTTTTCAAGTGGGTGTGGACACATTCGCAACTACAGGAACGAGGAATATCTGTGCATACAGCACAGATCTCAGACGAAAGAATAGCCAAGAATGCTCCAACTTCGGGGCCGATTTTAATAAAAACTAAAACTGTATGCACAGATCTCAGACGAAAGAATAGCTAAGAATGCTCCAACTTCGGGGCCGATTTTAATAAAAACTAAAACTGTATGCACAGATCTCAGACGAAAGAATAGCCAAGAATGCTCCAACTTCGGAGCCGATTTTAATAAAAACTTAAACTGTATGCACAGATCTCAGACGAAAGAATAGCCAAGAATGCTCCAACTTCGGGCCGATTTTAATAAAAACTTAAACTGTATGCACAGGTCTCAGACGAAAGAATAGCCAAGAATGCTCCAACTTCGGGGCCGATTTTAATAAAAACTAAAACTGTATGCACAGATCTCAGACGAAAGAATAGCCAAGAATGCTCCAACTTCGGGGCCGATTTTAATAAACACTAAAACCGTATGCACAGATCTCAGACGAAAAAATAGCCAACAATGCTCCAACTTCGGGGCCGATTTTTATAAATACTAAAACTGTATGCACAGATCTCAGACGAAAGAATAGGTAAGAATGCTCCAACTTCGGGGCCGATTTTAATAAAAACTAAAACTGTATGCACAGATCTTAGACGAAATAAATATTTTATCTGAGGCACAGATGAGGTACATTATACATTATGTTAATGAATTAATCTAAAACCTGACACACCCTATGTTAAAAAATAAACAATAATATGATTAAAATATAAATTATGTCGAAAAAACTAATATCTTAAAAGTTATTCAACATTAGTTTGGAGGTGACCTATCTACGAAATTTTAAGTGCTACGCCCGCGCCCGTACGATTCGAATTTTTTGCTACGGGCGGCGGCGCGGCGTACGCGTACGGGCCAGATATTGCATTATAAATAATTTAGACATGGGCTAATAAAAATGAAAAAATATAATCTATATTCAAACAGAAGTCAGAAGTCGGTTCAGAAGTCGATTCTGAGCAAACTACTTTCTAGTTTTCAGTTAATTCATTTAAAACGATGTAAGTATACAATAAATACATCTTGGTTCCTGAAGGACCGCCTGCAAGTCTGCAAGGAGTATATAACCTCGGGATTGCGAGATAACAAGCTTCGATAATAATAGGCATGATATGCTTAAGAAAATAAAAATTGTATTTTGTCCATAAGTTACTAAATAAAAAAAATAATTAACAGGTATATTTTGCTTTTCCAAATTTATGAAAATATACCTACATAGATGGCTCGTGAGTCGTGACGTCATTAACCGGCACCCCGTACAAACTGTACCGGATCGTGACGTCACGCGACATTTCAACTCAGTGTATACGTAGTGATTATATTATCTTTGCAATGTATCGTCATTATTTTTTTAATACAGTTACTCAAAAAGTGGCGTATTGCAGGGACGTTTAGCGTTCGGGATGTGGGCTATTACATACTCGAGCTTTTTGTTTACCTTTCCCGAACTCGTGCGTTCTCTTTTCCAACTGTCAAAAATGGCGACACGACTTTGACACACTTTTTGCATTGCGAAACGTAGGTTTCGCATTGCAAAAAGCGAAACGTAGGTTTCGCATTACTAATACGACTAGCGCCATCTCTTGATCACAGTTGGAACTTAGTTGAGTTTATTGTGTTTTTTATATTTTATTAAATTGCTTAATTTTTTCGCAACTGTATTAAAAATAGTTGTTCAGTACACGTGCGGAACCGTCATTGCAAAGAGTTACGACTGTCAACCCTCACCTTCGGCTGCGCCTCGGCTCGGGTAGACATATGTCGGAACTCTTTGCAATGACAGGCTTTCCGCACTTGTAATGAAATATACTATTTTATTACCTACCAACGTAAAAAGGAAAAATACGTGTCCAATATTATTTATTAATCTACAAGACGGATTAAAATCTACTTTTTTTTTTAACAGAGGAGAGTGAAAGATTTGCCCAGAGATTCCGAATACAGTTCAATAGCTACAGAAGGGTCTGCTGGCGTTCCCAACGACTCCATCGCTTTTCCACAATTTTTATGGATCATTTTGTTCGTCCATCACCTGTTCGAACTCCTTTTCAGCTTCAGTGGTTTCCGAGGCAATGTTCAAAGCCCCGCCGAAAGGTTCCTCATCATCTGCTGTGGACTCCATGATTACCACTTGCTGTGTAACCACCGACGAAGCAATATAACACAGAAATATCAGCAAATTATAATAATAATAAAGCAAAACAAATAATAAAAAAGATGTGTAAAACTGTCAATATTTGGCTAGGGTGTTTGAGCGTTACTATGGTTACAGTCTTAGACAAGTGGACGCAGATAAGCAATAACATGTTAACCCACAAAATTAAGTTATTGATTCAGAACTATTTATTGACAGTTAGGGAATGTTTTTTAATTATGTGTTTACCTTATTACATTGCTTAAATATGTAACTAAATATTTAACATAAAAAATGTTGATACAAAATGGCGCCCCTACTTTTAAAACACGATTTACTCAAAATTTCTCCAGTGTGGGTTAACACACTATTGCTTATCTATGTCCAAGTTAATCAGTGCCAAAGAGAAAATAAATCACTGTGTTCACGGCGTTTTACCTTACATCGAAGTGGCGGGTTCCAAACAAAACCAAAGAGAATATAGGTACCCAAATTAACAAAAAAAAAGCGCGAAGAAGTGATAATTTTGTAGAATTGGTTCAATAGTTACTGTTCCAAAGTTTGTCCCTTCATGTAAAGGTTGCCTTGAAAAGATTGCTTCTAGCAATAAGGCCTCCTTTTGCTCTGATCGTTATTGTTTTTAGTCTAATTTGTGTGTCTGTTGGGTTAGTGAAATATAGAGTATTTGAATTTAAACCGAAAACAAACTATATATACCTAATATTAGTTTGGAAGGCTAAATTACTTACATTAAGTATAATCAGAGATTTCAATCATTGATTTAATGTGGTATATCAATGATTTCAACGCTACTTGTATATTTTTTATTGTGAAAATTCAACTTGTCGCGGTTATCTGCATTTACACTACCTAATACCTAGGTTTTTAAGTTTGTGAGTTTGTTCGCAATTGATAAATTGAAAACTACTCAATCGATTTAAATAGTTCTTTCACTTAAAAGAAAGCTACAGTGTTCCTGAGTGACAAAGGGTACTTTTTATTTTTATCTGCCAGTGAAAGTTCCGCAAAAATCGGTCCAACCGTTTCAGGATTAGCCGGAACAAACAGACAGACAGACTGAGAAAAATTTAAACAATTGTTTTTTTTATGTAAGTACCGTTAGTATATACTTCCATATGCATTTAGTGAAAAGCTGTTAATTTGGAATTACAAACAATTTTATTTATATGTATTTTTATTTTCCATAATCGAAAAATCGATAAACGTAACATAAAGTAAAACGTTTGTAAGTTTTTTTTATTGTTATACTAGCTGTGCCCCGCGGTTTCGCCCGAGCTAATTTGAGGAAAAAAACCTACTAAAATATATTGCAAAGCTAACCGTTCACGCAGGATACGCAACGAAAGCTCTCAAAAGGAAAAAATTTCTCGTTTTTGCTACATTTTTCATTAATACTCCGCTCTCATTTAGGTATCCGATAGCCGTATAGCCTTCCTCGATAAATGGACTACTTACATAAAAAACACAAAAATATTTTTTCTATTTTAACCAGACCAGACCAACAAACTTATAAGCTTTATAATAATATTATGTTGTATATCTACCTACTTTAACTTAAAAACCACTTCCGTTGCCTTTGGTTGGGACAGGCTGTGGCTGCATTCAATGTTAACAATACCAGGATACCACTATCTCTTTGTTAATCTTACTGTAAGCTTACACTGAAGTTTTGTCCATCATAATACTGACTTTACACGCAGTGTGCAGGGTTGAAATTTCAATACAAAAGTTCGGTGTAAGGTTGAAAACCTGCTTGATGGTAGGGCCAGTCGTGTCGCAGATCATTCCAGATATCTCGCCTATCTTCTTATTACCTAATTTTAAGTAATACACACCATTTCCGCTACTTCCTCCTTCCGTTTCGTTGTACCAACAAGGACAAGGTTAAAGATATACTGATATTGGTGAATTTAAAAACATAACAGGATTACAGATCTTACATATTCAACCGTCTGAGTAATAATAAAATTTGTATAATGTTTTATTAATCAAGAACAGATTAAATAATTGTACATAATGTATAATAAGAAGTCAGTAAAAGTCCTTCCTTTTATGTAAGTTGCAACAAACTGTTCTTTTACATTACGTTTATGTACCTACACGAATGCGGAAGCTTTAGGCTAAAGCTACACTACAAAGAGTATCGCTTATTGCTACGAGCCAAGAAACTCGCCGAGTGACTAATTCTATTGAACAGACATATTGCATACTATCGCACTGGCCCCACTATCAACTAGCTAGGCACCTATGTATAAAACATGTGGTAAAATTACCTGCAAATATTTACAGGACTGAAAGTATACGTTATAACAAACAGGATAAGCGATAAAATTATATTATAAGTTTGGTAGTTTTCAGAATATGAGGAAAATAATTCATTGAAAAACCATTATAATTACATTCATAAGGTACACAATACACGTAGCTTACTTATACGTATACAAGGCACGCGCCACGCATATAGCGAGCGATGGATCAGCTGTTCAGCTCGATCGAGCTCGGCAATGTGTGTGTGTGTGTAAAGCGATTGAGTGGCGAGCACCTTTACAGGTTGTTTTCTTTTTGATTGATTTATTTTGTTTGAAAAAAAAAACTGTTTTAAATTTTTTTTTTTATTTTATGAACATGTTTATAACGGTGTATAATTTCAACCCTTGAAATATTTGCAGCTAATTTTACCACATGTTATATACATACCTACTTATAGTATGCAATATGCCTGTTCACTAATGCAATATTATGCCTGTTCACTAGGATTAGTCACTCGGCGAGTTTCTCGCCTCTTAGCAATAAGCGAAGCTTGCTGTTAAATAAATTCCATAATTATTAATAATATGTATGATGTAGTATTGCTGTGTGAATGTTATTTTTATTTATAATTCTATTTATTATTGTCAATAAATTGCTTTGTATCTGTGTATCTATAAATGGATATATAATGTAATTAATTAATTAATCTATTATTACATACTAGCTGTTCCCCGCGGTTTCACCCGCTTTTAATTGGGAGTTCCAGCGGGAATTTTGAGACACAAAGTACCCTATGTCCTTTTCTGTTAGCAGCGTGTATGCAAAATTTCATGAGATCACCCGAGTTAATTTCGGAGTTCCCGTGGGAATTCCAGGATAAAAAGGTACCCTTATAGTATGTCCTTCTCTGTACCCCTGTCCCCTGACAACGTGTATGCAAAATTTAATGGCATTTTCCTATGGGCTCCGCTGAAAAATTATTATACTGAGTAGGTGTATTTTTTTATTTTTAATCGACTACCCAAAAAGGATCAAATATTATAGCCACACCTATAGCGATTTGGCTACGTTTTATAGTAAATCGTTCATTTGCTTTCGGAATGCAAAATTTGGAGAAGTGGAACTGATGATGAAGACCACAGATGGTCATCGGAACTACTCAACAATAATACGTATTTCACGGGTTTCGATTAGTTAACTTTAATATGATTTCTAAACAATTTATGCTCGTCACAATGTTATATGGCGAAGTAGAACGAGGATAATCGGGAAAAGCAATATCTTGTAAAACGTGGTGAACAGTTGACATTAGGCTAAAGTAACTAAGATAAATAACAAAAAGACTTACTTTAAAGCGAGAAATAAACAAAATTTTAAGAAAAAAATTTAAACCGACTTCCAAAAAACACAAAAATCTGGGGGCACAGTAGTGCCCCCACCAAGACGAGCCAAGCGAAGCGGGAGCACTACCTATCTTTTCTCGAAGCGCTTCGTCGTTTTTTTGAACCCTTATAACTTGGGTTTGGATTATACCAGATAAACGAAATTCTCGAGATATGTTGTCAATAGCGGACTTATCAAACATATAAAGTTTTAATTGCATTGCATAGCTCTTATACTTTAGATTTTATTGATATCTAAAAAACCCTGATTTCGTCACTGACTCACTGATGATCATCAAAATTCTTAGGGTATTTCCTAATGTCCTAGAAAGCTGAAATTTGGCATGTAAGCTAATATTAGTACACAAACAACAACAAAATTATAAAATTTGTAACTTTTATCCTCCAACCTTAAACTAGGGGATGGAAGTTTGTATGAGAATTCCGCAATTTTGACTTACAAAAAGAAATGAAATCCCACCAAAAACATATTCATGTAAAACGAGTCCATATGACGGGCACTGTCAAAAAGTTATCAGATCTCATGTAGAGCCAAGCTTATAACTCTACACATCCTAACTCCACAAGGCCTAACTTTTCAAACTCTACACCTTAGTTAGAATATGTAGCTTGGCCGTTTCGTTACTGCAAGAACCTTTGTTTAACAGAAAAGTTATTAACAGTGGATAAATTTTTCACCTTACCTTATGTGAATCCAAGCCAAATAGGAAGTGAGTACACGGTCTACGCATGGTCTACGCTCACTCCCGCCACGAGCTCGTCGTGAGCAGAGTAGGTAACCCAAGTGGGCAGACACGCCGCACGCGGGCTTGGCACCGAATTCAAACTGACCAGTGGTAGCACAAATCAATCAATAATAATATTACGATTATCTTTGTCTTTTGTATTAAATTGGCATTTTATTTTGTTATTTTGAACTTTTTAGTAGGTATAGTGCATTTTTGTGTGTTTGGAAGTCAGTTCTTTACAGATACGCCAAGCTTTCAGTTTTATTAACCGACTTCCCAAAAAGGAGGAGGTTCTCAATTCGACGCGTATGTTTTTTTATACTAGCTGTTCCCCACGGTTTCATCCGCATTAATTTCGGAGTTCCCAAGGTAATTTAGGGATAAAAAGTACCATATGTCCTTTCTGATAACGAGCATGCATTTGGTGGTGATCGGTTGAGCCGAAAGACGTGAAAGCGTAACAAACAAAACTCACTTTTGCATTATTTCTGTATACATATAATAATATAATATAACAATATAATAACAAATACATTACATTACATTACATTATTATGTCTAAGAAGGAATTCAATTAGTCATGTTGTGATGTTTGTTTCAAATTATTTTTGCGAAATACTAACAAAAGAATTTACATACATTTACATTTTATTCAGAGTTGCTCCCAATAATAATAATTGAAAAACTTGACGTTACTACATAGGTAATAGGTACTTAAAGACAAACAAATAGGTATGTAAATATGCAGGTACATGGTTTGTTTTTAAATTGTATTGTATTACCTATTACTTATTTGTTTAAGACCGAAAAATTCTGTCTTTTAAGTTTAAAATATGATTTCAGTTTAAACTTTACACTGGCGGTAGTGTAGTGGTTAGTGAACCTGACTGCTACGTCTGGTGGGTTCGATCCTCGCGGGGGTAAATACCCCAGTATTTACCCCCGCGAGGATCGAACCCGCGACCCCTAGCTTACGAAATTACCTTAAGGGGCTCCCCCACGCCAATAACCTTGGGCGCGCGAGCTTTCTTTCGTCCCACCCTACCTGACTCACCTCTGTGTAATTACGACATTTGAGTTATAAAAGCGCCATCTTTTAAAAAGTATTACTATTACTAATTATAATGCTTAGAACGACATCTAACAGATTTTCCTCGTACTACAATAAACTGCGGTGCAAGCGATAGCGGGAGGTTGTGTTGCGCACGTCATTTCAGATTAGACAAGCTCTACAGACCCGGAGTCCAGGCACAAATTTTATCACACAATATCATCACAATATTAAATAAAACTATGTAAATTTACTAGAAAAATTTATTCATACAATTTGTTTATTGTAACAATCACAGTAAGTAACAGTAAAATGACTGTATTTTTAAATAAATAAAAAATGTAAAATACCTAGCCCGGAAGATTGCTTTTGAACAATAAGGTAACCAGTTGTTCTTTATTTAACCGACTTCAAAAAAGGAGGTTCTCTGTTTGACTTGTATGACTGTATTTATGTTTTTCCATGATAATCTTGCTTTTGACTGAACCGATTTTGATGCGGTTTTCGGAAAAGTATTTATTACACTTAAGAGCAGGTTTTGTAAAAGGTTATGAGTTTGAACCGTATGTATGTATGTTTGTCCGCGATTATCATGCATCTGCCTGAACTGATTTTGATGCAGTTTTCAGAAAAGTACAGTTTTTACATTAGGAGCAAGTTTTATTATTAACCGACTTCAAAAAAGGAGGAGGTTCACAATTTGTATGTTTGTATATTCATTTATTTATTTTATAAGTGTATGTACATGTAAAATCGATTGATAAACTACACCGATTTTGATGATTCTTTTTTTATTTGAAAGCTTATAGTTTCCCATTGGTCCCATATCAAGATCATCAGGATCTGAGTTCCACATCAGGGAGAAACCCTACTGCTCGGCATAAGTAGAACGCTTAGATTAATACTGTTTCCATATTATGTATCTATACCTTGATCAAATTCGATTACCGGTAACAAAGTGACAAAATGGAGAAAACAAGAAACAGATGAAAACAAGGAAACAGGTTAGCTAACTAGGTTACAGTTAGGTTAACTAAATAAGTTTAGTTAGTTTATCTACTGCACCCATACTGCACCACAAGCTCCTAGACTATATTTTTTTCGCATGGTGCTGTGGTGCAATGCAATGTGCAAAGTGTAAATACGCGATCACACAACCGGCCGGCCGGCGCGCGCGGCGATCTGAATGAAGCCATCATAATATGTAGTGTAATGTACTCCCTGTACATAGGTACCTAGGTGAAACTCACTTTGAACTTGTTGAAGGATCGAATTTTTTATTTTTTCCTAGATTTGGGACGTTCTCATCTTGTTCTTCTGCAGCGAGTTTCCTTTTTTTCCTAAAAAGATAAAAAAAGTTTATATTTAGGTATACCTACAAATAACAATAAAGTAATAATAAAATAACTTTTAAAAAATAAAAGAAAAAAATAGTAACTAAACAAATTATACTAAAATAAAAAAAAGCAAAAAACTTGCGACCAGGCAGAGATTCGAACCCGCAACTTTTTGGATAGTGAAAATCAGTCATGGACATGGAAGTGAACTAGGTAAGTAGGTACCTAAGAACCTGTGGTTACTCTATTTCTGAAAACATTTGTGTATTTATTTACTTAGCTAGATGATACTCACGGGCACAGGTCCACTTCAGGTACATTTTTTTTATTACAGTCAGTTTCGAGCAATATTTGTCTATTTCTGAAAATGAACAATGTATTGTAGTTAGGTGGGAACAATACGATTACGTAACAGTTCTACCTACTTTACTTATTTGCTCATCACACTACTATAAATAGGTACATTACCTATTTCATTTTTTTAATCATGTTTCATGTCAACAAACCATAATCAGACACAAAGTAGGTAGGTGCAAACAAACATTTTATAACTTATATTATATATATACGTAGATAGCTACTTACTTTAATATTTTATTCATGTTTTTAGCGGTTTCTATTCTCCAATTCCGTCGTTTTTTTTCTTGTTCCGATTATTTCCCATTTCACTGCACTTTTAATTTCTTAGGTGATAAGTCGGTGTAAGAGACGACAAGCGACGCGGGTTCCCCTTTCGAATGCCGGAGCGCGACTGAATTCAAGCGGTGAACGCGGTGAACTCGCAATATATCAGAATTTAATTTCTAACAAAAAACAAAAAACATAATTTTCAATTGAGATCACATAGTACACGTATTGTATTATGTTGAGTTTCTATACAAAGTTTAATTAGTATGGATAAATGATTCATTGACTTCTGCGGTTTATTTGTATAAATCAGAGGGAAGTTTGTGATTTTTTTCTATCAAGAAAATTTTTAGTAATCGTGTTTTAACATCACATAGGACTTAGTGTATATCCTTAACTTTACTATATATTTTTTCCAATATTATTGATTGAATACTTTTATTGATATACAGGTTCAAAAGTGAGAGGTGGGGCAGTTCTAGCCTCCTATAGGCCCTTAAATCTGGGTATTTATTATTATTCCATCCATCTACAAACATACAAAAGACTTATATATATATATAGTACATAATATAGCTGTCCCCCGCGATTTCATCCGCGGTAATTTCGGAGTTCCCGCGGTAATTCCGGGAAAAAAGTGCTGTAGTTTACGGTGATAAGCAGTTCCCCGCATTAATTCCGGAGTTCCCGCGGGAATTCCGGGATAAAAACTATCCTACCTTTTAAGTTGGACCATGTTATAAATGGTTACAAAGTTTTATCAAAAACCGTTCAGTAGTTCCGGAGTCCATCGCGGACAAACAACGTGACACGTGATTTATATATATTAAGGTATATATATCGCCAACCTATAAATAGGTTGTAATTATTAGTATTAGTAGAATCCGTGTGTCTGTTCACGCTAATCCTCGGAACTACTGAACGGATTATCATGCGGTTTCACGGGTACATTAAGCTCAGCTTGAAGCAGCATATTGCTAGACTTGGTTTCATGTAAATTGGAGGTCGGGGAAAAAAAATGTTATACAAAAGCATTTCACCCGAGTGAAACCGCGGGCCACAGCTAGTAATTCATGTGTTGTATTTATTTACAAAAAAGTGTTATATCCGTTTAATACTCAATAGCTGTGCTTCGATATTTAATTTGGTATTAGGTGGCTATGTGTATGTTCAAGCATCATTACCTATTACCTAGGTACCTATTTATTGGTGTCAATTGCCGACATTGCCTTCTAAGAAACCTGCAAAACTTTGAGACCTTAATTGACAAAAGAGGCCGGGGCAAAAACTAACGACTTTTACGGCCAAAGACCCGGTTGGCAAAATAGTCACCATGCCTCTCCAGTATCCACTAACCAAAAAGTTCCGGATTCGATTCCCGGTGTGGACGGATTTTGTGCGATGAATACTGAGTTCCTGCTATACCCAGCATCCCTGAATTCCCTGACATCTATAGGATTTTATCCGGGAACATTGAGTTCCCGAGGGAATTTTGAAATAGACGTAGACGAAGTCACGGGGGGAACAGCTGGGTTTACGTACATACCTACGTTACGTTAAAACGTATGTCGGTTCACGATCGTTTTGTTAGTAGCGATAGGTGTAAGTACCTAACTGAATCCAAGACCTAGCTGCTTACTAGGCTAGCTAGGCACTGCTAGCCTGTTAATGCAATCACAGCTGAATTATTTATTCTGTGACTTCAGTAATTTGTCTTTGCTCTTCTTTCATTAACGACGAGTGTCTACGATTTTTAGAGAACCCGATCGGAAACGATCAAAACTACCTACAGCATGTACTTGATAGTTTAGTAGGTAGAAGTGCTTACCTATATCACAGATAATATAAAACTATACTCCTATATTTATGGTATTGGAACGATGTAATTATTATATTAATTAATTTATTGTTCTTCTAGGGTTTTGGAATTGTCTAGTTTGAAATCCAGAAAATGCATCTGGAATAATTTCGTTAAATACCCATGAACGATCATAAATATTTTGGCCAGGTATCGATTGGTTAGAGTGGCATTGCACGTGGCGCAGGCACTAGGTACTACTACGTCTAGGACACAGTCAAACCATGCGGATCATACACAACTACTATATAAATTCAATAGTGACCCTCTACGGCTGCAGTCCGCGCAGCCGTTGCCTGCACATAGACTGGTAATTTAAAAATTAAAAACAATAAACAAAACGGCTGCCTGGACATATATATAAGAGTTGGATTCCGTTGACACCGATTCAAAAAACGAACGCGTTGTGCGCGGGAAATTCGTGACAGTGAATGAAAACACCGCGCCGATATTATTTCTTTTAGACAGTTTTTGAAGTGATTCTGTTTCAGTGAAATCAAATTCTAAAAACTGTAAGTACTTTATCCGTATTCATGTATTGCGTTTATTAACTTATAGAGCCTAATATTATAGTAAATTAATATGTACATACGTAGAAAAGTAGTCTGATGAATAGATTTGAAAATTTGACAGGTCGTTGCATTTTTACTCAAGAGTGTTTGTTAGGTAATTAATAAATGTTGTAATTAGGTATATACAATAAACGTTTTTTTATAAAATTATGATTATATTATATAATATTTGTTATTTATAGCTCTTTTAATTAGTTTTTTTTTATGCCTAATGAATAATTTATTGTTATAAATTTTTGAATGGAAGCTACAATTTTCAGTAATTCAGACCGAGTTTCAGTCAAATTTCATGCTATCATCGGTAATGCTACTTCAATTTTGTCTAAAACATTATGAAATTTAATACCTATAACGCGTTATTTCTTTGACAGATAAATAAATAAAAAAAAAATCTGAAATGAAAAAATGAATTAGAAACATAACTAAGATATTTACCAGACAAGACGAGAGATGTTTATAAAAGGACTAATTGCTCAGTTTTGATTTCATAAATTTTATGTATATAAACTTTTTAGGTTAGAAATTGAGAAAAAAACAATTGAAAAGAATGAGAACAAGGAACTAATTTTTTAAAATGTGTTTTAACATGGTTTTAACGAAAATAAGGTGCTGCAGGATTGACCTACATAACTATGTCAAAAGAGAGAGACCTATTCTTAAATATTATATAATATTTTTAATTAATTTTATTACACACTAGCTGACCCGAAAGACAGTAATATAATCTCTACATTGCACATTGATCCTATCCAAAATTCAATTTTACAAAAGTTCCGCTGAAAAATGCGTTTTAAGTTTTCCCCAGATATTCTGAATGTTTCGAGCTATCTTTACAATTCTTCTTTCCCTAAAAACTTCATTCTATTAGCTTTCTAGAGTTTTGCGTAATTATTCCCTGATATCACCCGTTTTTTCTCTAATGATTGATTGAAAATTCATGACCATAAACAAAACAGAAAAAAATGACCATGTCCATCGTTTGAGTCGTGAGTTAAACAGTCTTGAGAATAAACAATGAGTTTTTTGGCGGGAAAAGAAGATGATGGTTCCGTCATTTATTTTTGCTGTAATGGACAATGAGTTTCGCAGTATAGAGGTTTTTTACATTTTTTTTTTATTTATTCATTCATTTTTACAAAGCAAGGTATAAAATAGTGTGAATTAACTTATATTATGCCATGAAGATATATTTATGACGTTTGAAGCTGATTCCTTCGGTGTTTGCCAAAACCAGCCGTATGCACTCGGTTGTAATGCCTCTTTTTAAACTTTCACTTAAGCTTTCCCCCCTGTGAGTTTTATAAGATTTGTTAGCACCGATATTATATTCAGTGTCACTTAGTTACTAAAATTATCATTAAAATTTTGCTAAAATGGTAGTTTAATAATATTAATTTATGTATTTATTCGATATGTCTGACAATCCGCATCCGGAGATTTGCTATTTAGCTATTCTTCGTAAATTTTAAATCGTACAAATTAAAGTCGATGCATTTTTTTTTGTAAAATCACAGATAATATAATACTATACCTACTAATAATAGTTTTGTGTGTGTTATCTATCTATCTATACTAATATATATATTATACTAGCTGTCCCCCGCGATTTCATCCGCGGTAATTTCGGAGTTTTCGCGGAGGTTGCATGAAATAAGTACTCTATGTCCTTCTTTGTACCCCGACAGTAGTTTACGGTGGTTAGCTATTCCCCACATTAGTGCGCTGGAGTTCCCGCGGGAATTACGGGATAAAAACTATCCTACCTTTTAAGTTGGGCCAAATACAGCATAGTGACGAAATTTCATCATGATCGATTCAGTAGTTTAGGAGTCCATCGCGGACAAACAACGTGACACGTGATTTATATATATTAAGATAAGATTAAGATAAGATAGATAGAAAGATAACACATACATAAAGTTTGTGAAGTTTAGATGTAGAGGGTATTCTCTGGAACAACAGAACCAATCATAAAAATCGATCACGGATAGAAGTTACAGCATCTCTAAGTGACATAGAATAGTTTTTAGAGTTCCTGAAATCTACGAAGTTCGAAATTCACGTGTGAAACCGCGGGGAATAGCTAGGGTATTTATATAAACATCACGGCCAAAAGACGTAGGTACGACAAAAAAGGTTACAATACAAAAATATAATACCTATAACATTTTATTATAACTATATTAATAAATTATTTATTATTTATTTTATATTGATAAAATCTATACTTTGTAGGTCATAGCGTTTAGTACGTATTTCTACCTATGTTTTACAAAAACCAGCCAAGTACGAGTCGGACTCACGAACGAAGGGTTTCGTACCATTATCTATAAAAACGGCAAAAAAACCATGTCTGTTGTATGGTAGCATCCCTTACTTATTTGTTATATTTGAATTTATATATTTATTTTTAAAGTTACTTTATACCTGACTAAAATATTCTGTGAATATTTCAAGCGTCTATACCTGTTGCCGTTATCAATATCGAGCAAAAACGAGCAAAATCATCAAGTTTGTTGTATGGTAGCCACATTAAATATTTATTTTATTCTGTTCTTTAGTAGGTATTTGTTGTTATAGCGGCAATAGAAATACGTCATCTGTGAAAATTTTATCTGCATAACTATCACGGTTCGTGAGATACAGCCTGGTCACAGACGGACGGACAGCGAAGTCTTAGCAACAGCTGGTCCTGTTTTACCCTTTGGGTAAGGAACCCTAACAAAAAAAGACAGTATATACTCGTATGTATTTTTACAGTTGTACCCTTCTGGTCCCAAAGTAAGCAGAGCAGAGATGGTGCTGTGTCATAATTTCCAAGCATCAATTAACGCCTATTATTATAATAATATACATTAGGAAATGTCTGAGGGAATTCTGGAATTCACGCACTTTTTCGCGATAAACTGCAAAAATAAACGAAACAAAAATAATCTGTGTAGGTACAGAATCATCAGAAAATGCCACTTGACCATTTTTTTTGTACGGAAACCACAATATACTCTACGCAAAGATATTGAAAGAGAATAGATTGACAATACGCTCGGCCGCTAAGCTTTCCCCTCGAACCACGCAGCGGTCAAATGATCTCATGCTGACAAAATGCCGTTGGCTAGCAGAGACAATTGTCTATAGATATTGGCTATTTGAAATGTACTTTGCGGTGACTGGTATTTGATTGCGTCGCAACGATGTGATTGGTTTTTGTTTTAATCATTCCCCCCCACAAAAATTGATTGACATGGATTGCATAACTAGTAAAAGTTTGTATTGTTCGTCTATTCTCTTATAATGTCTTTGGCTCTACCCATAAAATACACCTAGTGCTATTTGTAGGTACAATTTTGTTATTTTAATTTTCAACATTAATCTTTTGAATAAACACCTATAAATCTAAGTCTATTATTAAAAAAAAAACAAGTTTTAACTAAACGCGTTGTGCAACTTCACATTAACATTAGAATGTGCTACACAGCGACACAGTGCAATGATTCATTAGTTTCAGTGAAACTAAAAGTATATTTTTATCTAGGAATCGAATGCGGAACCTTTCAATTTTGGTAGAAATAATTGAACTTACTATTTATATTAGTACCATCAAGGGCAGTTTCTCTTAATTTGAAATTAGGTACATACTGCCAAAGTTAGAAATATAGATACTTATAATAATTTTTGTTTCTCTAGTTCTAAGTAACTTTTGACCTACATCTTACCTAAACATGTATAATAATTATGGATTGTTAAATGCACAAAAAACATACATACAATCGAACATAGAATCTCCTCCTTTTTGGAAGTCGGTTAAAAAATATAAAATAACATTAACTGACTTCGATACTACTTATAATGCACTATTGAGAATTTTACTATGGAAATGACAGGAATAGTCATAGCATAATGCTCAATAGTGTTAGTAAAGACGGGCTCTAAAATGCGTCCATAGTAAATTTCAATACGGAAATTTCCGCGGTTTCAACCGCGTGAGTTTCGGAATTCCCGCAGGAACTCCAAACTTCTTTTATTATTTTTCTCCTATAACAAACAAAACAAAAAAAATATTAAATAATGAAAAAATAATTAAATTGGTCCAGTCGTTCCGCGAGTGATGCCGTGACCAAGGGAAATAGGGATTCATTTTTGTATAGATTTTGAAAATTTCGTTAAAAACTCACATTCGCATTTATAATAATTCCAGGAATTCCAGCATAAAAGCACCCTATATCCTACCCTGACAACATTTTTAATATGCAAATTCTAATGCGGTTTCAGCCGCGTTAATTTTGGAGTTCCTGCGAGAACTCCGTCATAAAAATACCTTATATCCTTCTCTGTATCCCTGACAACATGTACGTAAAAATTCATGAGCATCGATTGAGTAGTTAAAGCGTACTGCGTAATAAACAAACAAACGCACATTTAGCAGGATTACTTTCTTCTAAACGGTTACATCACGATGACATGGCGGTCGTTTGTAACTAATTTGATCGTGATTTGCTTGAGCTCGTAGTTTTCTGGGTCATGTGCGACATCGTCACGGTCAAAACGTCGACCTCTGCTGTGTTTTTGTATACATATTTTTTTTTCTACTCGACCATTACTAGTACATTGTACCGGCAAGTGATTCGTAAATTACATAATTTTTAACTATGGCAAGTTTGTGTTTTTAATGTCTCTTTGTCTCTAAGGTGCTCAAGGTTATTTATGAATACTGAATTGACTAATTTTATAAAATATAGCTGATTTTCGGAGTTCCCGCGGGAATTCCGGAATAAAAAGTACCCTATGTCCTTCTCTGTACCCCTGACAACGTGTATGCCAAATTAATTCAAATCCGTTCAGCCGTTTTTGCGTGATTGAGTAACAAACATCCAAACATCTAAACATCCAAACAACCACACTTTCACATTTATAATATTAGTAGGGTTTACGATCATTATGAAATTTTGCATACACGTCATGACTATCTTCTTCTTTATAAAAACTGAATGATTGTATATCTGTCCTCAATGCGTTCCCAAACCATCGGCATCGGTCCGATTGTGATGAAACTTTAGCGGGTTGTTCTGCCTGCGTCCGCAAAGGTTCCTGATTCCAAAACTCACGCGGGTGAAACCGCGGGGCACATATTGTACAAAACTCTACTGTGTGTGCAAAAATTCACTTTCTCATCGATATGGGTTAAGATTTTACCTAGACCTTTATTTGTATGAGCTTCCAACATAGGTAGCTACTCGTATTCCAAAATACCTACTTATTATTATCAAAGAAGGAAATACCTACAGAACTGGTCGCTGTCCTTGAAGTCTAAAAAGGACTGTCTGCTGTGCATTTTTAAACTGGTTTACCTATTCTCTGAGTCTGCATTGCCCAGCTTGTGGGGTTAACGCACTCGTAGAGCTGTTCCGTATGCCTTCCACTTTTAAAGTTGCCCCTATTTCAATACTAGCTGTTCCCCGCGGTTTCACCCGCGAGTAGTTGAGAGTTCCCGAGGGAATTTTGGGGTAAAAAGTACCCTATGTCCACCTCTGTACCCCTGAGAATGTGTATGCAAAATTTCATGATGATCGGTCGAACCGTTAAGGCGTGAAAGCGTAACAGACAGACAGACAGACAGTTATACTTTCGCATTTATAATATTAGTAGAGATTTGCACTTTGAAAGTTTCCACTATCCCACTACTGTTAATGAATGTGAAATTTATTACGTAAAGATGTTTGGATGTAGTAAAGGGAAGAATGAAAATTGACGAAAAAACAGAATATGTTTAGGATTAAATCACAGGATGCCATAATTAAATAATATTTCTTTTGTTAGTAATTTTTTTTTGGGTTTTGAACCACAAAAGGAAAATGAACTCTTATAGAATCAATTCACTGTCTATCTGCCATGAATCGACCTATAATAATCATGTTTGGCAACAAGAAGCAATGTCTTTTAACTAGCACAAGTAAAGGGAAAATATTCAGATAAGTTTTCTAAAACAAAAAAGAAATTCTAAAACTATATTTTAAAAATATAAATATATAAAAATGTATAAATCTCATCTCATCATCTCACTTGTCATTGTAACTCTGCACCACATCTGACTGCTGTTATTATAAATGGTACTGTTTGAAGGATAAGACCTATAATTGGCCTTACACTTGTGTATTGTATTATATTGGAATCTTTGTTGACGCTGTTGGTTTTATGAATAATATAAAAAAAAAAAATAATAAAAAAAAAAAAATCTTTGACACTCGATTTGGCTAATTTTGATCTTGAAATATTTGTGCAAGTAGAATACTGCCTTATCCCTGGGGAAATTGGCTATATTGTAACCCGGAAAATCCGAAATTACCGCGGGTGAAACCTGGGGAACAGCTAGTGTTGTAAATGTAAACAACTATTACGGAAAACTGACATCAAAAGTTAGTTTCAAGATGCATCAGACGAAGCTCACTGAGCATTATTGGAACCGATGCAGTGCATCAAACACTTATAGCGGGAAATATCTTTCAACTCACAAAAAAAACGTAGGTACGATTCAATCTGAACTTTAACGCATCGCGAATAAACGCTCGATTTGTGTGTTTATGTTAAGGATCATCGAAACGACGAAAACCTTGTGAAAATCCGCTCACTTCCGATTCTTATATGTATTTAGTTCTCAAGGCGAGATTATGGTAACTATATACTTGTTTGATTTTGATGTTAAATCATACCTACGAGTTGAATATTTATTATATTACTCGTATGTTGCATGTAAGGCGCAGTACATAATATATTATAGAGATTATGTATTACAAATACCTCCATTACATACATATTACTTAAATTCAACGGTATAACACTAACGGTCAAAGACCTCAAGGTCTCATAATCTCGGCCTTTCAAACCTATTTTTTATATTGTTTATGCAAATCATATTAGAATAGAATAGAATAGAATAGAATACACTTTATTGTACACCAAAATAATGTTACAGTGTGTTAACAAAAACTTATAACTAAAGGCATACAAAAGGCGGTCTTATTGCTTTACTAGCGATCTCTTCCAGACAACCTTTGGGTGGACAGGACAAATACAGAAAATTTATATGTTGATAGGTAGAATAGGAATCATAAAATAATACAAAATATGCACATAGAACATAAATATAAAAAATAAAAATACATAAAAAGATATACAAAGATACACGCATAGATATAAAATATACATACAGAAAAATATATATAGATAGATAAAATACATAATGTGATTACATACAATATATTATATATCAACAGCATAGGTACGTAACTAAAATTAAAATAAATAAATTACCTATTAGGGAATAGCCAAATAATAGACCGTTGTAGGCATTTATTTTTGTAATTTAATAATAATATTATACAAGCAGTTTGTAACTGCTTTTTTAAATTTGGTACTATTTAACTGAAATAAGAAATAATGGGGATTTTGACTACTTGAAAATCAAAATTCTAATTAGTCCGTCAGTTAGAAAATAAAAAAACAATAGACACGTATTTTTGGCTTTTTCAAATAAATTAAAATATACAGAGATAATGACGTCACTAACCACTAAAACCGCCATACAAACTGTCCGAATAGTGACGTCATGCGAAATTTCAACTCAATGTATCGCCGTTATTTTTTGATTACGTAAAAAAAGAAAAAATACGTGTCCAATATTATTATTAATCTACAAGACGGGCTAAAAAAAAATTAGTCGACACATGCCCATTAAGCATATGACTGCGTGTAATCAAATCACAATTAGTGGGGTCGATAAAAAAATTGAAGTTTTTAGCTTTTAGCTAATTGAAATAATAAATTACTCATGTTAAGTAAGCACTAATTTTTTTAATTCATAATATTATGCAGCGCAAAGTTAGCATGCTAAATTCGTCACAAAAAATTATCTATGTGTAACTTTGTTACAATTATAATTTATGTTTAGCAATTATATTTAGTTAATTTCCGATTTATTAATTTAGATAATTGTGTCACATTGCTTTTTTCCGTACAGGAGAAAAATTAAACAATAAGTAGAATAAAAAGGTTTTCGATTTTTTGTAATCTTATACACTTGATTAGGATTTTCAGAGACGCACAAAAAAATCAAATGTATATCACATTTGATTGGTTGTTGGTATGTACGAATAATGTGACGAATTTACTTTGTGACGAATTTGTAACAACCCGCGGCATGCCTATAGGAGATGAGTTGAGCGAGCGTATTGAGCGTGCCACGGTAGGTAGGTTGTTTTCCAACGATATTACTAAAATTAAACCGTGAAATGTCGCAGATTAGCTTTTAGATTTATTTCAATCGATCATCTTTAAAATAAACAGCGCGATACGGAAATATTAATTTCATAATTATTTGAAATTAGTTTTTTTTTGTGAAGTCGTCATGAAATAGCGCGATCGGCCTCCTGCGATATGCCAAAGCCAGATAGGTATGTACACCTACGGAATTCCGATTTCAGTGCACCCTGACATGCATGCTTAGCTAGATTTTTTATTATCTGAACATAATCGCTCTTAATCAAAGGCATTTTACGTTTCGGCTTAATGTGAGTCGTTGCATGATGTAATTGAAAGCGTTGAATAATATCCGCTAGTCGTTTTGTAAGGCGATGGGGTAGATTGGGGTAGATGGGGGAGATTGAGGTAGATAGATAGATGGGTTAGATGGGGTACCTACAATACCTTATTGTTATTAAAAAAAATTCAAAATTCTTTCACTTTTAGGAAGCTACAGTGATCCTGAGTGACGTATGACACTTTTATCCCGGAATTCCCGCGGGAACTACGGAGTTTGTGAGGTTGTAATCTCTGGATCTACGGAACCAATTTTGAAAATTCTTTCACTTTTTTTTATTATTATTTTTTTTTTATGTTATAAGCTATGTTAGTTATGTTTTGTTTTTTTATGTTTTAAGCTAAAGTGATTTTGAGTAACATAGGGAATTTTTATCCCGGAATTCCCGCGGGAACTCCGAAATTACCGCGGGTGAAACCACGGGGGTCAGCTATAGGTATTTTATAAAAAAAAATATACAATGTTGAGTAGGTACCTAGGTACTTATTCGGAAAACACTTCACAGAGTTCTGTTCGACAAAATTTATTACCAGCAAAATGTATTAATTTGTATTTAAGGCAGGAGGTTCGCTTTGTTTGTTTCTAGTTCATTGTCAACATTAAATGAGTGTAAAGTGTACGTAAAATGCACAACGACGCAATGTAACAATTACCCAACTAGCTGTGGTCTTACCACGAGTGCGCACTCTTAACGTGTTAGCTAACGTGTATTTTATGATCAATATGATAAATACGGGAATTATTAATAATCTTCAACGAAGCTGGACAAAGTGATTAGGTAATTATTTTTCACATTATCTTTTCTATGATAAGTTCCTTATCAGTAAAAGAATTTTTGAAATCGATTCATTACGAAAAATTCAAACTTTACCTGTATAAAATGTGTGGGTGACCGAGCTGCGCTCGTAGCGCCATCTGTTGTTAAGTAGAAAAGCAGTACTAAACACTTATTTTTCATTGCCTGGAAACACGGATCACACGACGTTTTCTAAAAATGAAACCTAACTAGGTCAATTAATCGCTCCCGAAACCCCAGCATACTAAATTTCATGAAGATCGTTGGAGCCGTTTCCGAGATTCAGACAGACAGACAGACCGAGAGAGATAGATTTAAAGATAGTAGATAGTGTAAATCAAACTGCTATACATGGAACAATTATACCATATCATTTCTGTGCAAAAATATTAGCATCATTATCATGCTAATAAACACTTATGCCAATCATATTCTACCGTTCCACAGTATATTTACGAGACAGTGGAAAAACGTTGTGAACTCATGGTAAAGCCTCCGGTTATGTCGGTGACCTACAGGCTTTAAATTAATCAAGGTCGTAGAACAAAGTTAAGTTCAATCAGTTTTGATCAATGACTTATGTTAAATGTATTGTTACTGTAATTTGCACCAGTGCCGGATTAAGCTAGCGCGGTGCCTGTGGCAAATAGGGACGTGGACTACTTTTGAAAATCAAAATTCTAATTAGTCCGTCAGTTAGAAAATAAAAAAACAATAGACACGTATTTTTTGCTTTTTTAAATAAATTAAAATATACAGAGATAAAGCGCATTAAAGTTTAGGATGAGGAGGTCGCCGGTCGTGACGTCACTAACCGCAAAACCGCCATACAAACTGTCAGAATAGTGACGTCACGCGAAATTTCAACTCAATATATCGCCGTAATTTTTTGATTACGTAAAAAAAGAAAAAATACGTGTCCAATATTTTTTAATAATCTACAAGACGGACTAAAAAATAAAAATTAGTCAACATGCCCATTCTATCAAGTTGCCTTTGGTTTGCTTTAGGTTATCAAGTTTATGGTATTTACACAAATAGTTAGAAATCCTCTCATGGGATAAGAGCATTTGAGCATAAATTACCAACTTGTTTTAATTTTAGCAATTTGTAAAAACTTTGTTTATGTTCAATAAAGTATACAAACAAACAAACAATTCTTTTAGAAAGAAATTTTTCTTGATTTTGTTTGATTTGTAGCGTGACCAGCGTTCCCTTTCAGAAATTATTTAATGCGAATTTGAGTGTATTTGATTGTTTGTTTGTGACGCTTTTACGCATTTCATAAAATTTTACATAGACCGTACACGTTGTCAAAGGTAAAGAGAAGGACACAAGGTACTTTTTATCCCGGAATCTGCGGAATCTACAAACTTTTTTACCTACCTACTATAATTTTAGATTATATACCTACACAGTTGAACATTTTCATAATAACTCTTTCGTGGAAATATTATACCTTTATTGATTTGTAAAAACATTTCACGCTTCTATCTGAATTGATATTTTTTTATGGTCAAAAAGCGTTAGGGCGGCGCCACATAGTCTCGGCGGCGGCGGCGGCAGCGGTAAATACAAATGGTAGACAACATAAGAAGTTGGCCACAGCTACCATTTTTTTTTACCGCCCGCGCCGCCGCCGCCACCGCCGCCGAGACTGGCCAAGGGGTTAGTGCGCTGGGCCCCCAAATGCGCGCGGCCCGTAGTATATTTTGCTTCTCTTGCTACGCAGCTAATCCGGCATTGGTGTGCACACTTCATATCAAGCTCATAGTTTATCAACCACTATGACTCACCAGTTATCGTCTAATAAGTACTTGACTAGCTGTTCCCCGCGGATTGTCCCGCCACCACCAAGATCATGGATTATTTTCTTTGGGGTGATGTAAAGTTACTCGTCTACGTCACAGATAATATAATACTGTCTACGTCGATAAACCAGAGACAATTGAACACCTTGAAATCAATATTCGAATAGTTATTGGCGAAATACGGCCGCAAATAATAATAATAATATACATGACAACACACATGGGATCTACTTGATCCCACAGTAAGCTATTATTAGCTTGTGTCGTGGAAACCAAGCAAACGTGGTATATACTACATAGACTTACTTATATATTATACTATAGATAATATAAACATACCCAGACTGGAAAATGGAACCATGTGTTCATCACTCAAAGTCCACCCCCACCGGGAATCGAACCCGGAACCCCTTGATTAGCAAGTAGGCATGGTGACCTCTGCGCCAATCGGGTCGTCAAAATGGTATGAAAAGTGTGTGAAAATTTGAGTTTCAGATTAATACCATAAAATTATTATCTATGAATCAAGTAATTTTAATTGGTATTAAACATATATTTCTTCGTTTTAATTTAATGTTGTGTAACTTTAAAAAAAACACCCCATACAACAAAAAAATGTGCATCTGATTGATTTCAAGGAAAGGTTAATTAAACTAGTTTCGATGAAAATATAATTAATGATAAATAATAATTAATTAGCGCCTTTTATTGACCATTGTTTAGTCAGCTGTAAGCACGGAGTTATACACTGTGTATAGTTAGGTAAGTAGCCTTACTGAGAGTTGCTTAGTATTTTTATATCTTACTAGATGTGCCTCGCAATTTCACCCGCGTTAGTTTCGGAACTCCCGCAGGAACTCCAAACTGCTTTTATTCTTTTTCTCCTTACAAAAACAAACAACAAAAATAGAATAAGCGAAATCGGTCCAGCCGTTCACGCGTGAGGCCATGACCAAGGAAAATAGGGATTCATTTTTACAATATAATTATATATACAAGAATTGCTCGTTTAAAGGTAGTAGATAGATAGATTAACCGACATCATGAAATTTTCGCATATACTTTATCAGTGGTATAGAAAAAACATAGGGTACTTTTAACCCGGAACTCACTCGAGAACTTCGAAATTAACGCAAGTAAAACCGCAGGGAACAGCTAGTAAACAAATTATATAGCTGTTAAATTGCATTCGGGGCACAGTGTACGACCATGGGAATTAGGTCCGCTCCGTGGTCACTCAATTGCACACAATTACCTAAGTAATTTCATATTGTCTTAACAACGATCCAAACTTCGATTACTTATCTTTGATTATTGATGAACGATCTATACCTACATTTAAACAGCTTGATTATGTTTGAGATAATGTTTATGATATTTTTTTTATTTAATAACGTATAGGTTATAGGTATATGTACTAAATGAATTGGGAAGACACGAATTCTCATGTACCTACTGAATATTTGTTTTGTTTGAATTATTTAGCTTAGGTATTTATTTTTAATTGACTCTTAAAGAGGACTGTGTGTTTTCTATGTTTAATATTATATTTTTTCAGTACCTAAGTATTATTTTCCCAAAAATTTTTACAATCTTGCTATACGGGTAGGCAGTTATTCTCCTTTGCCTCTTGTAAAGCTTCGGCCAAACCTGCGCGACAAAGCGACTGCGAAGCGAACGCGAAACGGGAGCGTCTATAACACGTGCACAACTGCGCGACTTCAGCAGCCGGGCTAAGATGCGCAACACGATAAAATTTTATCGTGTTGCGCATCTTAGCCCCCCGGACGAGAACCGCGACAAGCTTCATTTGTCTCGTTGAATTCTCACTAAAGCCGCACGTCTCGAACATAGTTTTACAACGAAATTGTTGTGTTATGTCAGTCTTATATTTAACATCAGAGTTTGATGAAGAATATCTGTCTTACCACAAGACGCGTACCGCCCGTTCTGCCGACGCTCTGTTCGCTCTGTGGGCAGCGTCCACCGCGCGTCTGACGCTCCCGCTTCGCAGTTGCATTGTCGTGCAGGTTTGGCCGAAGCTTAACCACTCAAGCGATTATTATTGTTGAAATGTTGTATATTCTTTGTCAGGGGTACAGGAAAGGAAAGGACATAGGGTACTTTTTATCCTGGATAGCGATGATACCTCAGTGGTTTTTTTTAGGTTCAGAACAAACGCCGCAAGCAAGGCATATAGGTTCAAACCCTAACAATCAGCTTGAGCTGTCGCTAAAGGAAAATCTCATGAGGAAACCATAGCATTGTGGTAGGACACTTTCCAGTGCCCGAATGGCTAATTATAACCTTCAAATTGAAAATCTGTCGCCAAGCACGTGTGTCTTCCGGCAGCTTCACTTGAAAGTCAGTTCCCATTCTACGCTAGGTGTGTTTACAATCGTCGACCACACCGTCACATAACATCAGATAAAAAACGCGGGCGAAACCGCAGGAAACGGCTAGTATGAAATAAACAGTACTCAATTGAGCAAAACAATAATTAAGTTTTGTCTATAAAACCATGACATTTAAGTTACAAAATCGGACCAAGTCAATTTTATTTTCAGCAATGAAATAAATGCTATATTAAGGTTTAGTGTTTATTTTTATTTCTTTGCATAATTAAATATACATTGTAAAAAATGTATAATATAAATAGTAAATACATAATAATAAACGTCGCTAATAAGCTTCGCTCTTGGTTGATCGATATTATTTATTTTTATTTTATTGAACCGTTGAGTGATCTTTTCAAAACTTAGTATTTTCCGCACTTGTAACATAAATAATAAAAAAATATTTAATTATTTTAAACAATAGCCAATTTAATATCTATTTCGAAGGATCTAACTACTTATGTTGTTATTTTCTTCTTATTGTTAGGTAGAGTTTAGTTCTACCTATTATACTACTCATCCGAATTTGGTGCGGTTTTCTCTCGAAGAATACACCTTCATCCACGGAATTTTTGCAAGATTTATTATGTAGGGTAGAAGAGGTCTCGAGGGAATCCCGATGATAATACAAATCCACCACCACCAGGGAACAACCACGCATATACCTACGTATAAAAAATCAATCCCTCTGCGTCGGTCTCACAAAAACTCGAAAACGGCTCTACCGATTTGAATAATATTACAAGACAAGGTTTGTACTAAAGAAAACTATGAGTCGGTTCGGGGATCCCGAAACTCACGCGTGTGAAACCGCGGGTGCAGCTATAGTTTCCTACATTTTCTAGGAATAGGGTTAGTACAGAATACAGATTATTTATGCCTAGGTCACATAATTGTTGTATCTAAACGCATACAACCCAGCCAGCATACTAATTAGTGAACTACGAAGTCAACGCTTGGATGTAAATTTCGCAAATTGCCAGATAGAGATTAACTATATCCAATTTACTATGATTATCTTTATCTTTACCCACTAAAGCTATTAAAACTGCGATCTGGTGCAAGTAAGTTTACTGCAGTCAAGATATTTAAGACAAACACAACACAGTTCCCGCGAATATGCCCATATAATTTAAGTGTCTCTTTTTGTGATATTAAAGTTTTCCAGTGTCAAAAGCGCATATTTTGTAACATAATTTCCAGTGTCAAAATTTTTTTTTGTCTATCTAAAACATTTTAGCTGTAAAAGTTAAGAGAACGTGAAATTGACGTTTGTAGACGTAGCAGATTTTTAACCGACTTCAACAATGGAGGAGTGCATCGAATGTTGCTGCGGGCAAATCCAAGACCACACAAACCAAAGTTGCTAGCGTCATTCATAAGTAGGTATACTTGTATCGCAGTCTACTATTAGTATAGTATGTATCTTATCGAAAGTGTTTTTTTCGCTCCGATTTTCCTGATTTTTAACCGATTATTAAAAAAATAACGGACGCTGCGGACGCAGGTACCAATACGTATATATTATATTATCTGTGATGTCACTGTCTTGTCTTTTACACATGACACAGACAATAAAATCCTAGGGTTTTGTTTGTTTGTTTGTTTGTATACTTTATTGAACATAAACAAAGTTTTTACAAATTGCTAAAATTAAAATAAGTAGGCAATTTATGTTTTAAAGTATTTAATCAAAAAGAGACTCCATTGGTCGAAGATTCCGCATGCCAAAACCTCGTATCAAGTAGACATGTCGAATTTACGGTCTAAAAACATACGCACTTGCACGCAGGAAGGACATCTGACCGATATTTATCTCTCTCAATTTTATCAACTCTCTGTGTAATCTGTGTGTGTGTGTGTGTCTGTTGTGCAATAAAAAATGTTCTATTCTATTCTATTCTATTCTATATTTCACGGAAACTGCTTAATACGTGGGTGGTTGAGTTCCTTTCGCTTGTGGCCGCTAGCGGGTCTGGGGGTCTACCACCATCTCTCAGAGATATTAATTTTACCTTACGTACAAATGATAGTGATTGATCTTTTTTTCGCTTTATTTCATTAAATAACATATTATGTGGTAAGTCAGAGACAAAAAATGATATATACCTATATATTTATCAATAACAGTGGAACCATTTTGTGATGCAACTGTATAGCGGCCCGCCGCTGTCCGAAGACCAGCGCTTCATTATATTCTGCCCCACAGAGAAAATGAAGCATTCATGCTGATACAGCAACCGATTGGCCCGGGGACACAGCACACCCTTCTACCTTCTTCGGAATATTTGTTAATTAATATTTTTTTGAAATATATCTTATATTGTACTTTTTTTTAATGGGGACCACTAAACTCCTTTTCTTTCTTTCTTTCTTTCTGTATTCTCTGTTTGTATTATAATAGATTTGTTGGTTTTACTTAGTGTAGTTAAAAAAAAGCCATTTTCTCAACATTTTGGAAAATTAACCTATTAGGTATAAAACTAAGCTTAGTTTTAGTACTTAAATGAATATTCACTCGTGCTCCCTAAACACTTATAATCATTCTGAAATTGGCGCATGGAAGTTGGTTGAAACATCAAATTATTCAATTAAAATAAAATCTAATAAAATCAATGACCAATCTGTTTGATCGTACTGCAAATATGTGGAGGGTCATTTATTTCATTCAGCTAAATGGTCGGCCGTGGCTATTTGCTGCGTACGCGACCGTAGAGATGGGTCGTGTCGTACATGGTAAAAATACTAGGTGCACCTGTTTTAGATATAAAAATACTTGATATGGTATGACCGTGTTATGAGGGAAAAGTCACGTGACGTAAAAGCGGAGAAGTAAAAGGGAAGAGTAGCATGAAAGTGAGTCTGAGTGGATATGTGGAGAGAGGAAGGTCTATAAGAAAAGATAGATGGAGACGGACGGATAACATGAGTGGAAAGGAAGTGGATACAGAGAGAAGAGATTACACCCACTCGAGTAAGCAAGGCAGGGCATGGTGATGATTTAAAAATACTAGATTTACTGCAGGTATATACAATGAGTAGGCAAATGTCCAATTCGTTTCTGGTGTCCGCTAAGACTGAATAAAAAAAAATAATTGAACATTTATTTTCAAAATTCTTTATTAGGCAATAAAACATTACATCACAGATTAGTGCTAGACCTAATTGTAATGAACATAATAATTATTTAGTTCACAGGCTGTAACGCCTAATAGAACCTCTTAACAATGTAAATTAAGAGCTAATTAAATCATATATTTGAAATTAAATTAATTATAAAATGCACATACCTATATGTTTATAGTTGCTACATGTGCAAACTATATCCGTGGAAATAAAACGACATAGTAAATATTGTAAATCAGTAAACCTATTGCAACAAACACCATAAATAAATGTGGATGCGTAAAAAATTATCTAATTAACTAATCATAAATTGAAATTGCTGGATTACTAATGCCAAAAAATTAATACAATATATTAATAAAATTTATGTCGGGTAAGAATAAAACGACCGGACGGGTCGCGGGCATTTGGAATGATTGACGTCACCCATTGTCCCTGTGTAAGAAATAGTGATGGGGCAGGCGGTACCGACCATATTTATCGATAAATGGTAAATTATGTAATCTTGTCCGACCGATATTGCGGACAAGGATATTAGGATTCTTTGGGTTTTTATCAAGATAAAATTTTTCGGATTGTTTAAGAACAAATGTTTTGATCATGGGCAACGCTATTCGATGTTGCAAATATTTAAGGTTATATTTGAATGAGGTATTATAAGCAATTTTTACAGCCTTATTTTGGACAACCTGTAACAGATTATAATTCGTGTCAGAAGTACTGCTCCAGACCGGGCAGGCATACGTCATGCATGGCCTAATCAGGGATGTATACAATTTAATCTTCATGACACTGCTAAGCTTAGATTTGCGATTCATAATTGGGCCCAAAGCACCCAACGCCCTTAAGCCCTTAGTTCGCATTTTACTGACGTGAGAGGACCAGTTAAGTTTTCTGTCCATAACTACTCCTAGGTATTTAACGGATGTCTGCCAAGGGATGCTACAGCCAGCAAACTTGAGGGTCCTAACGGGTAAGCTCCGCATTCTGCTGAATAGTATAGCTTCGGTTTTGCTCCCGTTAAGTTTTAATTTCCAAGCACAGAAATATTCGTGAAGTGACTCAAGGGATAGTTGCAGCCGTGAGATAATTAAATCGGTATCTGAGGAAGATGTAAAAGAAGCCGTGTCATCAGCGTAGCAGGCAAGATGAGTACGCGCTTGCCTGGGCATATCATTCACATATAGGAGAAAAAGCAATGGGCCAAGAACTGATCCCTGTGGGATACCAGCGGGAATAGGATGGAGATTGGATTCAGCATCCGCAATATGCACCCTATAGCTTCTTTGGCTAATGTAAGTGTAAATAAGTTTCACTAGTTGGAGGGGAATGTCGAGAGCAATTAATTTATGTATTAGACCCGCGTGCCATACCGAGTCAAAAGCCTTCTCCAGATCCAGCAGAAGCATACCAGTTGACTGACCCTGGTTCAATTGATAAGCAATATGCTCTGATACTCGAGCCAGTTGTTGAACTGTGGAATGGCAATGACGAAAGCCAAATTGCTCACCCATGATTTTGCCGTTTACAACACGAGAAAGCCTGTCATATATAACCTTTTCCAGCAGCTTAGCAAGAGTACATAAAAGACTGATGGGACGATAACTATAGGGATCAGAGGGGTTCTTACCTGCTTTAAGTACAGCAATTATCGATGCGTTCCTCCAAGTCACGGGAAAATAACCCAACAGCAAACAAGCATTAAAAATCTTGACTAATAGAATCAAGGCCTTTTGGGGGAGGTACTTAAGCAGTATACTATTAATACTGTCAGGACCGGGCGCTTTATTTATTTTAAGCTTATGAATGAGATTCCTAACTTCACGGGGAGTCACAGTAGTCATATACTCGGAACACGTGTGGGAACTGAGCAAGGAGAGGGATCGATTTACGTCGTTCTCATAGGGACTGATCCAGTCCAGTGTAAGTGACATGTTATGAGAGAACGCAGTAGCAAGAGCTTCACATTGGTCTTCAGAGCTTAAGGTGAATGAGTTGTCGGACTTTTTAAGAGCAGGAATAACGAAGCGTGTTTGTTTAGCAGACTTAGCAATCCTCCACAAGTCCCGATTTGGGTTTTGAATTCGGGTGAGCCTCGCATTCAGTTTATCACTCTTGAAGGCCTCAACACGTTTGTTAATATTGGCCTGTAAAAAATTTATTTGAGTGCGCAAGGCTTTCCGTTGCAGAGTATCATGAGTGAGTTGAAGGCGGGATAAGAAGTTATTCTTGAATTTAATGAGCCTCTTAATAGTGCGAGGTAAAGAATTTGCAGTATAAGAAAATTTTTTACGTGGAACACTGATATTACGAGATTCAACAATAACACTAGTTAGTTCATCAATAGAACCGTCAATTTCGTCTTTAGTTTTAAGCACATGTGAGCCAAGAAATATATTGTCATTTATATGAGATCGATAAGAATGCCAGTTAGCAGATCGGTACATATAAACAGTACGCCCAGAAACACCAACGCGCCCGGCCAGCTCTACACAGATGGGGAGGTGATTTGAAGAAAGAGCAGGAACTACTTTAGGCTCCGAGAGATTAAACACATTTTTAGCTAGCACCAGGTCCGGAAGAGTCGGTGTGTGTTGAGGGTGGTAATGAATAAGCGAGGGTGACGCGGAGGCGTAAAGCTGTAAACGAACATTATGCAGCAAGTAGTCAAAAAGAGTTCTTCCATGCTTATTATTGACGTTACCATACCATTGCTCATGACGTGCGTTAAAGTCACCCATGATCAAAACATTTTCACCTAGATTGAAAAGAATATACAGATCCTGCGAAACTAAAAGCCGGTTAGGTGACTGGTAAATAGAAATTATTATGTACTCAACGCCAGATACATGAACTTTTAGGCCGACAGCTTCAATGTGAGTGGTATTAGGAATATGAATACAAGTATGTTTAATACTGTTTTTTACAAGAATAGCAACCCCCTGACCATACCCAGAAGAGTGACGATCCTGTCTATAGCACTTAAACCCGGGGAAGTTTATACTGGACGAAACAGGCAATCGCGTTTCAGAAATCGCCACCACATCCACCTTGAAGTCCGTCATGAAGTCGAGGAGTTCATGTCGCTTCTTGCGCAAACCATCAGCGTTCCATGTGACAAGCACCACCTTAGCACAAAGTGAAATGACCCAAATGAGTCAGCACCAAAATGACCTTATCCATCATGGAAGTGGCAGATGTGAACTTTTCTTTCAAGCATTTAATAGTTCTTAATATATCAAGCATTTCTCCAGTCGCTTGGTCGAGGTTAGTCATGCCAGGTGCAGAAGACAAAACAAGTTTCTGGGCATCAGGAGTACGCAGAGATGGGATGTGAGGATAATTAGCCGTTGATTTAGTCACAAGTGGGGACTGGCAGATGCTGGCAGGTTTTGTACTTTTGGTGTTGCCTGCACCCGATGCGATGGAGGACCATGTGGCAGCAGACTTGGAGAGTGAGGGATCTCCTGGTTCACGTGATCGATGTGTTATGTTTATACGGGGATTGAGAGCGTTAATAAGCTTCGCTTGAGTAACCTTACGCTCATCCCGACGAGACCTAATGTCTTCAATATACTTGATACGGACAGGGCACTGGCGGTAATTAGCTGGGTGTTCAAGGTTACAGTTACAGCACATGGCTGGCTCGTTTTTGTTTTGCTTAGAGCATTCCTTCGTGATGTGCGCACCAGTGCACTTGACACACTTTGGAGGCAAGTTGCAATTTCTAGAAGCATGGCCAAAACCTTGGCATCTAAAACACTGAGTAGCAGAATTATCATTTTGTCGGTAGCGATGTATTTGGACAGCACAGCTACATAAGTATTTGATTTTTTTAAATTTCATTATATCTGCTCCAAGTGGAAGCTGGACCAGTAAAGGCGGACAAGATGAAACCTTAACACTACTCTTCAGTTTAATTACTTGGACATCACTAAAACCCAAAGACGCAAGTTCTTCAGTGACATCATCTTCGAACTGCTCAGGAACACCATAGATTACAGATTTATACTTCTTTTCGTCTTTCCGAGTAAATGTATGGAAGGGAAGATTTTCAGTTCGCAAACCAGCCTTAGTGGCCTCATGGTCTTCTGCATTCTGACATTTAACTGCCACAGTGCCATCATTGCGGAAATTTAGATAAAAGTTCTTGCAGTATTTAGAGATCATATTTTTAAAAGATTTTACCTGCTCGGAAGTCAGCCGGACAATGATTGGTGGCGTCCTAGCTCCCCGCTTGACCTTGAACGCATCGTGTTCTTTACTTGCTTCATGACCAGCTGAGTCCAAAGGCAAATCAGAGAAGACATTGCCTGTCTTGATAGTACTGGGTTGAGGTGAATTTCCGCCAGTGGCAGTGCGCTTCGGGAAAATCCATGGGGTGTCTTCTGCCGGCCGCTTGGAGCTCACAGCCACAGTCGGTGAAGATAAATCGCCTGGTTTGGTAAGATATTTATCGATGCCGGACTGTCGATAGTCCGGCATTGCACATCACTAGTGCTCAGTTGAACTCAAGTGCACGTGGAGATTGCGTGTAGATAAAATGTAGGATTGAAAGTAATTGAACATTAATACTTCAAATATCCAATGTGTAGGTATATGAATTTTACTAAATGGCTAAAAAGAATACGAGTATATCTTTTTTAAAATCCATATATGGATATGTATATATTATATATAAACATGTTACGTCTGAAATTTTTAATTCGAAATGGTACGGACTAGTATCGAAAATACCTATTCCGCGGATATATCTATTGTTTCAGTATTTTCGCCCATCGCTAGTACGAGTAACATATGTAGGTAGGTACACACCAACATTGGCTACAAATTGCGTGTAATTGAGGGTCAATTTAGTTTATTACTCAATCAATGCCCGGCCGCTTTGATTGTGTACTAATTTAGATGGAGATTGTGTAGCAAAATGCTTTTTAAGTCTTCAATTTCGGAGTTCCCGCAGGAATTTCATGATAAAAAGTAGATAGGTACTGTAGACAATGTGTATGCAAAATTTCATAATGATCGGTTGTTTGTTATTATAATATTAATAATTATAATTTGTTATTATTATTATAATAACAAAGAAACTCACATTTGGCTACTTGACTAAATTTTTTTTTAGTCCGTCTTGTAAATATATAAAAATATAAAAAATATAAAAAATATAAAAATATTGGACAAGTATTTTTTCTTTTTTAACGTCATCAAAAAATAACGGCGATACATTGAGCTGAAATGTCGCGTGACGTCACAACCCGGTGCAGTTTGTACGGGGCTTATATCAAGTAATGACGTCACGAGTCTCCCCCCCATCCTAAACTTTAATGCGCTTTATCTATGTTTATTTTCATTAATTTGGAAAAGCAAAAAATACGTGTCTATTATTTTTTATTATCTATCTGACGCACTAATTAGAATTTTGATTTTTATAACTCGGAAAATACTATACTCATTTCCATTTTTAATATTATGTTTCTAATATGAAAAAAAGTCATTTATTATTTTGGAAACGAAAATCAATGGAGCAGAAGTGCTAAAAGTAAGCTACACTATTTACGGAGCATTTCAACACTATAAAATATGGTATATATACCTATATGCTAAAATTTATTATCTACTATTGTTTGTGTATCTGCAAAGCTTCATCTAGACATGTATATAGTTAGTCAAAGAGACTCGGTGGTTGAGTTTATGCGTCCGAGTTTAAAGGACAAAACGTCTATAGCACTAAAGGTAAATTTAATGATCGGACATACCTCATAAAGTGCTTTTTACGAGTCCCGAGTGAAGGGACGGACAGACAACGGATTTCGATTCGCCATAAGTCCTTGGACGAACACGTAGCAATTCCTATTTAATATGTTGAAAAGTATGTCTATATATCCTTACATATTATAAACAAAGTCCTCCGCTGCGTCTGTCTGTCTGTCTGTCTGTTCGCGATAAACTCAAAAACTACTGAACGGTTTTCATGCGGTTTTCACCAATAAAAAGAGTGAGTCATGAGAATGGTTTAGGTATATAATTTGTCAAGGTTTTGTGTAAATTGGTTGAGTTGGGAGTGTTGGAAAAAGAACTATTATATGTTATGCTTTCACGCGTTAACCACTGATGACTCAACCGATCATCATGAAATTTTGCTCACACGTTGTCAGGGGTACAGAGAAGGTCATAGGGTATTTTTGTCTCAGGATGTCCGTAGGATCTACGAAATCAACGCAGGTGTAACCGCGGGGAACAGCTAGTTAACGTGATTTTATCCGTTTTACCAAAATAAATGACGGATGCATTATTACCTACCTAATAATTTCCGGTAATTATTAATAAATAATAATCCACCCATTTATCATACTGACACCGAAAACATACGCTCAATATACATAATATAGGCCTACTATGTAAAACCTTACTTATATGGAACCATAAATAACATAATATGCTATTAAAAGCATTAAGATTTACATAAATGAGATGATCACTAAGATGTTGACCTTAACTTTATAATACAATGTGACGAAAATATTCTACAACTTCTTAAGAAGCCCGATCTCGTATTTTTTTTTTCATTTTCTGAAAGGTAAATAAAGCACTGCATTGCATTACTGACTGCAACATCATTTCGTAAGTAGGTATTATAATGTTATCCTTATCCATACTAATATTATAAGTGCGAAAGTAAGTTTGTTTGTTTGTTACGCTTCACGCCTTAACGGCTCAACCGATCATCACGAAATTTTGTATACACGTTATCAGGGGTACAGAGAAGGACATTGGGTACTTTTTATCCCGGAATTCCCGCGGGAACACCGAAATTAATGCTAGTTCACAGTATAAAATAATGTTACCATGTAGTCTCAAAGTTAGGAATTGGAATAACTTGCGGGCTACTGGAGAGTTAGTTGAGCAGCTTCTTCTCTTCAGCCATATCACTAGCAAGCTATGAAGGGTGGATATTTTATGGGTGCTGTCATAATAACTATAATTTTAGTGACGTCAAATAAATATTTGAACTTTGACTTTGAAAAAAGAATTTGTGTGTTATATTATTATCGTAATCATTGATTTTAATTGCTATTATGCAGAAACCATGGGATCTTTGCCGCGCATGTCGGTGCTGTCTGGCCCGCGGCGGTCGGTGCCATCGGCGCCATTACCCAGGCACCTGTCACACCTGGCGACCACCGACCGCATCGCGCTCGTGTACAACGGTAGGAAAAGTTAGCGCATAAGCCCTTAACAGGGAGAAACTTACTAGCGCCATCTGTTATAAAAATCATATTATCTATCGTCATCAAATAAATTAATAAATACTGATTGACTGCTTTAGAATATATTAGAAGAAATGTTTTTTTTATATTATACTTATAGCGAGTGACGCTAGTTTCACCCCTGTAAGAGCAATAAGTTACCGATTTCCTGGGCCAGCTTAGTGCTGCGTGTAGTTCTAATACAGCATTGTTAATTTGCCAAATAATCAAAAGAACATTTACAAGAAAAGACTTTGTACCTTCAGAATGTTTCCACCACGAGAAAATAATTTAACGTAGGTAGGGCAGGCGCGCTACGCTTGTGTTGATCAAACGCTCTAATTTCTAATTTTCATTTGATTTCATACTAATTCTCTGGTTTATACTACCTGTGATTGATGATTCTTCAGATGAGAACAACTCCACGTCTGTCAGCTATTCGGAACTGAACACCCGCACCAATGCCCTGGCCAGGGTCATCGCGAGGCGAGCCAGGCCCTCCGGAGCCAACCGAGACGGGGACTTCGTGATAGCTGTGTGCATGCAGCCCACACACGAGTGAGTTGGAGACCAGTCGCGCTATTTCACAACGACATTTCGAAACCACGTTCGGTCAAAGGTTAACCAACATAATCTTCTAAATAAGAGTTGAATCGTCACCTTTAAAATAATAAGCACGATGCGAGATTCTTTAAAATCATGTAGGTATTTAATTAAATATTTATATAATCATAGGTCTTGTATTAATTTCTTTATCTGGAACAAACGTTTTAAATGTTGTGATCTATAGATCAATAATAGACACTTGGGTCCGAATATTCCACCTTGCAGCCCCAATTACCCACCAATTACTAGTTGTAATATTAGAGTAGCACATATTTCTTAACTACTCTTTACACTTAAAAGTTATACAAATTATGAGGAATAGGGATGTTGACAAATTTTATTAGTCCGTCTTTTAGAAAATTAAAAATCATTAGACACGTATTTTCAAATTTTTCAAATAAATGAAAATAAGTACACAGAGATAAAGCGCATTAAAGTTTTGGGGTGGGGGCTCGTGACGTCACTTACCGCTACAAGCCGCCATACAAACTGCACTAGTTAGTGACGTCACGCGAAATTTCAACTCAATGTATCGCTGTTATTTTTTGATTACGTAAAAAAAATACGTGTCCAATATTTTTTATTAATCTACAAGACGGACTAAGAAAAAAATAGTCAAATAGCCTATTATGTTATACGTATACAAACCTTAAACTCAGCTGATTTTCCATAATTAGCCTTATGTATATAGGCGATAAGTTTCAAAGCTTCATCACTTCTATTTGTGTCGGAGAGCAGCCTTGGACTCTCGGGCAACAGCAGGATCCATATGCAATTTAGTAGGTAAATGATTATATAATGATTATATAAAAATTTATAATAATTTAGTAGGTATTTGACGTTTTAACTTAGTTTTGATTTTGGTAATGTCGTTATGAAATAGCGCGAATCACAACTTTGAATTGATCCGTTCTTGTGGGCTTTCTATATATTATATTTTGGATAATTTCCTCGGGTATTTTGTTTAGTCAATATCTATACATTAACAGTACTGAACTATTGTAGCCATTTGTGACTGATGCACAACCATCAGGTTTATTCCATCTAGTCCTACCGATTATCGAACTGTTTGGACCTCTTTTTTTCCCAAATTGTTAGATTGACTGAGGTGACACTGGTTGGTTGGTGAGGTGAACTGTTTGTACATAAAGTATGTAGGTATACCTACTGTGTACGCGTAAAAATTCACTTCACGTTTGATCCTGCATAGCTAAGATGCGCGCCACGATATGTTTATCGAACGAAAGATGAAATTGTCGACACGACAAATATTTGTGGGCGTCCAAGCAAAAAAGTGCAGTAGTGGGGTATTGAGTTAAGACTAGATTCGGTTAAACATTTTTTACCACCGGTAAACAAAACGATATAATATGTCGACGAGAATCGATAAAATGGCTCGATAAATTTTATCGTGTAGCGCATCTTAGCTCCGCTGGAGGATATCGTGTATCGAGTTTCACTTCTCAGCCACGATACGGTCACAAAATTTAATTTTTCTGCTTTGAACTGTTATACTCTGACTTAAGTAGTTACCGATTTGATTTAGTTAGTATAAGCAAATAGTTATCTAATATCAAATTGAAATTAGAAAAAAAAAAACCAACAGCTAAATATGAGTAAAAGAAATTTTCGTATTTTTAAAACAGCCTAAATTATGGACTTACATCATAATATTATTATGGTTACATTTTAAATTTCTAGAACACTAATGGCCCTGTTGGCGACGTGGAAGGCCGGAGCGGCGTACGTGCCCATGGAGCCAAGCTTCCCTCAAGCTAGAATCTCGCATATTCTGAGAGACTCTGAACCAGCATTAGTTATTTACGACGACACTGGTAAATACATTGTCGTTTACACTTCGCAGCTTCGAGCTAAGAAACTCAGGAGTCGGTTTTATAATTTCTGTCATAAGGTCACATCTTAAATGTTACGATATGAACTTTCCATTTTCCTAAAGGTGACTTTTTGTGGGAAATTCACTATCCTAATTATTTTTAATCAATGTTTAAATCTACATATATCTACTATAGATAGAAACAAAGTCATTAATAGAAATTTAAAGTTAATATAATGCGAAAGCCACTATCTCAGCATGTTTCTTTTTCACGGTTTAACTACCTACTCAACGGATCACGAAATTAGTATGTCCGAATTCTTGCGTAAACTTTGAAATAAACACGGATCAGTAGGTACCTACGTTGGTACGTACGTAGGTACGTGACATTTTTACTAAATTAATCTAAATATACCAGATCAACACATGAATATTCTGTTTTTGTCTTATCCATCCAAAGGTTGTCTAGAAGAGATCGCTAGTAAAGCGATAAGACCGCCCTTTGTATGCCTTTATTTATAAGTTTTTGTTTTTGTTAACACACTGTAACATTATTTTGGTGTACAATAAAGAGTATTCTATTCTATTCTCTTTTCTAAATACCTACTATTGAAACTGCATCATAATAACTTTCAGCTAACCCCGCAATGTTCTCAACGAGTGGGGTCCCAATAGTTTCGTTCGCGGAACTTTCTCAGGACTCCTGTGGAATGTCGACCGAGGAATTGAGCGGTGTGGAGCTGTTAGCGCAGCTGAGGACTGACGGCATCGCTATTGTGCTGTATACTTCAGGCAGTACTGGAATACCTAAAGGTATCGTGATACACAGGCTGCTACAGTTAGGTGTAGTCGCATTTTAAGATTGACTCTCGTATTCTTCAAAAAATTTATTGAGACTAGCAACGGAACTGGTACGGTGAAATTAAGCATCCAAATAGGTACTTTCTGTGTTCAATCTTTATTATCTTTTCTCTGTACCTCAATCATTTGCGATGTATTGGAATGATCGCAATTTTGCTTTCTTTTATACCTACTTCTAATCCAGCCATGTTGAAATTTAAACCGTGAAAAGGGGCGAGGTAGTTGACATGGAAGTACCATCAGTTTTGTAGTTAGAGTAATTTAAATCGGTAATTGGGCTTTTCTTTCCAATTTATAGGAACCCTTTAAGGGGTTAAAAAGGTGACAAGGGGTCAGTAATATAAAGATATATGATATAACTATGTCGTAATAGATTACGATTCTAGATGACGAATAGATAACTTTGCAGGGATTAAAATAGCTAACTCGCTTAAACGCATTGCTTATATTTTTTTTACCAGGCGTTCGTCTATCATATTCGGCGATATGCAACCGCCTCTGGTGGCAGTTCCGGACTTTTCCGTACTTGGATACGGAAATGACGTGCGTTTGGAAGACCGCCTACACATTCGTGGACTCGGTCAGCGAAATCTGGGGCCCGTTGGTGCAAGGGAGGACGTTGCTGATCATTTCTCGAGAGATCACGAGAGACCCTCAGAAATTGGTTCAGATTCTTTCCGAAAATCAGGTAAGTAGTAAGTGGTGGGACCATTTTTGAGATGGATTGTATTAGGTAAGAACAAACAGTTAAAAGTTACAAAGATCTCAAAAAGAGCAGTGGAGGAAAGTTAAAGATTAATGAAGTTCACTTGTATAATGACAAAACCGCCGCTCTGCGAGAAGATCGTAACTAATCACATAAGTATATAATATTTATAGTTATATTGAGACCTTTGTGTAAATAAATGTTATTTAATTATATTTGATGCCACTCTGTCACATAAGTCGCATACTTGCTAAAAGTTTAAAGCTTTCTGAATGTAAGCATCCGATCCTAAGACTGCGTCGGAGGTCTGCTGACATTTTTCTATTTAATACTTTCATATAAATAAGATAAGATAAATAAGATTTCATACTTAGTATTTATATTTTGCCTCTCAGCAAAAGCAATTAGTTGTATAAAAGAAGACTCCAAACTGTGATTGTACCAATATTTTTATAGTTTTATACGATAGGAAAATAATTTTCAACAAGCGACCAAAATCCTTTTCAGATCCAGCGCTTGGTGTTAGTACCGACCCTCCTCCGCTCGATCCTGATGTACCTCTCACTCAGCCCTTCAGATAGACCCTTGCAGCATCTCAAACTGTGGATCTGTTCCGGCGAGACCTTGAGCAAGGATCTTGCGGGACAGTTCTTCAAATACTTTGGGAACCAGAACGGTTACAGGCTGGCCAACTTCTACGGAAGTACGGAGGTTATGGGTGACGTCACCTTCTATATATTGGAGAAATCCGACCAGTTGGATCTGTATCCAACCATACCTATAGGTGAGTGAAATTATTCTGGGTTTAGAGGGATTTAAAAGATAGTTACGACAGTACTTAAATAAGTGAACCTATAGAAATCCTGAAATACTTGATTAAGTATAAGGAAAAATTTCAAAATTCTAAATTTTGCTACTAAAAGTTGAGGAACTTATAGGTTAGTCAGTCAAGTCAAGTCAGTTAGTTAGTCAAGTCAGACGTACACGAATTTACATACGTTGAAAATGATATAAATTATGTAAAATACGTTGGCAAAACATCAAGCGAGTGGATAAGATCACTGAAGATCTTGCTAGATCACTTTAGATCTAGCAAGACCGTTGAACATTGGATGATTTTAGTCCCTGCCTATCTTCTTATTAGTGATTGAATTTCTCAGGTAGGTAGAGCTATAAATACATATAATACATATATAATAGGTTAAAAACCTATTCATTCGGCACACCCCTGACACAAGATATCTTCAATCAGGTGCTCCCTTGGACAATTGCACCGTGTATCTCTTGGACGAGGAGATGTCCCCGGCTCGCGAGGGGGAGGTGGGGGAGGTGTGGGTGGCGGGGAGCAACCTCGCCGACGGGTACGTCGGCGGACAAGCACCGGAGAAGTTCTGCGACAACCCGCACGCCACTTATCCAGGTATAAAGCTTGTTATAACGATTTGTTTAATGGAATATTCAAGGAAATTTTAAATATGTACGCAATGCTACGTAAAAAGTTAACAATCAAAATAGGTACCTACTTCAGTATTTTAATGGAAAACTTAAAATAGAAATAGAAAGATATTGCATGTTTAGAACATGCTCATTGATGACAAATGACGCTATAGAATAAACTTTTATGTTTAATGTTGACCAAAAGGTGAGGTAGAAAAGTAGGTGCACTTATTTCAACGAATCTCTTTCAGTAAGGAAATAAATAAACTGACTATCAACGTAGGTACCATCAGAATTATTAGAGTTAGAAACATATTTGAAGTAGGTATAGATTTCAAATAATGAGTACCGGGTAGATTAGTAGGTAAATATTTAACTTTTCATGTTAAGTGTTTCAAATTTTACTATTGAGTATTGACTGTAGGTAAAATACGAAACACTACACAAAATGTACGGCTATTAGATTCAGCTTATCGTCAAAGGTATCACAAAATTCAAATTCTGTGGTCACCGAAAGGCAGAGCCCTGACGCTGTGTTGTGAACAGAATTCAGCCGCCTGTACCGCACCGGCGACTTCGGCAAGACGCAGAAGGGCGTCGTGCTGTACGCGGGCCGCACGGACTCGCAGGTCAAGGTGCGCGGCCACCGCGTCGACCTGCAGGAGGTGCAGCGCGCCGTGGCCGCCGTAACCGGCGTGGACAAGGGTGAGTCGTCTCCTTGCGGCACACGTGTAGGGGCAATCGACGTGCTTAGAAATAGACATAGACATCTCAGACCTAATAAAAACTAAAGACGGAACGCGTAGAACAAACAAGTGAAGCCAGGAAAAAGATACCATCGCCGTGCACGTACACAGAAACACGCACACACTTACAAGAAAAAGACACCATAAATCCCTCAGAAGAATAACTAAAGCATTATTCTTCTGAGATAAATCCTAAGTAAACTTTGCAAATCCATATACTTTCCTAAGCACCACATGCATAGGTACGCAACCGGCTTCACTTCATTGTTCGAGACGTTCTGTTTTTGGTTTTTATTAGGTCTGTGATAGACATAGACATTTAGACATAACATGTTTTTTTTAGTCCGTCGTAGAAGTGTCTACAAAATATTTCTTAGAATTTATTGAATTAGAAGTCTTTTGATCACAATTTTACTATCATCGTTGAGCCATTTAAAGGGTTTTTGACCGGTGGACAAAGAGTTATAACAACTCCAGTGGAGGTCGTCACGTAGTGATTATATGATCGTTGGAGGTCGTAGCGAGTGGACGCTTGTCGCGTATTTATTCGATATTTTCACCACCGTTCAGCAGCCATTTTGTTTTCCAAGAAAGAAGTAGGTCAAAGCTAACAGAACAGAACAGAACAGAACAATCTAACACTGTCATTGGCGTTTCGACATAATTACATAATTACTTTAGTTGCTAAAAATACGTACATTGGCAGAATCAAATGCGATATATCGGGATAGATTGCCATAATTGAAGAAGACAAAGAAGAACCATTCCAGGTTATCAGGGTAATACTGCCTATAGATATCTACAGATACCTATTGAAGATATTTTTTTGTTCATCAAATTTATGGCAGGTCGAAGCTAGTCTCCTCTGATGTATCTTGAATATTTTTAATAGCGATAATATTAAATGATTTTAATAAAAATTAATATAATAGACGTAATCATTAAAGAAGAAGAAGAATGAATATTAATATTGAAGGTAGGTACCTACACAAAGGACGATTGGCACTGTCATGATAGATGCACATTTCCCACAGGCGTAGTCCTCTGCTACGGTCTGGAGCGAGGTAATCCTGAAATCTTGGCGTTTGTCACAACCTGCCCTAAGGCCAGGATATCGGCGAAGCACATTGAAGCGGCTTTGAACGACTCCCTCACATACTACATGATTCCCCAGGTGAGATACCAGAGCTTCAACAAAGTTGTGTTTTCCAAAAATGGATAGAATGTCTTAAGGGAAATTCTAAGAGCGGAAAGCCTGATAGAAGTATGGATAGTGAGAGAAGTAGCAGCGGGCTCCAATGCACAAAACTCACGGAAACCTCGGTTATGAGTTGATAGACGAAGTGTTGAAGAACTTTTATAGTTTTCAATGATTTATTTCCAGGTGATCGAAGTAGAAACAATCCCACTTCTTGTCAATGGAAAGGTGGACCGACAAGCGCTCCTGAAGATGTATGAAAACACCAACAATAATGGTCAGTAACTTATTGATGATAATGATTTTTTAATGATTTTATTGAAAATGTGATGTGATTCAAATAATATTATATGAGTCTGTACCTACTTAATCTATATATTTAGAATTATGTCTCGACGGAAATTATTAATGGACAGCCGAAATAATTTTTCACAAAAACTAACTGGGCCCCGCGTTTTTACCCGGGTGAGATTCGGAATTTCCGTAGGAATTCCAAAATAGCCTAATTTACTCCTTAAAACATCAGATAATTAACAATGAAAACAACTGTTTCATCGCGTGAGTTTTGGAATTCCCGCAGGAACTCCAAACTTTTTTTATACAAATCTTGTCCTGACCTGTGGTCCTGACAGTAACAAAAAAAAAATCATACTAAATAAATCAAAAAGAAAACACCTGTGAATTTGCTCGCCACTCAATCGCTTTACGCACACATCGCCGCACGCGGCTATCTTAAGGTCAATGACCTCTATCGAGCTGAACAGCTGATCCATCACTCGCTATGTGTGTGTTGTGTACCTTGTGAATGTACCTAATTGTAATGATTTTTCGATGAATTTATTTTCCTCATATTCTGAAAAACTACCAAACTTATAATTTTTCGCTTATCTTGTTGGTTATAACGTATACTTTCAGTCCTGCAAATATTTGAAGTTAATTTTACCACATGTTATATAGAAGAAGAAGATTAGCATCGGTAAAAAAATTGTACAAAAGGTGACAAGGATGAAACGCTATGGGGTGCGGAACAGCTACATTTTTTAGCATTGGTGTTGGTTTCCTTAGATTACCAAGAGCCCAAACCACTTCCCGTTCTGGACACCCGTTTGGCTTTTTGTTATCAGCTCTCTTTTGGTTTATTTTCAGATGACGTCTCTATCTCCTTAGACATTGACTATTCAGGTGTATCTCCTTTGGACATGGAGGCGGCGCGGGTGCTCTTCGAGACTGTAGGCGAAGTCCTAGGCAGGGCTGCCAGAGGCGCCATCTCCATCAGAGCTGGCTTCTACGAGCTGGGTGGAAACTCCCTGAATTCCATCTATACCATCACCAGATTGCGCGACAAGGGATATCATATTCGTTAGTTATTCCTTTGATCTATTTCTGTAAGTTTCTATCTAGATAGCATTGACTTTTCTAATAGTTTGATTCTTCTCAATTCTCATCTGGTTTTAAATTAAAAAAATGCTCCTTTTGATCACTTTATTAATTTAATAGGAATGATTTAAAATATGTCACTTTTCTTCACTGACTTTGGTTGGGTAGCTATGAACGATGTCATAAATTTTGATACCTTTTTCGTGCACTTATATTATTCAACGTAGGCTATTTCATTTAAATCACCAGAAATCAGTGAGTTCCTGGCAGCTGCGAACCTTGGGGAAGTGCTGAAGTGTCTCACCAATAACTCGGAGACAGAAACCGACAGCGAAGAGGCTGAGAATAAGTTCAAGATCGAACTGATGAGGGATGAACACAAACAACAGGTCATCGAGTGAGTTGAACGCCATTGTAATACTTGTAATTACCTAATCTATTGGTGAGTGCGATAAAGTCCAAAGTGTCAGTGATTTGTTCTAGAATGGAAGAGAAAATGCATTTTGCATTCAAAAGACTACATAGATTTAAGGTGTCAAAAGTACATAATACAGGTCACAAATGATGCCACAAGTAAGCCTAAGCTAAATCGAAATAGAAAAAAAAATATACAAAATGCCGGTGCAAAAGAATGAGACAAAGCAATCTAACGGCCAGTTGTTGCCTCTTTCTTGAATTCTGATTAGTCATGTCATCTAGGTTTACAGATTGTGACAGACCTACAGGAATGAGACAGGTAATAGACCGCACAGTTATTTTGTCTCTTCTGGAGAGTGGTATCTTAGCTAAAACTCCAGGCTTTTGCATTGCATCATCACTCTAAGCTCCTGAGTGCATGAGCTGATGGAATAATGCACTTCCATTGGCACAGAATGACGGTGTCGTCGTTCTACGAAAAGGCGGAGCTGGAGCAATTCCTGAAGCACGAGATCGATGAAGAGGACTACGCGGTGTGCGTCGACGGCTGCTGGGACGCGCTCATGCGCGCCAACCTCAGCGTCGTGCTCACTGACGGTGAGCTCACTATGCTGCTGAACGTTTGGCAATAAATCTTTTCATATCTATGCTCGCCTCAGACCAAATAAAAACTATAGATGGAACGTCTCGAACAACGAAGTGAAGCCGGTTGCATATGCATGTGGTGCTTAGGAAAGTGCCACAACGATTCCCAGGTATGGTGTCTTTTTCTTGTAAGTGTGTGCGTGTTTTTGTGTACGTGCACAGAGTGGTGTCTTTTTCCTGGCTTCACTTGTTTGTTCTACGCGTTCCGTCTTTAGTTTTTATTTGATCTGAGATGCTCGCCTGGTATCTTCAAGTCGATAAACCATTCAAGGGCGTACCCAGGATTTCAGCTAGGAGGGGGCAGGGGGCTGCTTATACCTGTAATAAAGTGTATACCTGTAAATAAAGTGTATCAAAACTTGATCAAAACATTTTGCGTTTCGTTTGACGGCGGCTGAAAGTCACTATATACAATATTCTAATAAATACGTTGCGGCACGATCGTCACGACTCACTATACATAGACTCTATATCGAATATTGTAGAATATTTAACTATAGAAAAAAAATCTGGCTGAAAAGATATTTTGTTTCCAACACTTCATTTTGCGCAGAGTAGGTAATACGTTTTTAATTTCTATTTGCCAAAAAAAAAATACATTTATTTAATCTTCTAGAGGGGGCAGCTGCCCCCCCTGCCCCTACCTGGATACGCCCATGAAACCATTACTGCTGTTATTTAACGTGTAGACAATAAACCTAAGAGACGTCCTGACGACCCGATTGGCGCAGTAGGTCATCATGCCTACCCGCTAATCGCGAGGTTCCGTGTTCGATTCCCGGTGGATGTGAACTTTGTGTGAAGAACACAGGGTTCCACTTTCCAGTCTGGTCGTTTATATATATCTATATTATAATATATATTATGTAATAATATGTAGTATAATATACCAGTACCAGTACCACAAGCTTATAGTTTAGTGTGGTATCAAGTATGTTGTGAAGTGGATTATTATTATAATTATTATCTATTCTGTCTGATTAACCCACGTCATATACCTACTATTAGGAGTGGATCTTCTAGGCTCTTTTGTCAATACTGACCTAAAGAACTGTCACTGTCAACCTTACGATACGCACACGCGCACAATACGTGTTCACGTGTACAAGCCGGCCGTGTTTACTCATGGGAAAGTACTTGAATCAGTTCATTTCATGCTTATAAACTTTTCTCCTTATTTTTTAATTTATCTGCCTGGATTTAAGTTTGGTCCGAAGATGGGGGCCGGAATCCTGTAACACGGGGTTTCTTAGTACGGATTCCGATCTCTCACTTTGGCTTAGCTACATGTCTCATATTGTTTGTGTCCTCAAATCTAGTTATTGCTGTAGTGTAGATATAAGTCACTGTGATTGGAAATAAATGGTTTATTATTATTATTATTATTTGTGTGGAGTTTCCCCGGGTTGGCAATAGTTAGTATTTTTTGTTTCAGCGTCGGGTACTCCGGTGGCGGTGGCTCTGAACTTCGACGCTCGAGACGAGCCCGAGATCGAGCTGACCGGCGGGCTGGCGAAGATTGTTCGCTTCCTCGATTATGTAGAAGGCTCCGTGCAGCACATGTTGCCGCAGGGGAAAGGTACGCTATTACAGGTTCAAAGAAGGTAAAAAAAAAACACTACTAAATTTAAGATACATAACAGAAAAATCTTTAGTAACACCTTGAATTATTTCAGTAAATTTATGGGCGGTGAAAATTCTAACATGCCACATATTCGCAAGTCTTTCGAGGCGAATATTTTGACCATAATCTGCACCTACATTATAAAAGAGAAAGGTCACTGGCTAACCATAAAAAACTTTTCTTAAACATGCGCGGAAATATTGTCATTACTTTTGAATAAAGAACACGAGAAGTATCATATCTACGTAGACTGAAAAACCAAAATCCCATCCCGGAGCGTTCTTTGAATTTGTTAAAAAGGCCCATTTCCTCGCATTTTTTTAAGATAAGCACTATAATGCCTCGGCCGAAATGGCAATTGCCTGCGGCCCGGCCTTCAAACTCATACTCGACCTGCAATTGTCTATTTCGCTGCCTTTGCACCGGTTCAGTAAAGAACGGTTATCATGGAGCTCCCATGGTAATTTCCAGATTAACACGAGTGTAACCGTCGGGAACAGCTAGTTATCTCATAACCAAACTAAGCGGAGTAAATATAACCTCGCTAATACAACCCGTGTGCGTGTCGGCGCGCAGGCGCGGTGCTCCACGCGTTCATGATGTCGACGGCGGCGCGGCTGCGCGCGCGCGACAACGTGCTCGCCATCCTCGCGCTGGAGCGCGGCACGCTGCGGGTGGCGCGCGAGCGCGGCTTCCGCGGCGTCTTCACCACCAACACCAGCCCGCTCACGCAGGTAGGTAGGCAGGGAGGGTACTGTGTGAGAATTCCTCCCCCAAGTGGTGAGCACCAGGGTAGGCGAGGGTACGGTGTGAGAATTCCTCCCCAAGTGGTGAGCACAGGGAAGTGGGAAAGGGGAGGGTGTGAGAATAAATAATTGTGTCGTAGAAACCAACACAGTGCGGTCTCGCACGTGCTCACCACTTGGGGGGAGATGGGGGAGGGGGTGGTGTGAGAATTCCCGGGACGGGACCTCCATTGGCAGATAGCTGATATTATAAGAAGTAACTTTATCAGAACTCCAGACACCTGACTGAATTAAATTCTCATCCTTTACCGCCTTGCGCAGAGTGAAATAGCAATACTCAGGTTTCACGAGTTCTTACTACAGGCAGCCCGGTGACACTCCTACAAATGAACTGATTCAAGTACTTTCCCACAAATGACGGCCGGTTTGTACATGTGTACACGTGTTATGCACGCGTGCGTATCGTAAGGTTGACAGTGAGCTGACAGTGACTATCAGCTGTCAGTGAATAATTGTCACATGTAGATTCCACATGTGTCAAACATTCCTCGGTCTTTGAACAATCTAACATTGTCATTGGCGTTTCGCCATAAATGAAGAAGCAGATGAAGAGATTTTTATTATTATGAAACATTGTCATTGGCAAATTATAATTATAGACGCTGTTTACGCACAAGATTGGAATTTCATAAATAATGAAACTCAAGTAATTTAGTATAAGTTTTTAATGTGGTAACTAATGTAATATAAAATTTAGACTGTAGAACAAAGAAAGGTCGTGTCCTTTCGCTGGACGTATGCAACCGAAGTGATAATAATTTTTACTATCGACGCAACGGTCAATTTATATTTTTGATAAATCTCGATGGTAGGTAGGTGCCTCGTAAATATTACTGGTTGCTATTCTTCTGCTTAAGGCGCTTTAACATAAACTCCCCCCCTTGAAAGACCTGGGCTTTCAACTCTGAAGTTCCTCCGCAGTAGGCAGAGGACACAGCCGCACCAGCGGACGACGAACGCAGCCTCTCGTGGTTTTCACGTCCGCCACTCTGGTGATCCCATCTGAGCCCGGATAGAGGCGCTCAACTCGTCCGAGACGCCAGCTCAGCGGAGGAACGTGATGCTCTTGTAACAGCACCATGTCCCCCACGTGCAATTTGGTTTTATCTTGTCTCCATTTAATGCGCTGCTGCAACTCTGATATATATTCTCTTTGCCACCTATTCCAGAAGTGCTGTCGTAATTGCTCCAGGCGGGCGTAGCGTTGTAGAGTTCCTTCTTTGCGATCTTCCAGAGCGGGTGCCGGTAGAGCGTTCAGCGGTCTCCCGATCAAGAAGTGCCCTGGGGATAGAGTAAGGAAGTCATTGGGAGAGGAGGACATTGGGCATAAGGGGCGACTATTTAAAATGGCCTCCACTTGTGCAAAAAGAGTAGATATCTCTTCAAATGTGAGATGTACGTTGCCAACGACACGTTTTATATGATATTTCGCGGATTTAACTCCGGCTTCCCATATTCCCCCGAAGTGAGGAGCGTACGCAGGGATGAAATTGAATTTCGTGCCCTCCTGAGCCGCGAACGCAGATAGAGGTTCCGTATTACTCTTTAGAAAACTACCTAATTCTTTTGCAGCTGCGGTAAAATTTCGGCCATTATCGGAGAACACCTCTTCTGGCTTTCCACGACGAGCAACAAATCTGCGAAGTGTCATTATGAACGCTTCTTTAGTTAGGTCGCCTACTGCCTCTATGTGAACGCATTTGAAGCGTAGACAAACAAACAGACACATGTAACATTTTGTTAATTTTGCACCCCGACCCTACTGCTCCCCGGTTTTGTCCGCGTTGTAGGGTGACCGAGCACTCCTTGAAGGAATGCGCGTCGAGGGCGATTGTTTGCTTCCGTTGCGGTAAGGAGGGTTACCCTACCTCTACTTGTCCCAACTGTCAGCCCACCGCAACGAAGCGCAAGTCTGCTGAGGATTCAGAAGGATTGCGCAAGCTCGCCCGACCGAGTAGTGGAATGGTTTTGGAACGGCGGAGCCATCACAAAAATTTTGACCCGGTCGATTGGAAAAAGCATTTAGCTCATTTAAATTTATTTTCTAGTACTTATAAAACGTCAACGTTGCGTGGTATTTGTCGCAACAGAGACGGCGATAATCGTCCTTTTGTGGCGATTGATATTTTTGAGGTTAGATGTTGCGGTTTGCTAGATTCCGGCTCTAGTATTTCCATATTAGGTTCCGGTTTTGAGAAGCAATTTCTTTCTATGGGGGCCACCCTTAATGGCTGTACTCGTTCTAGAATTATTACTGCCAATGATTCTATGGCGAATATTTTAGGGTATGTTTCGTTACCGGTGAAACTTAACGACACGACTAAGGTAATAAAATTTTATATTGTACCCGAGGTATCGACCCCTATCGTATTGGGTGTTGACTTTTGGAAGTCCTTTAATTTGGCACCTCACATATTCAGTGAGCTTCCTCTAGTGAAGGACCCTCACGTTTTCTCGGTGGCAGGGCTTCGTCACCCACCCCGAATCCGTTTTCCTCTTAATACTGCGGTCAACGAGACCACGCGGTATACTCCGTTTTATCGTAAAAATATAGGTAGGTATTTCCGTAAAAATATAGGTAGCTGGCATGTCAAGGACTTAAAGGATAGTCGTTGACCTTTTGCCGTTTTTATTTTGTTTTAATTTTTTTGTTGTATCTTCTCTTCACCGTAGGACTTGAGGCGATGTCCCGCTATTTTATGCGGCATCGATTCCAAGGGGACTAGAAGGTGGTCTATCTGACCAGATTTAATAATAATTTAGTTTAGATTTCCTTTCGTTTATTGGATAAGAGGATCTTACGTTGGTACCCTTAGATTTTTTTTCTTTTAATTTCACTGGTGCTTCTCTTGTATGATATAGTACTTTTGTAATTTTACGAGAGGTCGCTTCGGGCCGGAGGTATGTGCTGGAGGGCCAGCCCGAATTTCCTCGTTTCCCCTCGTAAATTCTGATGGGTGGGGGAGTACTGTTACGTAGAAATTTTCGCCCTCCGCATTCGGAACAGTGGTTGAGGTAAAATTGTAATTCGAGTCTGTTTCGGAACGCATCCCGAGTCTCGACGTAACTACTCTGTGGTGACGCACGACCTCTGGGTGAGTGTCGCCAGTCTCGTGAGTTTTCTTGTCCCCGAAGTATTCACGAATTGTGATTAAATATTTCCAGATTTGTACTGAAGACGCATTTTTATAGGCCGAAGTCGTCCACAGTACTCAAAATTTAGTGTTGCCGCTGCTGTTTCCTTTTAATTCCCGCTATCGTGCGAAAAAACACGAGTTTAGTATAAATCATCGAAATTTACATTCATTAAGTCTCGTTCCCAATTTGATTAAGAATCCGTACCTTTTTAGTTCCCTCTATTCTGCTATTTCTAATCCTTTTTTTACTTTACCGTAACCTTAAATTCTCCCCTAAACCGGGAAAAATTATTGAGTCGCCACCCTTTCTTCTGGAGATTTGTCATTGAGATCTTTGACCTTTTTCGTCCTTTTTCACCTTTGCGGCGTGGCATACACTACGTTTTGCTATTTTTCTATGATATTCATTTATTTTGTCGGAAAAGTTGGAGATTCCTCTAGCGAGAAGGCACGCCGGTCAATCTGCGTGCTGATTCTTCGTTCTGGTTTGGCTGAGTTTGGAAGTGTTCACCTTTGTCGTGGTGACGGAGTCGACATTAAATTGTAACCCTCTAAGCGGATTTATTTTCCTCCGTAAGGTGAGTTTATTAGTATTTTTCTTCTAAATTATTCTTATTCCACCGATTCTTATCGTAATCCCCGTAGGAACGGCGTGAAACGTACAATTTCAAGTTTTTTTATTCCACTTGTTTGACAAGGAGGTAGTAGGCATAGTATGTGCTGACTTTGTTACATATTAATTTCAGGAGGTTCTTGGGCAGGGTTTAAGTCCCCTAAAGAAGCTCGAACACCTTCCAATTATCTGGCGGGAGCTGGGAAGGTGGAGTCACTGCGGTGTTTCCTCTGGGAGTTGGCTGACCGGGCTGTACTGGCATCAACAGTGTTCCAGGGTTCTACCTTTTATATACCACGGTCTAGCAACCGTTATTGCTAGTGGCGCCCTTTTCTTTCTTTATTTTAAGTGCTTAATAAGTTAATAGTAAATTCTTACCTCGAGTCAACCCCCGTACCCAGTACCGAGAGCTTAGCCGGCATTTATAACCATTTGTAAAACCCATCTTTGTTTTATAATACAGATAATATTATGTACAAGTAAGATTGTTGTTTTACCACCACCCAAAAAAAAAAATACCTACCATAATTAAAAGGTAACAACCCTTACGGTTAAGAATTAGAAACGGACCGGCGTAGTCGACACCGACTGATTTGAATGGAGAGTCTACTGACACGCGATTCGCTGGTAAGTCACCCATTTTGGGAAGTATAGTTTGACCACGAACACGAGCACAAATAACACAGTTTTTCACGGTTCGTCTTGCAAGTTTTCGTCCATTGATGGGCCATACCGTTTCGCGTATTGTTGCGAGCAAAAGCTGTGGACCAGCATGCAAATTGTGCACGTGTTCTCGAACAAACAAGAGCTTCGTTAGGTGATGAGAAGAATCTATGAGTATCGGGTGTTTCTTTTGATAATCATAGTCAGATGCACTTAGCCGCCCGCCGACTCTAACTAAATTTGTTTTTGGATCGAGAAAGGGTGATAAAGATAAAATTTTTGATTTAGAATTTAGGTCTTTACCTCTTATCAATTTGTCGTACTCAACAGGAAAACACTGTTGTTGCGCTATTTTGAACATGAAATTGAAAGAGTTGTTTAGTTCAGTAACGGTTAGACTGCCCGAAAATCTGTCCCCACTCTCTTTGAGCCTAGAATTATGTAAGAAACGCAAAATGTAGCCAAAAATTCTTTGGATTTTGTCGAAATTGGAATATTTTGAAAAATCAAAGCTGTCTTTGATTGTAGAGATGATTTTACTCGTATTAGTTCGAACCTCTGGTAAGTTATGTGTTAACTCTTTATTTGGATTTGGCCATTCCGACTCGTTTTTGCGTAGGTATTCTGGCCCTGACCACCACAGGTCTATGCCAGGAAGTCGACTACCGTCGACACCACGAGAAATGAGATCTGCTGGATTGACATTGGTAGGTACATGGCGCCAAGATTTAGGATTAGTTAACTCTAAGATTTCGCCTACTCTGTTGGCTACAAATGATTTCAGCCTTGCCGGATTGCTGTTTATCCACCCTAGTGCAACTTTGGAGTCGCACCAATGAACAATGTGCGATGGAGTATCTCTGAGAGACTCTACCACGGTCTTACATAGCCTAGCTGAGAGAAGTGCTGCGCAAAGCTCTAGGCGTGGAATTGTGGTTGGTTTTATGGGTGCTACTTTGGACTTTGCACACAATAATCTCACCATGACAGTCTCTCCATCCGTAGCGCTCACTGATCTTACATAGATGCAGGCGCCATATGCTAATTGCGATGCGTCGCTGAAAGTGTGTAACTCCACGGAGTTTGGAGGGTCACAACGAACTCTACGAGGAATTTTAAGATTTGATAGCGAGTGTAAATTTTCCGAAATTTTTCGCCAATTTGTTTGAATGTCTTTAGGTACCGGATCGTCCCAGCCTAACCCACTCTGCCACAACTTTTGAAGCAAGATTTTTGGTTGGATTATGCATGGGCTTAGTAGACCTAAGGGGTCGAAAATTGAAAATGAGTTTGATAGAATTAGTCTTTTTGTAATTACTTCAGGTTTGGGTGGAATTCTTACTGGAAAATGGAATACGTCTTCAGCTGGGTTCCATCCCAGACCGAGCGTACTCGAGGATTCACTGAGCGCTAGATTATCCGTCGTATTTAGATCTGAATTTTGAAATAGAGTTGTGGAATTCGTTTTGTATTTTCGTAGGGGAAAGCACGCTGCCGCTAGTGCTTTAGAAACTGACATTTGGATGTGTTTCAGGAGAGTTTCGTCATCACAGCCGGTTATAAGATCGTCTACATAGAAATCCTTTTGTATTATGGTTTTTATTAACTCATCATCACACTCCTCTCCCACCTGCCAAAGACATCGCGTGCTTAAGTAGCTGGCACTTGCAGTACCGTAAGTGACAGTACTAAGTTGCAGTGTTTTAAGGGGCTTGGACTCGTCTTCTCTCCATAGAATTAATTGCAATTTACGATCGTCGTTTGCAACATCAACTTGACGGTACATTTTTGCGATGTCGCCAGTTACAACAAACTTGTGTTGCCGCGCTCTAATTAATATGGAGAAAAGAGAATCCTGCATATTGGGGCCTATCATGAGAATATTGTTGAGGGAGTATCCAGATGTGGTGGGAGCTGAGCCGTCAAACACTACTCGGAGTTTGGTCGTCTCACTGTCTTCCTTGAAAACGGCGTGATGGCAAAGAAAGTAGGCTGAATTTGGAATAAGAGTGGGTGATTCAGACAAATGTCTAAGTTCGTAATATTCTCGTATAAACTCTACATATCGTGCTTTAAGTTTTGGATTTTTTCTGAATCGTTTTTCTAAATTTAAGAAACGTTTTTTTGCTAAATAATATGAATCACCAAGGCAATCTGGCGAGTCCTTTAGAGGCAACTTCACGCAGAATCTACCCGTGCTTAAACGAGTTGTGTTACGTAAATAATGTTTTTCGCATTCTATTTCTTCAGGAGTGAATACCGTTTTGTGAGGTAAGCTTTCGAGTTCCCAGAATTTGGTGAGTTTTTCGTCTATATTAGGACTTGTAATGCAAACATGATTGCAGTGTGTTTGGTTAGTAGAGTATGTAGAATTTAGTGGGCCGGCTATCAACCAACCAAGTTTAGAATTACGCAGTTTTGGATTTTTGGGACCTAAAGAGCGTTGCTCACTACCTAAAATGTCCCAGAAAATGTCTGCTCCTATCAATACTTCAACCGGTGCAGGTTGAGCGAAGTCAGGATCTGCTAGTACAATAGATTTTGGTATTTTTAAATTATGTGTGGCGATCGGAACCGTCGGCAAGTTTCCGATCAATTCGTCGAGAATAAAGCAAGAAAGTGCGACATTGTAGCTGTTATTCATTGATCTGAAATTAGCAACACAACTCTCTACCACTTTGCTAGAGCAAGTGTTTCCTACACCCATTACATTAATTGTATCTAGTGGATTTGACTTAAGAGAGAGTTTTACTTGAAGAGATTTCGTAAGAAATGAAGACTGACTCCCACAATCAAGAAGAGCGCGAACCTTCTCTACTTTTTGATTTATAGGATTATAAACTTCTATTATAGCTGTAGACAAGAGCACTTGTTGTACGTTTTGAGTGAAGCAAGTTGCAACGGCTTCATTTTGTTTGCTGTTTGTGACGCTATTGGATAAGTCGGCAGAATCGTGAAGTAAAGTGTGGTGAAATTGTTTGCATTGCCGACATGGGCCCATAAGACATCTCTTTAGAGGATGTCCTTGACGAAGGCAATTGGAACACAATCTGTATTTAGAAACTAATGAGTATTTATCTTGGAGAGTTTTCGATTTAAATATACCGCAATCGTAAATTTTGTGGTTTCCATTACAGATTATGCATGGATACTGAACGGTTGACTGACTTTGATTGACAGTTGCAAACGACTCAGTGGTGTGATGAGGATGATCACCTTTGTTGAACTTATGATAGCTATCGTTTTGATAATTATTGTTGTGTGAAGAGCGTGGTGTGAATTGCGATTTAGAATTGAATGACGATGAAAATCTAGACGAATTATTAATATTGGAATTTGTATTGGAACTGTTATTGTAACCAAACTTATTACGAGTTATAGACTCTAACACATCAGCGCGGTCGATCAAAAACTTGTGAAACTGTTCCAAACTTGGAACTTCGTCTAACGTGTTACGATGTTCTTCCCACTTTATTTTAGTGCGATTATCTAGTTTAGATGAGAGAATAAATACTATTAAGACATCCCAATGATTAGTGGGTTGACCAAGGCTAGCGAGCGCACGTAAATTTTTCGTGACATGATCAACCAAATAGCGTAGCGATTTTTCAGATTCACGCTGTGGCTGCATATTGAGTAATGAATCTAGATGGTGATTGATGAGCAGTCGTTTATTGTCGTATCGACTACAAAGCAGACCCCAAGCCTCTTTATAATTCGCGGATGACACTTCGAGATTGCAAATAATGCGTGCTGCATCGCCTTCGAGATATGAAATTAAATAATGGAATTTCATTATTTCAGTAATATGTTTGTTATTGTGCACTAGATTTAAGAAAGTATCTCGAAACTCCAGCCAACGGAAGTAAGCCCCGTCGAACTTAGAAATTTGTATTTTTGGCAGCTTGATACCGGAATCATGAGAGTGGTTCTCATTGCACATTGATTTACGTCGTATTTCGTCGGCACTGCAATTATTGCATTGATCGTATTCTTTAATCATGTTTTTAGCTATGACGACACATTGAATAAAATCTTGTTCAATGCGCTCCCTTTCGTCTACTTCGAATACCATATTTTGAGCATTTTGTACCTCGATCTCCGTTTGTAAGTCGTCAAACCTTGCCGACAAGCCCTCGAATTTACCAAGTCTTAGTGTAAGCTCTGCTATTTGTACGTCTGACATGTCTTCAATTTTACTAATTCGATCTATATAATTCTTAAACTTGGTAATCTGTCCCTTGATAGAACTACGCTTTGCGAGTAGATCCTTCAAGGGTCCTTTCGAGGGTACATCTAATCTATCGCCATCCGTCGACATGATCAACCTTTTTAAATGGACTAATGAGTTTAAGAGTAGGTAGGTATAAAAATATAATTTGTAATATATAAAATTTATAAGGTATAAATTTTTGATGTAGGTAGGTAGCGATAAATCGATGTCCTCTTCAACAAAATTCGACTATTTAGGAGTAAATAAATAAAAGGTTGCCTGGCGCTCCTCGCTTCGTTGACTTGCCGTGTAGCCAGGGTGCGCTGCGCGACACACGATGTCGCCTGACGCAAGCACACTGCGTACAGGAGTGGGCCTTTGGCCTGAAATTTATCGGCAAAATCTAATTAAATACTGAATAATACCTAAATGAATCACTAACATACGCTAGCTAGGGGAATGCAAAACAGACGATTAACTTAGTTAGGTGTACACAACAAAAATATTATTGAAATTTAACAGTTTTGCCTAACCCTAGAGAAGTGCGAGTCGTGAACATACGACACCTCTTGTTAAATTTTGTTTATATTGTTTATATTACAATTGTAAAAAGATAGAATTTAAATATAGTGGGTATGTAGGTACCTTTAGAAAATACCTAATTATTGAAATTTGGAAAATATTTAATTGTAGAAATATAGCACAAGTGAATAAGTAGCTCAATTTAAATAGTCAGTTTAGTGCAATGAATTTTAGTAATGCTGGATAATAGGTTATAGGTTTTTTTTGGAAATTGCGAAATTTGGATAATGTGTGTAGGTAGGAAGCAAAGACAGGGCACTTAGCTTGTTTAGAAGACACCGGCAGCTTTGCGTTGACCAGCCCGGCACGTCGATCGTCTTCAGTTGCAACTGGCTCCAACCTCGTCTTCCTTAAATTTTGATGTAGTTCCACAGTAATCTTCTTTTCCGAAAGACTGCAGTTTGTATTTCAAATTTTGTCCTGTCACGGTCGCCAATTTTCTTGTTTACGCACAAGATTGGAATTTCATAAATAATGAAACTCAAGTAATTTAGTATAAGTTTTTAATGTGGTAACTAATGTAATATAAAATTTAGACTGTAGAACAAAGAAAGGTCGTGTCCTTTCGCTGGACGTATGCAACCGAAGTGATAATAATTTTTACTATCGACGCAACGGTCAATTTATATTTTTGATAAATCTCGATGGTAGGTAGGTGCCTCGTAAATATTACTGGTTGCTATTCTTCTGCTTAAGGCGCTTTAACAGACGCCATTATTAAAGAAGAAGAAGAAGAAGAAGAACCAAAGTCATTATGCGGGGTATGAGGAGGCCTGAAATTGGTGGGAGGCGGGCGGAGTTTGTCGCTTCTATAATCTCTATTCTTGGTTTTTGGCTAAAATTGTAAAAAGTAGATTTTGTTGTGTTATAAGGTGCTGTATTGGACAATAATTTTCACAGTGACGGTTTTTTATGTGCTCAGGAAGATATATGACATTTCGAGCTGATTTCTTCGGTTTCCTCCAAAAGCTCCGAGAAAGTTCTTGTAGTCTATTCAGTATCATGGCGTACAAGTTCAAACCGTACAACGATGCTAAACATTAATTTGTGCATTTAACTTATTTTACTTGAAACTGGCTAAATGCATTATATGCGAAAGCCAATAAGAAGAAAGAAAAAAAAAAGAAAATCTCTATTCTTTGCTACAGGGGAACCTTTAATTCATTATTAATTTTTCAATCCCCCAGCAACTCGGCACAGACGTGCTGGGTTTCCAAGTACTCCTGGACTATCAGATCAACCAGTACGTGGACCCGGACGGTGAAAGGATCTTCGGTAAGGCGACCGACGACTTCAGAGCCGTCGTCAGCTGGAAACCCATCGACTAGACATCCAGCTGTATATTAACAGACGAGCTAGACTGCGTGCGGGAAAGGGACAACACTATTCGCGTGTTTCACTGTACTGTATGTATACAGGGTGTTTTTTTTTGAGCGGAAGCATTCCGAACTGTAATATCGTAGGGAAAAGATTTGATTCCTTTCTTTGGAACTATTGGTGTGATTTAAAAAAAAATATACATGACATTCTTTTCAGAAGCTCTCATACTGATTAAAAACCAATGAAAACTATGTCTTTAACAGTCTCACTAAAACCTTACATCGAAAAATCGACTGTTGTATTTTCAACTTTATATGTACAGCTAGTATATAACATCTAAATTTTGATGGACTAAATTTTAATTGTTAAATTAAGACTGTTAAAGAGATGTTAGTGTGACTGGATGGTTTATGTTACCACCCCCTTTCTCTCCTACATTATTTAAGAGGCACATCTGTATCTGAATAGTACCTAGTATTTATTATAAAAGAGTTAGTTGAATAGGTCCGTAAATTGTTATGAATCTATGTAAGAAACATATTCTTATGGAAACCTGAAAGTATTTTGTATTGAATAATAATTTTTATAGGTAATCATGTATATTATTGTAGTGTCTAGTGGCATTAAAAAATAGTCGCTATGTTTATATATATAAGGTTGTGATTATAAAATATATGTGTTCCAGATACATTAATTGCTTGCCTTTTAGCCATTTACTTGACTTTACTCGACTCTTTCATTTTCTAATTATAATCAAGATAAATTACAAAATAGAGTAAATAAGTTGATTAGAAATTTTTTCAGTAACCTTTTGATTCATTTTTTTTTTAATATTATGTAATATCACATGAATATCACAGAAAAACTGTCACACTTTGAAATAATTATCTTGCCTGTTCCAATTTATTTGGAAACTGTAGTCGTAGGATTCTTTATAAGTTTGTCTTCAGAGATAGATCTCTCTAGTTATTTATCATGTTAAACATGTTGTATTCATCGGTTATACTTGTAATAATTTATGTTAAGTACCTACCTATTATATTTTATTCGTAACTAAGGAAAGACTTTATACAATGTGTTAAAGAATTGACTGAAAACCTGATACACCCCATCTAAAAAATAAACAATTATATGATTAAAATATTATTAGGTCGAAAAATTATTACCTTAAAAGTTATTCAACATTAGTTTGGAGGTGACCTATCTACGAAATTCCAAGCGCTACGGCCGCGCCTACCGGTTCGTTCGTTGCTGCCGTCTGCGTACGCGCCAAATATTGTATTATAAACCATTTAGACATGGGCTAATAAAAATGAAAAAATATAACCTATATTAAAACATAGTGCGATCGATTCGCTTGTCAATTCTGAGCAAACTACTTTCTAGTTTTCAGGTAATTCATTAACACGATGTATAATATTGAAACGTACAAAACAAAAGTAAAGTTACAGGTATTATTGATTATAATATTATGTAATTATGATAAATAAAAACCAAATTGAATTTAATTCAACTATTTATTTCAACATTCATCCTGAATTACCTGCCAATCCCAAGTAGCATTTGACGTCACCACACTACGCAAATGACGTCATATACGTATGACGTCTGGGATATTATGGGCTTCTTTTCAAACTAAGGCTAAATATTTTTTAAGTACGAGATTCACAAAAGTCCATTTATATATGTAGCTTAAAGGCTAAAATCGCGTACACTCTATAGTACTTCCTACGACCGAGGCACCTAACCATTTCCACGTAACCGGCTTCGTAATAAGTGTGTTCTCTGACACTTTTTCACTTTATTATATAGATAGTTAATTAGTTATATAAATGCATCTTATACTATGCATTTCAGGGACCCTCCCTACCACCATCTTATATCTTATAGATTTGGATCTTCGAAATTTCATCCACTGTATTTTCGACTTTATTACAAATACTTAAAGTCTAAATTACAATGGACGAATTTTTGACGTAAGCTTATAATAACAATCAAGAATCGTTTGTTTTGGTACGAATAACACTTTTATAGAGTCGAAGATAGGATCCCTGTGTAGCCAAAAGCGACCTAATCATAAAATTTATCATAATCATAATTTTTTCGTTTGATCTAAGTAGCCCATATTTATAAACACTACTCACACTTGATATGCTCTCATGTCTTTCGCTTTGCAGCGCAATGAACTAGACAGCAAATATAAATATCGACAATAATGACACTAAGGGTATGTTCCATTATATGTATACTGATAGCACTGGTCCAGTGCTCGCAGTGACGAGAAATTCGTTCCGATGGTTCCGATATAATTTTCAGTATATTGCCGCAGTATCCACAGTAGATGTTATGACGTCATAATCGTCTCCATTTTTGTACTGTGAGCAGGCCTGGAGCGTTCGAGGTTAGGTGCTCGCTCTCAGTGGTTTAATCACGTGATCAACCTCGGGCCAAAGATTGGTCAACCCGCGTCGGTCGGTTGACATGAGTGGTCGACAGCATGACGTGACAATGACATGAATAACAGTATACCGGACTGCGTTTCATTTTAAACATTAACCAGTATAGCGAACTATATGTATAGGAATAACTTCGCAGTATATCAAATTGACGTCATACCTTAGTGCTCCCAGTGCATATCGGAACTTACCCTAAAATTTAACGATAATACAGTATATTTACTCTGAGATAATACTTTATATTATGTATGTTGAATTCCTAACAGAACCACGTCTTGACAGGCGGCTGACCGTCCGCTGTCACCTGCTGTCAAATCCCGCCAACTACACCCGTCACGCCATACTTTGACAGCTCCGGCACGTCAATGTCATCCAGATCGGCGCTCAGAAAACCCGCGCCATTCGTATTCAAATCCGCGTCGAGTGGAACGTAATCGTCCGTTCCGTCGGCGAGGTCGACGATTGGCGCTTTCGAAATAAGAACGCTCGGGTGTTCGAACTCCGAACGGGCGATGTTCGCCTCGTTCAGCAGCTTCAGCGATTCCTCAAGCGCTAGATGCGTGCGGTTGTGCTCCGGTGTGTGGCCGCTTGTTGAGGGCGAAGCGCGGTCTGTGGTGGACTTGCGCTGGTGCAAGGAGTTTGTGTTCGAGCCCATGTACGGGGGAGGTTGGGGTCTGTTGTAGCTGCCGGCTAGGTTCGTTGTGGATTTCGGACTGTACGGTCGGACGAGACTGTTGTTCGGACTGGAATAATAATAACGATACTTGTTATTTTTAGTACAAATATACAGGGTAGATATATAGTTAAAGGGGAGACGGTCAAATGTAAAAAAAAACCGTGAGAGATGGCGCGTGGTCTGTAAGAGTTCGTGCTTTAATTTCGATCGGAATTTTTAATTAAATAACGCTCTGTCTATTATCTCTATGATATTTACCTGACTCCTAAACTCTTGCTACTGTTGTTGTCAGCTATTTGCGTCTGTTCAGTGTTACCAGTACCGTATCGACATAGTTCAACGTTTCCAGTTTTATTTGCTCTGAAAAATTAAAAAAATAAACCAAAGTCACTTTTAAGGAATAAACAACAATATTATAATTGATTTGCGATTAATTTGTTAAAACAACACAAACCTCCAATTTCTGTAATCTATACAAATGTGAAATATATTCTCAAGGAAATATTCAGATTCGGGGTCACGTCTGAAAATATAAAAACAAAACACAAACGAAAATTATAAAAACACAAAGAAAAAAAAACAATGAAATAAAAATATTAATAAATAACTAATTAAGTAGGTACCTATTAAAAAAGTAATCAAAGCCATAGATTTTATTAAACACTAGCAGTTTCTGCTCTTAGTTTAACCCACGTCAACTTTGAATTTTCCTCGGGAACTAAAAACTATCTTATGTTACTCAGGGATACTGTAGCTTCCTTTCAGTAAAATATTTTTTCAATCAGTTTAGTGGAACTCTACAAAACAAGCAAACATTTCTTTGCTTCGCTTAAATTAGCTGCTAACCTAACCTGTGGCTATATACCTACGCATTTAAGCCTTTCTCTCCCTTAGGTGTTACTACCTTCTTAGGATTTCCAAGAAACCTTTTCGAATCTAAGTTCACGTCTTCATCGTATACCAAAAATTTGAAGCCTTGAGTTAAACAAGATTTCATTGAATCAGGGCACATCTTTTTTAGTTATATCTAGTATAGTATTATATTAGATATCTATGGTTATATCGACATTTTATTCATTGAAATTTCGACCTTACACATCGCAGGTACTTAAAGTTAAAATTCCAAAAACAAACCCAGAAATAATTAAATATGCATTAACAAAATGTAGTAAGAACAATAACAAAATGGCGACCAGCATAAGTTAAGTTAGGGACCGGCGAAAGTCCATAAAGAAGATAAACACAAGAAAAAAGATGGAAGACTCGACTCACACTGCAGCATAGTGGAAGCACAGCGCGGCGGTCAAGGCCGCGACGGCCAGCAGCAGCAGCACCAGCGGGCCCGCCACCGCCGCCGCCAGCTGCCGGCCGTAGCTCCTCGAGGGCAGCTCCTTCCTGCTGGGGGCGCTCCAGGAGGCCCGCGCGGGGAGCGCTCGCGAGGACTTCGCCTCCCTACTCGTGTTGGGGATCTCTGTCAGGTACTCCAGCAGCTCCGTGCTGCGCTCTTTGTATATCGTGTTGTACTGGAACGTAGTGACTTTGATTATTATTTACGCGAGGACTATTAAAAGAACAGCCAACCTAGTCAAATTGATAATCTATAGGAAATCGTTAACGCATAGAAAACTAAGGAACGACATCACGTCACGTCACATGGTCAGCCAATCAAAACCCTAGTTTTCAAGTGGTCACGCAAAACTAGAGTTTTGATTGGGTCAACAAGTGACATGATGATTCGTTGCATACTTAAGTTTTCTATTCTTTAACGATTGTAGAATGTCAACTCGGCTAACCACGCAGTTCAGTTTTGCGTGACTAGGTACGTCATGACATTAGTTTCCGTGTTCCGTGTGTTAACAATAAAATTGCAGATTGTTAACTTAGCTAAGGGGCAGAGATTAAAAACCCTTCGGTCTTTTGTGAAACTGGTTTTACATATTATAATTGTCTGGTTGTACCTATGTACCTATTGTACACGCCGGATGGCATTGCAGTGTGATAAAGTTTAAGGTTTACTATTGTAACTTGCTGTTCCCCGCGGTTTCACCCGCGGTAATTCCGGAGTTCCCGCGGGAATTCCGGATTACAATATAGATTATGAGCATATTATGTGTTGTTCTAATGTATAAGCTATACCATAATTATAAAGTTTCATTAAAATCCATTCAATACTTTTCGTCTGAAAGAGTAACAAACATCCATACATACAAACTAGACTATAAATCTAGAGCAAAAGTAAAGGAGTGGGGATTTCAATCGCTTGTATAGTAGAGTCACGGATGTGGTGCACGAACCAGTTCGAAGCTGCACCAGTCGAGGGTGAAGCCGGCGTCCCTGAACAGCCGCTCGACGGTGGTCCGCTTGAACTCCCTGGGGCAGCTGGGCAGCCGCGACAGCGGGCGAACCTCCTCGCGCAGCCTCTGCAGCTCCTCGGAGAAGGGCGCCGAGCTGCCTAGTCGAACCACTAGCCTGTATATACGTAATAATACACTTCATAACACACGTATCTTCCTGATGCCACACTTTAGCTTCGTATCCACTAGAGGCAACCTCAGGCCGAGCATACTCGAACGAGGCAATCGGGGGCGAATCGAGAGGCAAATGAAGCTGAGGGCAGAGGCACGTGGCGGATCAAGGTGAAACGAGTCAAAAAAGTCAACGCGGGTCGAGGCAGGCGTCTATCCCATAGGCTGCTTCTAATGGATACGAAGCTTGCTTCTAATCTCTAAAAATTCTACAATAGTGACGAACCCTTCTCCATCGCTGGGCTTCAGAGGCAGCCTCGCCCCCAGGTCGATGGCTGACGCCAGGAAAGTCGTGTAAAGATCACCAGCGCTCTCCGGCCACAGTTTGGATTTGAGTATCTCCTTGAGGCTTGTCATTCTGCCAAGTGTACAAAATATTTAATCACAACTTAATTTTACGTTTAGAAAACTAAACAACGCAAACTATTTGGATAGGTTTTCCACTTTCATTTGCGGAATTTCTTGCGGAAGGATCATAGTATATACTGTAACTATTATAATATAATATTTGAACACAGTACCTATAGGTACCCTGAAATAATATAAAAAGCATCAAAGTTGGGTCACCCCTGAGCTACAGTTTATCAATAAAATTACCTAATTAATGTTGAATTGGTAACTACGTGATGTGCAAGGGAATTTTAGGACTACCTACTCAGACTCACGACACTAAATACCAGCGAACAGCGAGCGGGGCGGGGAGTGTCGCCTATGCGCTTATTACCTTTGCAATTTCAGGGCACCAATTTAGGGCTCTAAATCGGATACAATAGTGTGATTACTCGCTCTCTCTCTCTCACACTCACCGACCCTAAATTGTATCCGATTCAGAGCACTAAATTGGTGTCCTGAAATTGCAAGGTGTTATAAGCGCTTTTGTAATAGTTTGTATTCTTTGAAATAATGTATTAAATACTTGTGCTCGTCGAGCAGATCCTCGACATTCAGGTTGTCCACTTTCAGCTCTACCTCGTGTCGCGCCATCCTCTCTTTGGGCGACACTCTCAAGTTCAACAGCACCCGGCGGGTTTCATAGTCTTGTCGGTTCAGACCTATCACCTCCAACTGCAATAGCATGGAATTTCGACGATTATAACTTTGTAGCTCAATGGTTGGTGCGTGGTCACACGGTGGAAGACGTGGATTCAAATCCCAACAATGATCTTGACAGCTTGAGCTTGAAGGGAATCCATAGCATCCAGTCACAGACAGGGGCGGATCCAGGATTTGGTTGAGGGGGAGGCAATTTGGTTGCACCATGAAATTTTTTGAATTGACAGGATAGACAAAAAAGTCCATTAATAAAATTTAAGTGCTTCATATTGAGAGCATCTGAATTGAGCTTATGTATGTATTATATTATCTGTGTGTATGTTTCGCGATTTTTTAACCGACTTCCAAAAAGGAGGAGGTTACGCATTCGGTTGTTTTTTTTTTTATATTACTCGAAGCTAGGGTTGGAACGATTTCGAAAATTCATTTTTTGTTTGAAAGCGTATACTCCCAATTAGGTCCTATTGCCACCAAGTGGGATCTGATGATGGGATCTTATGGTTTAAAAATCTTTATTATCCTCAAAAGATCTTGGGGAAATCGTGGGAACTCTTCAAAAATAATAGGCACACCTATAGCGATTTGGGTATATTTTATAGTAAATCGTTCATTTGCTTTCGGAAAGCAAAATTTGAAGAAGTGGAAAGTGGAACTGATCATGAAGACCACAAGTGTTCATCGGAACTACTCAACAATAATACGTATTTCACGGGTTTCGATTGGACCGATTTAGAAAATTGATTTTGTTGTTTGAAAGGGTATGCTCCCAAGTTGGTCCCATTGTCACCAAATCGAGAACCTGATGATGGAATCATGGAGAAATCAAGAGAACTCTTCAAAAATTACAGACACACCTATAGCGATTTTTGTATTTTTTATAGTAAATCGTTTATTTGCTTTTGGAAAGCAAAATTTGAAGAAGTGAAACTGATGATGAAGACCACAGATGGTCATCGGAACTACTCAATAAAAGGTATTTCACGAGTTCCGATTCATTAACTTTAATATGGTTCCTAAATAATTTATGCTCGTCACAATGTATATGGTAAAGTGGAACTGATGATGACGTACCAGGAGAACTCCTCAACAATCAACGTCCCTGTCGTCCCGTCGGTAAAAGCAGTATTTTGTAAAAGGCGATGAGCAATTGACATTAGGCTATTGTAACTTAGATAAATTTACAAACGGACTCACTTGAAAGCAAGAAATAAACAAAATTTTAACAAAAAAATTAAAACCGACTTCCAACAACACAAAACTAAAAAGCTAAAAATAACAAAATATCGATTTTATCCAACAGACAAAAATACACGTAAGTTTATTTTTGGTAGTTATTACCAGTAGTTATTATACCAGTACCAGTAGTTATTATTGGTTTATTCTACCACTTGACTACTATTATTATTTGAAGTCGGTGACAAGCCAAATATGGCGTAGGTACATGGGCTAAGTCCAGTCCCGCCACGAGTTCGTTGTGAGCTGAACAACCCAAGTGGGTAGACGTAAGCGGGCTTGGCACCGAATTTAAATCAAAAAGTGGTAGCACAAACCAACAATAGTATTACATGTATTTTTGTCTGATGGATTAAGTCGGTATTTTGTTATTTTTAGCTTTTTAGTTTTATGTTTTTCATATTTAAAAAAAATGTGGTGTCGAAAACGATAGAGCTTAGGTAGGTATAGCGGTTTTTGAGTACGATTCTCTGTAAAATCAAAGTTTTTTTAGTATTTCATTATTTTCAACTTGTACTTTCATGCATAAAATAATCTACATGGAAGCTACAACAGATAAAAGTAAAAAATGAAAAATTTACGTTCCAGCGAATCTGACCTGAATTAACAACTTTAAATTAAAATTTTGTAGGTTTGTATCTATAAAGTGATAGGAAAATAATGGGAAGTGTTATGGTTAATAGCGATTTTTTTACTAAACTGAGAAAAAATACCATCAGAGGTGCACATGTGATGTGATAAAAACGTGTTTCGTGATCAGAAGAACAAAGAACTACCTAACTACCTGACGTAGCTTCACGACCGACATAAAGCAATCTGAAACTTTCTTTGAAGTAAGTCGGTGATTTGGGATCCCTCAGCACTTTAAAGATGGTACAAAGAATATGTGTAGTGCGCCTGGCGAATATGTAAAGCACACACATTTTGCAGCCGCTCCAACTTATCGCGTTACTATGTCTAGTTGTTGTATACGTATGCTGTAAATCTTTGTGTTGTGTCAAATAAAGTTTTTTCAATTTCAATTACTCTTCTGTCAGATTCATACAGCACACATCGGCGGAAACAAAAAGGAGAAGGTTACTCCTTGGATTAGTAAAATGAGGAGAAAATTTGGGAAATAACGCAGAAAACTCAGAGAAGTGAATAATTTTCGTCCATATGACGAGATACGGAAAAATAGGTACTATTGAAACAAAAAGATGTTTTTGACCATAGAAGATTTTCAAATTTACAGTCAACAGAAGAAAAATTTGATAAATTTTGGAAATTTGCCCAAAATTTTTTCCAAATCCGAATTCATCGCGCACCGCACGTGATAAAAGTCGCCGACTATTTTTTGAGCACAGAGGTACAATATGACGGGGAATAAAAATCGAAATTCTATTAATTCCATTTAGTTCGTCAGTTACATATAACATAATATAAATAAATAATATGGATAGATTTGCTTTGAACGTGGAAAAAGTAGAAGAGTTAGGTACCAACTAGTTTTGGGAAGTGAAATCACAATAGCTTACTTCCAAGTCTCAAGGATGTTGAATGAAGTTAAAGAAAAGGGATAGAGAAACTACATATACAGTGGTGGTCATATAATTAAGAACGATTTATATGTAGACCTCATATTGAAATTAAAATGTTCATAACAAAGATTTCACTCCTTCCTGGAAAATAATGAATATACCATTAGTTTCAACGTTTACAAGGCTAACAAAATCTGTAATAAAAACAGGAAATAATATTTAATTTACCAGTTAATTCGTTGACAATTAAATATTGGTAACATCGCAGTAGCTCGGAGGCTGGACAAATAATTAAGAACGAAACATTTAAAAAAAAAATATTAAAGATAATTTAAGAATTTAGGTATGGCTTCAATTGATTTAATTTGACAACGGTTATTCAATAAAATAAAACAGGAAAAATTGTTATAAGGGGGCGTAAATTAATATTCTGTACCATTTCCTTAACTGCAGATAACTGCATAACAACGGCGCATCATGGATGTTATTAACTACTTACAGGTTTTAATTTAAAAAGTGTTTTGAAGGTTATTTATCTTACCAGAACGTTTGTTTGATATCTTTTTTTTATTGACACCAAATATGTTCAATTGGATTAAGACTTAGACTGTTTAGTGGCCAATCAAACACTTTTACCACTTGCCTGTCAAGGTAGTTTTTAGAAGTGGATGGTAGTGGTCTGAGTGAGTAAGCTGTGTTTTGGATCATTATCATGCTGAAATGTCTTTATTACCGAAAGATAAAATCATTTGCGTATGGCAACATACATTTTTCGAGTATTTGTTTGTATTAGTATTGGTCCATGTTGCCTTTTACCAGCCTAGTAAGTCCTACGTCATAACTAGAAAAACAACCCCAAATTTTTATGTTTTCACTGTCATTGTCCACCATCCATTTAGTGTATTTGGGGTCGAATGTCTTATTCGCAGGTCGGCGTACATACCTACTGCTTACCATCAGAGCATACTTTTTTATCTTTGTTTAATTCGAAAAAAGTATGTAGGTACCTAATTCTATTGCGACTATGTCCAAATTCCATAGGTACTTCCTTCCAAACGCTAGTCGGGTCTGCCCTCAGAAGAATAACTCTGCCTATGGCGTAATGTCAACATGGGTACGTTCCTTGTTTCTCTGTCAAAAAACTGTGCCTCCACAAAATGCCTTCAAACAGTGCCCCAGTGACTGTCATCGAAAACTTCATTTTTGATCTCATTAGAACCTTTAAACTGGCCCCGCTTAGCGAGGTGAACTATTCTTAAACGTTTCTGGGAGACGTTTTTCTAACTTTAGATTTGCGCGGAATATTCGGAGTGGTCTGATGTGTATAAAAATGCTTCACAGCTTGGTAAACCATCGTTTTTGAACAAGATAAATGATCTGCAATTTTTTAGTATGATCGATTATGACCACGCAGCTTTATTATTATTTCTCTAGTAGCCGAGACGCTAGATTTCTTTTTTTCGATAAAAAATTACCTTAAAACTATTAAAAACCAATAATGGCATAAACACACTATAAAATAATAATGAAGAGCATTTTAAGAAATAATTTCATTTTATTTTTATTTTATTTTATTCACAAAATTAATTTAAAAAAAAGCAATACTATAATCGTTCTTAATTATTTGTCCAGCCTCCGAGCTGCTGCGATGTTACCAATATTTTATTGTCAACGAATTAACCGGTAAACTAAATATTATTTCCTGCTTTTATGACAGATTATGTTAGCCTTGTAAACGTTGAAGCTAGTGGTATATTCATTATTTTTCAGCAAGGAGGTAAATCTTTTTTATGAACATTTCAATTTCAATTTAAGGTCTACATATAAATCGTTCTTAATTATATGACCACCACTGTATAAGGATAATTGTAAAAACATATATACAGCCAAACACAGAAACTTCTCCTTTTAAATGAGAAATCCCATCAAAAACATAAATGTGAAAATGGAAGCCAAAGTTCAGTATTAAGCTTAAGCTTAGTTGTCGACTTCGCCGACAAAAGAATTGATATCTAAATAGGTGCCAAGTTCTGTAGATAATCCTGAAATATATTCAAAGGAGCATAGAACTTGGCTAGTTTTCACACACCAGTTATCTTATATTTGGCTAAAAACTATAGTATAAATATTTTTGATATTGGCTTGTTTTTACCAGCAAACTAAATATTGAAGGGGTGAGATCTATTGACCTTACTGTATAAAAACAGTAATTTGCTCATAATAGTATAAAAAAGATACATAATTTGACTAGCTAAAGATAACTTTAATGTGAAAACTAGCCGAGTTCTATGCTCCTTTGAATATATTTCAGGATTATCTACAGAACTTGGCACCTATTTAGATATCAATTCTTTTGTCGGCGAAGTCGACAACTAAGCTTAAGCTTAATACTGAACTTTGGCTTCCATTTTCACATTTATGTTTTTGATGGGATATCACTACTTTTTGTACAGAAATTACTAGTAGGTATTAGGTACTTGTTCATAATAAAATTAATACCAAGTGGTCTCTGTTAATCTATTGTATTTCAATCTGTTTACGGGGTAGTAAGTATCGACTGAAACTAATATGTTTGGATTTAAAACAAATACCAACTACCTACCAAAGACCATAACACATAAACATATACATAAATATTTAAAGACCATAAAATCCAAAGACCGGCTGTCATCAATTTTGATTGATGATTCTTACATTACAGGCAGAATAAGTAAGGGTTCGTGTAATATTACACACAGTGCTGCTCGCCAGTTGTCAGCTTGAACTCGGCTTAACATGCTACAGCGTGTCTAGATTCAATAGATCAAATAATAAATAAAACAAACACGAATAAAAATAGTTACATTTATAATTAAAACGTATTTTGCTTACATTTAAAGAAAACACCGCATGCAGTAAAATATTTTGGAGACATGACACTACAACTCTTGTCGACAGACACCACCTGTATAAACGATTATATTTTTTTTTCCCCTGATCCTGCATCGCTCCTATCGCGTGACGTACTAACGAGTGAAGAATCAGAGCTTCTATTTGAGAATACGTGATTCATATTGACATGTTTATGTGAAATAGTTTTTGAGTTATGACCGGGTCAAAAGTTACACACGGTGCTGCTCGCCAGTTCTGTTAGCCTGAACTTGGCTTGACACGCTACTGCGTGTCTAGATATATAGGTCACAATATTATTGTATATTAACAGAAATTGATAAATGAATCGGAAAAGAAAAACTTTTTACAGAAATTATTAGTAGGTACTTATTATTCATAATAAAATGGTTTTTGTCAATTTAGTTTATTTTCCTACGTTTCCTACGTTTCCGTGGTATAACTATCTTTTTTGTGTTTTCTGTATTTTCTTGGACGTTTAAAATGTTTGAGTGAATTGCCCATTCAGTATCCGGTTCTTTTTTACGCGTTTTCTGTTTATAGTTAATTTGGCCAAGTCAGGGCGGTATAACGTGCGCAGGCGGTTGTACTCTACAATAGAGCTCTTTTGTGCCTTGATTTGACTTGGATCTAAATTGATAAGAATGTACTCCATCTAAGGTTTTAACTCTGGAAAGTCCAACGTAAATGATTTGGTGTAACGTAAAAGTGTCACCCACCAGTAATTCGATTGTACGACTCATTGTACAATGTAGGTACCTACGTAGTAAATAATTAATATTTAAGACGATCAAGACGAAGACGACACTAAAAGAATACACTAGAAGACCCGGTGAACTTCGTATCATCTACAAGACAACCAAGTGACACTATTTTTAATTTCTAAAATGATAAAAGAGATCGGACTTCACTTCATCAATTCTTTTGCGACAAGTCAAAATCAAAGTCATAGTCAAATCGTTTAATCAAATTTGGCCAATATTGTGTATCTTATTGACGTCAATAAAATTACAGTTATTATGACAGCAGCCAGCACCCATAAAATATCCACCCTTCACAGCTTCCTAGCGCTATGGCTGAAGAGAAAAAGCTGCGCAACAAACTCCAGTAGCACGATACATTACGTCACCATGCGCATAAAGGAGCATATTTAGGACTTAAGCCTCCTAGAAGTCGAAGTAGAATCGCAGCTATTGAAGCATAACTTTGCCTATATCGGCTAAATCTTGCACAGTGTAGGTACATGACTGCAATTATACAGCTGCCTTTTAAATCCATGTTGCCATTCCAAGTGAGAAGAATTGCTGGATTATGCCGTTAATGTAACGAGATTCTTCTGTACTGTCGCAGCCTGAAATTTTTGAGGAGGTCCAAAATTTATTGCACAATAACAGCCAAACACAGAAACTTCTCCTTTTAAATGAGAAATATACCATACGGCACGTAGTTTCAAAACAGAAAATTTGTTTTAACGAGAAAGAATTGTCTGTCTACCCAATGGTTAACTGGTAGAGAATGCCGCAAGGCATTAAGTTCGCCATTTGTACACACTGTGCAATAAAGAATAAATAAATAAATAAATAAATAAATAATAGATACAAACTTCCATAGGGGTTCGTTACGAACTAATAATTTATAGAGTTTTAAAAATGAATATTTGTTCGTTCATTCAGGTTCATTCGTATATTTCTATTCAAATTACGATGAAACTTTGGTGAAAAGCCACAACCTTGCGAAGATTTTTCTAAGGTCTAATTAAAGTAGGTACCTATTTAGGTCTTCAGGGGGGGGCAATTGCCCCCAGTGCCCCCCCCCTGGATCCGCCCCTGGTCACAGAGAAAATAATATTTATATTAACTAGAGAGGTCGCGTAGGCAGGGCAAGCGTGCCACGGTTGCAAAGGAAGTTAGAGCGACAATTTTTTCCCCAATATTTTCAAAACTAGAAAATAGCGATGATTATAAAAATGTAACCATGGCGTTTTCTATATTTCGTTCTGATAATAATGAAGGTTTTATGCGTGATGAATAGTTTTGTGTAAATACACTTGCTTTCATACTAAACTAAGTTGATGCCTTTTCTATTTGTTCTGTGGATCTGTCGTGGCCATATTAAATGATTCGCCACATCTTGAAGTATGAAAGCAAAATATGCTCGCTCAGCTCGCGTTACTTGGTCGGCAGTGGAAACCTAATGGTCTAACTTAACGTAGAATGATGCTGTAGTGGTAATATGATGCGGTCGGCCGTTTCATGAAAAGTCCAATTCCTCGATCTGGCCACGACATATCCAACAACTCGTTGAGTAGAAAAAAAAAACGAACAAAAACAAACAAAAATCGGTAAGCATTACGGTGATTGGCGACTTGGTGGCGCGCGGTGGCGTTCCAAATATGAACCCGGAGTGATGGCGCCCGCTGTAGATGTACCGCAGCCACGGCGGCAGCTCGGGCTTGCCCAGCAACGACGCATGGAAGCGGTATTGTTGGTCGAACTCTTTATAGGAAACAATAATAACATTTCACAACACACAGATCCACTTGATAACACACTAAGCTATAAAGCTTGTGTCATGGAAACCGACCAGCACGTGGTATGTCCCTACTCCATACTATTTCTACTAATCCCTACTAATATTATAAATGCAAAAGTAGGCACCTCTCTCTGTCTGTCTGTCTGTTACGCTTTCACGCCTTAACGGCTCAACCGATCGTCATGAAATTTTGCATACACGGTGTCAGGGGTTCAGAGAAGGACATAGGGTACTTTTTATCCCGGAATTCCCACGGCAACTCTAATACCTATTAGCGCCAGTGAAATCTAATGAAATTTTTCATACACAACTCTGAAATTAATGCGGGTGAAACTGCGGGGAACAGCTAGCTACATAGTTATTATATATTTTACTATAGAATAGGTAAAAACATGCTCACATTGGAAAACAGGACCCGGTGTTCTTCACACAAAGTCCACCCCCACCGGGAATCGAACCCGGAAACTGAACCTGTGTTTTTTTATGCGAGGTGAGAATTGAGTAGGCACTGAACACCTTCAATAAGCCACCCTGTTTACTTGGCACTGGCTAAATACAAAAGGTACGCTGCACGTCGACTATTAAAAAAAAGTAGATAGTTTAAATCACGAACCTTGATAAGTCCAGTTGAATAGATTCGGGCTGATCGGTATTGAAAACATTTCCGTTTCCACCGCCTTGTGATTGTGCGCTAGCGCCGCGGCAAACAGCAGCGCCAAAATATTAAAGAACATTTTTCCCACCATTTTGATCTAAATTGAAATGTAATATGGTAGGTAAGTATGAAATTTATATTTTTATTAATGTTGGACTAATGAAATAGTTAGGTAGGTAGTTAGGTACACCAAACACCGATTAACGAATATTTATTAGTGAAACAAAAAGTTTTAAGAATTCCATAGTTCTACTTGCAAAACATTACACGATATCTACGTGGCACTTCTACCTAATATCAGTCGGCATATTATCATCCTATCGTATTAGCACAAGGCAAGACGAAGTTGGCGCCTTTTTATGAACTTGTGAACTATTGCCCCCTTAGCCACGTTGACAATCTACAATCGTTAGGTTAGAAAGTTAAGGAACGTATCATCGCATGTCACGTGGTCATGAAAAATTGAACTTTTGAATGAACAATTAGCTTGGCTGAGGGGGGCAGTTCTCCAACAGTAGAAAAATCGAAACTAGACATGGTTGGTGATTGTTAACGGCAAACAACACTGCTGTTCGGTTGTTATCCCAACTAAGAAGTCGAGATAAAGTCCTGCCAAGTGCTACAACATACAACCATTAACAAATAAGGCTGGGAGAGGAGCACGGGTTGGGGAGGTCGATGCGCATTTGTAAGGGGCCCCTTAAACCCACACCGGGTAGCAAGTCCCAGGCACCTACAGGTTAATACACCTCAATTGTGTCTACAGTAATATTATTTTTATAAATCTAAGGAATAATATAAGTAGGTAGGTAGTTAAGTGTGAGTAGATTGGTACTTACCTATACGGAAAAGATTATTGTTTCAGTCAACTTCTCACCTCAGATTCAGCATGAATAGAAACAATATATCGATTCATCTATCTCGGAAGAATAGGTATGCTATCTATAGGTATGTATCTATTTATATTGTACAAACATATCTACGGAACCACCCACACAAACATATTTTTCTCGCACATGTGCAGTAAGAGCCTTAGGTACAGAGAAGCATTGAAACATTTTAACATGTTAGTACCCATTTAATTAAAAAAAGAAAAAAACTACAAGTACCTAAATAATTCTTAACCGCAACAATACAAAGTTCCTGGGAAATTAAAGCATACCTACAAGCACCGTGTTGAAACCTCGCAAAGCGCTCTTATAAATAAAAATATTATTTTATTAATAGATAGCCTCTAAGCGAAGTGCGTGAAGAGCAACCAATGAATAAAATTAGAAAAAATACTCACGTATTTATTGTGTTCCAAGTTGTTTCCTCATTTGCATTAATATTTACCGTAACGATAAAAATAAGTGAGTTCGTCCCTGAAAAAATAGGGCGTGACGTAAATCGAAGTGAAAAGACGTTGAACAGACGTCATTGGTTGTTCATAATAACCAACCAAAACGGAAAGGCCTTTTCGCAAGCAAACAACGTTCCGTTTCATGAAGATTATTAAAAACTAATAAGTTGGTTTATTGTGTATATTATCATTATTAGAAAATAAAAACTATATCCATTGATTAATATTATTAAAAAGAAACTTACTTTTGTGTATCATGAACTAATATTTACATTATAAATACAATATGAAAGTTGTTTGCTAAAAATACTCGTTTTGAACAGTGTTAGGAAAACGATTTGTGTGGGCGTGCAAAATGTCAGTTCAGAAATGTCAAACGCACCTTCATTTGTAAATGTCAAAGCGCGAGAAGGGCTGGGGCGATTTTTAAATAAGAATAACACGAAAAACACAACAGAAAACCTAATTTATAAAACAAACAGAATAAATATTAACATAGCGATGTTATCAGTGTCGCGTAGAGAGTTGGCGTGGGCGCGCCAAACGCGGGAATTATCGTAACAAGATTGTTGTTACAACAAAATAGACCTCGCGCGTTTGTGCAGATTGTTTTTGCATGAAAATAGTTTTTTTTAATCATGTTAAAATTTAAAAAAATGGGCTCGGATAAAGTGCCGTTGTTGCTCGTCACAGCGAACGTCGGATCTATTTTTGAAGATGTAAGTTACCCGTAAACTTGTGCAAATAACAAAAAGTTGTGTACCGCCTACAAATTGTATAGCTATTAACAGTTAGATAATCAATAACAATAGGCCTTAATTATACAATTTTGAAAGCTTCTACATATTTAAATTAACCACTGTCGAATTAAACATTGCAAATGGTTTTGCTAGCTTTTTGGATTTCAAAGTGCCGAGTAATCAAGTTTCTTATAGTTTCTTGAAAAAAATTCTCAAGTATTGATTTTAAATGACTTAAACCAATGTCAACTAACTATAAAGAGTTTTAATGAACACAACAATACTAAACTCACTTAGTTTGGTTGATATGATGCTTCTGAAATATAAACCTACCCACATTTTATTTGTTTATTTTAATTATTATAATAAAAACATTATTTACAGCCCTCAGTGATGCTGCCGATATGGACATCAGAGTTCCTGCAAGCCGTATCACGTATGGACCCTAAGTTTATAGCATTACATTTGCAAGAAGTTGGTGGAAAAACCTATGAAAAATCAATGCAGTATGTAGAAGAATTTGTACAACGCCTCTGTGACTGTCCAGAGTTGCGGCTTTATGACAAAATTAGAATATATCTGGATGAAGACTTCAGTTCACCGGAGAAGTTCACTGTAAGTTTTGAATTTGACAATAATAACAACAACAATAAAAACATACTTGTGTACCTGGGTCTAAATTTTAAATAAAAATGCAAAAAAATAAATTAAAATGTTTTACCAGAAAACAGTACCTAACAACGTAAAAGATTTATTTGTTTGTATATTATACTCGGTAAATGAATCCTTATGAATCCTTATTATAAATGCGAAAGTGAGTTTGTTTGTATGTTTTTTACAAGGACATACAGTACTTTTTACCCCAGAATTCCCACGGTAACTCTAAAATTACCGTAGATGAAACTGTGTGAAACAGCTAGTAAATAAATAAAAAAAATTGTTGAGATCTGGTGATTTAATTTGGTTATACAAACAATTTGAATTAAAAAAAAGTGGTAGGATATGATGTAGATGAAATGAGCATGTTGACAAATTTTTTTTTAGTCCGTGTTGTAGATTATTAAAAAATATCGGACACATATTTTTTATTTTTTTACGTAATCAAAAAATAACGGCGATATATTGAGTTGAAATTTCGCGTGACGTCACTATTCTGACAGTTTGTATGGCGGTTTTAGCGGTTAGTGACGTCACGATCCCCTCACCCTAAACTTTAATGCGCTTTATCTCTGTATATTTTAATTTATTTGAAAAAGCAAAAAATACGTGTCTATTGTTTTTTTTATTTCCTAACTGACGGACTAATTAGAATTTTGATTTTCAATAGTAGTCCACATCTCCATTATACTTATTTCATATAAACATTGATTGATAAGAGTATACAGTGAAACTTAATATTTTGATAAATTTCTGGAGTTAAATAATAATCATAATTGTTGTTGAACATTATCTCTAAGCACCACCTGATTGTAAACTAAACAGATGGGTACCAGACAACTGATATAGTAATTACATCTTTTTTGTAGCTACATAGACAATTTAGATCTATGATTGAGTAGTTAAAGTGTGAAATCATAACAAACTAACAGACTTATATTCACATTTATAATACTTATTAGTTAGGCTGGTGACTACTATACAACACAACACTTATATACAAAATATATGTGAAGTTTGTAAGCCTGGGAATTGTATCTACATATTTTCCAATTCAATAAAACCCATATAAACACTAATGGCGAATAACACAGATACTGGCATTCCCCAAAATAATGAGAACATGCTCAAAATGTAGAATGATAACTCATGTTTACACATTGAATAAAGAGAAGGTACCTATACTAATAAAATGCAAACACATTTGAATTGTTTGTAAATACAATATACAGACATAGAGAAAACAATAAGTGGATTTGGTTAATGCACAAGGAGTCTAACTATCTCACTCAGAGTCGACTTTAATGAGTTAAGTTTCTATTTTAAGGAAACTTAATAGCTTCACCTAAAATTTAATTTGTAAAACACCATTAATTTGACTTTTATCAAATATTTATAATACATTAGTTTCGCCTACTGTGTATCTTTTTTATTACCTACACAGAGCAAATAAATTAATTAGAAAGGACATGCAGGCGGAGCAGGCGCGCTGCCGTTGCAAGAGAAGTTAGAGCAAAACTTCTTTTGCTGCCATCCCAATAAATTTACCACAATATTCCCAAAGAATTTTTTGAAAACAGTGACTAAGTAAAAAGGTAGTAAAAAGTAAAAGGTTGTTTTTACTATACAAAAAGTAAAAAGTAATCCGTGGCAAGTGTTTTGGTTAGGCAAAACAGGATTTTGGGCTTGTATGGAAGGACCGCCACTGGTGATAAATAGTTTTGTGTACGAAAGTCACCCGGCGGCACTGGTTTTCACCTGTTTTCATACTAAACTAAGTTGATGTCCCTTCTATCTGTTATTTTCTGTTCTGTGTTTTATTAGATACTAGCTGTCCCCTGCGGTTTCATGGTAATTTAAAGTTCCCGTGGGAATTTCGGGATAAAAAGTACCCTGTGTCACCCAGGACTACTGTAGCTTCCTAAAAGTGAAAGAATTTTCAAAATCGGTTCAGTAGATCCCAGTGGCGAAGGGTGAAATATTGAGAGGGGGAAGCCGGAAATCTACTTTAATTTCAACTTATTAAACTATTAACTGTTCCCCGCGGTTTCACCTGCGATAAGTTCGGAGTTCCCGCGGGAATTCCGGTATAAAAAGTCCTTCCTTGTACCCCTGGCAACGTTCTCAATTACGCTAGAGAGAGATGTTGCGTCTGAAGGGAAGCCGGTGGGAATCGGCTTCTATGGTACCTTCGCCACTGGTAGATCCAGAGATTACCCCCTACAACGTCACAAATTCACAAACTCACAACCTTACCTCTTTATAATATATATTAGTAAAGATAGTCGACAAGAGCAGGTAACTATAATATTGTACGCGTAGTAGAGTTGACATTTGGCAACCCTAGGTCGGAGTCGGTCACAATAATCAAACTTAATTTGATGATGCGACTTTAAAATGATGCGTGCGAAATCACTAATTCACAAGATTGTATTCCGTGAAACGTTTTGTTTTTGCTATAAAATATTGCATATAAGTTACAATATACTCATAACTAGCTGTGCCCCTGTTGTGCTGTGTGTTTGCTGTGTTTCGGAATTTTCGCAGGAACTGTTTTTCTTTTTTCTGAAAAAATTAGCCTCCTAGTTACTCATATTATCAGGCATAAGCAATTTTAATGGGCTCTTTCACTTGCAGATCAGTGAAAGTCTCATTAAAATCGGTCTAGCCGTTTCAGAGATTAGCCAGAAAAAACAGAACAGACAGACAGACAAAAATTATACGATTGTTTTTTTTATGTAAGTTCCTACCGTATATACTTTCAAATGCATTTAGTAAAAAGCTGTTAATTTGGAATTACAAACTGTCACTCAATTTTATTTATATGATCTGATTATAAACAATAGTAGCGTATCGTATGTTAGAAATATACATCTATGGTCCTAATCCTATTGTAGGTATACATATAAATATGTTTGTTTTTCTGACTTTGACGTCGCAATGGGAAGAATAGAAATACCTGTCTTTATTTACTCAAAACAATTAGTAGGCACCACACGCTTAACCTAAAATAATTTTAAATAAAATATGTTTTAAAATTTATGATGTATGTATGGAAAATAGTAAGTAATTCCCAAAGACTTGCGAATTGGCGATCTAAAACACGACTATTTTTACGTTGGAAATTGCCTTTCCCCCCGTTAGGTAAGTATACAAAAATACCGCCTCTCCATTTCACTTGTAATTTTCTTTTGCGCCCTTAAACGCTATTAACACTTCACAATTTGTCAGACACCAATCTAGAAAATCGGAAGGTGTAATCGAAGTAGAACAGTTGGTTCCGATTTAGGATCAGTGAATGAAAGAGAGAGCGAGTGATCACACTACATCAAAATGTACCCTAGAGTAGTCGATTTAGGGTACAATTTAGTGTAGTGTGATCACTCGCTCTCTCTCTCTCTCACTCACTGATCCTAAATTGTATCCGATTTAGATTCCCTAAATTGGAAGTAGTGTAAAAAGCCCATTAGGTGCTTACATAAAAAATTGTTTTCAATATTGTTTTTTAAGTTATTCAATAAAGAGCTTCATCTATCTATTTCGCTGTAAAGCTAAGTATTCTTTTCACAAATGTACCATATCAACGCTTTTTTATTCAAAAAATATGGCTATTTTCCTAGCAGGGAACCAATAGGCACCTGAAAAGGTGCCGAATCTATAACTTTTATTCCAGGGGACGAGTAGGTACCATAATTTTTTTTTTTTTTTAATTATTGACCGGTCTTCGGGGGACCAATAGGCACCTGTACAGGGGCCGAATCTACAACTGCTATTCCGTTCCGGGGGACGAATATTAGGGGGCCAATGAGTATCGACCCTTCACCCGCATTATTCTGAATTTCGGGATAAAAAATAGGTAGGTACCCTATATTTTTTTCTGTAGCCCTAAGGCCGTGTGTCGTGTATGAAAAATTTCATGATGACCGTTTGAGTAGTTAAGTCGTGACTTCGTGAAAGTATTACAGACATACTAAGGACACAGATAATGTTAGGATATAAGCCACGCGAGCGGAGTTGCGGGCTACTAGTAAGTTAATCAATATGGCGTGTTAGTATTCATTTCTTGCCGCCGCCGGGTGGTATTTCATCGATTTCCAGCCTGACCTTCTGCGATAGCTTATTTTAATGTCGCAAAGTCAGTTTTACTGCACTATTGCAGTAATGGTTAAATATTACGGTGCGTACAGACTATGTAACATGTCATGGGCCCTCTTCACAATGGACCATGATGGCCCATCAATTAATGATCGTCCATCATGGCCACCATGATCGGGCAACTCTTGATAAGACGTCTAGGTATCGTGGTTCATTGGTAGATGATAATCAATGAAATGGCTTGTATATGTTATTACCGGCATTATCTGAGAAAATAAAGAGCTTACAGATTTTTATAGAGAAGTCTACAGTCTACACTGTACCCGAGACAACTACGTACTGAGTAAGGCCCGCCGCCCATTGTGACTTTGTCGCCGTGACTTTCTGTTACTTATGAAAAATGTACTGAGGTCACCGTATTGTCACGTCACCATAATGAGCGCACTCAGTATAGTTTTCATTGCACTTGACTAAGTGACAGAAAGTCACGGCGACAAAAAGTCACAATGGGCGGCGGGCCTAATCGGCGATTGTGTGGACGGGGTCCATCATTCCTTTGATGTACCGACAGTTTACCAATTGATCACCGCTACTGGCGATGATAAATAGGCGCATAGGCAATCATCATCACATCCAGCCTTCCGCTGCTTTTCTTCTTCTTCTTCAAATCAAATAAATTTTCATAATAATCAATATCCTCGAAGATGTCCAATGTCCATGTTGCCAAAAACTGAAAACAACTTCGATAAATCTATTCTCAAGAGCGGTCTTGACAGGATTCACGTAAACAAAGATCAGATCTTTGTTTGAGTATAGATTAGTACTCAAGCATCGTTCTAGAATAAGGAAATAGGTACTCAGCTGATTGTTGATTGATGAATCTCGTTTCATGTAAGGTTCTAAAATTAAAGCTTTACTTGAAATTAGTTTTATCTAAGTATTTTTTTAAATAAATCGAAATAGCAAAAAATGCGTGTCAATTATTATTTTTTTACTATATCTAACTGACGGACTAAACATATGTTTATACATTGTCATCATGCATGTATGACAAAATTCAATTCCCTACTACAACTATAGGTACATTTTGACGCAGTCAGGTTATAAAGGTAGGTAATATTACAATTTGGTTCAATGGAGCACCGTGTAGGATGGTAGTCGTCAGATAAGAGCCCTAATCTCAACAAGTACTGTAATTTAGGCATTAGGTATTTCATGATAGTGACAAAAATATTAATTGTAATGTTTCAGCTACCGCATTTGTGTTATGGCCTTGTTTTCATCTACGTATTTGGTAGATTTTAAATATTAACACTCAGTAAGTTTCGAGACTAAAATCGCTAAAACAAATGGATTGCCATGAAATTTTGATTCGAAAGTTGGTAGGCAAGGTGCTATTTCGAAACTAATTTCTATCCTGCCATTCTATTAATATTATAGTTTAAGTTTGCGAAGATGTTTTTACCTACTCAGTATAAATCCAGAATTGTCAGCTGTTTTTAATGATATTTGTGAAATTTGTGCAGATGTTATTTTTTTTATGTAAAATAGAATACCTACTCTTTATTGGACACAAATATATCTAATGTTACATTGTGTTTACAAAAAAATAATATAAATTTAGGTATAAGAAAGGCGGTTTCACCCGCGTGAGTTTCGAAATTTTTTCAGGAATTCAAAGTATTATAGCCTAATTTACTCCTTATAACATCAACTAATTAATAGTGAAAGTCCCATCAAAATCGGTCCAACCAGTTCGGAAATTCACCCGCGTGAGTTTCGGAATTCCCGCAGAAACTGGAGTTCTTTTATTTTTCTTCTCCTTACAATAACAAACACAACAAAAAAAGAATTGGCGAAATCAGCCGTTCACGCGTGAAGCCGACACCAAGGGATTTTTTTTCATAAGGCCCCTCCCTTAATGCTTAATATAGATTTGAATATACATAATAGCATAATACATATATCTGCTGTTGACTTTATTCAACAGATTTTGATTATGTTACTATTCCTCTCGCAAGCTACAAGTAAATTAAATTTGACCCAACTCGGTCCCTTCGGTCCTTCTTCACAATGGAACCTCATATCTAATCATCAATTTTGTTGCGTACCTACGCATAGAAATATTCAACAATCATGTCATAAATTGGATCACGTCGAATACAACCTGTGCTTATATAAAGTAATAATATGTATAATATAATAATATATATATGTATGGACGTTATAAAGTTAAAGTTCCTTTAGAATAGAATAAAATTTATTTCTGCACAACACATAAGAATATTAATAAACAAACATAAAAGAAGTACCTAATCTAAACCCAAGTTATCTTGCATGCTCTGCCGAAAGGGACACCAACTCAGCATAAGCTAGGTGCGGGTACACCTAGCGCTGGTTTTCAGTTGGCAGCCCGTTATCGCGCACGAATTTTTTACGAGTAATTTTTAAGTTTTAACTTTGCGAATAAAGAAAATTACGCTTGTTGATAATAACTTCATGTCATGTGTTTCACTTCCGGCGACTTCATTCGCGTCACTTCCGTTGAAACTATAGATGATTTGGATGAAATTTGGCATGCACGTTGTCAGGGGTACAGAGAAGGACATAGGGGAATTCCCGCGGGTACTCCGAAATCACCGCGGGCGAAACCGCGGGGCACAGCTAGTTTATAATATTAGCATAGATAATCTAATAAACTTGACACCTAAAATTCTAACGTTTATTAAAAAAAAAAAACTATGGTTGGGTAGGTACTTATCTGGTTGCGTTATGCGTAATTTTTTTTTAATTCAATTAACGTTGCATTACTACAAAAATATTTGATCTACGTAAGTATATAGGTATTTATTAATGATGATGGCGTTTTTTTATTATTAATTAGGTATACACAGATTTATGTATTGATAAGACACGATTATTGTTGTGTTTTACAAAAATGTGGATGTCGATTGACGTCATTCGGCGGCTTGTTAATTAGGTAGGTGTGCGTTGTTGTTCGAATGGTTTATCATTTTCATATAGTGTTAAACTAATCTTTCTTTACTAACATAATAAAAAGGTATGGGTAGTTTGTAAATTTGTATGTAGTTGATAACCTCTGGAACTGCTGCAGAATTGTATCGTTGACTAGCTGTCCCGCGCGGTTCCATCCGCGATAATTTCGAAATTCTCGCGGAATTGTTCCATACAAACTTTGCAACCCCTACAAAACCCCAAGTTTCAGGTTTCTACGATCAGCAGTTTAGGCTGTGTGTTGATTGTCAGTCAGTCATTCAAGACAATGGATTTTATATGTATAAATTAACCAAAGACATTCTATATAATAAAGGAGGACATCATTGAGATTAACTATATTATTATTATTAGTTCCCGAGTAGTTACGAGTAATTTAGATCTTGGAATAAGAGATATATGTAGGCACTCCATACTATCATCTTGACTTAAGGAGTTCCCGCAGGAATTCCGAAACTGTAGCGGGTCAAACAGCGGAGGACCTGCAGGGCAATTATGTAACTTTTGTAGCTATCGTATTTCAGTTTCAATCAAAGCAATAGCGATTTTGTGATTAATTAGTCATGTTTAGGCAGCTTCAACTTTTAAAGTAGGTAGGCATGCTTATTTTGGTTGATTGCTAGATATTTTAGGTGTCAAAACGTGCATATTGTTATTGCAAAACCGCCCTGTTTTTGATTACAACCGAAAAATGATAGAAACAAAAGTTACATAATAGCCGCTCTGGTATAGGAGGGAACTAGTGAGTATATAAAATTACAAGTCCTGGACCCCGATTCACTATAAACAACGATAACATTTTATCTTTGCCCATAATGCGTGTGCTTCACACAATCCCAAACGCTGTAGATAGCAAAACATCACAAATGACTATTATAAATGGGTCATTTTATATTAATATCCAATGTATCCATAGATATTTTCCTATTTATCATATACTAGGTGTCCCGCGCGGTTTCACCCGCGGTAATTTCGGAGTTCCCGTGGATCGGGATAAAAAGTGCCCTATGTAACTCATGTCAGGGGTACCGTAGCTTCCTAAAGTTAAAGAATTTTCAAAATCGGTTCGGCAGGTCCACAGATTACCTCCTACATCGTCACAAACTCACAAACTTTACCTCTTTATAATATTAGTGTAGATTATGTTGTATAGATTATATAGAAGATAATTAGGACTTTTTATAGCGGGTGGCTTTTTATAGTTGCACACCTTTATGCTTATTAAAAGATAAAACAAAGTGTATAAGGTCGAGTTTTCATTGAACTTTCATTGAAACACGATCCCATTTTGTTGAATTTTGAGTTCTATACAGTATGCGCCAAACTCGTTCGAGTAGACGTTGGGTCATATTCCTCCTCGAAATCCGAGTTCCGTACCTACTCTAGCACCGGTTCTTCAACGTTCATGTTACCCTGTTTCTTTTTATCCGTCTTAAAAAAGTATTGTTTGTATGATTATCTCGCGTTTGGCTGCACCGATTTTGATGCGGTATTCAGCTAAGTATTTGTTACATTCTGGAAAAGGTATTACTATAAAATTTTTATGAATCGGTTTAGTAGTTTTTTTTCAGAATCCTGGAAAAACTTGAGTCACAATACCGATTAACTGACTTAATTTTATTTTTACAAATCTGCCATTAACAAGATTTACCGCATGGCATTGAATACGTGGGCTCCCGTCTAAGAGGCTTATGTCATGCGTCCATGAACAGCGGCGGTTAAATCCTATCAGACATGAGACAAGTGACGGGGACATAGACAACGCTGTGAATGCGTGGGATGTACTTCGTTGACGTTGACGTAGCCATCCAAATATTTATTTACGTAAATGATTGTATTTGCTATATCTATAGCCGTACCTTGCAGTTACACCCGCGTGAACTTTGGTATTCCCTCGGGAACTCTAAAAATATTCCATATGTCAGTAAGGGAGAGGTAAGCTTCTTTCCCATACGTGAAAGGTTATTTAGAATCGGTTCAGTAAAACTTTACCTCTTCTTAATATAAGTGTAGTTAGCTAGCTGTACCCTGCAGTATCGCCTGCGTGAATGTTACCTTAGTTTTCTATAGGTTGGCTAGGTGTGTTTAAAATCTAAGACCACACCGTCAACTTAACATCAGGGCCCTTATTTAAAATGACCATAACGCGCCGCGTCAAGATAAGACGCCGTAAAAACTATCTTTCCCTCGTAATCAAAGAAGTTTTACTCCAAAAAAATACATTTACAATGTTTCTTATGGCATTAAGAATAATAATTTCTAATATTTTGGCATCTAGAACGTTTGAAAATGCGTTTTTGGGACGCGCGTTATGGGCAAGGAATGTTGTTGGTCATAATGAATAAGGGCCCAGGTGAGCCGTGGTCAAAAACCCTTAGCTTGTTGACTATATGATAAAAAAAAGAACAAGTTGACGCGTCGACATTGATTTGATCAGTTTCACATCTCCCCGTTACCCCGTCTCCAGGCGTTAGGCAACATGTACTTCGCCCACTCGTCGCTCGCCGACCTCAAGATGTGGGACTTCGAGCTCCGCGCGTACGTCGACGTCCTGGGAAAGGAAGTGTACAGCGGGAACATAGAGAAAGCCACCACCAAAGAGAAAGCGAAGTTCCCACAGCATTTCTTCCCGGAGGTGAGTTGAGTTTTGACTGAACTGTCTTTTCTGCAGCTCACAATGTATTCGACTGATACTTTTATTTATTTATTTATTTTTAATCCTTTATTGCACATAAAATAACAATGTTACAGTACCTAAAGAAAAAGGGGAAAGCAAATGGCGGTCTTATCGCATAGTTGCGATACTTCCATAAATTATATAAATGTTTTTGGTATTATTATGGGCATAAAAACTTTAGTGTGGTCTCTGTAACTTAATTTGTTTTTTTTATTGTATTAGTAAATGTTTATTTATTTATGTATTGCACACCCATGCCTTTACTTTGCTCTTCTTTTAATACTAGTTTCATAAATTGCAAGCAGACATACTCTATGTGTATGTGAGAGATTGGTCCTTATAACACAGGAAATTCTTATTTAGGGACTATAGTGCATAGTAAATTTTATGATTTTACTTTTCTAGACATCTAGACATATAAATAAAATTGATGTGTCTGTTTTAATTCCAAATTAACAAACAGGTTTTCACTAAATGCATATGATAGTATATACGGAGGAGCTGACAGAAACGTGTAATTTTTTTTTTCTCTACTCGCCAGTGCAAGTGGTCGCGCAAAGGCTTCCTGCGCACTCGCTGGATGATCCGCGGCACCGCCATCGAGTTCGTCAACATACACCTCTTCCACGACGCCTCCAACCTGCTCGCCATGGAACCCTTCCCCTCTGTTGGTATACTTTTATAATATTATCCTCGTATAGGTTTAGGGAAAGTGTTTGTTTAAATTTTTTTTTATTGAGCAACGAATTATTATTAAGCTGTGATGTTTTTAAAGGCACACGCCGTTCGTACCACCTACAATTTGTACGGCCGTGTACTGCCGCAGTCGGTTGGCCTACCTACACCTACCTATATTGTGTGCCCTACCCTCGCGGCAGGTGTACTGCCGCAATCGGTGGCCGCGCCCTGCCTTGTACTACCCGCACCTATCTATATTGTGTGCCCTACCCTCGCGGCAGGTGTACTGCCGCAGTCGGTGGCCGCGCCCTGCCTTGTACTACCCGCACCTATCTATATTGTGTGCCCTACCCTCGCGGTAGGTGTACTGCCGCAGTCGGTGGCCGCGCCCTGCCTTGTACTACCCGCACCTATCTATATTGTGTGCCCTACCCTCGCGGCAGGTGTACTGCCGCAGTCGGTGGCCGCGCCCTGCCTTGTACTACCCGCACCTATCTACATTGTGTGCGCTACCCTCGCGGCAGGTGTACTGCCGCAGTCGGTGGCCGCGCCCTGCCTTGTACTACCCGCACCTACCTATATTGTGTGCGCTACCCTCGCGGCAGGTGTACTGCCGCAGTCGGTGGCCGCGCCCTGCCTTGTACTACCCGCACCTACCTATATTGTGTGCGCTACCCTCGCGGCAGGTGTACTGCCGCAGTCGGTGGCCGCGCCCTGCCTTGTACTACCCGCACCTACCTATATTGTGTGCGCTACCCTCGCGGCAGGTGTACTGCCGCAGTCGGCGGCGCGCGCTGCGGCACACGCTGCGGCACCTGCACGCGGACGCGCACGCCGCGCCGTATTTCATATTCGGCGACTTCAACTTCAGAACCGACACCGGAGGGGTTGTTAAGGTCAGTGATGGACACCAGTAGGGACTAAAATCAGAACTAGCAACTAAAATCAGAAAGTGACGGAGGAGTTTTTACTCTTTATAACTGCAATTTATAAGTTGCAGGAAAGTTTCTGATGAATAGGAAAATCACTGAGACCACTGTACCTCTTTAAAACATCATGACTGATTCGTAAAAGATTCCAACAACAAAAAAATTTCTTTCACCTCTTTCTGAAGAGTTATCATCTACAACTAACTGTTCAGAGATACGTGAGGGAGTCGATTATTTGATCACGTGATTCTCCCCTAAAAAGTTCCCGAAGAGTATCAATCAGGTCCCACGGTCGAACTCCTCAGAAAGTGACGGAGGAGTCCGTGGCGAGCCGCGTCCAGAACGGCAGCGGCGCGGAGTCGTCGCGGCTGCAGTACCGCGCGGCGGACGGCCGGCTCGTGCTGGCGGTGGGCAAGAAGGAGTTCGCCCACGCCGACCACCAGAAGGTGTTCCGGGAGCCGTGGGTGAGGCGGTCATATCACACCCCTACACTTACGTACAACCATGGAATCATAGCACAAGATCCAACTGTGAAATAAGAAAAAATAAATTTCTTTTTGTCCAAGTCGCGATTTATCCGAGTCGCGATTTGTCCAAGTCGCAATTTGTCCGGGTCGCGTTTAGTCCGAGTCGCGTTTAGCCAAAGTCGCGTTTAGCCAGAGTCGCGTTTAGTTCAAGTTGTGATTTGTCGTAGTCGCGATATGTCTAAGTCGCGTTCGTTTCCAAATGGTTTGTCTGTCTGTTTCAGTTGCAACGATTCGATCGCGAGCTGGAGGCAGTCCGGCCACATTTGTACGAGTTCCCGGTGAAATTCCCGCCCACGTACCCTTTCGAAGAGGACGTGCAGTTGCCCACACACTACATGAAGACCAGGTACCGTTATTATTTTTGAACCTTAGTGCCGTTACAAACCAGCCCCCTTAGCCAAGTTGACAATCTTTAACCGTTAAAGTTGATCAGGAAAAACATTGGACTTTTTATTGGGTTATGTCATGACGATCGCGATATTATGTTCCTTAGTTTCAAAAACTTAGTAATTTGAAAGAAGTTTTCTGAAAAATAATGGGCATGTTGACTAATTTTTATTTTTTAGTCCGTCTTGTAGATGATTAAAAAATATTGGATACGTATTTTTTCTTTTTTTTCGTTATCAAAAAATAACGGCGATATTATTGAGTTGAAATTTCACGTGACGTCACTATTCTGACAGTTTGTATGGCGGTTTTAGCGGTTAGTGACGTCACGACCCCCTCACCCTAAACTTTAATGCGCTTTATCTCTGTATATTTTAATATATTTGAAAACGCAACAAGTAGGTACATGCTTTTATGTCACTTTGCTAAAGTATACATTTATCTATTTGTGCGTGTACATGCTCTGACCTTTTATTGAACAATTTGGTATAGCTATTCATTGTTATAAATTACATAGCAGTCAATTAATGGCTTTACTATTGTATCACGTCTAAGTCTTAAGAAATTATTTTGTAAAATGCTGTTGACTGTAATTAAATAAATAAATACGTGTCTATTGTTTTTTAATTTTCTAAAAGACGGACTAATTAAAATTCTGATTTTCAAAAGTTGTCAACATCCCTATTTAAGATGGCCCCTCGTCTATTTGGAATTTTGTGCCACGCTGATCGATGCACTGGGATATTTGTATTAATTTATGTCCACATTAATCCACTGAGGAATTGCTACACGCAATAGGTACTACTTATTACAACATGGATATGATATTGGGTATGTTCCGTTATTACTGATAGCACTGTAAGGTATGACGTCAATTTAGTATACTGCGAAGCTGTTCCTTTACAGCTCGCTGTACTGGTTAGTGTTTAAAACGGAACGCAGCGCAGTACACTGTCATCCATGTCATTGTCACGTCACGCTGTCGACCACTCATTGTCGACCGACCGACGCGGTTGACCAATCATTGGTCCGAGGTTGATCACGTGATCAAACCACTGTGAGGACCTTACCTCGAAAACGCCAGGACTCACAATGCAACAATAGCGATGATTATGACGTCATACTACTAGAATAATCCGGCAGTATATATGGCCATAGATAAGCAATAGTGTGTTAACCCACACTGGAGAAATTTTGAGTAAATCGTGTTTTAAAAGCGCCATTTTGTGTCAACATTTTTTATGTTCAATATTTAGTTACATATTTAAGCAATGTAATAAGGTAAACACATAATTAAAAAACGTTCCCTAACTCTCAACAAATGGTTCTGAATCAATAACTTAATTTTGTGGGTTAACATGTTATTGCTTATCTGCGTCCATATATAGGTACTGTCGAAGAACGAATATCTCCTCAGTTAGGTCACTGGCCAGTGGTCGCAGTTTATATCGGAACATACATACACATTGTGCACGTCTGTCGGCCCAGGTGTCCGGCGTGGTGCGACAGGATCCTGCTGTCGCAGTCGGCGCGTCTGCTGGTGCAGCAGGAGGCGCGCGCCGGCGAGAACCGCCACCTGCACGCCTCCAGGTACTGCCACCTACCGCAGTTCCAAGCGCGGATCCGTCCTTGTGGGCACGATGCATGTGGGCATGCCCATACCCCTAATTAAGGTCTATAGACCTATAGAGAAGGTCTTTATTCCAAATAGCTGTGCCACGTTTTTCACCCGCGGTAATTTCGGAGTTTCCGTGGGAATTTCGGGATTAAAATAGTACATTGTTATCCTAGGGGTGAAAGTAACTTATCTAGTCCCGAGACGGGGTTTGGCGCCCGAGCGTAGCGAGGGCGCCAATAGATCGAGGGACTAAATAAGTCTTTCTCCCGAGGATAACACTGTGCTTTTCATTACGAATGCAAGGAAAGTCAAAATAAAAATAGGAATTAGCTTAAGAAAAAGTGAGTGAATTTTATTTTAATTAAACCTACTTAAACTTTACGTTATTTCAATTTTACATCGCGCTGGCTGTATAGAAAGTTGGAACATGGTTCAATAGAAATGTGAAAATAGACCCAGTTTTTTTTTAATAATTTGACAGTTGTCAGTTAAAAGCGATTCTCCCTAGGGCTGAAAAGGGTTACTTTCAACGCGCTTCTCAGGCAACTTCAGACCTACTTTCCGACTATGAATAATGAAAAATACCTTTTGTCACTCAGGGCTACCGTAGCTTATCAAAGCATTAGATACATTTCTTTACGTTAATGACAGTTTTAGTGCGTGATGAAAATCGACGGCGACACTGGTTTTTATCTGTCTTTATACTAAACTAATAATAATAATAATCATTTTTTGCATAAGACATTGTTCTAAAAGATGGGTACATTGTTAATTTTGATTCAAGTTCTAATGTCTAGTCATTGAGTGACACGCAAAATATATTAAATTCAATCAATTCATCACAATAATTAAATGTCAAAACGAATGTAATTTCAAAATGTTAATGTCAATGAAGAAATTAATAAACACAAATTAATAGTCAACTTTTCTGTGCAGGAAGTCTTGCACACTATAATAAACTTGAGATTTACTACTAACACTAAGTTGATGTCCTTTCTGTCTGTTATTCACCTCTAGGGTCTTACTGCTACACCTCTAGGGTTGCCGCTACGTCGCTACGGGGCGCGGGGAATGTCGTCTCTGTACTTAGCTGTTCTTTATTTTGCAGGAAATCCGTCGCAGACTCGACGGACAGTAGCGGGCGCGTGTCGTCATCGGACAGCAGCCCCGCTCGTTCCTCGTCGCCAAAACGACAGGTAATGTATCAATGCGAGTCACTGGTGCTCTCTGTGCTGGGCTATGCGGACGTGGTTTACGGGCCGCGTCTGCTGGCGCGTACTGAGCGTGCCGTGCAAAGGGTACAGAATGCTTGTGCTCGTTTCTGCTACACCATTCCACCACGGACGCATGTCAGTAACTTCTTAAACACCGGCGGCATGCTTAAGATGACCTTGCGCAGAGAACTCCATTTGGCTTCGCTTCTGTTCGGGATTGTAAAATTGGGGCAGCCAGAGTATCTCTTTGAGAAACTGAACTGGCGAACTACCTCTAACTCACTCGGTCTTAGAGCAGCGAGCCAACCGATGCGAGTTCAGCTGCATCACTCCGCTGCTTTCCGGGGGAGTTTTAAGTATATGGCCACCAAGTGCTGGAATAATATGCCACCACCTATTCGAAACACCGGGTCTATTGGCGTTTTTAAATTAAAGTACAAAAGGTATCTTTTATCGTACCAAAATTCTATTCCAGCTGGTGGCCGGATTCTTCCAGCATATTACAATAATTATTAGGTCGTAGGTAGGTATTATTTTGGCGTATTTAATTATAATTTTAAAGTTATACCTATTTGAGTTTAAATTTAAGTATCGGCATTGACATTATATATTCATTCACCATATTATATGTATATAAATATATGTATATTTAAATATCAAAAGTATGATAAATATTTTTATAAAGTTTAATATCCAAAGTAATTTTGATAGTTCCGATAATTTCGCAGGCGGAACGCTGGGGCTCCACTGAAAACCAGCGCTGTGGCTACTACGGTCGCAGCACATGCTGAGTGGAGTCCCTTTTACCAAGGCACTGCACCATATTATTGTTATTATTTTTTTTTTACCTTTGTATTGTAAAGTGTATGTTGCGTGGTGTGTTTGTTCTTGCTGAATAAAGTTTATCTTATCTTAATCACCATGTGGTGACGTCATCGCCACACTAGTACCTACTATGGGAACGGCGACTTAAATCAGGCACAGCTAACTGCTCGCCAGTCGCTTCCCCAGCCAGCGACACTCCCTTGAACCAAAAGTTACTATGGATTTATGCGCGAACTTCTTTACCAACTTTGGAATACTTAACCAAATTTCTATGACCGCGTCATACATTGCATTGGTATGGTTGGCACAAAATGCTTTCACAGATTGGTTCAGCGATTAGTATGGAAGTGCCTACTCTTAAAACGTTGTGTTTATTTGCTCAGTCCGCTTCCCGTTCGCCAGTAAATACAGTCGTGAGTCCTGTCTTTTCCTTTCTTTTCGTAACCTTCATAATCTCTACAATCTGTATAGGGCACATAGCTCGTGGAAATTCTAATAATAGGGATGTGGACTACTTTTGAAAATCAAAATTTTAATTAGTCCGTCAGTTAGAAAATAAAAAAACAATAGACACGTATTTTTTGTTTTTCTAAATATATTAAAATACACAGAGATAAAGCGCATTAAAGTTTAGGGTGAGGGGATCGTGATGTCACTAACCGCTAAAACCGCCATACAAACTGTCAGAATAGTGACGTCACGCGAAATTTCAACTCAATATATCGCCGTTATTTTTTGATTAAGTAAAAAAAGAAAAAATTCGTGTCCAATATTTTTTAATAATCTACAAGACGGACTAAAAAATAAAAATTAGTCAACATGCCCATTATAAGGTGCAAACTAGGTGACCTGGTATAGTGTAGTGTACTCTAAGTCAATAGAGCAAATATAGAGTCATCTGTTGTTTGATTATCCGTCTATAAATCTAATACGTAGTTAGGTCGAGGTAATAACGTAACGGGGTAGCGGGCATAAGCACTAACATAAAAACCCTAATACGTTCACCAAAACCACATAAAAAACCCTTCATCATTATCAAGTTTATAATGGAGTTTTTATAGCAGAGTCTATTCTAAATACAGTTAAAAAAAAAAGATTAATGTTGTAACCACGACATCAATATTTTTTTTCCTTAATTCTTTCAGTCGGGCAGCAACAAGACACTGGAGAAGAAGGGCAGCCTGTTGGACGTGGACGCGCTGTCGGTGCCCGGCATCGGGGTCAGCCGCAAGAGCATCGCCGACCCCACCAGCCTGCAGCACGCGCTCAACGCCAGGTGAGGATGACTCCTGGTCGCGGTCAGGATGACTCCTGGTCGCGGTCAGGATGACTCCTGGTCGCGGTCAGGATGACTCCTGGTCGCGGTCAGGATGACTCCTGGTCGCGGTCAGGATGACTCCTGGTCGCGGTTAGAGCTACTCTGATCGTGGTCAGGACGACTCCTGATCGCGGTTAGGGCTACTCTTGATCGCGATCAGGATGAGTCTTGATCTCTGTCAGGAAGACTTCTGATCGCGTTCAGAACAGAGCTACACTTGATTGCGGTCAGGACGACATCCAATTGCGGTGAGGAAAGCGCTACTTTTGATTGTTAGGGCTACTCTTGACCCTGTCAGGAGGTATCCTGATTGCGTTCAGGAGGATTCCTGGTCGCGGTCAGGATGACTTCTGATCACGGTTAGGATAACCGTTGATGGCGGTCTATTCCTCCACGGTGACATTATCGTTGCGGCCCAGGGCCCGCGACGCGGACGGGTCGCCGGCGCGCCGCCGGCTGGTGCGCAACCAGTCCGAGGGCTGCGACGCCGGCGGTGGCGCCGCTGGTGGCGCCGGCGGTGGCGCCGAGCTGCGGCGGCTGGCGGAGGCGCCGCGCCGCCGCGCCGAGTACGGCGTCATCGGCGACACCGTCTGCATGGGGGACCACAAGGTGACGTCGCCGGACTTGGACCGAGAGCCTTCCGCCTTGCCTGTTCTGCTGTCTGACACGACAAAAAAACACGACCCTCGGCAAAAAACCGATATAATACGATAAACAGCTAGCTGTCCCCGCGGTTTCGCGCGTGGTGGAGTTCCCGCGAGAATTTCAGGGTCAATTATACGTATAAACCTTACTCATTCAAAAATGAATGAATCACTCCTATTATTGAAAACTAGAAAGATAGAAAGAAAGAAGAAAAATGAAAGAAAAGTCTGAGTTTATCGCAAACAGATCAGACAGACACGGCAGAGGATTTTGTTTTGTAACAACGAACGTGACTGTCTAGGTGTCTATTAGCTTTTCACTCTTCAACTTGTCCCACATCCATCAGTATCACGTAAGGCGTTTAGCAGTCAGACACGGGAGAGATAGAACGCGGCCTCGGCAGATATCATGTAATTATTTCGCATGAAACAGTGTAAAACTGCGAGAAAACTGGGTTAATTTAAATAAGAAAAGAGGTTTCTCGCATAATATATTAAACTTTATATATTGTCCGTTATAACGGAACGAATCTCTCCTCAGTAGGACCGCCGCTTATATCAATCAAATCATACACATATCCTAACTATAGTATTATATTATCTGTGTCCTAACTAATATTATAAATGCGAAAGTGAGTTTGTTTGTTACGCTTTCACGGCTTGACGGCTCATCCAATCACCACGAAATTTTGCGTACATGTTGTCAGGGGTACAGACAAAGACATAGGGTGCTCTTTATACCGGAATTCCCGCGGGAACTCCGTCATTATCGCGGGGAACAGCCGAACAGCTAGTAATGTTATATTGATGGTAAGAAAATCTCTATTCCAGCCGATCTTCCTGCGCGTGCTGCTGCAGAGCGACCGAGGTACGCTCGGGGGCGCGCCCCCCGCCGCCCCCGCCCCGCGCGCGCCGCCCCCCCGGCCCCCGCGGCCGCCCCGCGCGCGCCTCCCCCGCCGCCGCACCGACCCGGACCTGTACGCGCTCGCGGTCCGCGTCCAGTACGCGTCGCTCGATCCCTTCGTGCCCCCCTTGCCGCACCCCCCCGCGAGACCGCCGTACGCCCCCCTGATAACGTTCATCGCCGCCGACGGCGCGGCGCCGGTCGCCGGATCGATCGAGCGGTTCGCCGACGACCGCAGACTAGAGAGGACGCGTACCGGCTCGCTCAACGAGAGCATACTGCGCGTGCCGCAAGTGGAGATCACCGCGGCGGACGGGCAGTTCGGTTACGAGGGCGTCTTCGCCGCGGCGATAGACGAGACGATGCTGTGCGCGCGGCCGCGGCCGTGCCTCGCGCCCTACACGCCGGAGAGCGTCGACTCGCGCACGCCCGACGTGGACGACGCGTCGTCGTACTCCGGCGCGGCGGCGACCGACGCGGCCGCGGTCGCCGACCGTCCGCAACAGCTGACGCGCGACCACAGCGTGTCGCCGACGCAGTTGAAAACCAAACTCGATATGCTGCTCAACGATAGAGACAGCGTCGCCCCGCCCGTCCCGCCCGTCCCACCGCTGGGACGGCTCGACAGCCGCGAGTCGTGCAAGTCGGACGCGAGCAAAAAGGGGGGGCTGTGTTGTTTGGCGCTCAAATGCTACGGGTTCTGTAGGAGGCGCGCGCGGTCCGTTAGATGTAAATGCATAGACTGCGGCACAACGTAGCGCTTCCTTTAGTCTTTGACGTTGTTTTGTATTATTACTTTTTATTTTGTTGACAGTTGTCGCCGCTACTGGCCGGTCAGTTTTGTCTTTGGGAATTTAAAAAAAAGATGGAACGCCATTTTTGACAGTTTATTTATTTTATTTGGAATTCAAATGATTTTAAACTTCGAAGACAAGATTGATCGATTTTAGATTTTTTTTTTGTGCATTTTGAATGTTTGCTAGTTTATTTGATGTTGTTTGTGTTTCGTTTTATTATTTTTGTAACGAACCATTTTGTAATGGTTTTGATTTTTTTATTTTCGAACAACTTAATGGTATTCCTTGTTCCTTTACCATTATCATATTTAACCTATTTGTACTTTAAGACGAATCTTTTTAGAGAATGTAGAGCTTTGCATGTAAGATAATAGATTTCTTCTCTTTAAAAAAGCATGGCAATATATTATTGCGATTGAAAATATTTTGCTATTTTGTGTGAAACCGCCGAACTCAGAGTCGACTTTAATGATCACTTAGTTAAGTATAGATTTTTAAAACAAAACTGCCGCAATCAGACAAGTTTAATAAATTAATGTTAATTGGCATTTAACTAATTAAGTTACATCTCATTAAATGCCAATTAACATTAATTTACTGAACGTCTCTGATTGCGGCAGTTTTGTTTAAAAAATCCATACTTAACTAAGAATTCATTAAAGTCGACTCTGAGTGCGGCCGTAAGAGTAGTAAAATCACAATATTTTGTTACCATTTAGTAATTAGTGCTAGCTTTTAGAAATAAAACCGCGGCCAGTAACAAAAAAGAGATCTGTGATGACGCAATAATTGTTATTTTTGACGAAATATTTAACATCTAAATATTAATCTTCTATATTAATAAAAATGAATGTTTGTATGTTTGTCCCCTAAGCGTTCCTAAACCATTGATGCGATTGTGATGAAACTTTGGTGTTTACGCTCGCGGAAGTTCCTATTGTAGGGAGTTCCTGCGGGAGTTCCAAAACTCACGCGTGTAAAACTGCTAGCATCGGCTAGTATTTGTTTAGATTATACCTTGACATATATTATAATATTATAATATAATATATCAATATATCAATATTTCAATTGCACTTTTTGCACATACTTACGGCCGCACTCTGAGTCGTTTTAATGATTACTTACTTGATTTAACTTAATTGGTTACATTAATTTAATGAATATCTCTGAGTGCGGCAGTTTTGTTTTAAAAACCCTTAACTTAAAATTAAGTTATCATTAAAACGACTCTGAGTGCGGTCGGACGCTTTAAAGCTAATAAAGTCGTTTTAATGATTACTTAATTTTAAGTAAAAATTTTGAAGCTAATGACACTTGAACTGAATTTTAGTTTAGTTGCAGTTTTGCTTAGTCGATAGTTATTGTTATTTTTTTTAAACTACCTAATATAATTTTTTAAAAGTAGGTTAGGTTAAATCGAAATGCAATGTTTTCCCCCGTCATTTAAACTAACATTTAATATAATATGCATTCTGGTCAGGTTATTTTAAATTGTTATTGTAATTTTACTTTATTGTTTTTTAATGAGTACATCTAATTTAAAATTGTACCAAAAATGCTTAAACATCTAGTCTAGAATTGATCACGGTGGTTTATTAAAAAAAAAGCATACTTATTAATATTTAATTGATATTTGTTTCTGAAATATATTCGTTTTTCTTAGAATAGGTATCTACTTATTTTGTGAAAAAGGTGCTAATTTTTCAATTCTCGAATTGGAAATAAACCAAACTAAACCTACTAATAAGTTGAAAATATTGGTTGTGTGGTCGACTATCAGTTGAATAATAATCTATTTGCTAACGATTTAAGGATCTATTTATCGATTTAAAAGAAAATCGATATCTTTAACACTGCCTCACTTCATAAAAACTGTCGACCAACAATCTCCAAGGACCAAGGAGAAGAAGACAATTTTTTATATCTAAATACACATATAAAAGGCAAACCTGACTATCAACGCACAGCCGAAACCACTGAACGGATTTCGGTGAAATTTGGCATACAGATAGTTGTGATGACGTAGGCATCCGCCAAGGAAGGATTTTTGAAAATTCGAATTCCTGCGGGATCTCCGAAATTTCCGCGGGTGAAACCGCGGGGCATAGCTAGTCATAATTATATTAAAAAAAAACATGACTTTCGCTCTATGAAAGTGGGATTTCAAAAACAAAACGAGTATCAAATATTTTTTTTAGTATCATTGAGTAAAACTTCAACATTTATGATCTTAAAAAAATTTGTCAGCCTCTTGAATATAGGTATTAGATAGATATTATAAAAAACATATTTATTGGCACATTATAGTATAAAGGATTTCATTTAATAGAATATAACAATACTATCATTGACATCTTTGTATAAATTCACTTTCGTAAGTAATTAAATTTATTAAAATTAACTATACAACGTGTTAATGAATTAACTGAAAACTAGAAAATAGTTTGCTCAGAATCGACTAGCGAATCGATCGCACTATGTTTCAATATAGGTTATATTTTTTTCATTTTTAGTAGCCCATGTCTAAATTGGTTATAATACAATATCTGGCGCGTACGTCGCCCGCGGCAAAAAAAATCGAACCGGTAGGCGCGGCGTAGCGCTTGGAATTTCGTAGATAGGTCACCTCCAAACTATTGTTCTTTTAAAGTATAAATTTTTTCGACATAAAATATATTTTAATCATATTATTGTTTATTTTTTAAAATGGGGTGTATCAGGTTTTCGGTTAATTCATTAACACGTATAATATAAACCGCCTTTAACCTTTTGATAATTTGAAAAATATTAAAATATATTATAGGCATATTGAACCGGTTTTGGTGGTTTACCTCTTGTGTTTAATTTGACTTTCAAGTTTTTTTTTTTTTATCGAAACTGGTTCTTTATGTTTTTTTAAAGACGACATACCTACGTAATGACATGTGTACCTTAAATTGTTTGTAAAGAAACAAAAATTCCTATATATTGATAAGTCGTGTAATAACTCAAGTTAGGTGCTGCATCCATTTTGTACCATAACCTCACGTAGGCCAGAAGGAATTTACTAAAACAAAATTAAACAAACCAACAATTTCAAAAGAAAACGATATAGGATAGGTAAAATGAAAACGTTTTGATGAAAATTCTGCAGTATTTGAACTTGATACCAAAAATTTCGAACAAAGAATTTCAAAAGTGGCCACTTTTGACGGTTTTTTCGGTAGTTTTTTTAATATTGTAAAAAGTGCAATACTGCAGAATTATCATCGAAAATTAGAATGATATTTACTTTATTCTATTTCTACGATCAGTTAATTTTTAATGTCTTACCGCCGCACTCAGAGTCGACTTTAATGATTACTTAGTTAAGTATAGATTTTTAAAACAAAACTGCCGCAATCAGACAAGTTTTTATAAATTCATGTTAATTGACATTTAACTAATTAAGTTACATCTCATTAAATGCCAATTAACATTAATTTACTGAACATCTCTGATTGCGGCAATTTTGTTTTAAAAATCCATACTTAACTAAGTAATCATTAAAGTCGACTCTGAGTGCGGCCGTTAGAAGATATAATATAAATATAATTATTTATACCAGGTGACGCTAGCTTCACTCCAGCAAACACCATACAATTTTGAATTGACCAAACTTGAACCAAGGGTAGGACCAAAAAAAAAGTTTTAAAAAGTTTTAAGTGACACGTTTTCCAGGTTTGTTTTAGTGAATACAGTCCGAAATAAACCCAAATTTGATAGTCCGTTGTTTGTCTCCCTCACAACGCTAGAAATTAAAAGAGACAAAACATCAACATCACCTATCAAGTTTAAATAGCGGCCCCTTAAAATTTCGTCACAGTTTGTTTTCATACTGATTTTGATAGAATACGACTGCTTTTAATTTATATTAGTAAAATTATTGTACTGTAGGTAACTAGGTACGTTGCTTGATTAAAATTTGTTTTACCACATTGTTTCACATTTAACCATTTCACATTTTACGCGATTAATAAAAGGGCAAAGTTACATAAGTATCGTAACATGGTGCTATGTTAATTATAATATATAAAAATTAATAGTTATAATAAAATACTCCGCACTGAATATTAATATTAATTTTGTAGTTTTTATTTTGAATTTTTGTCTTAATCTTTTATATTTTTTTCTTTGAAATCTCTAAAGGAACCAACAAGTATAATATTAGGTACTGTTGTTTGTATTTTTCATTAACTTGCATTTAAAAAAAAATCTTGAGGTCCTTACAGGAATCAAACTACTAAGCATCACACGCGCTTTAAAAATATCGTATTTCTTCAGATATTACATAAAAACATTAATAAGAGAATTTTTTAAAACGGGTAGATATCTACATTTATTTTGACATTTCTTGCAGCCTGGTAACATAATATAAAAAAACTTTTTAAAAACTTTTTTTCTATTTTTGACACTTTTTGAAAACTTTTTGATTATTATGGTTTTTTATAGCGTGTGATGTAGCTTGGCACATTTTTTCTATAGCAAAAAAATGTAAGAAGAAAAATAATTCTTTTTAGGACTTGGTCATAATTTTGATCCTACTAAGTTGGTCCCATACTTTAGTTGAGATGATGATAATTTTGAAGATCATAATATTTTAAACTGCTTTAATATCTAGGTGTATATTATACAATCTGTCTGGTTACCGATGTGGGACCCGTTAAGGGTATAGGCGATACAAACAATTTTATCGACAAATATTTTTTTTAACCAGCTTTGTGGAAATGGCAGCCATTTTAATTTTCATTTCGACTAAGCAAGGGTACTTGCATTTGTTTAGCAATTTCTCATGATTGATGTAGCAGTCCCACAGACACAAAATTAGTTTTGTTCGATAGCTAAAAATGTACCCAAAAAATTAATGTTACAAATATTGACTAATTTTGTCATTAAGATACAGAAAAAAATAGTGAACCGAAGAAAACATGACAAAAAATTAGGTTCTTTTTTTGTTTTTTAAGATTTTTGTGAAAAATAGGTAATTAACCTGAAAAAAAAAGATTTATCGATAAAATTGTTTGTATCGCTCACCCTTAACGGGTACGACATCGATAACCAGATTGTATAGTGAGTAGGTACACCATATAACAGCGAAATCTGTTTGTGTGTCTTTGTGTTTTCGTCGTAGTGCCTGTTGCTGTATAGTGCATTGCTTTTCTTGTAAGTACGTAATTTTAAACCTATAGTTTTTTTGTAAGTTTTTTTAGTTGCACTTTCCTCTTGTAGTGCTAATTAATTTAAATTTGAGTTGAGTCACATGGAATCGAACCTCAACCATCCGCTCGTCGAAAACCGCCATAGGGCAGACCTCTTTTATATCTACATACATTATTTATTAAGAATTTCAAAATACTTCATATTGATCGATGTTTGGACAATCCTTAACCACAAATAATATAAATGAAATAGTATGTTTGTTCTTCTTTCATTTAATTACCTTGTAAATGAACTGATATAGTTAGTAAATAAAACAATTCACACCTTGTAAAAAAATATTTAATATTATAATTTTGTAACGTCTAAGGAATCAATAAGTAACAAAAAATTTCAATTTTTTTTATCTTTAAAATTCTAATTCAAGAATATATCATAAACAAAAATAACTTATTATACGATTGGAAGGAAGTCTTAACGTCTGCATATACAGTATACTTGGGTAACTTATGGTAACTCTTGCTTTAGATTTAATCTCCTTGGAATGCCCCATTTATTATTTCTCAACCGTTACTATTAAATTAATACGTACTTCTCAGGTAGCTCATTTCAGATGTAGTTTTATCTGCACATACGAGTACAAGAATAGGCATAACGTGTACATACCTACTGTAATGTTATGAGAGTTTTTAATTTGACCGTTTTTTTGCAGGCAACTTCCGCCAGGAGTACCATTCAGAGTCGTCGCCGAGGGTGGTCAAACAGGAGGATATCGAAGTGAGCTCGGACGGCGTCGTCGACTCACCCAATACGCGGTACATACAGTTCAACTATGACACCGCCGGCGCTATATTCAAAGAGACCGACATTTAAGGTGTCCGTTTTAAAACTTATGCCTGAGACACGCGAAGCTCACCCTTAGTAGGTAAGAGAGGACTACATATTAAATTTAATGTTTACATATATATGTTTGTTCGTCGTAATAAAGCGTTCTTATACCTACCTAATGTTCGTAAAGTTCGTCCGTGTACGGTAAACCTTTGATGGGTTCTTGTGCGTGCACTGACGAAAAAACATTGCCTATTGAATTTTTAGGAAAGCGCGATTTTACCGATAGATATCAACGCAGGCGTTATTAAAATATCTGTTTACTGCTGGCTACTGCTGCTGCTTACATAAAAAATTTGTTCATTTGAATTTCTTCTATAAGTACAAAGTGCGTAGGGTCGAAATTTCAATGGACTAAATTTCGATTTATGTATACCTAATAAGACTGTCAGTGTAGATGAACAATCTGAGTATTAAAACCCGATCAACACTCGTAAACACCCAGAATACTGGGTGTTTATTTAGTGTTTTACCCAAGCACTGAGTTAGAACTGGTTTAAACCTGGATAATCGCCTATCTGTAACTGTTAGAAATGGTGATTTCACAAAGATTTTCGTAATAACACACTTTCTTCTTTAAATTAGGACCAATTCTGCACGGTGATTTCGGGCGGAGACCCTTATAGAAGCAGAATTGGACCTCTATTTTTGTTTATTGTGGTATTACTTATTACCTACCTTATTTAAGTATTTTAATTAAGATTTTTCAAGGTTTTTAGCAACCTCGTTGCTATTCCAACAATTTTTCCATAATAGGAAGCATAATATTATGTTGTAAGAACCCAAACGTAGGTATATGGTACAAACTTGCACGTAAGGTGCGTGCACTTCCATATTCAGTAATGACAAAATAAAAAAAAAAAGAAAATTGCAGGTAATTCTTATCGTCCAAGACTATTTTCAATGTATACTGTTGATTCGGTACCTATTATGAACTGAAAGTCCAGAATAGCTTCTACCTACAGTATTGAATCCGATTAAAATATATTGGCGGTGCCAGAGTTTTAAATATTGTGCACTTCCTTAGAGATATATTAAGAGATATTAATATGTACTTAAATATAATTAAGCACTTAACTATTGCATAATAAACTTCCACCATTTATCTTAAAAAAATATACATATTTTTTAGGACTAGGACTTACAAAGAAAAGTTACTTATTTGAGTTTTTTTAATTATTCGATCATGTAATCTATGTAATTATTATTATGTAATTATTATAGAACGATGGACTTCTGAAATAAAGATTATTATTATTATTACGATAGCGGTAATATACCCGCTGATAATGTTAGTATGAAAATCCATATTGTTAGTTTTTGAAAATGCTCCACTATATAACAGAATTTTATAATTTTATACTATTATAAATGTAATAAAAGGTTTTAATCTAAATTTAGTTATTTAGTTTGGCATTTCTTATGAATTCTCGATCTGCATTGACTGCTACTACATCTTATGATAGTATTTTTCTCTTACCACTATAAACTGCTGTTTACAACTATACCTAATATTATCTGGCGATCTAGTCAAGTTTTAGTCATTTCTGCCATCGTATCTATCGCTGATATTGTAACTTTAAGAGATGTAGGTAAAATTATCCTCCACTACATAGCCATAGCTTGCGTCTTGAACCCTTATAACCCATTAAGTGGCCAAGGATTGAAAACACAGGGTATATTTATTTATAAATAAAAATATTTTGCGAAAGTCTAACTTAAACGTTAGCTTTGAGGGAACCGAGAGCAACGCTGCGTTGGCTCGCTATAAAATACCTCAGTGTACTTATGAAATATTATATCCACGACTACTATAATATTATAATACCTATATAATGCAATAAAATGAATAATCAATTCAATTAGACGATTTAGTTAGACAAATAATACCTATTCTATTTTATATATCTGACGTAAAATTTAATATCAAGCCATTTATTATATTATACGTATAAATATAAATATAAAATATACATATAAATGTGTCATATTACATACACTCACGCATATTTTTTAGAAAAAATATATATATAACGATTGTTAGACGTTGTAGGTATAAAGCATAATTTTACTTTTAATTTGAATTTGAAGGTTGACTGGCAGAGAATGCCACAGTGGAATTAGCTCCGCCTTTTGTAATATTATGCAAATTTTTTTTTCATATTTAAATAATAATTAACTATTTCAACTTAATTAAACAGATCATGATTTTTAATTAGAAAAACATACAGATCACACCAAATATTATTATTATATAAAGGAAATCAGACTTATTTAAAATCTAGAATAAACTAATTTACCTAATTAACTTACACAGTATAGTAAGTATTATATTATCTGTGGTTACACCATACGTTGGAGACATTAAATAATAATTATTATCTAATAAAATAAAATTGTACTGTAACTAAGTTTAGGTAGGTCTAGGTAAGTAATTTTGACATAAATGTGTTTGTTTACCTAATTTAGTTCCAAAATATGCCATTTAATTCATGAATAGGTACTATACTGCCATTTTAGAAGATATTGAGAGATAAGATTTTATTGTCATTGGTAGCTAAATAGTAATTTGACGGCAACGGTCGCCATCTTGTATAAAATTCCGAATACAGAAAATACGTTGTGGTCGAATGTTGTTTTGTCAACCACATTTTCGTATACAACGTGTATACGGTAATTTACTGTAGATATTATGATTATAGTAAATTTACACGTTTTAAACATAATACTAGACTAGCCGTGCCCCGCGGTATCACCCGCGTGAAAAGTTTTTATTTAGCAACTTTTTTTCCCGACATCCGATTTGAATGAAACAAAGCCTATATTTAGCTCCAGGGTACCTAAGCTTAATCAACCTGTGAAAACCGCATGCCACTCCGTTCAGTAGATTCAGAGATTATCACGAACAGACAGACAGACAGGCGAGAAAATAATTTTAAAAACTCTTTTTTTTGTGATTGGTTACTCTTCTTTTATCGCCCCCTGTCAATTTTTCTAAAAAATATTCAATATACAGAATCACGGATTCTACTCCTTTATTATAGTATAGATAACTACTTAGCTATAGAAAAAATAGTCATACCTACTGACTTTTTAAATTTAAGAAGAATTAATACAAATATTACAGCGGCTTACTCGGGGTCAGATGTTAGGAACGACCCGCCATATTTTGAGCTCACCCTGACGATGGACTTCCGAAGAGGTCGAAACATGTTGAACCGTTTCTGGGCCCTTATCACTATGACCTTAACATTTTAAGATAATGCGCCACAAAGATTGTCTTTCCCCCGTGCTCAAAGAAGTTTCACTACAAAAAAATACATTTACGTGTCTTATGGCATACCTATAGAATGTTACATAGTATATCTTTACATAGTATAAAATGAAGTCACTTCCGCTGTCTGTTCGCGATAAACTCGAAAATTAGTAAACGGATTTTCATGCGGTTTGCACCAATAGATAGAGTGATTCATGATGAAGGTTCATATCTATAGTTTAAGCTGGAATTCCGCAGGGGACAGCAAGTTATCAATATTTAGGCCGGTTTCACCCGCGGTAATTTCGGAGTTCCCGCGGGAATTCCAGGGTAAAATATAGTTATAAACCTTCCTCATGGATCACTCTATCTATTGGTGAAAACCGCATCAAAATTCGTTGCGTAGTTTTAAAGATTTAAGCATACATATAGGGACAGAGAAAGCGACTTTGTTTTATACTACATATGTAGTGATAAGGGCCCGAAACTGACCAAGAGCCTCTATAAATGTTTGCATCTATAAATGTTTTATTATGTCTAACAAAACTTTAAATGGAAAAAGAAATTATAAGAAGAAGTTTAATGAGATTTGGATGTGGACATGGTCATTTTCATGCTAACTACGTCGCGTCGTTAAAATAGTTGTCGTATTTAGAATTACTGATAGTATTTGTCATTCCATTTAGATAAGTGTGATTAAGAAACCTAAATTTATATTTCATATGATATGGGTGTCTGTTAAAAATACAAGAGTTACAAAAAAAAATATTGATCGTGCTGGATAATATGTATTAATGGTGTTATTGAATTAGAAAAAGCTCAACAATAAATAATCCATAATAAAATGATCAAATTATTGCACGCAAGAAAAATATTTTTACCTATTATAAATATATTTGATTAAATGTTTTAATTTATTTATATGGAAACACTAAGTATACATACATATGTTATATATACAGAATGTTGTTTTGGTCAGCAACGCGCGTAACGGAGGTAGTAATATAACTAATATGGGTTCTAAAAAAAATATAAAAAAAAAATATTTTTTATAATTCGGAACATTATTTAAAAGAAAATCTCTGCACAAGATATCTAAAAATGTTTACATTAAATGGTAATTGGTAAAGCCTTAGCGCGTAGACTAGAGCTACGACATCTACGCGCTACGAGCAGCTACATCGCGCGTCGCGTCGTCGCCGGTACCTACTTAGGTAGGTACCTACTTTTGCACAAACGTTTTACCTATTTAGATCACGGTAAGTAAACAACACATTTTAGACTCTCTTTCCCTCCATACTTTACTGGGCTTAGGACCGGCAAAGGAACTGAATAATTTAGAAATTATTAAATTAGAAATGACATTTTTATCCATTAATAATATCCATTAAGACGATCGTGTGCGTGCAAATTTTCATACAAAAAGCCAAACCGTTTATCTCCCCTTAAACATAGACCAATTTTGATGATTTTTTTACATGTTATTGATGTATTGGATAACTAGGGCTGTACGTTTTGATTTTAAAGAAATATTGCTTATAACAAAAGTTATTAGCATCTCAATATCCATATTTTTTACAAAAAATCTTCCTCGAGTTTTTTAATTTATTAAAGTTAAACTAAACTGAATTACTAAATTAGAAAAACGTACAGCCCTAGATTAAGGTGTACTGAATCGAATGACACCAAAATTGTCTCATTTAGTGAAGGTTTAGGGGGGTAGAAAAGGTTTGGCCCGAAACAATATTTCAGAAGGAAAAATTAGGCACTCGCCTCTAGTCTCTCTATCGCACGCATCGCACGGTAGCAGAGCGGCATGAAACAGATAGACTTTTTGCAAATACCTACTCGCGACGCGTCTCGGATCGGAGTGATTCTCTTAAAGTTCTATGGCGCTGTTATTAAGTACCTTTGGCGTATTTAAAAAGGTGAACGAACTTATTTACAATCATTAAACGTGATTTACAAATTATTGATTACATATAACACGAAGTCTTCTAAAAGTTTTTTTTATTTACACTGATTTTACGTTAACGGTTTATCTGTTCAGTGTCTACCGCGTTACGTGATGCACACAGAAGCACGACATCGCAAATTGTCTTTTAATCACGATAAAACAGTTTCATTCTTCGTAATCACTTCTAAAGCGTTCAGTATCTCTTGTTTTAATGTGTCGGCGTATTCGTCATGCGTACCACTTTACGTCACCCCACAAATAAAAGTCCAATTGAGTTAGATCGGGTGAACGTGGTGGCCACGGTATGGGTCCACCTCTTCCTATCCAACGATCACCAAACTCCGATGTTAAATGGTCAATGCCAAAGCTTCGCCCAGCATCCCAGGTAGGTATTCGCGCGCGGCTGCGCACGAAAGTAGGTATTCAAGGACTGCATCTTGAACATTAACAGGGAGCCCAGATTGACCTCTACCTGTTGTGTGACGAGGTGTAGCGAATGTTACCCATTCCCTGAGACTAAAAACAACAGTCCTTATGGTGTAACGAGTTTCACTTGGACGAGTTGAAAACGTCGCACTCCACTCGGCCACACTATTCGCTTCATCTTCGCTATTACTAAATACTCAATAAATCGTAAATTTCACTATTGGTTAATCCTGCGAACGACCGAGCCATTTTAGCATAGAAACAACGCACGCGCAATAGCCGCGGCTGTGGGAGGCAGACTGGCTGGCGCCTGGCGCTGGCCGCTGGCGCTAGCGCCGGCGGGCGGGGGTGGCACATCGCCGCGCCCCCCGGCCCCCGCCGCCCGCCCGCCCCGCCGCATTCGCCCGCGTTCCCACCGAGGCGGGGTGTATGTAGGTACTATGTACGTAGGTACTATTGCATGCCATATGATGCGCGCCGCGCCGCGCGGTCAACGACCGGTAGCGTAGGCTCGCCCGCTTGTATAAACAAAATAAATAATTTTTTCGGATTTTCCTTGAAAAAATAATTATTTTTTTTTATATTTTTTTTGACATCAGTATCGTTAGTACAACCACCTCTGTGACGGGCGTTGTTGACCAAAACAACAGCTTGTATATATATATATATATATACATATGTTATATATTACAGGATATAAAGGTTAAACGGGGGACGCGTTATAGGAATGCCTCAAATATATAAAAAAATATTCATTAAAATTGAACCATCAAAAGCTTGTAGAGCAAGCAAGCAACCGACATAAACTCTCTTTGTTAAGTTTTTCTCGGTGATTTATGAGTGTTTTTCTTTATAAATATTTTTTATTAGCTACGTCTAAGCATAAAATATCGAGACCTTAAATATGTCCCTCTTTTAAAATTACAACCTGTATAATATAATTAGTTTCGGAAGCATATTTAATACACTGTACCTACTTTATCTATAGATATTTTAAATAATTATTAATAAATATTTCGATGTTATTAAACGATAATTTCATCTAATTTATAGAAGGTATATCATTCATCACATATCTACATTTCTAAAGTTAGGTAAGTAGATGTATGCAATACTTTAAAAATTAATATTATAAATTGGTTCCTATTTTTTGTGTACCTGCAAATGTACTCGTAAGTCTCTTGTATTTATTTTTGTCGCAGTAGTTTTTTTTTATTATTATTCTTAAACTTAGCTTAGTCGCAGTTTTTATTATTGTCAGTGTATAGTCGTCATAATAGCTCCACTCGCAATAATAATATATTCTTCTGTTTCATTTAAAAATAAATGGTTTGAGAGAAATTTTAAATGAAATAAATACTATATGTTGACGATAAAAAGCAAAGCAAAGAGTAGATGCCAAAACGGGCACTTCTAGCAGTTTAACAAGTGAAAAGAGTATTGCCGTGTAATCCACTGTTTTTTCACAAAAATGGATGATGTTATAATGTATGGAATAAGTAGGCGTTCCGCGATTACAGTCGAGTTGGTCCCATACCAAAAGTGGTAGGTAGGTTTGAGTTCAGAATACCTATATAAGGTTAACCGCCGCACTCAGAGTCGACTTTAATGACTACTTAGTTAAGTATAGATTTTTAAAACAAAACTGCCACAGTCAGACAAGTTTAATAAATTAATGTTAATTGGCATTTAACTAATTAAGTTACATCTCATTAAATGCCAATTAACATTAATTTACTGAACGCCTATAATTGCGGCAATTTTGTTTTAAAAATCTATACTTAACTAAGTAATCATTAAAGACGACTCTGAGTGCGGCGATAAGTCTTAATTTTTTATGTAGCTACCCAATTGTTTACAATTACCTACTTAGTGGACAATGGTGCATTATTTAAAACACTATAATTAATCTTAATTCCTGTTTAAATAGACACTTACTAGATGTTAGATCTTACTCTGAAATTTATTATCTAGTCATTTAGGTATCGTGATTTGTGATAGATGTGTGAAAAAAGGTTTTTCGAATTTGATTACTTAATAAATTATTCGTTTTTAAAACCAGTTTTTGTGTTTTTATCAACGACCTGCTGTTTCCCTTGGTTTTACCTGCGTTAGTAAAGATATCGTATCTGTAATCAAACATTGATTATTATTTATGTACAGTCGCGGAATGAAAAGGTTCGTCAATTTTCAAATTGATTCGTTCAACGTATCACGAGCACATATTACTTTTTGAAACTATGTTACAGAATAGGCTCGAGTTAGAGAAAATAAAGTTTAACTGTTCGTTAGTAAAGTTCAAAATTGTTCAGATCAAGGTAGTTTGACTATTTATTTTGTCAACAAGATTATTATGGATAAACACTGTAACCTTCTTGTTAGTTCAACCTGACATTATTATTTCTGTTAATACTATTGTCAATCGGTTAATGTCATAATTGCAAAATATCATAATTTCTCCTAATTTTATAATGCCAAGACCTTTAAGTGTTGAAGAAAGAGCAGCAATTATTGCCGAACATGAAGCTGGCTACAACATCTCAGAGATATCACGTCGTCTAAATGTGACCAGAGATAGTGTGAGATTTTGGATAAGAAGACATGGCGAAGAAGGTGCACTAGTCGATCATCGTCACAATAATTCTGGTCGCCGTCCTATTCTTAACGCCGCACAAAAATCAGACATGAGAAGACAATATGAAGAAAACGGCTTTGTGTCAACGAATCATTTCGCCCAATTATATGATGTTTGTCCAAGAGTGATAAGAAACGCATTGCATTCAATGGGATTACATTATAGACGACACGTAAAAAAAGTTGCTCTGACAACAGGTCATAAGGAAGCACGGTTAAGATTTGCACAGACTTATTTGAACTTCGATTGGAGTACCACTATATTCACCGACGAAAAATGTTTTAAGTCGAGCCAACATGGGAGGCTTAATTTATGGAGATATAATAGTACGAGATATACGGAAGACCACGTAGTGCCCAATTTCAGTTCTGGACGCATCTCGGCCAATATATGGGGGTGGATGTCAGCGGATGGAGTAGGCGAGCTCGTTCTTCTTCCTTCAAGGGCAAACGCGACACACTATCTGTCTGTTTTAGAAGACAGTATGCTACCAAGTGTCCGTACCGTGTATCCACTTGATGAGGTTCCTGAGGTCAGATATATCCAGGACAATGCTCGTACGCACACTGCGCGTATTGTGAATGAATGGTTCAACAGGCATAGCGATATAGTGGTGATACCCTGGCCGGCAAGATCTGCAGATTTGAACCCGATAGAAAACTTATGGGGTTTAATGGTACAGCGATGGGAAAATAGAAATGAAAGGACCAAGGAGGATTTAGAAAACCACTGCAGAATTATTTGGGAAGACACTAGAGGCACGGATCTATGTTCTCGTCTAGTGGGTTCCATAAGAAATAGGTTACAAAGTGTGATTGATGCTAATGGTGGTTATACCAGTTATTAAAAATAAATGTCATTAAACTTATTCGTAGTTTTCATTAACTTTTGCTTGTTATTCATATCTAGTTGTCATTTTGTTGTTGTTTTAATGAGGTTTTATTACATTTTGTAACATTGCATTGACGAGATAGAAAAAACAAGCAAAACCTAATTTGACAGCAAACGTCATGTTTGTTTAAATGTTAGCAGCACTGTTTCTTGCACTGGAATGTTGGCATTAGTGGTCTCTTGCAGTACTAGTGCAAACGAATATCGACTCTAAGGTGACGAACCTTTTCATTCCGCGACTGTACTTTGCTAATTACGTGCTTAATTAATTACTGTGATTTTTATGAAAAAGTATGAAGATAAATCTTTTGGTTACACCATGAGGTTGAAAACGTTTGAAGTAGGCCTACCTACTTCAAACGTCCTACTACTTAAGCATTATTTTAGTATTGTCATCAGTAAAAAATAAAATACGCGACAGCCAGGCGGTAAATAAGTGCGCCGTCAATGGTGGGCAACGGCAATATTTTTAGTGAGTAGGGGCACTTGAGTAGGTCCTACTACCCTTAAGTTCTCATAGTTTTACAGACTGAAAAACTTGGCTCTCTGATTTTAATCGTTGCCACCACCGCAGTCACCGCCCGCGTCGCCCTCGTAATCACCACCGCAATCACCTCCGTAATCACCACTGCAATCACCTCCGTAATCACCACCGCAATCACCACCGCAATCACCACCGCAATCACCTCCGTAATCACCGTCATTGCCCCCACAATCACCATCATAACCCCCACAATCACCATCGTTTCCCCCAAAATCACAATCGTCGCCCCCACAGTCACCCCCACAGTCACCGTCTCCGTTGCAGCACTCATACCCGCCGGCATAACAACATCCATCGTCCTCGCAACAATTTTCACAACCGTCGGCGCAAGCGGTGAAACAATCGTCCGTCTGTTCACAACAATATTGGCATCATTCCGCAATAGGCCTACACAGATATTTACAAAATAAATAAATTATATAACCATCGTCTTCGTCGAAGCCCTGCGTGCACGCAACTCCGTTTCTTTCTCTCTATTTCTTGTTCGAAATGCGTCATTTGTTCGTCTGTCAATTCGTTCTTCAACAATCTCGGTTGTTCACTTATTATTATTTCAGGTTCAGATTGAGGTGCGCTGGGTTGTACTTGTTTATTATCCGAAGGTGATGGGTTGGGCTATTCTGTTACCGCCAGTGACATTGTTATGTATGAAATTAGATATTATTTATTATCGTGACTTGTGAGGAATCGAGAATAACTATATTTTTTTTATAATAGGTATATGAAAAACTTTATCCTAAACAAACACTGAGACTAAAGAAATTCAATTGGCTCGACTGTTTAGAATGAGCCACAGAGGGCGTTTTAGGTACGCACGTGGAGCGAACTGTGTCGGTACTAGTTTGTCTAATGTATTTTACAAACTTATTCGTTCTAGTGCGTCGCAAATAACCATACCTATTAAATGCTTAACAACGGCTTTCATTCGAATTTTAGATTTATATGCATATAGAAATAAAGTCAACATTTCAACAGGATATAAAACACGTTATCACAGGAAAAACAATGTAACTAGCTGTTGCCCTTGTGCCGAAGTCAATCAAATCTGGATTTTACGTCGATGTTAATAAATGCTATTAAATAGTTTAGTCACTCTAAAACCCGGTTCTTTCCTCGAGAGATCGCGCGTCACTCGACATATAAAAATTCAAAATTGAATAAAAAGAGTATCGGAAGAATAATAATAATATGTAATAATAATGTTGCCACAAAAATGAAAATGTACTTACTATTTTTATATTTATTTAACAATGATTAGAATATGACGTGTACCTAGGTAAGTATTTATAATTAATTTATTAACTAGATAATAATAGTGATAAAAAAAAGTTTAAATAGCCTAATTGAGGCATACTATGAGGCAAGTTACTTAAAAATAAATTCATAAGAATGTATTATAGTACCTACTACTACTAATCTACCTACTCATAAAAATAAATAAAAAAATAATTATGAGCATTCACAGTAGAGAGCATTGTAATTTCATAATAACTTATTTAATAACTTATTTTATATTACATAAATACTTATTTTATTATTATTTTATTATATATTTATGAGCCTTTTATAAGTAGAAGAATAGAATTATACTATATTATGTAGGTATATCGAAAAGTCCCTTGTATTTATTTTCAACTACATAATATTCTCGAGGGTTCGAGTACGAAATTTTATTATCAAGATTTAGTATGGCGATTTTCACTTCCACTCATTGGGAAACCCTTCATTTTAAATGCATATTTTACCTAAAAGTTGCAATCGCAATCACCGCAGTCGCAACCACTGCAATCGCAATCGCCGCAGTCGCACCCGTCACAATCGTTGCAGTCGCAGCCGCACCCGTCACAATCGTTGCAGCCGCAGTCGCAACAGTTGCAGTCAGTACTGCCGCCGTCCGGACTGTTATCGGAACTGCACTGGCAACAGTTCGCTAAACAATGTCCGAACGGGTGGCAAGTATACTTGCACAGCAAGTAGGCACAATAACAGTCATCCTCGTTGTAAATACAACAGTCCAAGCAAAACGCGTTCGCTTCCCTTCGTCTCCTGCGTGTTTCTGAATTTTGACTCGCATTATCTTCGCTCGCCAAGTTCACGGCTTCGTTCGGACTCGCGAACGATGGCTGTGTTGTTATAACGGGGCTTTGTGTCTCTTGTTTTGACTGTGCCGATGCTGGCTCCAGTCCAACAGCTTGATCGTATGTCGGTGGCGAGTCGATAGCGGCCGGAGCACTTGGTTCTGTATACGGTTTATACATGTTCACAACTTCACAGTTTCACCAGGCAAAATTTTGTTCAAAATGATTGAAAGTAGTTAGTGTCGACTTCCATAAATTACGATTTTAATTCATCTTAATTAGACCACTTGTTAAATTAAAACAGCGGACTCCGACGGATTGATATTTTCTTTTACAAAACAACACGGATTTTAGGTAGGTAGTTATCAACATGTTTAATTCGATAACATTAGCAGAATTTCCGGTTAATACACGTCATGAATTAAGTAGGTAAGTATTTATCTGTGTTTTATAAAAGCGCGACCGACGCGACGCGACGCGACGCTCATGCGTTAAAGTGGCACAACAAATGAGTAATGCAACCGGTGCTTGGCGGATGGTGCCAGCAAAGAATACAGATTTACAGAATATTAAATTACTACTTATAGAAGCGATTGGGCATGATGACTAGATTTTAATTTTTAGTTCGTTTTGTAGATTAATAAGAAAATATTGGATACGTATTTTTGCTTTTTTTACGTAGGTACCTAATCAAAAAATAACGGCAACGCATTGAGTTGAAATCCCGTGTGACGTCACGCATAGGTACTACACTTTATACTTAGTTATGACGTCGCGACCTCCCACTCGTAAACTTTAATGCGTCTTATAATACCTACCTAATTTGAAAAAAAAAAGAAAAAAATACGTGTTTATTATTTATTTACAATCTAACTGACGGACTAAAAAGAATTTTAATTTTTATACCTTGTCGATTATTGTCATCATCTCCATTTCATGCCTCCCCATTGCCCCGGAAGTTTGGTGGTAGTTTCAGTGAAAATTGTCACTGGAGAGAGGCGCCCGGGCCTCCGACGCGGCGCGAAGCTGTCTGTCAAAGTGTCAGCTCGCTGTCAACGGCTGTCAACCGTACGATACGCACACACGGCCGTACGTACAAGCCGGCCATCTTGTGGGAAAGTAGGTACTTGAATCTTCATTTGTTTGGAGTGTCACCGGCACAGGCGTCTTTACCTATAGTGCAGGGTGCAGGGGCGGATCCAGGATTTGGTTGAGGGGGAGGCAATTTGGTTGCACCATGAAATTTTTTGAATTGACAGGATAGACAAAAAAGTCCATTAATAAAATTTAAGTGCTTCATATTGAGAGCATCTGAATTGAGCTTATGTATGTATTATATTATCTGTGTGTATGTTTCGCGATTTTTTAACCGACTTCCAAAAAGGAGGAGGTTACGCATTCGGTTGTTTTTTTTTTTATATTACTCGAAGCTAGGGTTGGAACGATTTCGAAAATTCATTTTTTGTTTGAAAGCGTATACTCCCAATTAGGTCCTATTGCCACCAAGTGGGATCTGATGATGGGATCTTATGGTTTAAAAATCTTTATTATCCTCAAAAGATCTTGGGGAAATCGTGGGAACTCTTCAAAAATAATAGGCACACCTATAGCGATTTGGGTATATTTTATAGTAAATCGTTCATTTGCTTTCGGAAAGCAAAATTTGAAGAAGTGGAAAGTGGAACTGATCATGAAGACCACAAGTGTTCATCGGAACTACTCAACAATAATACGTATTTCACGGGTTTCGATTGGACCGATTTAGAAAATTGATTTTGTTGTTTGAAAGGGTATGCTCCCAAGTTGGTCCCATTGTCACCAAATCGAGAACCTGATGATGGAATCATGGAGAAATCAAGAGAACTCTTCAAAAATTACAGACACACCTATAGCGATTTTTGTATTTTTTATAGTAAATCGTTTATTTGCTTTTGGAAAGCAAAATTTGAAGAAGTGAAACTGATGATGAAGACCACAGATGGTCATCGGAACTACTCAATAAAAGGTATTTCACGAGTTCCGATTCATTAACTTTAATATGGTTCCTAAATAATTTATGCTCGTCACAATGTATATGGTAAAGTGGAACTGATGATGACGTACCAGGAGAACTCCTCAACAATCAACGTCCCTGTCGTCCCGTCGGTAAAAGCAGTATTTTGTAAAAGGCGATGAGCAATTGACATTAGGCTATTGTAACTTAGATAAATTTACAAACGGACTCACTTGAAAGCAAGAAATAAACAAAATTTTAACAAAAAAATTAAAACCGACTTCCAACAACACAAAACTAAAAAGCTAAAAATAACAAAATATCGATTTTATCCAACAGACAAAAATACACGTAAGTTTATTTTTGGTAGTTATTACCAGTAGTTATTATACCAGTACCAGTAGTTATTATTGGTTTATTCTACCACTTGACTACTATTATTATTTGAAGTCGGTGACAAGCCAAATATGGCGTAGGTACATGGGCTAAGTCCAGTCCCGCCACGAGTTCGTTGTGAGCTGAACAACCCAAGTGGGTAGACGTAAGCGGGCTTGGCACCGAATTTAAATCAAAAAGTGGTAGCACAAACCAACAATAGTATTACATGTATTTTTGTCTGATGGATTAAGTCGGTATTTTGTTATTTTTAGCTTTTTAGTTTTATGTTTTTCATATTTAAAAAAAATGTGGTGTCGAAAACGATAGAGCTTAGGTAGGTATAGCGGTTTTTGAGTACGATTCTCTGTAAAATCAAAGTTTTTTTAGTATTTCATTATTTTCAACTTGTACTTTCATGCATAAAATAATCTACATGGAAGCTACAACAGATAAAAGTAAAAAATGAAAAATTTACGTTCCAGCGAATCTGACCTGAATTAACAACTTTAAATTAAAATTTTGTAGGTTTGTATCTATAAAGTGATAGGAAAATAATGGGAAGTGTTATGGTTAATAGCGATTTTTTTACTAAACTGAGAAAAAATACCATCAGAGGTGCACATGTGATGTGATAAAAACGTGTTTCGTGATCAGAAGAACAAAGAACTACCTAACTACCTGACGTAGCTTCACGACCGACATAAAGCAATCTGAAACTTTCTTTGAAGTAAGTCGGTGATTTGGGATCCCTCAGCACTTTAAAGATGGTACAAAGAATATGTGTAGTGCGCCTGGCGAATATGTAAAGCACACACATTTTGCAGCCGCTCCAACTTATCGCGTTACTATGTCTAGTTGTTGTATACGTATGCTGTAAATCTTTGTGTTGTGTCAAATAAAGTTTTTTCAATTTCAATTACTCTTCTGTCAGATTCATACAGCACACATCGGCGGAAACAAAAAGGAGAAGGTTACTCCTTGGATTAGTAAAATGAGGAGAAAATTTGGGAAATAACGCAGAAAACTCAGAGAAGTGAATAATTTTCGTCCATATGACGAGATACGGAAAAATAGGTACTATTGAAACAAAAAGATGTTTTTGACCATAGAAGATTTTCAAATTTACAGTCAACAGAAGAAAAATTTGATAAATTTTGGAAATTTGCCCAAAATTTTTTCCAAATCCGAATTCATCGCGCACCGCACGTGATAAAAGTCGCCGACTATTTTTTGAGCACAGAGGTACAATATGACGGGGAATAAAAATCGAAATTCTATTAATTCCATTTAGTTCGTCAGTTACATATAACATAATATAAATAAATAATATGGATAGATTTGCTTTGAACGTGGAAAAAGTAGAAGAGTTAGGTACCAACTAGTTTTGGGAAGTGAAATCACAATAGCTTACTTCCAAGTCTCAAGGATGTTGAATGAAGTTAAAGAAAAGGGATAGAGAAACTACATATACAGTGGTGGTCATATAATTAAGAACGATTTATATGTAGACCTCATATTGAAATTAAAATGTTCATAACAAAGATTTCACTCCTTCCTGGAAAATAATGAATATACCATTAGTTTCAACGTTTACAAGGCTAACAAAATCTGTAATAAAAACAGGAAATAATATTTAATTTACCAGTTAATTCGTTGACAATTAAATATTGGTAACATCGCAGTAGCTCGGAGGCTGGACAAATAATTAAGAACGAAACATTTAAAAAAAAAATATTAAAGATAATTTAAGAATTTAGGTATGGCTTCAATTGATTTAATTTGACAACGGTTATTCAATAAAATAAAACAGGAAAAATTGTTATAAGGGGGCGTAAATTAATATTCTGTACCATTTCCTTAACTGCAGATAACTGCATAACAACGGCGCATCATGGATGTTATTAACTACTTACAGGTTTTAATTTAAAAAGTGTTTTGAAGGTTATTTATCTTACCAGAACGTTTGTTTGATATCTTTTTTTTATTGACACCAAATATGTTCAATTGGATTAAGACTTAGACTGTTTAGTGGCCAATCAAACACTTTTACCACTTGCCTGTCAAGGTAGTTTTTAGAAGTGGATGGTAGTGGTCTGAGTGAGTAAGCTGTGTTTTGGATCATTATCATGCTGAAATGTCTTTATTACCGAAAGATAAAATCATTTGCGTATGGCAACATACATTTTTCGAGTATTTGTTTGTATTAGTATTGGTCCATGTTGCCTTTTACCAGCCTAGTAAGTCCTACGTCATAACTAGAAAAACAACCCCAAATTTTTATGTTTTCACTGTCATTGTCCACCATCCATTTAGTGTATTTGGGGTCGAATGTCTTATTCGCAGGTCGGCGTACATACCTACTGCTTACCATCAGAGCATACTTTTTTATCTTTGTTTAATTCGAAAAAAGTATGTAGGTACCTAATTCTATTGCGACTATGTCCAAATTCCATAGGTACTTCCTTCCAAACGCTAGTCGGGTCTGCCCTCAGAAGAATAACTCTGCCTATGGCGTAATGTCAACATGGGTACGTTCCTTGTTTCTCTGTCAAAAAACTGTGCCTCCACAAAATGCCTTCAAACAGTGCCCCAGTGACTGTCATCGAAAACTTCATTTTTGATCTCATTAGAACCTTTAAACTGGCCCCGCTTAGCGAGGTGAACTATTCTTAAACGTTTCTGGGAGACGTTTTTCTAACTTTAGATTTGCGCGGAATATTCGGAGTGGTCTGATGTGTATAAAAATGCTTCACAGCTTGGTAAACCATCGTTTTTGAACAAGATAAATGATCTGCAATTTTTTAGTATGATCGATTATGACCACGCAGCTTTATTATTATTTCTCTAGTAGCCGAGACGCTAGATTTCTTTTTTTCGATAAAAAATTACCTTAAAACTATTAAAAACCAATAATGGCATAAACACACTATAAAATAATAATGAAGAGCATTTTAAGAAATAATTTCATTTTATTTTTATTTTATTTTATTCACAAAATTAATTTAAAAAAAAGCAATACTATAATCGTTCTTAATTATTTGTCCAGCCTCCGAGCTGCTGCGATGTTACCAATATTTTATTGTCAACGAATTAACCGGTAAACTAAATATTATTTCCTGCTTTTATGACAGATTATGTTAGCCTTGTAAACGTTGAAGCTAGTGGTATATTCATTATTTTTCAGCAAGGAGGTAAATCTTTTTTATGAACATTTCAATTTCAATTTAAGGTCTACATATAAATCGTTCTTAATTATATGACCACCACTGTATAAGGATAATTGTAAAAACATATATACAGCCAAACACAGAAACTTCTCCTTTTAAATGAGAAATCCCATCAAAAACATAAATGTGAAAATGGAAGCCAAAGTTCAGTATTAAGCTTAAGCTTAGTTGTCGACTTCGCCGACAAAAGAATTGATATCTAAATAGGTGCCAAGTTCTGTAGATAATCCTGAAATATATTCAAAGGAGCATAGAACTTGGCTAGTTTTCACACACCAGTTATCTTATATTTGGCTAAAAACTATAGTATAAATATTTTTGATATTGGCTTGTTTTTACCAGCAAACTAAATATTGAAGGGGTGAGATCTATTGACCTTACTGTATAAAAACAGTAATTTGCTCATAATAGTATAAAAAAGATACATAATTTGACTAGCTAAAGATAACTTTAATGTGAAAACTAGCCGAGTTCTATGCTCCTTTGAATATATTTCAGGATTATCTACAGAACTTGGCACCTATTTAGATATCAATTCTTTTGTCGGCGAAGTCGACAACTAAGCTTAAGCTTAATACTGAACTTTGGCTTCCATTTTCACATTTATGTTTTTGATGGGATATCACTACTTTTTGTACAGAAATTACTAGTAGGTATTAGGTACTTGTTCATAATAAAATTAATACCAAGTGGTCTCTGTTAATCTATTGTATTTCAATCTGTTTACGGGGTAGTAAGTATCGACTGAAACTAATATGTTTGGATTTAAAACAAATACCAACTACCTACCAAAGACCATAACACATAAACATATACATAAATATTTAAAGACCATAAAATCCAAAGACCGGCTGTCATCAATTTTGATTGATGATTCTTACATTACAGGCAGAATAAGTAAGGGTTCGTGTAATATTACACACAGTGCTGCTCGCCAGTTGTCAGCTTGAACTCGGCTTAACATGCTACAGCGTGTCTAGATTCAATAGATCAAATAATAAATAAAACAAACACGAATAAAAATAGTTACATTTATAATTAAAACGTATTTTGCTTACATTTAAAGAAAACACCGCATGCAGTAAAATATTTTGGAGACATGACACTACAACTCTTGTCGACAGACACCACCTGTATAAACGATTATATTTTTTTTTCCCCTGATCCTGCATCGCTCCTATCGCGTGACGTACTAACGAGTGAAGAATCAGAGCTTCTATTTGAGAATACGTGATTCATATTGACATGTTTATGTGAAATAGTTTTTGAGTTATGACCGGGTCAAAAGTTACACACGGTGCTGCTCGCCAGTTCTGTTAGCCTGAACTTGGCTTGACACGCTACTGCGTGTCTAGATATATAGGTCACAATATTATTGTATATTAACAGAAATTGATAAATGAATCGGAAAAGAAAAACTTTTTACAGAAATTATTAGTAGGTACTTATTATTCATAATAAAATGGTTTTTGTCAATTTAGTTTATTTTCCTACGTTTCCTACGTTTCCGTGGTATAACTATCTTTTTTGTGTTTTCTGTATTTTCTTGGACGTTTAAAATGTTTGAGTGAATTGCCCATTCAGTATCCGGTTCTTTTTTACGCGTTTTCTGTTTATAGTTAATTTGGCCAAGTCAGGGCGGTATAACGTGCGCAGGCGGTTGTACTCTACAATAGAGCTCTTTTGTGCCTTGATTTGACTTGGATCTAAATTGATAAGAATGTACTCCATCTAAGGTTTTAACTCTGGAAAGTCCAACGTAAATGATTTGGTGTAACGTAAAAGTGTCACCCACCAGTAATTCGATTGTACGACTCATTGTACAATGTAGGTACCTACGTAGTAAATAATTAATATTTAAGACGATCAAGACGAAGACGACACTAAAAGAATACACTAGAAGACCCGGTGAACTTCGTATCATCTACAAGACAACCAAGTGACACTATTTTTAATTTCTAAAATGATAAAAGAGATCGGACTTCACTTCATCAATTCTTTTGCGACAAGTCAAAATCAAAGTCATAGTCAAATCGTTTAATCAAATTTGGCCAATATTGTGTATCTTATTGACGTCAATAAAATTACAGTTATTATGACAGCAGCCAGCACCCATAAAATATCCACCCTTCACAGCTTCCTAGCGCTATGGCTGAAGAGAAAAAGCTGCGCAACAAACTCCAGTAGCACGATACATTACGTCACCATGCGCATAAAGGAGCATATTTAGGACTTAAGCCTCCTAGAAGTCGAAGTAGAATCGCAGCTATTGAAGCATAACTTTGCCTATATCGGCTAAATCTTGCACAGTGTAGGTACATGACTGCAATTATACAGCTGCCTTTTAAATCCATGTTGCCATTCCAAGTGAGAAGAATTGCTGGATTATGCCGTTAATGTAACGAGATTCTTCTGTACTGTCGCAGCCTGAAATTTTTGAGGAGGTCCAAAATTTATTGCACAATAACAGCCAAACACAGAAACTTCTCCTTTTAAATGAGAAATATACCATACGGCACGTAGTTTCAAAACAGAAAATTTGTTTTAACGAGAAAGAATTGTCTGTCTACCCAATGGTTAACTGGTAGAGAATGCCGCAAGGCATTAAGTTCGCCATTTGTACACACTGTGCAATAAAGAATAAATAAATAAATAAATAAATAAATAATAGATACAAACTTCCATAGGGGTTCGTTACGAACTAATAATTTATAGAGTTTTAAAAATGAATATTTGTTCGTTCATTCAGGTTCATTCGTATATTTCTATTCAAATTACGATGAAACTTTGGTGAAAAGCCACAACCTTGCGAAGATTTTTCTAAGGTCTAATTAAAGTAGGTACCTATTTAGGTCTTCAGGGGGGGGCAATTGCCCCCAGTGCCCCCCCCCTGGATCCGCCCCTGGCAGGGTGTGCGTTGCACACGGGCGCAGCGGCCCTAGGGGGCGCCGAGCGCCGCTCGCTACGGAAATTTCTTCTTCAAAAATCTTCAAATAATAAAGTTTATTATCGATTGGGGAAAGACAAGTTGTGTTAACTTGATGTGCTGTTCGTCTTGTACTTTGCACCCATTCCATTTTGACCGCGCGCTTACTAGGGGGCGCTAGGGTAATGGTTGCACACGGGCGTTACATGGGCTAGAGACGCCACTGGTCACCGGGCTGGTGGCTGGTGCTAGTGTGTACGAACTAAACTGTCAATACATCGGAACTTAATTTTATTTAACCGAAAGGAGACGCCGCGACCAGATTGGTGGGGTAGGAATCACCATGCCTACCCGCTAATCAAGAGGTTCCGGGATCGATTCCCGGCGTTGTGTGATGAACACAGGGGTCCACTGTCAAGTCGGCGTGACTAACTGTGCCTCTCAGCGCCGCCAGCCGCCGGTGCAAAGAAGCAAAAATATAGTACTTTTGCTAAATGCAGGGAGAAAAATAGTAAGTACATATTTATTCGCATTCATCTACAAATTATCGCTAGTTTGACAGTTGAAGTTTTGAGGCCGCGTATGCGTTTCGTTCTGAACTTCCCCGTGGGCCGTGCTGCGCTACGGGTGCGTTCTAGACCAGTCACAGTTAATATAAAAAAGTGCGACAGCTGAATTGGGGATAAAAATATAGTATTTTTCGTACTATATAATTTTTCTATAATATATAGTACGATTGATTGTACGGTACTATAATATAGTACGGGTGGCAACCCTAACCCGCCCGTATGCGATCTGAACCCAGGCGCCCCTCCCATAATAATAATAACAATAAATATTTATTTGTTTCTTACTTACATCTAAATAGTACAAGGTTGAGGTCTCCTTTTAAGTAGAAAAGTGCCAGTATCAGGAGACCTCGCTCTTGCATAACAAATATTAGGTATAGTAATCGAACCAAGAAACAAAAATAACTAAATGACAAAAATAACTAATAATTAAAAACTAAGATTGAAATCCCATATATCACGGATGTATCATGTAATAAAATGCCTGCGAACCCCCCATTACCACCAAAAAAAAGGAATGAAACCACCAACCTCATCAGATAAGTTAATTTTATTACCGTACGTACCTCACAGGGGAGGGAGAGTTTAGGTAGAAAGGAAGACGACATCACGACATGCAAAACTCCTGGGCATGGGGGGCGCCGGTAACCCAGCATTCGTCCGATTCCCAGCTGAATTCGGTTTGTCGACTTACAGGGGGCGCGGCGAGGAACGCCCCCTGGAAGTCGGCGCCCGTGTGCACCGCACACCCTGCACTAAAGGCAGGACCGGCCCTGGTGCCTCGCAGTTTCACCCGCGAGAGTTTCGGAATTCCCGCAGGAACTATATTTTTCTAAAATAAAAGTAGCCGAAGTTACTCCTTATAACACTAGATATCTCAGCTATCTGCCAGTGCAAGTTCCGTTAAAATCGGTCCAGCCGTTTCAGAGATTAGCCTACAATCAGACAGACAAAACATTTTTTTTATGTAACTAATAAGTACCGAATATACCTATTACCTAGGTACTTTTATATTATGCATTTAGTGAAAAGCTGTTTCAATTTTATTTATATGTAGGTATGTAGGTATAGTATAGGTACCTACATATAAATAAAATTGCTTGGTTTCTACGACGCTGTGGGATCAAGTGGATTTGTGGATTTGGAAATTGTTCTTTATTACTAATCATAACAAAAGTAATCGGTAACAAATCTATATCAATAAAAGCAGAAACTGACTGACTCGATGCACGCACAGCTGCAACCGCTGGGTCTGAAGCCATGAACTAATACTGCTTGAGTGACGTAGGTGTATGGAGAAAGGATTTTTGAAGATCCCACCCCTAAGGGGGTCAAATGGTTTGCAAAGTTTGTATGGAACAATTACGCGAGAACTCCGAAATTAGCGCGGGATTATATTATCTGTGGCGCGGGTGAAGCAAGTTATTTATTTTAGGTTTTTTTTCTAGTTACATCAGTAATTTAAGTTTATCTAAACTTTTATACTTTTATAACCTATAATGTAAAATATCTGAGGGTAAAATTATTAAAAAAATATATTTCAATACTTCAATATACCTACCTACATGTGTAAATAATATTATTTTATAAAAATATACGCATCGATATGAGAACCTGTTTTTTTAAGTAGATTTTAACCAAAGGAATCTTATTAACTAGATTTCTGTTAACAATAACTTTTAGAACTCTAGAGAGCGAATGCCAGTTCCCTGACCGCAGCCGTCGACGAGCTTCGGCAGCGGTCGACAACGGTAGTCGACGGGGCGCGAGCGACTGCCCTCGTCGACACATTCGGTCGACTTCCGCCACGTAGGTATCAGTAGTCACATCCACCGCCTCCACCACAGTCACCCCCACCGCCGCCGCTGTCGCCCCCACCGCCACCGCTGTCGCCCCCACCGCCACCGCTGTCGCCCCCACCGCCGCCGCTGTCGCCCCCACCGCCACCGCTGTCGCCTCCACCGCCACCGCTGTCGCCCCCGCCGCCACCGCTGTCGCCTCCGCCGCCGCCGCCCCCGTCCGCACCACTAGAATCACAATGTCCAGCTCCGCTCGTATCACTGACGCCGTGATGTGTACCTCCATTCGCATCGTTTGAATCACAAAACTCCTTAGCAACTGGTGCATCTCTGTAAACGTCGTGTCCCATAGGCGTGCAATTATCGTCTCCATGTGGTCTGTAGCTTCCAGAAATCCCGTCGTTATCGTCGATATAGCGGTCATCGCCAGCGACATGCATGTAACCAGTGTCTTCATTGATGGTTAACATGGCACCGTTGTCGCTCTCTCTGAAACCTCCTTCGCTGTCGCCGTCTGTTTGGTTTAAGTCGATGCTCTGGTTACGTCTGTTCCAGCATTTCAAGTTTTTGCATTCAATGCAAGGCAAGCATAAAAGTTCACAGAGTGTTTCTTCTTTCCGTTCCAGTCTGGGTTGTGGAATTGGTTTTTTTGATTTGTGGGCGCGTGCAGGGCGGACTGGTGCAAGTTCGTCGAACTCGTCGAGACTCGACGTCGGTGCAGGCTGGACTGTGATTGTATCGGCCATCATATCTTAGACCTTAGTTATTTACTGTAAAACTTTAAGTTAAACTGACCATTATTCAATTCAAGACTCAAGTTTAAAGTTGATTGAAACAAAGGTAAACCGTCAACACAACGCACTAGTTTCGCGAATCGAGTTTGATAAACATATTTTCATGTTTTACAAGGAAAATCTAAAATTAGTATTGCATTTACAACAGTTCAAATTCCATTGCCTTTGAACTATTTTGACTCATATTTTACAGTGGTTGTAACTTTGGAGTTAAATTCACTATTAATCAATGACTCAAGTTTATAGTTGACAAAGCTAAAACATAAGTTACTCTATGGCTAAAACGTCAATACAACTGGTTTAGTTTCGCGAATCGAGTTTGGTAAACATGAATACACGGAAAATCTAAATTTAGTACCTACTGCATCAACAACAGTTAAAATTCCATTACCTTTAAACTGTTGAGTCTTATTCTAAACAGTTATGGTTCAAATTCCATTGCCGCAGAAGTAATTTTTCAATAGTTACGCTTACAACCGGTCTGAAGTTGATTTGAACGTACTTGTCATTCTATTTTAAACTTTGTTGCTGAACTCGCATAGTCTACTTTCGGAAAACTTTATGAAATACACCGTATTTTGACATTTGGTTGCAAAGATGTTACCATTCCAATCAACAAAATTTCTTCTACCTACAATGTAGTAGATAACTTAGCTAAGTTATTAGTACTGTTTAGTATACCTACTTGTTTTGCTTAGTATTCTACACAAATTATTTATAAGCATTTTGCCTTTTATTATTTTTGTCAATACTAATTCTATATTATCAGCTTGTACTAAGTTACGTATATTTTCCAACAGGTTTTAGGTTTTTGGTAAACTTCAGTACGAGTAGATTTATTAGAAGCCAAGCGCGCGTTTTTTTAAATGAGTTCGGTTAACCTATTGTATTTGAAAGTAATGAAACAGTTTTTTAGTTTCTGATAAATAAAATGTATTTTGATATAGTTTATTTGTAAAAACTTGGTTGTCTGTAAAGTTGGTTTACGGACGAGAGATTTTATAAAAATAACTGCAGAGGCGTCTCTAGCCCTTGTGGCGCCCGTGTGCAGCCAGTAACGTGGCGCCCTCGAGCGGGGTCAAAATGGAATACAAGTGGAATACTAACAGTTATACAGGGTGTTAGGTAAAATAAAGCAAGTCTCTTAAGGGGTGATACTACTCATGAAACTAAACAACTTTCCCCAGGGAACGCACATCGAACGCTCAAAAAAAAATTTGTACTTTGTATGGGAGCGGTCATGTTGAAACAAAAGTAACTGTGTAAATTTAAATAGAGTAGGTAGGAAAAGGAGTAGTTTTGCTTTGCTACCGCGCGCCCGGCGTTACGTTGGCCACGGCGGGCGCAGGGTCTTTGAGAGCGACGCATCTTCGGACGTGTCGCAAGGGCGCTCGGCGCGCGGCGCCCCCTTAGACCCGGCGCCCGTGTGCGCCGCACACCCTGCACTATAGGTAAAGACGCCTCTGAATAACTGTAAGAAAAATAAGCTGAGATGCTGAATTAAGAAAAAGTCCTACCATCCTGACTTCAGCCAGCTTTAATTTCACTATCTATGAAACGTATTTAAAAAGATATAATTGATGACAGAAACGATAGTATAATTTATGAGTTTTTTTTTACAATTTCAAAATTATTTATAAAAAAAAAATCAGAGCTACCTGAGCTCGCCACCTATTTTTTCTAGTTAATATAAGTGCAGACCATGGACCAATTGGTCCATGATCCAGACTACTTTACGTCGTGGTATCAACGACGATGAAATCATATACCTAAATTGCCACCAGCTCCCTAGCTATCAAGGGAGTGTCGCAGGGTTGGTTCAACGTGACAACGTCATAACAAAACACGTGTGCTGCCGCTGTCTTTCTTCTCCTTAATACCTATACTCTTGATTTTATTTTATTCTAGTTATTTATAAATTTAGGTTTTATTTCTAGTTACATATACATCAGTAGGTAATTATAAATTTACCTAAACTTATTAAATAGTTTTATAACCTATAATATGAAATACCCATCTGAGGATAAAATAAAAAAATACATTTGAATACTTCAATATACATGTGTAAATATTATGTTATAAAAATATACGCATCAATATGAGAAACTGCTTTTTTAAGTCAGTTTAACAAAGGAATCTTATTAACTAGATTCCTATTAACAATAACTTTTTAGAACTCTAGAGAGCGAATGGCACTTCTCTGACCGCCGGCAGCCGTCGACGAGCTTCGGCAGCGGTCGACAACGGTAGTCGACGGGGCGCGAGCGACTGCCCTCGGCACATTCGGTCTACTTCCGCCACGTAACGTAAGTATCAGTACTTTAGTAGTCACATCCACCGCCTCCACCACAGTCGCCCCCGCCTCCACCGCTGTCACCCCCGCCGCCACCGCTGTCGCCCCCGCCGCCACCGCTGTCGCCCCCGCCACCGCCGCCCCCGCCCGCACCACCAGGATCACAATGTCCAGCCCCGCTCGTATCACTGACGCCGTGATGTGTACCTCCAGTCGCATCACTTGAATCACAAAACTCCTTAGCGCTCTTATGAAAAGAACTACCCACCTCGTCTCCTCCAACATTGCGATCAATATTGACGTAATGACCACAGCCGTTTGATGTTAGATGACTTTCCGCAAAGTCAATAGCAACTGGTGCATCTCTGTAAACGTCGTGTCCCATAGGCGTGCAATTATCGTCTCCGTGTGGTCTGTAGCTTCCAGAAATCCCGTCGTTATCGTCGATATAGCGGTCATCGCCAGCGACATGCATGTAACCAGTGTCTTCATTGATGGTTAACATGGCACCGTTGTCGCTCTCTCTGAAACCTCCTTCGCTGTCGTCGTCTCTTTGGTTTAAGTCGATGCTCTCGTTGCATCTATACCAGCACTTCACATCTTCGCATTCAATGCAAGGCCAGCATAAAAAGTTAAAAGTAAGGCATGGTTCTTCTTTCCGTTCCAGTCTGGGTTGTGGAATTGGTTTTTGCGATTTGTGGGCGCGCGCAGGGCGGACTGGTGCAAGTTCGTCGAACTCGTCGAGACTCGACGTCGGTGCAGGCTGGACTGTGATTGTATCGGCCATCATACATATAATATGATGATGATAATATCTCACTACCTACATATAGTTAGATATCTTAGTTATTTACTGTATAACTTTAAGTTAAATTGACCATTATTCAATTCAAGCCTCAAGTTCAAAGTTGATAGAAATAAAGGTAATCCGTCAACACAACGCACTAGTTTAGTTTCGCGAATCGAGTTTGATAAACATGAATACATGGAGAATCTAAACTTAGTACTGCATCTACAACAGTTAAAATTCCATTGCCTTTGAACTGTTGAGTCTTATTCTAAACAGTTATGGTTCAAATTCCATTGCCGCACAAGTAGTTTTCCAATAGTTACGCTTACAACCGGTCTGAAGTTGATTTGAACGTATTGTCATTCTATTTTAAACTTTGTTGCTGAACTCTCATAGTCTACTTTCGGAAAATTTGAAATAGGTACACCGTATTTTGACATTTAGTTGCAGCGATGTTACCATTTCAATCAACAAAATTTCTTCTATAAATTTAGAGTAACTTAGCTAAGTTATTAGTACTGTTTAGTAGGTATAGTTGTTTTGTTTAGTAGTCTACACAAATTATTAATAAGCATGTTGCATTGTATTATTTTTGTCAATACTTATTCTATACTTATTATGAGCTGCCCTAAGTTACGTACCTAAATTTTTCAACAAGTTTTAGGTTTTCGATAAACTTCAGTACGGTACTAGTAGATACGAGCGAAGCGCGCGTTTTTTGAAATGAGTTCGATCAATCATTGTATTTAAAAGCAGTATTTTCGTTTCTGATAAAAACGTTGCTTAGAAACGTATTCGTGATTCAACTTACTATTTTTTATTTTACCATGAAAATATAAGTAGGTAAACTGATAATAGAAGTGAGTATCTTTGACAAATGAACCAGACTTATGTATATTTCGAGATATTTTACTTTTCAGACTAACATAGCACAGCAGTTGCCAACTTCACTAATGATGTGACGTAAGCTTGTTTTATTTCGGCAATAGTCGAAAAATAAATAAATGAAACAGCAATAAAAATTAATAATCATTATGTATGTTTATTTTGATAAATTACAAATCACTAAATAATTAACTTTGCTAAGTATATGAATACAGTTCGTCATTATTTATTTACAGGGCACTTTTACATAGCCAGCGACTAAGTTTAAATTGTACGTTAGATTTTATAAAGAAAAAACTAAATTTCAATACTATCATGTGAGGCTGATAATGGAAAAAATCCGAAATATCCATTATTTTTTTTACTAAGCTTCATAATAGGTATATAGAGGGAAATATAACGTAATTATTATGACGTTTATACTAAAAATAGTTTTTTTTTTTAATAAAAAACAAACATACCTACTTATAAGTAGGTCCATAAGCACAGATTTTTTGTAGATATACTTTCGTAAGTTTGAAGGATAAAAGAGTATTGAAGCAAAAGGATTGATGGATGATATGATCCCATTGACCATGTCTAAATTGCTACCATTTATGAAGTAGGTATATTGATTTCGGTTGATTGCTAGAAATTGTACATGGTGAAATTTACTATGGAAGCATTTTAGAGCCCGTCTTTAATGCACTTTTAAGAATTTGACTATGGAAATTACAGGCATTGCCGTAGCAAAATTGTCAATAGTGTTTATAGTGCAATAAAGACGGGCTCTAAAATGCTTCCATAGTTTTCAATATGAAAATTTCACCGTGTAGACTGTAGGTGTCGTAAACTGTATAATACCTATTGTAATCGCAAAACCGATTGAAGACGAAAAATAATAGAAACAAAAATTACATAATAGTTTGCATTCTTTGTTATATTTTCCTAGTTGATGTTGAGTGAGAGTAGTTGTGACCAATGATGTTATTTGTGAGACTCTTGCTAAAGGTATCTGATATTTTTTATAGAATCTGTTTTGGTTAACCCTTGAACGATTTATTTTAACCGGCCTTAACAGAAAATCACATAATTATTTCATTCAAAGTTGACTCGAAAGACTTTTTTGACTCCTGTATCTACAAATTTTACAAAAATAACGTAGAAAAAGCACTTTCAGTTCTTCACAAACTTGTGATTCATTATCGAACTATAAGTTATAGCTATTCCCCGCGGTTTCCCCTTCGGTAATTTCACAATTCCGGGTTACAATATAGCCTATGACACTCACAAATAACGTGGCTTTCTATTGGTAAAATAACTTTTGAAATCGGTTCAGTAGAACCAGAGATTAACCCTACAAACTCACAAAATTTACCTCTATATCATATTAGTATAGATACCTATAGATTCAACTTGTTTTCAGGGTCACCGTTTTATGAGGACGGAAAATAACTAAATTCTACTACATTTATAGGTAGATTATAAAATATTTTATTAACTTGTGGAGTGTTGAGAAATTTAAAAAAAAGCTTTGTTCTGTTTACGAGTGCCTAACGTACCCACATACATAATGGAGGCGGTTCGGTATAGTAATATCAAAAATGCTCTAAAGTTACAATAAACACTGCTGTAGCTAGTGAGTGTAATTGGGTATTCTCCAAGGTATGAATATCAAAATTCTAATTAGTCCGTCAGTTAGAAAATAAAAAAATAATAGACACGTATTTTTTGCTTTTTCAATTTAATGAAAATGAACATAGATAAAGCGCATTAAAGTTAAGGGTGGGGGGCTCGTGACGTCAATATTCATTATAAGCGCCATACAAACCGCACAGAATTGTGACGTCACGCGAAATTTCAACTCAATGTATCTCTGTTATTTTTTGAGTACGCAAAAAAAGAAAAAATACGTGTCCAATATTTTTTACTAATCTACACGACGGACTAAAAAAAATTTTTTTGTCAAGTAGCCAATTGCTGGACGTCTTGAAAGGTTTTAAGGCTATATACTATAGCTACAGCTACAGGGTTGCCAGATTAAAAAATAAGTATTTTTCCAAAGACGCAATAATATAGTACTTCTGGGAAATGCAGGGAAAAAAAGAACAAATTTATTTTTAATCATTATGTATCGAGCAGTATTCAACGACAAAATATTGCCCGTTTGAAAGTTGACGTTTTGTTGCCGCGTTAATATAAAAAAACCAGTTAAATTAGGGATAAAACTATATTATTTTTCTAGTTTTATCTATAAAAATTGCTGTTCGTTTTTCTCCCTAAAAATTGACAATGGCTGGACCGATTTCGCTGATTTTGATCTTGAAATATTTGTGGAAGTTCATGGAAATAAAGTTAATTAGACTACTTTCGAGTTCCTGCGGGAATTATCAGAAACTCACGCGGGTGAAACCGCGGGGCACAGCTAGTGTATATTATTGACTGAAATATTGCTCTATACTATATAATATTATGTATTATAGTACGGGTGGCAACCCTAGCTACAGGGTTTTTTTAAAACACTAATACATCCATTTAGTGTCTGGTAATAGTTGCTTATAGCGCCATTTGTTGTTGAGCTATTTAATATAGCTACTAAACAACAAGACGTATTGTTAACTAATATGTATGCAGAGCAACTCAACAACAGATTTGTTTAGCAAAAAAGTTGAAAACAAATTTGTTTATGGATGACAGACATCTATTTAGATAAAGTTGAAAACCATAACATTATCTAAATACAAAGTTCCATCTAGATCGTTATAGCCGTTTCAGAGCAATCAGTTACAACAAACATTGCTCACTTGATTTTGCATAATTTTTTTCTACACAGCCAGCTGTGTGATAAAAAAATAGACTGTTTCATACATTTGGCATTATCATAGTATTCATATGAATTTCTGTATGAAAGAAGAGATTTTTTTCCGTGTTATTAGTATACTAACAAGAACCTAGCATCACTCAAATTTTACAATTTATAAATACGGATATTTTTAGAACGAAGTTCTTTATAGCAGGGTACGGATGGGAGTAAAAATTTTCCGTCACGGCGTTATACTGGGCTGCTCTTGGGAAAAACAAAGCAACTGTAATTTTTTCGAAATGAGTTTTTTTTGTATTGTCGCCTCTTTTCACGACATAACGGATTCAGTTTAATATGGAAAAAACTTCGTTCTAACCAAGTGTTCCACGACACTCGCGCATTTTTAAATTATGTATTTTTCAAATTAATTTTATAAAAAAACTCAGTTCAAAGCACACTGGATGTACAACGTCATCGGCAATTTTTTTAAATAGCACATTAAATCTGCACATGGCACACACAAAAAAGCACACATTGTTTGCGAGGACGGTTTTGCTTCACTGAATCTTGGGTTATTTTTAAATCAATGATTTTACGCATCTTTTCTAAATGCACCGGCTTAAAATCATATCACAATGTACTCTCAGCAGAAACACTAAGGACCATATTCCGTTGAAAATACGTCGGGCAACCAGTGTGTTTTGACTCTTACTGTATCGTAAATGTACCCCGTCATTACAAAAACAAAATTCATCTAATTATTATTATGTGATATAATTATGTCCCAATCGAAAAATCTCAAAGACAAATAAATGTAGGATGTTTCAAAGATTTTTTGAAAGAAGAAAGAGACCCAAAAAGGTGCCACTCCAAAAATAAAACATATTATCTCCGAAGATATTTCGACAAAAAGATAACGTTGTTGGATAATGTTACTAATTATAATAGGTTGAAATTTTCAGGTTTTCGGAAGAATTTTAGTGTTAACACAACAAAAATTCCATTCCGAATCTGCCAAAAACGATCACTTTCTACCACAAGGTAGCAATTTTTTTTTATTTACTGTTCGGTGCAACGTTTGTGTGTAAAGACTGCGCCGATACGAATGACGATAGATCGATTTTGAATAATTTGGAATGTAGTAGTTGTACTCTTTAATCAGGTTCGGCTTACCCTTAAATCACTGTTGATTTACCCTTTAAGTGAAAGAAAGAATTCAACTTTCTTTCTTCTTACCATTGAAGTGGTTAGTTTACCCTCCAATCATAGTTGGTTTACCTTTTGATCACTTTTTATTTACCCTTTAACAATTTCCGATTGGAACAGCGTACCAATGCTACATTATCAATAACTATCATTTAAAATAAAAAAAAAATAAAGAATTAATAATTAAAACTCCGCAGTCTTATATATCAAGGCGTGGCATGTCGCAGACAAATGCAAATTACACTATCGACTTCGACTCTCGTGAATCGCTCCAGCCCGCGTCGCCCGTCGTCCGAAAGTTTCACCGTCTACGGTCATTCCTTCGGCGTGGAGGGGGAAGTGTCCTCGGCTTTCCTCTTGGTGCCGGCTTGTCGCGTCTTCGTCTCGTCGGGCTTGTATTTCTCCCATTTCTTGTGGTTCAGGGTGTCGAAGTCGTCGCAGTTGAAGGCGATGTCCTTCAGATACGTGGCCAGATGCAGCAGCTCTCTGTCCCTATCCCTGTTCAGGTGGGCTTGCCTGAAGGCGCGTATCTTCAAGCCGCTCTTCGGGTTCATTATGAAGTTTCTGCGTATGTCGTCGAACATTATCGTGTTTTTCGAACTGTACTGGGGGAACTTGCCCCAGATCACGCCCAAAGGTTTCACCTGAAATATTAAAGATAATAGAGTTTGAGAAAATTGCTATTATAACTCTAGTGCGTGCAAGATGTGGAACTTTTATAAAAAACACTGACTGTTGCCTGCGGTTTCACCCGCACTACGCTCAGAGCATAAGTGAAAGAATATTCAAATAAGGTTAATTAGTTTTTGTGTTTGTCCATTATACACATACAAATATTAAAAAAAACTTAAACCTTTATCTTTAAACCATAATAATAATAGGAAGTGAAAGAGTGCCGCTAGTGGCATTTTATCTCAATCGGTTCGGGAACCGCAAGTGTTGCGGTATAATAGTAACGTTGTCTAATATGTCGTAAAGACCGTTTTATAAAAGTGGTGAAATGTGTATTGTATAGCAATGTCACTTGTTATTTTAATTTTTGTCGTTACTTGTTGAGTTCAGTTGCCGCCGGTAACTTACTGGCATACTGCACTAGTTTCCATTGCGGTGGCTTTGGTGGCAGCGATTATTATGTTGATTGGTTGAACACAACGCAGCCATTGTGTTTGGCGCATCGCCTCGTTATCTTATACAGATTGGTTAGGTTGGGTTTGTACTGGTGACCAAATACAAATGGTCAATCATCATCATAGATGTCACATATCTTGTCTTTGGCCGAGGTCAACAATCCAAACCTAATATATTCCGGGATAAAAAGTACCCTATGTCCTTCTCTGTACCCCTGACAACGTGCATGCCAAATTTCATCTAAATCCGTTCAGCCGTTTTTGCGCGATTGAGTAACAAACATCCACACTTTCACATTTATAATATTAGTAGGATTTATTTCATCGACCAAATTAATAATCACAGTTCACCTATTTTATTGCTTTGCCCGGGTGGGCATTATTCATAATGGCCGGGAAAAGTGATTAATCATAACATTTACGGCTATTTAAAACTATGTACTAGAATACCGTAAGCTTACGGCTTCTTAACCGATTGAGGCCACTAGAATGCCACTAGCGGCACTCTATACACTTCCATAATAATATAGATATAGGCATTTATTTTTTCTTTCGAAAAAACGCAATTTTAAACATAAAGTAATTATTTTATACGCTGTCTTGAAGTTATCAGGCCCCTTAGCCAAGTTGACATTCTGGAATCGTTATCGCTGTAGGAAACTGACGGCCGCACTCAGAGTCGACTTTAATGATTACTTAGTTAAGTATAGATATTTAAAACAAAACTGCTGAAGGTATCGTCACGTCATGTGGTCACGTGAAATAGTCTAATCAAAAGTGCAATTATTTGTGACCACGTGATCTGACAATACGTTTCTTCACACCGGGCGAATTTCGGTCGGCCAGATATTAACTGACGTAGGTATTCCCTTACATCGATGGTGCCGTATTTGGCCGTGTGCACGGTGATCATGGCCAGGTAGTCGAGATAGAACATGATCTTGTAGTCCCGGTGGCTGGAGACGCCCAGCAGCCGCATCTTCTCCTCGATCCACTTCATGCCGGTGGCCGACCAGATGACGATGTCGTAGTGGTCGTACGCGGCCGTCAGGAACTCGTGCAGGAACGGCCTCATCAGCTCGTAGCCTGGCGACCGAATGACAATGGAAATAATAATAATAATATTTATTTCTTTCAACAATTACAGTAATTAGACTTAAACTGGTAATTTCTTAAGCTGGGAATACCCGTGCCATAAGTGCCAGCAGCCTTCCATTAGCACTATATTATATAAATTTATATTTGTCAATCAGTTAGGGTTTTATTGCATTCATATCGATTTATAATATTATTGTACTAGCTGTCCCCCGTGGGGTAATTTCGGAGTTCCCGCGGGAATTCCATGATAAACTATAGATATAAATCCTCCTGAATCATGAAAACCGTATTAAAATCCGTCTGTAGTTTTTGAGATTATCGCGAACAGACAGCATAAGCAACTTCATTTTACGCTAGGGTGCCAGTCAGGTTAAACGAAAGACGTATTGAAAGAGGCTAATATCTTAATATATATAAATCACGTGTCACGTTGTTTGTCCGCGATGGACTTCTAACCTAGTGAACGGATTTTGATAAAATTTTGTAACCATTTATAATATGGTCCAACTTAAAAGATAGGATAGTTTTTATCTTGGAATTCCCTCGGGAACTCCGAAATTACCGCGGGTGAAAGCTAGTATATATATAAAAAAAAACAAAATTAACCATTCAATGCCCCTTCCCTATAATATTGTCGCTAGCGCGCCAAAAAATCTAATGCGAAGGTCATTCACCCTCATAATCCACGTTTTTATTTATGGTTTTCTCAGTTATTTATCAGTTTTATTTATCTATATATTTTTAATTACATATAAGCGAAGTATCGACTGTTTAAATAAAGATCCTCATTCTATGTAGATATATTATATTCTTCTTAATATTATCATGGTGGAGTTACTAGCAACTTTAGTATATGGCTTGATGCTCACCTGATTCCGCAACAGATCTGTGATCAAACAGTGTGTAATCAATGTCCAGTACTAAGAGCTTCTTGCCCGGCCTCGGCTCGTTCAGCATGTTGATCTTGTAGTCGCGGACGCGTTTGTTAATCTTTGCTAAGTAAATCTGAAGAGGAAAAATAAGCAAGTGTCATATACAAAGTAGTTAAGATAGAATAGGGATGTTGACGACTTTTGGAAATCAAAATTCTAATGAGTCAGTCAGTTAGAAAATTAAAAATCATTAGACACCAATTTTTTATTTTTGAAATAAATGAAAATACAGAGAAAAGGCGCATTAAAGTTGAAGGTGGGGGCTCGTGACGTCACTTAACGCTACAAGCCGCCTTACAAACTGCACTGGTTAGTGACGTCACGCGAAATTTCATCTCAATGTATCGCCGTCATTTTTTGATTACGTAAAAAAAGAAAAAATTCGTGTCAAATATTTTTAATTAATCTACAAGACAGACTAAAAAAGAAAAATTAGTCAAATAGCCTATTTAGTGTGTAAATATTAAGTTACAACTTGTAATGCATCTTGATTGGAATACTTATTCTAAAAAAATCTCTTGACTTAAAATTGCTTCACACTGCTTGGACTCATTGTTGGGCTCACAGACCACAGTTATCTATTTTATTCCAATCCTTTAGTCTTTCTCCTACTTCCTTACTTTATCCTTATTTATAAATGCAAATGTGAGTTTGTTTTTTGTTATGCTTTCACACCTTAACTACTCAACCAATCATCATAAAACTTTTACTTTTTATCCAGGTCTTTCTGTGGTAACTCTGAAATGAATGTGGGGGACAGCAAACGGTTCTTATAACATTGCAATATTTGCAATATCCTTTATCGATAAAAATAAATATGTATTAGTTAAATACCTCCTGATTTTCCACATCAACCTCTTCCTCCTCAATGTCCAAGTCGTTGACAACTTGGTCACCGATGTCAGGTTTCGTACAAGCACCCTCTATCGCCTCCTCTAAGGATCCCATCATCATTATTTTGAGGTTAGGCTTTAGATTGAGCTCGGAGAGAGTGAGGTTGTCCATTGCCACCTTACCTGGTTTGTTTAGGAAAAATATGAATGTAAAAATTTTATGGATAGAAAAATAGAAAAACGAAACGAAAATTAACGCTTATCATCAAAATTTCTTGATAGAATAAGTAAAATTTGTACTTAATGCATAAGAATTAATGCTGTTTTACAACACATTTTAAATATGGAAGATAGGTAAATGATGTTATTTTCCCTTAATGTTATTTATTTATTTATTTAGACATAATTATAACACGTTTGTTGTCGTCGTCGTCGTCGACGTCGTCGTCGTCGTCCGTTGGCCATACTTTGCCTACCACTGGTGTATAGGTAATACATATTATGAAAAGAAAACATTTGTTTTTTGGATGTTCATTAATTTGTAATGGAAAAACTTGTTTACATAACTGTTGTTATACAAAATGTAGAATTTCTTATGCTCATAGTTTTTTAGATATCAATATTTTATGGTAATAAGTTTCTCATTAAAAATTTTTGGTTTACATAACCTGTAGAACTGTCAACTCTACTACCACCTAACCTAACACAACAAAGGTTGTGCCTGACAAAGGATTTACACACTTTCCACAATGAAACCAAAGTATATTATGGTTGGTATGTGGTAACAGCTAAGGGTGACAACCATGGAACCACTTATGTTGCACTATGGAAGACTAATCGACACAGTGGTATATTTTAAGAGTATAGAAGAATTTGGTTGATATATTCACAATATCTGCACAATGAAATATGATGTGTCCTAGATTAGAGTAGATAAGGCAAGTTGTTACTAAAATTATATGATTCAATGTGTCCTACAATTAGATTCAGTATTTTCGAGAATTGAGTATTCTTTGAATTTGTGTACGTTTTACAAAGCATTTTTTTGTTTTGTATCTGAACTAATCACGCGGAATTATTCCCTTGCAGTCTACATATTCTATACCCATGTCTGTGATGTTTTGTTGCTTGGAATGTTTCAAAAATTTATTATAGGCTTAAATTAAACCATTTCATTAAGTTTCATCATATCTATTTTAACAAAATTCTAAATAACTTTTAAGTCAATTAATACTTATATCATTGTTTTAAGTACCTAATACTTGTGTTGTACCTAATGTGTTGTCATACTTTCATCTGATCTCAATCTACTGTTATCGTGTAACAAAGACACCAACAAAAAAATATACAAAAAACAACAAGACTCACTTCCCTTTTTTAGTCACTTTTTAATGATTGAAATGGCAAAGAAGTCTTTTACTGGTATTTTAATAAAGTAATCTTGCTTTTGTGTCTTAACAAAATGTATTAGGCAGAAGTATTCAAAATAATAACAATAGTCACCTTGAAATTTAACGTTGAGCAATTTCTGCCTTTGCGGTCGGACGCCCGTGGCATTTTCGATTGCCACTTTCAGCATAGCCACAGAATCGGACGGCGAGAAATCGGGGATTTCGTATTCTTTTCCATTCCATTTTACACTTAATTTAATTGGATTATCGTTAGTATCACTCATATTCACAAAATAAATAAAAGTAGCCAAGAAACAACAAGAGTCAATAAACTTGATGACAAACTGACCGCTGACGTGAGAACTGAGACGTTTGAGTTCTGACACTTCTGGCTTATTAGCCGACAGGACTGACACTTGACTTCACAGAGGCGCGTTCCATGGATTCGCACGAATGCACTCGAACGCGCTCGAGCGCGCTCTGTGGCTTGGTAAAATTTTACTCTGACAGCTGTCAGAGCGTAGTTTCACCCGTTCCGTGGCTTAGAGTCGGTAGTATCTCTAAGTAGTTTGTGCTTAGAGTGTAGCAACCAAAAGACTGTTTTTCATCCAATTATAAATTTTTTGTGACTACGACACCTCCCCTTTCTTCGTAAGAACTCCGATTGATTTATTTTTCGACGAATCTGGTTTTTGGCGCAAACTTTGACACTTCTTAAATAATACATAGCTGTCAGAGTGAAAATTAACCTCATTCGGAGATGGTTATTTGGTTGCTGCACTCTGAGCCACGGAACGGGTGAAACCAGGTGAAACTACGCTCTGACAGCTGTCAGAGCAAAAATTAACCAAGTCACAGAACGGGTATCGAGCGCGCTCGAGTGCATTCGTAGGTTTTCCATCACCCGAATTAAAATTGAGCCATATTTTTAGATTAGAATATTTTTATTACGTCATACACAAAATATAAATAAGTAATTAAAGATTGTAACCACAGATTATAACTATTACTTGTTATAAGCTTCACGATCATCTCGAACAATCATTCGTTAACCAACTCTTCAAATCTCTTTTCTTCCTGTTCTTTGATTTCAAAGATTCCGTTATCAGGCTCGTAATTTGGATCCATTACTTTAGTTCTTATTATCTCTTTGTAAACATACGCTGATTTTCGAGGAGTCCTCAAACGATCACGTGTGGTGAAATCAACTTCGTAGAGGCCAAATTTAATGCTGCAAAAATATATACAGTGTACCTAACCTAGTACCTAGGTAACAAAACAATTAAAGCTTCCATTATATGCTATTATTATAGATACTTAAAATAAAAATATTTGGAAGATTAGATAGTTAATCATCATTCGCCGATCTAGTATTCCAAAATATATGTACCTACCTACCCTAAGGATTACAAGAATTGTGAAAGAATAAACTAATCCGAAAAGTTTTGATAAACCGATTATTTTAACACTTTTCTTGAAAGCCTACATATATTGCGTTCCAAATCATGCACGGTTCATTTTTTTTACCAATCCATTTGATATAACCCCGCCTAGACTATCAATCTCAAATAGGTATTTGTTGTGGTTATGGGCATACCTACCCACCTTGCCCATAAAGCTGGATCCGCGCTTTGTTCATGTTGGACTTGTGCCATGGACCAATTAAATTTAGTTTAATTGGTCCATGCAGGTAGGTACTTACGAATATCCAGCTTCCCATTGAAAGTTATCAATTAAGCTCCAAACTATGTATCCCTGAATGTCAGAGCCTTCGTCAAGAGCATCCAAGAGAGCGTTCAGATAGTTCCTCATGTATTGTATTCTATCATCGTCCAGAAGCCCGCCCCTTGTAGCCCAGCCGTTTTCGGTCACTATTATGGGAGGATTATTATACATTTTCTTGATCTCCTTCAGTACTTTGTAGAAGCCCCAAGGCACTTCCTGTATTAAAAAAAAGGTTTTTTTTTTATGAGGTAAATACAATCGCACATCGGTAAGAAAAAAAGGAATAGGTAACATTATTGTTGATGCAGTCGAGGTGTACTTTCGAGGGGATTACTGAACTTCACATGTAATGTAGGGTTACGACGTTCCCTTCACCGTAAAATCTAATCTATAGGTACATACATAGGTACCTACTATGGGACCTGGGTTTGAACCTGAATGCTCTGATTGAAAGCCGAGAATTCTACTGCTAGGCTACTACAGCTCACTAACGGCTAACGAGGCAATTATGATCTAACAAGGGTTTGATATCTACCTAAGTACCTAACTACTAAGTACTTTATAATTAAAGAGATTTGAATTTTTGTATGTTGTTTCCGAGTGACATAGGTTACTTTTTATCCCGGAATTCCCACGGGAACTTTAGAAATCAACGCGAGTGAAACTGCGGGGGTCGACTGCAGGTAATCTAGGTACCTACCTATATAGGTACTTATACCTGTAACCACGAGGCTGCACCCTGGTTCCACGTGCCATCTTTTATAATAATAGCACCCATGTCGTCCATATAAGAGGGAACAGCATACATGCCCTCGATCGAGGCGTCTCTGTACGCCAACTTGCTCGTATAACTGTTGACACCGAGAAAATCGGCGGCTCCTCTAATCAACGCCACTTCAAAAGCAGATAGCTTCGGTAATCGCGATTTAGGGAAACCTTGCTCTGCACTTTTCAACCCGACGTTGCGTTTCACTTCTATCGGAAAATCACCTCCTTTAGAAAATATTGGATGGGCGTATAGACCCCACTAAAAAGTAATACGCAATTATTTGTAGTTTTGGCTATCGAAATCGTCTAAATTGACAAAATTAAAGGTTCTTACATCACACTGTATAGCATCTAGAGCAGCTTGGTGGTCACCCATCGTATCTGAAGCTGGCTCGTACCACGTAAAGCTTATAGCAATGCCTATTGCTCCATTTTGTGTTTGTCTATACTTCTCCTCGTACAAATGGTAGGTCTTTGCATGAGCTAATAACACGTGTTTAGAGCAAAGGTATTCCGCGATACCCGACATGTTTAACATGGGAGCTTTTTTATCAGATCCATAGCCGTCGACACATATCTGTTTCGGATCGTTAACTGTGATCCAACGTTTGACTAGATCACCAAGTTTCTCAAATAAAACTTTCGCATATTCAACAAACCAATCGACTATAAGAGGATTAGTCCAACCTCCAAATTTCTGGAGATTTTCAGGCAAATCCCAGTGATAAATGGTCACCATTGGCGCAATTTGTTTTTCTGACATTTGCTTTATGATATACCTGTAGTGGTCGATACCGGCTTGATTGATTTGGTCAGCAAAGCCGTTTGGTAGAATTCTCGGCCAAGAAATAGAGAATCTATAAATTTCCAATCCTAATTCTTTGCATATTTCCAGATCTCGCGTGTAAAGGTGGTATGAATCAGCCGCTACGTCACCGTTATTTCCATCTTGCACCAAAGGTGATTCGTTATGCACCAAAACGTCCCAAATCGATAAACCCTTTCCTAAAAAAATAATCTTTCTAGTAGGTGGCAGGTTTTAGTAAGTAAAGTAATCGTAAAAAAATCTCTATTTTCTTACCATCTTCATCCCAGGCACCTTCAATTTGATAAGCGGATGTGGCGGCTCCAAACAGGAAATTGCTGGGAAACTGTCTTATTTTACTTTTACAATACAAACCATGAAAGCTGATAAGCAAATATACACTGAAATGCAATAATTATTTGTTTACAACAAAAACCAGTATCAGATATTAAAGTTAATTATGGAGTTCCCCAAGGTAGAGTACTTGGATCACAAAAGATTCTATCAGAAATAAGAGATGTTTTACCAGGTGATAAAATATCGTTTGTGCAACATGGTTTCCGTTCTATCTGATATCATTAAATGATCAAGAATTGCCAATAATTTGTATACCTAATTACAATATTTGTTATGAATGTTACGAAATGATACCTCAGTAAGTATAGGTAAATTCACAGGTATGTTTGTGCTGCTGCGTATTGTTTAACTTCCTCCATATTGTGTCGGTCATTTGGTTTATATAATTTTTATTCTCACGATTCCATTGTTGAATTGCGATCACATTAAGCATGTACACAACACAAGACACTATCATTTATCTAGGTATCTACTTGTACTAGAAATTAAATGCAAAATTTTGAAAAGCCAAACTTTAATCAACAATCTTACAACAAGCGAATGGAGTAAAAACAAAAATATAAATAAACACGAAGTTATCATAATAGGCAAAGCTAGATACTGATTGCATTCTAAACTAAACGAAGCTATTTTCCAGGGTCATATCTGTAAATGAAATAAGTAAATTAACCAAATAATATGTTTTATCAGGAAGTTAATGAAGATGTGAGTTGGACTTGGCCATGCAAACAGTGTTTTTTTATATTCAAAATTACATAATAATTTTTTCTCAAGAATACTGGTTGAAAGGCCTGCGATCTCTACAAAAGGTCAAATAGTTTTGTAAATAGGCTATAAAAAGGTTCAGGACCGAATGAGAATTTAATTCCCATTACCTATGTTGAGTTTTCTGAACGTATGATTCCTGTTAAGTTGAATACCATTAAGTTGAATCCCGTTATGTAAAATTGACATTTAGTTGAATCCCGTTATGTAAAATTGACATTAAGTTGAACCCTGTTATGTTAAATTGGCATTCTCGGTTAGGTTAGGTTTTTACCTACTGCTACTGCTGACCAAGTTGTGCGAGCTGAGTGAGCGCAGCGAGCGTGCCGCGGCAGCAGCCCGCGATGCGCCAAATACAAATTTATCATCCTAGAATACCAATTATCATCATAGAATAGATAATATTAGGTATCATATTTTGTCACTATACTTCATGATGTGGCCAATTCTTAGATGTGGCCACGACATACAATATACTCAACGTAAGGTAATGGGTTTGTCAATCAAACTTTAGTTAAGTTCGTTTTAATTTTGTACGTAATCAAAAAATTACGTAGATATATTAAGTCAAAATGTCGAATCTACAAGACAGATTAAACAGAATTTCGATTTTCATACCCTGGAAACAAACCTATTAGATAAACTTTATGGGAATCCAACGTTCTGAAGAATCAACATACCTAATGAGATTTCAACTTTATGGGAATTCAACGTTCAGAATACTCAACATAATGGAAATTCAACTTTATGGACCTGCAGGGATAAAAAAATGATCAATTTTGTCTAGTTTCTATAGGTTTCATTATCCAAATATTGTGTAAATCACCATCAATGATATTTATGCTTTGAAAGTAATACGATAATCTTTGTAAAAACCCAATATAGCTTATTTTCTTAGCTAATATAGCTTAGCATAAATCTCATTAAAAAATTAAGTATAATATCACTCAGGTATAACCACATTTCGCATACATTTCGCTTAGTCACACTTATGACGTTGCCATTGAAACAATTTGTAGGGGTTAAAGATCTGATGGTTAGTGACCCCTTCAACTATCCACAGCTGTTGATTTGACAATAATGTATTCAATTCTCTCAAATTCACCTGAAATCATTTATAGAGATATTCTAGTATAGTAAAGAAGCGCTTATTTTCAAAACCTATGCACCTAACCTATGTTCAAAACAATCCATATCATCAAAAATAAATTCAACAGAACCTTACGACAACGATGATGACGTTGTTTTACTGGATATAACTCGTCTCTTTTTTTGATTGTATGATGGTCTGCGAAGCGGATAATAATTATTATGTATATTAGTTATATGCTTGGAGAGACTGAGAAATTTCGATATTTTTTACTCACTTCGCTTAGGATCATGCTGTAAATGATCGCCTTTGTGCTGCTATAAATAAGGTACTGAATTATAAGATCGATATTAAGTGATTTCTTAACTTATATTATCTACAGATTATTATTATTGATTAAAATTCTAAAAATCGACTGCAATGAACGCATAATACCTATAGTACGGGAGATACCGATGCTAATTCGGGAGCGACTCGAGCGTCGTTGGGACCTATTGGGTTTTGAAGATTAGGAGATATAAACAAAATAAGGTCATATGATATTTTTTCATTCACCGGTGGGTTTAGCTTCTACAGGCTTTCAAAAATGTAAAAAAAAATATTAAAATGGAAATACTCGAGCGCGTCAGATATTGTAGTTTAGATACTCCAAGGTGTCTCTGATATCGAAAATATATTCATCTGCCGATTTGCGTGGTGGGGGTGGCCATCCGGAAGTGGAGAAAATGAAAAAAAAAAAAACATTTACTCGAGCGCGTCAGATATTCAAAGGGGATGTTAAGTGAGCCCTAAAAATGCACCCCTTCGAAAATCTGCCAATTTGGAGGTGACGCAAGGTAGTAGCGAATTTTTGAAAATGCAAAAAAAAAATCTCAATTTTGAAATACTCGAGCGTGTCAGATTATTTTACAGAAGGTTCAGCTTGCACTCCAAGTTATGTTGGCTTAAAATCTGACAATAATTTTGAGGGGTATTATTAATCTGACTGCTAGAAACAAAAATTATGATTTATTTTTAAGATTTTTTTTCTTTCTGACGTGTAAGTTTAATAACTTTATGAGCTATTTCTTGTTCACAAAAAACACACTTTATATTTCTATGAAATATGTAAAAGCTCACAAAATATTATTCACAAAACTAACTTTAAAGCACAAACAAGCCAGAGCGTTTTACATATAATAACATGAACGCGTTGTTTTGTGATGAGCTTTATTATAAAATATATATAATTACATTAAAGTGAAAGGTTATAGGTGAACCTATAGTTTGATGTAATACTTACCTTAACTTATTTTAATATGTATTTTAACCGACCAAAAAAAGTTATAATTTGACACGTTTAGCGCCGTGATATACTGTGATGACATTATGGCGACGGAAAGTAGTGTGAGGACGGTGCGAGAGAGTGAGAGATAGAGAAAAAGTAAAAGAGAAATAAAGACAGAGATATGAATAGGTACATGTTTCACTGCAGCTGCTCGTTCGATTCGAAAACGATTTTTGTTTCTTCGGCTTATGAAAATCGGCAGATTATATTTTTCCCGCTATACTTGAGTTATTTACTTTAAAATAAAAAATAAATCAACTGCGCTCGAGAATGTCGAAGTTGCGTTTTTTTTTTGCAAGTTTGTGATCCTCTAACTCCCTTACGTCACGTTCAAATGGTCAGATTATTCATATACATACTTCTCACTATGTAATTAACCCACCATATCTTAATCTGACGCGCTCGAGTATTTCGAGTTATCAATTTTTTTTTACTAATCTGATCGGTTATTCCAGACGCACCCACCAGTGTAGAGGGCCTATATTTGGTGGAGGTACTCAACATGGTGCAAGGTACCCCCCTTATGTTCATCTGACGCGCTTTAGCTAATCCACAAATCCCCTCTTGGCGGTCCGTACTACTACTAATTAAATAAAATTATCGAAATTAATTATTCTAAACTTTGACTAAGTCAAAGATAAAAATTAGAAATAATTTATGCATCTAACAGTGGTTATTTATACTAATAAATTAATGAATAATAGAAACAGTAACATAAAAAAGGGATTATTTTAGAGGTAAATGTTGAATATATAAAATAATAGATGTGAAGTACCAGATCTGAATCTTTCAGTTGAGATTGATACATATCCGTGAACAATTCATTGTAATATCTTTGAGACTGAAAGTTTAAAAACATCATATGAATTAGTAGGTATATTTTAAACATTTTTTTATTAATGTTTTCAAAGATAATACTATTTTTACCTCTAAAAGATATCTAGATGGTGACAAAACTTCATTATCACCTGGAAACATAAATAAATTATAAGTAAATTATTAATACCTTAGGTACATTAGGTATGTGAGCAAAGAAGAATTTTTTACCGGTAGGTATTATTCTAGTCTTACTCTTGAATTTAACGATACGCCCTTCTGTAGTAGCTCCAACTTCTTTCATTTTTTTAACAACCTTTTTACGTGGCACTCTCCTATCCTTACTAGCAACGGTGACTTCCTTTTCCTTCATATCCTTCTTCTCTGACAATGGACTCCACCAGTCGCTTGTGACGGTGCTTACGTCACACACCGCAGCTCTGTCAGTTCCAGTGGACCTATTAGCCTTTGTAACCACAATTACTTTATATTTTTTGTCGTTTCGCTTTGCGCTGTTTTGATTAGCGTATTCCATTGTTATGAAACTACATACAGTTGTATCTGTTGTGGTTTCTTCGCTTATTTCAGAATTATCACTAGTTGATGATTCAGTAGACTCACTTCCTTTCGATATAATATATCTACTATCTTTTATTGGTAGCCTTTCTAGAAAACGATTAAAACATCATGAATCTAAAAAAGTTGCGTGTTAGGTTACTCTTTTACTATTTGATCTTTCAAATAGTAAAAGAGTACTATTTGGTCTTTCAAATAGTATTTAAATCGTTTTAGTTACCTTGTATACGTTCATAACGTTTTATTGAAGGACAAATATTAGAGCATTGTACAGCTGAGTTTTGAATTTCTGAAACAAATTTAAATAACTGCCCAGTTTGTTAATTTACAACCCACATTTTGTTCTTCCAATTAGTAGATAAACATACTTATAAAACAGTTGCGATGGTTGGTGCCAATTTCCTTGGTACACGTAGTGTATTGGGTTGCACATGTACATTTAGTAGTAACAGCCTCTACTGGAGTATCTGCGGCAAGAATATCATCCATGTAAAACTTTATAAAAAGCATTCTCTACCTATTCATATTATGTTCAACACATTTGCCTGTAAATTGACTTTTATTGCAACGCTTTTACGTTCATAATGCAGCTTATTCAACACAATATAGTTTCGGTAAGTTTTTCCATCACCATTTGAAAGTTGCGTGATGGAATTAGAAATAAGGAAATCCGCAGGCGAACCAAGGTTACTGACATAGCCCGAAGAACACACATCATCACACACATCTCTCTCACACACACACACACACATCACATCTCTCGAAGAACTGATGACCGATAGAGCAGCAAAGTTCTCGAGTGGGGACCACGAACCGAAAGACGCAGCGTGGGTAGGCCTGTTACAAGGTTATATTATGTGGGAAGCGCAGGACCGGTCTTTGTGGCGATCCTTAGGGGAGGCCTTTGTCCAGCAGTGGACTTCTTTCGGCTGACATGATGATGATGATAATGATGATTTGAAAGTTACAAAACAAACATAGCAGTAATATTAAGGTAATTTCCAAATGCTGCTACATAAGCAACTATTTTCGTCTTTATAGCAACTTTCCAACACATTACTAGGACTTTACAATTTACATTTATCAGTTACTTACTTACTTTTTAGGTGATTAGCGATATGGTTGCAATTTCTGCTTGTTTAGTAGGCGCATTGTACTATTATTAGTAAATAATGTAAGAATTTAGTAGGTATCTATATCCAAAAATACATACCACACATTTCACGAACAGTTGATTCTTTCGCAGTTTGGAAAGCACATTCATTTTGATATTCATTTTCGATAACACATTGACACGATCTAAGAATAAGATATTTTTAGATCGAAGGAATCAAGACAGAAAATCAATAAATAATAAATAATGAGGAAAACCACCTTGATGTGACCGAAGGGCTGCATGTTACTTGTTTATCTACTGCAAAGATAATATTTTTCGTAATTTGTGGTTACATACATAGTATATAAAGTTAAAAGAATGTCATTGTATTATACGTACCTATACATTACTAAACAAAACTGCGCAAATTTTATGTGCTATAACGATCAAGTAAAGAAAGTAAATTGGATAAAACAAAAAACAATTGGTACCTACCAAATTGCAGAAAATGATCAGTTTGCTGCAACGCATCTATTAGTTGTGGTTTCGTTTCTCCTTCAGTTTGTAATACTTTATCAGTGCATCGTATTTTCTCACCTTCTTTGTCTAAACCCTTTTGAGTTCCTTTATTTCTTTTGAATGCAAACATTGATGAGCATAACATCTTCATAATAGCCAAACGTTGCTGAGATCTAGATAGTAGTCTTATATATTAATATGATAGGCAAAGTTTTTCCAAGACATTTAATAATGTTTGATATTAATACTATCACATACCCTTTCGAAGATCCCTTTTTTGTTTTATCTTTTGATTTAACAGATTTTATTTTTATATCTGATTCAGAATTAGTTTCTAACTTTTCTTCAAATTCCAGTTCTTCTGAAACTATGAAAAATTTACTAAGATGTTTAAGTTCGGACAACTTATCAGTTTTAACATAATAGTTGCTTACATTTGTCAAAGTCTTGGTGTGAAACATTATTGTTTATTTCTGGAAGGATTTCCTGCAGAGTTAAAAAATCTTAATACTTAGTTAGTTTTTTATTATTTTTAAGAAATTACTAAGATTTTAATGATATACCTTTACTTTCTCTTTGATATTTACACCAGTTTTTATGTTTATTGTCCCCCTACAGAAAAAAAATATATTGTATAGTTTTTATTTTAAAATTAATAGTTTTTAATTTTGTGTTCGATTTGAAGAAATATTTGATTTTAAGTAATGACTTACATATTCTCAGGTTTTTTTTTTAATTTATCATCAGAACTGGGATGTACTGCAAACCATTAGAGGATGTTAATAAAATAGTCTTGTTTAACACAATAATAAAGTATAGACCGGTGTTATTGTATACCTTCTGCTATGAAGACTTCTTCAGAAGTACTTGGAACTTTACTGACGGTTTTAGTCGAACAACCGCATTCTTTTTCAATACTAGTCCCTATTTTTGCAAATTTACAATTTTTTTTCTTTGTTTCATTGTCTTCCCCTGAAGAAAATATTTATTATATAAGTTTTGTTTCAATAGCATTAAAGCTATCAAGACTAATTTGCTTACGTTTCAAAGGTTTCGTTTTATCAAAGACATGCTCACACAATAAATCACCTCCAGCACTCAATGACTTCGTTGCATTTTGATAGTCGATTTCTACTATTCGAGGGTGAATATTAAAAACCTACAGAAATTTAAATGAATTAATCCAGTAGGTATGGTTTTTAGTTTATTTTAACAATGTAAAAAATTTATGAAGCAAAAACCTTAGCAAAAACTATGGTAAAATTATAGACAGCTTACTTCAGTTACTTTCTCTTGACTTTTCTTTCTCAGTTTTGACTTAGGTATTTTGTGCGGTTTCGGTTTTATTTCTACTTCTTTTTCATCAAAAACATTATTATTACATCGAGTCTCATCAATGATTGTTCTATACCATTCCTGACCTTCTAAATAAGTTGTTAATCGAAAATATCTTGTAGCTTCATCATCATTACTAAGACATGGCTTGATAACTTTACTATCGTGGCCTAAATTTTTATATTTTTTCTTACGTTTGTGATTTTTGTCGTCGTTACGCAGTTTTTTATTTCTTCTTTTATACTCCACCATAGCCATTCTGGTAGTAGACTTATTTTTTGATTTTTTCCAGCATTGGTACCAACGCACAAAGATATTTTTCGTACAGTGACTGGAACTGTTACATTTAATAAGATGTTGTTTAAATTCATCTTTGATCACTTCGTTATCTTTCATCTTTCCCTCCTTGTTTGGTTTAGATTTAGTTTTCTTTGAGCTATTTTGTTGATTTGTATATGAGCACACAGTGACGTTATGTAGAAAATTTAGGCGCATCATATCACTGTTCGTATAACGAAGACATTTGTTTTTAAGAAACCTATTAGATTGTATGTAAAAGGGCATCGGCTTCAAAAAACTAGCGTTTATAAAAGACCAAACAGCGTCAGCATCTTTCTCGATATATCTCTTTTGCCTAAGAATGGTCTTGAACTTCGTCCGTAACTGTTTTGGGAGTTTATTTGAACTTGTAATATTAGATATGCTAAAACTTTTGAGTTTTTTAAATAATGTTTTCAAGCTTGAGTTTTCTTTACATTTTGAACTACTGCGATGATTTCCTAATAAGTTGTCGACCAAAGAAAATCTTTTTTTATCAACTTTAGTTTTCCTATCTATGACTTTATAATACTTTATTTGCAGCATTATCTTGAACTGTGATAGAGAATTATTTATATTTCTCTTGCGTAAATTCTTGGTGAACTCCAAGTTTTTCATCGTTTTTATATTATTATGACTTTTTGAAATGATTCTTGTCTTAGCCCTAGATTTTACTAAAAAAATTTTCACGTAAGACTCATTATTTGAAGTATGTTCTGAAATTTTCAACTTTGGACCTAGAAGTGAATGAGCTTTAAAATGCGGACTTTCTTTTTCAATTAAGTGTCGCAGGGAGTCATCAGTGTGCAGACATTTTGGATGAAAATGGCAATATAAATTTGAATTTACCGTCACAGTGTGCATCAATGTTGAATTTATAACACCTTGTCCGCATTTACTCTGTCTAACACGAAAAACTAAAGAAGTTTTTTCTACAAATCCCTCACTATTGTTTTCCATCAGCAGTTTTATTTGTTTACGAAAAAAAATGGTTAATGATTCTTTTTGAAATTCTTTCGTTTTACTTTTCATATTTACTGAACCAAAATAATCTCTTTTCGGTTTACTTGTTATTTTGTATTCTAGTTTACTATAGTAAATATACTCATAAGAATTATTGGCACAGCATTTATTCTAAAAACAGAAAAAAATATCGTCATCATCGATTCTGCGAGAAAAATGTTTTTTTTTAGTATTCCTCTCTCTCTATTTACTGAATAAGTATAATCTATAAAATAATATCTTTTTACCCTTGGGCCAGGCTTTGGTTCATCTGGACGATCGTGACAGAATGAGTTTTCAGTATCCTCATCACTATCGGTGCTTTCATCAGAAGATCCTCTGAATAAAAAAACATATCATTTCTATGCTTGAAAAAGCATTGGTTTTGTTACGTGATACACAATCAGCGTCAAAAAATGTCCTCATGAAATGAGCGCCCACTTGAACATTTGGGTGCGCTTTTAAATACCTTGTCCTACTGTCGAAACCGGTCGTAAAATTTTATTGCTTTTTGTAGATTGCTTTGTAAATATAGCTTTAAGTCGATTACTTAAGGTTAAATTTGCATTAATTTATGTTTATACCAAGTATCTATAACAACAGCTATGACTACGTAAACACGACTGTGGACAGTTTTTAAGTGAACTTTTGTATGGGACTGTGTATCTACTTTTTATATGAGATCGATGTTCAAAGTTGATAATTACACTTAGGATTTAAGAATTAACTCACTTCTCCAAGCTCACGTCACTTAGATCACCGTAATCTGCAGGAGACATACATATTGTGCACAATTGCCCAATATCCGAGAAGCATCTAGCACAATATACTCCAAGACAATTCGGTGTTTCACATCTACCAATAATATAGGTACATTTTTAGAATGTGCACGGAAGTTCAAAGAAATGTTAAAAGCATTAAGGTACATTAATGATAATACAGGTAAAATTATTATAAAGGGCGAAATTAAAAAGAAGAAAAAAAAGAACAACAGTAAAAGTGGGTACCTTATTTGTATCGTATCTGGATCGTTAGGCTTATCGCTGGTTCCGCAAAGTAAACATTGAAGTTCCGTTGGTGCAGTACCAAGTAAAGACCGTAGCCAATTACACCTTGTAACAAAAACACAGACAATAGCAAGTAGATATTATTGAAAAATCAGTAAAATTCGTTGGTTTAATTTACTTACGGTATGTAAGAATTCAGCCAAGACTGAAATGTCAACCGTTCTTCGGTTGAATATTTATACTGCCTATGAAGTTTCCTTCTAGCGTATTTCATAAAACTGCCTTAAAAATTATAACTTCAATAAGATTAAAAATTTAATAAATAACATTGAGAGTGCTTTTATTTACTTTTGTACCTCTAGTTCTAAGAATATGGTTGTATAACCAGGTAGCTCTTGATTTTGCTCTTTCTGGTCTATATTGTCCCATTACAACGTGTCGCAAACGGAGCCCGTATGGTTCGAACAAAGCAAAAAACCAAAGCAAGAATATTAGCACTCCTGAAAATAATACCCAAATAATCACAAAATTTTGTTGCTTCGATCGTAATATTTAGTTGAACAAAACTCTGATGTAGCACAAACATCATAAAATTAAAAATGATAATTCAGAAGGAAGGTACTTGCCAATTTGCGTATATCTCCTGAAATCAGGTGGGTATGGATTAGGAAGGCATGGTATGAGTGATGGTGCTGGTGTCGCTATAGGAATAGTTAGAGATTCGACAAGAGCACGAAGTATTCCTGCTACAGGTTTAGTACCCGTTATATGTATTCCGGCATCTGGAGCTCCAGCTAAAACAAAAAAGACTCATGAGATCTTCTAAAGTGGATCATTTAAAGTGGAATTCTATGATTTGCCATACTCTATTTCTAATATTATTGTGTGATTGTTGAGTACATTTCATGAACGTAATATATAGTTTTATACTAACGATATAGTGGTGGCTGTAATTTTCCATGATACCGTATAGTTACAAGAACCCAATACAAGCTGTAATCAGCTATCATGTGTATCAAGAGTTTAAAAGTCGTAATCATCATCAATACCACTGACCGGCTAAAATTCACCCTCTCTGAAGCCACCAGGCGGAATGAAGTCGTCTGTAAAAGCATGAAAGTCATTTGGTATATGGTCAACGACAACTTTCGTAAAATAAATTGTCATAATAGATCTCACAGTAACGTATTTTGTACGTTCTCTCCTATTCAATGGTAGCACAGTTTCTCTGCCTTGTCTCAATCTCTTCAGATCTAATTCACGGAACTCTTTTGTAATATAGCGATTGTCGAAACGAGACCGCGTTTCGTACATATTCTGATAGTGTTTAGCTCTGCCAAACAATATTTTGATTCAATCAGTCCTCGTGCGACACTAACAAATTGTAACTAGAGATACGAGTATGGACACACTCAACCATTCATGATAGCATTAAGTTGAAGAGTTTTTCTTAGAAATCCAAACATAGATTACCTGTGTACCTATAGGTTTTGAAAATTATCATTTAAGTATAATGTTGTGGACGTAAAAAGTAAGGTATCATTTTTTCAAATTCCTGTTCCTTCAATAAATACTAACCTAAATATGATGAGAAGCAGGAACAAACTAGTGACACAAGAACTCCACGAGAGCCAAGTGAGTAAAGGGTCAGCTCTGTTTCTGATTTCAGTGACGATGCCAGCGGCAACTTGACTGGCGGTACGACTTGTATTGCTGCTGCATGAATACGAGTGATGGACACGAACGTCCATAGAAAGCATGGTTTTGATGTGATCAGAGAAAGTTTTCAATTCTGCAACATTGAATGCTAGTGATAGAGAATAGATGTAGGTATAGAATGGCATATCTTTTTGGTTTAATTAAAAGAAAAAACAAGCAATGATGCATATAAGTACCTACCTGCATCGCCACCAAATGCGAAACCAGAGATAATTGAGAAACCTGTACCTAATGAAGCCATATATTCGTAGCAAATTAGGTCATATTGGAAAGCTGAGATGCTAGTATAAAATACATCTAGAATTTGAATACTAAAACAAATGTAAACGCAGAGCTAAAAGAAAAAAGGAACTTGAGGAATCTTACTTTTCTTTATGGTAGCTACGATAGAACCGTCGAAGAAATTGACAAAGACACACATAGCTTTCAAAGGCTTTAGTTTTCCACATGAAGCTTGGGTAACGTGTGTCGCATTACAGACCCAAGCAAAATATGGTCCGAATTTAGCTCTGCAGTCTGAAAGTCCTTCCTCAAGACTTCGAGCACAATGTTCATATGGTGTGCCTAGTTTCTCATTACACAATGTTGTGATTGATTCTAACCAGGCTGAAGACGACTGTAAAGCATGAACTGAAATCAAGAATACGTGTAAGAAATCAGCGTGTGTACAAGTTTATTCTATACCTAGTCACATGGGAATTTCCCTTATACCTACTTAAAATGATATAAACTTATAAAGTATTGTAGCTCAGAGAATTTCAGAAAATCGATCTATGAATAAATATTACAATTATGTTTTTTTGTAATTATGTTATTTTGTAATTTGTTGTTTTTTATTTGTAATTATGTAAAACTGTGCACAGTAAAGTGTTATACTTAGTTTATTTGAAAAATTGCTATTTGGTACCAATTCATGAACTGTTTTGATGACGACCTAAAGCTTTTACTAGCTACTAAAGATCACTAGATACTACTTGACTACAGAGGTAGGTAGGTATACTGAATAACGTAGTTATGTTAATATTTTATTACCTACTCACCTATACTCAAAACCAGTCTATTAATTTTCAATAACGTCATATTGATTTTTGCAGCCACCGCTTTGACACGACCGATCATAGTTTTTATAGAATCTTTCATTAGGTTGAAAGGTTTCTTCATCGAATCGTTTATTTGTTTCACGCTAGTTTTTATTTGTTCCTATAACAACATAATTGATATAGGTAGGTATACCGTATAAATCTCTCGAACCAATAATAAGTATGAATCTCTCAGTGCCATCTAGGGGCACGGTAGTGCCCCCGCCAAGACGAGCCAAGCGAAGCGGAGGCACTACCTATCTTTTCTCGAAGCGCTTTGTCGTGTTTTTGAACCCTTATAACTGGGCTGAGTTGTCAATAGCAAACTTATTAAACATGTAAAGTTTTAATTGCATAGCTTTTATACTTTAGATTTTATTGATATCTAAAAAAACCCTGATTTCGTCACGTTTCGTATTTCCTAATGTCCTAGAAAGTTGAAATTTGGTATGTAGACTAGTATTAGTACAAAACACCAAAAAAATTATAAAACTTGTAATTTTTATCCCCCAACCCCTTAATCTAGGGGATGGAAGTTTGTATGAGAATTCCGCAATTTTGACTTACAAAAAGAAATGAAAACCAAAAACATTTTCATGTAAAGTGATGCCAAGACGAGACCATAATATGACGGGCACTGTCAAAAAGTTATCAGATCTCATGTAGAGCCCAGCTTATAACTCTAAACACCCTAACTCTACAAGGCCTAACTTCTCAAACTCTACACCTTAGTTAGAATATGTGGCTTGGCCGTGTCGTTACTACAAGAACTATTATATAACAGAAAAGTAATTAACAGTGGGTAATTTTTCACCTTACGCTCATGTATTACTTAGGACGGTTTTATGTATTATTATTATTTATGAGAACTACCTACTACGCGCTCTACTACTATCTTAGAATATAATTATGTGGAGCCCACTCCAGGATATTAGGCTGCCAACTCAAACTTCTAGGGCACACAAAAGAACTAAGTATTAAGTTTTTGAGCTGATTATTTAAGCTTCACTGGTCATTAATTTTTAAGGGCCAGGCTCTGTGAAAGTTACATAGATAGGCCGCTGTTTAAAAATGGCCGAATGCTAATACCTGACTACAAGCCATGGATTCTGATAGTACTTCAGAATTTTTCAGAGTGTTCGTAGCAGGTCCAGTTAAGATAAGCACAAGGGCGTAGCACGTTAAAGTGTATCTTCCGATGCGCGAGAAAAACTGAGGAATTAGGAGAAACACTAAGCATCTGGAAGAAGAAATCTCAGGATGAGTGAAAAGATTGCTGCATGTAAAAACAAATGAAATAAAGTAAATACAAGGGGAAAACACTACCTAACTCTGTAACTGAAAGCCAATCCAAGAGTCAAGAGCACGCCCATAACTGAGCTCATAATAGCAGCATGCATCAAAGATATAGATAACTGAAATACAAAGAACATGAAGCATAAATAAGTGAGGACGATCCCGCCGATAAAACCTAGGATACTTTTGAGGACAAAGTTTGGAAAGGTCTGATCTGTTCGGAGATAAACGAGATAGTTTGAGACAAAAGAGCCTTCCGGCCAACGTTTTCTGCAGAAATCTAGTATTTTCTTCTTTGTATTATAGCCGTAGTGTTTCCATCGTTGATATAAGCTCTTTTTCGGCACCTGTGTGTTTGTCATCACAATTGAATTTAGTTTCTCTTTTTCATAATTCAATCGGCATTTTTCTATAGTCCTCGCTTTCCATAAAAGGCCAAAGTAAGACATTTTCGGTTAAGTCTCTTTAAAGTTTCCTCCTTTTTAAAACAGTAAAAAATACGTTTTCATTGTAATGTTATGTTGAATAGCGGAAATAGCATTAAATTTAATTGAATATAAGTATTTGGATAGTATTGACTGTTTTACTTTCAAAATAATATATCAATATTTTTGACAAGTGTAGTGTTCAGGCCAGTGGGAATTGGAAACAAAGAGAATTTAATCATATTCGGGCAAAAAGATCTTTTCCAACCTCAGGACAATCGTAGTGATTACCTTCTCTCTGAGAACAATAACAGTAGCAATTCTTCTGAGTTTCCAACATCTAAGTACGTCATCGACTATTGTGGACGTAGACAGATTACCTTCTCTCCAGACTAGGGGTTACCTATATACTTTTTGATTGCGGCGAGTAAGGAGCCACAATATCACGTAGGTAGGTAGGTACCTACCTACCTAGTGATTATTATCTTCGAGCCTGAGCTTCGAGCCTCTCTCGCAACAGCAGTTGCGGCTCTACTTATTTATCTAGAAAATATAACAGGAATCTTACGATCTAAAGGAATTCCAAACCCAAAAGTGAATGTAACCATAACACGACTTAATAAGGATGTTGACGATCTTTTGATCAATGACGATATAAATAATTAGAGGGAATTGACCGGGCTATAAAAAGAAACAATTTTAGACGCATGAGGCATGAGATCAGCTATCCAAAGTTCGTCGACACTCAAATTTGTCAATAACAAATAATTAAAATGAACTTGCTCCGTTTCCCTGCAGAACTGCGCAAGGGGTTCATTCATAAAACATGCGCAGAACACTGCATTGCTACAAACTCTACTTCACAGTCACCGTCGGGTCACAGAAAAATTAAAAATGTATCCATAACCGAAAGTATTTTTCGTTTCAATTAACATAATATAAAGAGGACTTAATTTTCAGCACAAAACCTAGGTACAGGTAGATAATGTTCGTGTTATGATTTGCGCTATTATTGCGTTTAATAAAAGTGTTGTGAAGTGTATGTGTCCATTAGCTGGCAAGGTATTATTTCGGGCGAAAGATAGGTAAGAAATATTTAATTTAATTTGGGAATACGTATTAGTTCTGTAGTAGATATAGTTATAAACATAAAATCAGCTAAAGAATTTAATCAATATTTTGTGGTTACCTAATAAATTTATCCTTTCTCGGACAAGTCATGTTGCGATAACTTTTAATAGCTGGTACTTAGGTAGTTTAGCATTTTATTGAAGTCGTTCCTCTACCGAGTAATATCGACTGCGGTTAATATAGGTACCTAAATACCTACCTACATGCCTGATGACTTGCAAATTATAGTAAAAATGTGTAAGTGCGCCATTGTTCAATAAATAAGTACTAGCTGTTCCGCATGATTTCAGCCGCGGTACCTAATTTAAGAGTTCTCGCGGGATTTTCAAGATAATCTATAGATATTAACCTTCCTCATGAATCACTCTATTTATTGGTGAAAACCGCATGAAAATCTGTTCAGTAATTTTTAAGTTTATCGCGAACAGACAGCGGAAGCGCGGCTGCTTTACGGGAAAACAAAGCAAGAGTAAGTAATTTATATCGAAAAGTTTTTTTTGTATTTTTACCTCTTTTCACGCTTAACAGACATAATATAGAACTCGGTTTGATATGAAAAAAACTTTGTTCTAACCAAGTGTTTCACGATACATAGGTACTCACTTATTTTATTTTATCTGTGGTTATGTGTGATAAAATGACATACTTAATGGCGTAGGTCTTTTGCCTTACCAAATTAAAAACGAATAGTGTCTAATCTGTCTAATAAAAAAAAAAAAGAATTCGTAAACAAAAACATTTCGTTATTTTGATTTTCCGGTTTTGAATCAAACGCAAACAATGAGCAACTATGCTAAAGTTTTAAATTCAACAAAATTAATCAATATTAAGCACTATCAACGAAATAAACGATTGTTTTCTCAAAAATTCGATGGAATTTGAAAAAATACTTGCCGATAAAACGTAATTTTTGTTTATATTCGTTTCCTCACATATAACATAGTGTCAAAACTAGATTTTACTGAAAATATTGAATTAAACTAGGTTTAAACATTGCAAAATAGCAGTTGAACAGTAGGTAGGTATACTAGCCAGTATAGCTTTCACTTTTTAAATTATTTCTTATCTGTAACATCTAGTGCGGCAAAGGGAATTTATCACAAACATCCATTTTTGTTGTTTTTATTTAATTTTATAGAAAATGGATAACGAGCAGCCGCACCAGGAGCTGGTTAAGTGTGTGGTGGTTGGTGACACGGCCGTCGGCAAAACCCGTCTGATATGCGCCAGGGCATGCAACAAGCATGTGTCGCTGTCTCAGCTCATGACCACACACGTGCCCACAGTTTGGGCGATTGACCAGTACCGGATCTATAAAGATGTGAGTTTTATAGCATTAAAAGCTGTTGCCTGCGATTTCACTGGGTGAATAATGGGATTCTCCCAGAAACTATGTAGGTACTAACAGCTTCAGTTGACACCACCTATTGAAGTCATTCTGTCGCCTGTAATTTTATTATTTTATAGTTATTTTTAGCTTTATGGTTTGATGAAGAATTTATATGTTAGCCATATTTCTTTATAACTGTGAAATAATGAGTTTTTTCCAGGTATTGGAAAGGTCTTGGGAAATAGTAGACGGTGTAAATGTATCGCTGAGGCTTTGGGATACTTTTGGTGACCATGAAAAGGATAGAAGATTTGCATATGGAAGGTAACCTCAGTAAAATTAGAAGATGTTAGCTCTAAACTCTAACTTGAATCAAAGAAGACCCATGCAAACTTTTTGGAAATGGCAAATGACTGATCGGTATTTTAATATTAGGATTTTTTTATTCCAGTTATAATTAAGTATCTAAATCAATTCAAAACATTTGTGTTCTAAATTTTAAAATAAAGTTAGACATTGAGACACTAAACTTTCATTCAGTACCAATGGAAAATGCTATTAGCATTAACAAAATATAATAAACTACTATAAACAAGTTGCCTTTATATTTTCAGATCTGATGTAGTGCTCCTTTGTTTCTCTATAACCAATCCTATATCGCTCAGGAACTGTGGTGCAATGTGGTATCCAGAAATTAGGTGAGACATGTGTGGCAAAGCGTGCTTTGTACACTTACTTGAAATGATTGCCTAAATGAAATTAAAATTATTACTTTTTGTTTGGACCTGTTTGTGTCAGTTGAAAATTTTTTTTAATTAATTTTGTGACTATGATGCTGTTTTCTGAAGTAGATTTACTTGAACTGGTGGTTATTTATGTGTTCATTGAAATAAATGGTGTTTCCAGCTGATTCGTTATATTGCAATTTCTAGCCCTACAATGAGGCTATTAAAAGAAATGTTTATTATACCTGAATTCTTAAAAATATATTGTAACTACCATATACGTAAAAGTGTGAAATTATTATTTTTGGTTTTGCTCTTAGGAGATTCTGTCCGAACACTCCCATCTTGTTGGTTGGGTGCAAGAACGATCTGCGATACATGTATAGAGATGAGACTTACCTGAACTATTGCAAGGATCGGAGCCCTTTTATAAGGTAAAGTAGTATCCATATGCCTTTAAAAAAAAAACTCATAATCCCACCCATAAGAACCGTTTTGGAAATTCCCCAAAAAAGAACCTAATCTCCCCAAATATAGGGTAATTTTATTTTTGTACAGGGCACCGAGGAAAAGCGACCTGGTAATGCCAGACCAGGGTCGCGCCTTAGCCCACGAGTTCGGCATATACTATTACGAGACCTCGGTGTTTACCTATTATGGAGTAAACGAGGTGTTCGAGAATGCGATCAGAGCGGCTCTGATAGCGAGGAGGCAGCAGCGGTTCTGGATGACCAACCTGAAGAGAGTCCAACGACCTTTGCTACAGGTGAGATCAGTTGTAATACAGAGAACAACATAAAAGCCACAGAACACAGAATGATGAGAAAACTTAGTTTGTTATGAAAATGGCAATTACAGTTTTATGAGCGTTTGCTCATGACTTTGGCCGCCTACATTACCTCTCTAGCTAATATATTGTCTTTGTTGTCGCAGGCACCGTTCCGACCGCCGCGACCCTTGGAGCCGGAAGTGGTGATCGTGAACAGCGGCTATCTGGAAAACATGACTACGTTGCTGAGACAGCAGGTAACTTTCACAATCCACTTCACAACACACAGATCTACTTGATCCCACACTAAGCTATAAACTTGTGTCGTATCGTGTCATTAGAAGTGGAGTTTGAGTACCTAGTATATATAAATAAATTGTCGTGACTTAATCTCGCTAAAACTCAAAAAATGGCCGGGCTTTTTTGTTGTGTTCGTAATTTTGTCAGGACAAGATTTGTATTTTTAGAAAAGGAGAGAGTTCCTGCTGCAATTCCGAGACTAACACATATCACTGGTTAGTAAAAATTCCTTTTGATTCCAGTACTTCTCGGACATGGTCATAATATGCGGAGCGCGTGGTTTTCCTGTCCACCGCTTCATGATGGCGGCGGCGTGCGAGGCCTTCCACCGGCTCCTCAACACCGACTGCGTGCACCTGTCCGCCGAGCTGGCCAGGAGCTCCAGCGAAAGCAGCATGGTAACATTTCCTTGCTAGTTTAAAACATATCCATGGTAGTTGAAACATTTCCTTGCTAACTAGTAACGTTTTCTTGCTAATTTGAAACATTTAATTGCTAATTTGAAACATTTCCTTGCTAATTTGAAACATTTCCTTGCTGATTTGAAACATTTCCTTGCTAATTTCAAACATTTCCTTGCTAATTTGAAACATTTCCTTGCTAATTTGAAATATCTCCTTGCTAACTTGGAAACTTTTGCTCAACTTGAACCATTTCCTTGTTTACCTTGAGTATTTCATTGCTAATTTGAAATATTTCTTTGCCAACTTAAACATTTCATTCCTACTTAGAAACATTTCCCTGCTAACTTTGAGCATTTCCTCGTTTACTTAAAACATTCCCTTACCAATTTCCTTGCTTATTAAAATGTTTTCTTACTACGTCGTTGGTGTAAACTTTCCATCTTGTGTTTGTTACAGGTAAGCAGTATGGGTGAAGCCACCACTGGCGATTTCAATGAAGACACCGAGTACCTAATTAGACAGGACCAAGCTAAACAGTTAAGGTTAGTTACATTTTGTCATAACACTTATTTACAGATAATATCATAAAAAGAAAAGATTTGTTTTTTTTTTTTTGTGACGGAAAACACAAAAAATACTTAACATGTACTTAACCTATTTTAAAAAATCTTTTACCTATGGAAAAAAACAGTTTTCCTGAGTAGCATAGAGTTCTTTTTATCCCATCTTTCTTTCTTTTACTCCGAAATTAATGGCGTAAGTGAAATCGGGGGGGATCGACCTATCATAAAAGCGAATTTGAGTTTGTTTGTAACGCTATCACGCCTTATCTACTCAACCGATCATCACGAAATTTTCCATATACGTTGTCAAGGGTACAGAAAAAGACATAGTGTACCTACTTTTCATCTCGGGATTCCCGCGGGAATTGCGAAATCAACACAGCAATGTGTATAGATCAGTGAAGGCGTAGAAATTTGATCGACCGATTTTCGCCAATCAGGGTGTGGGACCAGATAAAGCGTCGGTCCTCGTGCCAGATCTTGTCCCTGAGCGACGGCTGCAAAAAGCCTCCGGACCTCTACAGAGAGGTGAACCACCCGGCGATAAACTCCATCAGAGTTGTCAAGGTACGCTGACTTTAGATCTCATCTACGTTGGAATAATGTTGGCATGGTAAACAGCTAAGTTTTCCGCAATTTTTTTTTACCTCATGCTTTTAAAAATAAAGCTCTTTTTTTAGAAATGAACAATATAATATACATAGTTATGTATGAAGCACTCGATTGTTTTTTTTTTCAATATTAAAGAGTTACTACCACAAAAAAGTGGTATAAAATGATGGATGGAATTGAGTTTTCTTTGTTATAAAAAAAAATTAAAGGTCTAGGTAATTTATGTTTCTTGCGCGTTCAGTTTTCATCAATAATGTATTTTATTGGAAATTAACTAAAACAATTTAGATAATATTGAATAGTGAATAGTCTTTCTCAATACCTAAGTCGCTGGTTTAACATTGAAGGCTTTAATATGTCCCTAATTAATTATTATGTATATGTACATATACCTAGACCCCACTGTGTGCCCCCACCGGGACTCGAACCCGGAACCATTTGAATACGGTGGAGTGGCGTGGTGACCACACGTTTTATTTGACTCCAGTGCGACAAGATACAGCACGCGACGTCCCAAACGCAGACAATAGTGACCATGAGCAAGCTGATATCCCAGACTGTAATGCAAGAGATCATCAACTTCATATACACCGGGACACTGGACAGCAATGCATTCAAACAACAGGTAGGTGGATTTTGAACTTTATTGCTATCACCTTAAGGGTGTTTGTCCTTTTGTAATATTGAAGGCAGTTGCAATTATCTCGAATCTCTATTCGAAATTTAAACTGTTTTGTTGTTTCTTTTTTCTGACATTGCTTTTAGAATTTTATATTACGTACCTACCTAGCCAAAGACGAAATACTTTCCTATATTCTATATACTTAATTGCATAATAAGAAATAATAATAATTTTTATTTCAAACTCGATGTATTGCAAAGTTTTGTATCTTATGTACTTATATGAACTTTAAAATAAAATAAATTAAATTTTAATAAATAAATTAATGCAACTTAATAATGCCAAATGTGTTCTGCAGTCGGCTGCTATTGGACTATTGCTGGTAAATCTTATTTGAATAAATACGATTATCACTAAACCATCGAACTATTAATTTTATTATTTTATTATTATAAATTTTTAATTATTATTTATTATTCCACCATCATAATTATTTTTTGCTTTTCTTCAATGATGTAGATATTATCTATTTTAATAATTTCAGTATGCACGCTGTATTCTTATTTATTTTTTATTTTATATTTTAATAAAATCACCACATTTTAGGCTACGTTGCAGCGCATTCATACAGCTAAAAAATGTTTTACTTCCGTGTGTAGATCAAGAATCTATATTATTAATATACTACTTGCTGGTAATTTGAAACGGCACTATGTGCTATTTAAAACAAGAGTAGCCGCTGGTTTTGGGATGAAGTATAGTGTTTTGGAGTTATCAGTTATGAAACGTGTTTTGTGTACTCTCGCTTTAAATACGCTAATAATAAGTTAAGGGGATTCACATTGCTCAATTTTCTCGAAGATTTGGTGGTGATTGAGTGCTTGTGATCGTGACTTTTCAACTTTTTCTTTATTATTAAAAAAAAATTAAACGGTAAAAATAAATAGGAAGAGTAGGCATAAATATAAAAAAAATATTGGATTATTTACAATTTAGGTTGAAAATGTCACATTTAAGTAAAGTTTTTTCCTAAATTTGGGCAAGTTTATAAAAAATTAAACTTATAAATTATCTCAATCTGTCTGTGTATTGGCAAACGCGCAAGAGCGTTTCGATTTGAGCGATGTAATCCCCTTAAGAGCGAACAAATATTTAAGTTTACATACACAGGTGTGCATTAAATTTTTTTAAAATGCTAAGTTTTGGTAACTCCGTCTGGCAGGAGATCCGCCAGGCGTCCGAGCTGCTCGGCTTCCAGGAGCTGACTAAGCTGGTCCAATTCATCTTGGACCAGCACATGCTGCTCGACAAAAGCTTCATGCAACAGTTCCACACGGTAAGTGCCGAGGAAGGTTTGACCAATGTGGAATAATGATCTCTATTAAGATTATATTGTTACTAGCTGTTTTTATGCTTCGCCCGCATGTACTTCGTGAATTCGTGATGCACTCAGAAATTTTGACAGTTAATATAGAAAATATTTTTCTTTGTGCTAAGTCCATTCAGCTGTTTCACACACGCACTTGCAAACTTTTCCATTTATATTTGTGTGACGCCCGTGACCCAGTCGTAGAGAAATGGCTAATAACAATGCTATATTTATCAAATTCTCTTATATTTTGGTAATAAATTTGCAAATTTTGTATACCTATCTTAATTTACAGGATAACGTTTTTGCGTGATTAAGTAATAGACATCCAAACATGCAAACATTTAAACATCCAAACATCCACACTTTCACATTTATAATATTAGTAGGATGTGTAACAAGTCAAATAATTGCAAGATAGGACCGGACCATCTTATAAACTTTGAAGCCATGCCATGATATTGAGCAGTTTATGGAAAATTTTCGTAACTCAAAATTTGATAGCCAATATTGCAGCATGTAGCAAAGTTCGGTAATTCGAGCAGATTGATGGCAAATTTCTGGCAGGTTGTGGCAAATTCTGACAACTAAAGTCAATTAATAACAAATTTTAGGGCCAGTTTTGGCAAATTCTGACAACACAAGGCGATTGATGGCAAACTTTGGGCAGTTTGTGGCAAATCCTGACAACACATACAAACCGATTGATGGCAAACATTAGGCAACTTAAGGCAAACTCTGACAATTCTAGCTGATTGATATCGATTTTCTGCAACTTTGGGCAAATTCTAAACACTAGCTAATTGATGGCAAATATTGGGCAGCTTATGGGGCAAATGACGGTAACTTATGCTATATCTTCCTCTGCCAGCCTCTGCCGCAGCGACTGCGCGAGATGTACGTGGAGCGCAGCATGTTCGCGGATGTCACGTTCGACCTGGAGGACGGGCTGCACCTGGCGCACAGGGCGATGCTGATGGCGCGCTGCGACCCGATGAAGGCAATGTTCCAGGGACACTTCAGAGAGAGCACGTCGAGGGTGGTCAGTGGTTTATTTCAACTTAGGATCTTTTGTATTATACCTATCGTAAGATCTTCCACCTCTTCCCCATATACCTAGATGATCCTCCATCTCTCCTCCCTCAAGACCTCGTCGGCACAGGAAAAAACAAGGGTATAATAATCCTGTAAAAAACTAGCTATTTCCTGCGATTTCACACGCGTTCCAATTCTGTTTTCATAATGCTTTACTAAAAATTTATCAATATTTACCGAAATTTAATTAATTGAATGAACTAGAGCAAAGAGCTATTTATATATTTTACTAGCTGTCCCGCGCGATTTCATCCGCGGTAATTTCGTAGTTCCCGCGGGAATTCCGGGAAAAAGTACTCTATGTCCTTCTTTGTACCCCTGACGGCCCTGAAAATAGTTTACAGTGATTATCTGTACCCCGCATTAATTCCCCGCGGGAATTCCGGGATAAAAACTATCCTATCTTTTAAGTTGGACCATATTATAAATGGTTACAAAATTTTATCTGAATCCGTTCAGTAGTTTCGGAGTCCATCGCGGACAAAAAACGTGACACGTGATTTATATATATTAAGATTTTATTTGATCTTTCATTTTGCTATGACTTTGAAAGTAGGCCAGCCGTTCAAGCCCAGTATTTCATCAAAACTATAAAATAGGTATAGGGTAGTTTCCGGGGTATGAAAATCAAAACTCTATTTAGTCCGTCGGTTAGATAAAAAAATAAAATAATAGATACGTATTTTTTATTTTTCAAATTAAAAAAAAAAAACACTGAGATAAAACGCATTAAAGTTTAAAGTGGGGGCTCTTGACGTCATAACGTGCTATAAATTGTAGCACGGCGTGACGTCACCCGACATTTCGGCTTGATGTATCTCTGTTATTTGTTCATTACGTAAAAAAAATTCAAAAACAGGTGTCCAATATTTTTTATTAATCTACAAGACTTACTAAAAACTGAAATTTGGTCGACATGCCCTCACCACCCCGCAGATATCGTTCCCGGGGGTGAACATGTACGCGTTCCACGTGCTCCTGTGCTACATATACTCGGACGCGATCCCCGCGGTGGAGCCGTCGCGCTGCCTCGGCCTGCTGGAGCTGGCCAACAGGCTGTGCATGGACAGGCTGGTGAGGCTCGTCGAGGCGAAGGTGATCGACCACCTGCAGCGGCAGGACCGGTGAGTCGCTTCAAATTCCAATTCGTTTGTTCCCAAGATTGTAAGTAGGTACAATGAGATGTTTGTTTGGTTACACCCGCCATAATTTTGGAGTTCCCGCGGGAATTCCGGGATAAAAAGTACCCTATGTCCTTCTCTGTACCCCTGACAACGTGTATGCCAAATTTCATCCAAATTCGTTCAGCCGTTTTTGCGTGATTGTGTAACAAACATCCAAACATCCACACTATCACATTTATAATATTAGTAGGATAGTAGAACTAGTTGTGTCTCATGGTTTCACCCGGGTGAGTTTCGGAATTCCCGCAGGAACTCCAAAGTAGCCTGTAGTATCTAGTAGTCCCGTCAAAATTGGTGTAACCGTTTCGGATGACCTGCAGGATCTCCATTTATATCAGAAACCTTTGCGGACGTAGGCAAAAAAACCCACCAAAGTTTCATTTCAATCGGACCAATGGTTTAGAAACGCATAGAGGACAAACATTCATTGTTATTTATAAAGATGGTACAATAAGATGTTAATTTATTTAGATTAATTAACCGCATTATTCGCGTGCACTCACGCCATATTGGCGTGTATATTTTCTTAAAGTAAAATATTACCTATTACAAATACAAAAGTGAGTTCAATTATTTGTTTTTTATGGTTACACGCTAACTAAACAAACTTGATCATCGTGAAATTTTGTATAATAATAATAATAAACTCTTTATTGAACACCACTTAAAATAAACAATAACAAAAACAATTTTACTACAAAGTGTAACAATCGGCGGTCTTATCGCTCAGAGTGACCTCTTCCAGACAACCATGGGGTGCATAGGGGAAATTATAGTCTAAAAGGAAGGCGGTGTTATAATATATTATATAATAATACTCAACATAAACAGATCATCAATATATAAGTATATACTACACATATACATATATACATACATAAAAACATACCATACTAAACATACACGTTGTCAAGAGTACAGAAAAAGACATAGGGTACTTTTGATCCTGAAATTCCTGCGGGAACTCCGAAATTACCGCGGGTGATACTGCGTCGGATCGACTATTATAAGTTTATTGTTATTATAGAATTTTTTTTGGAAAAGTTTTTGTTGAAATTTGTTTCAACAATGCAATTTGCAGACTCTGTGGCGAGGAAGATGATCAAGTCGTTGAAATGGCGCTATCATTATTGGAGCCTGTCAAGGTTAGAACTTAGTTTTTTTTTTTGATAAAACGACAGAATCACGTACTTGAGTGTAATTATTATCACTATAAACTATATTGAACAAGAGATAATATTATAATCAAGTTTTCTAAATATAATTATTCTCCTTTTTTTTCGTATGAACGTTTCGCATTTACTCCATTTTCAGCCAGTGTGAAGTTGAATAAAATAAATGTATATTTTAGCATCGTTGGACGCTTTGTAATTGTATATCATAGTACTGTAGTTTACAAAATCTATCAAACGAAGAGATCAGATCAAAAAGTCGTATGCCTATCTTCTTGTGCACTCCGGTCTCTCAGAGTTGACTTTAATGATTACTTAGTTAAGTATAGATTTTTAAAACAAAACTGCCGCAATCAGACAAGTTTAATAAATTAATGTTAATTGGCATTTAACTAATTAAGTTACATGTCATTAAATGCCAATTAACATTAATTTACTGAACGTCTCTGATTGCGGCAGTTTTGTTTTAAAAATCTATACTTAACTAAGTAATCATTAAAGTCGACTCTGAGTGCGGTGGTAAAACTCTTTTTCTTCATATTCAATTAATTACCAATTAAATAAATTTAATAAAAAAAAAAATCAATTGAAGATTTGATGTGAATTATTTGTATGTGACCACTTATGCACTCGTGTCGTGTCGTGTGCGGGCGGGGGCGGGGGCGGGGGCGGGCAGCTGCACAACGCGCACCAGCTGGGCGAGTGGTGCGTGTGGCGCGCGTGCGGCGCGTACGACCGCGTGTGCCGGGCGCGCGCGCTGCGCCGGCTCAGCCCCGCCTCCAGGGACTACCTCTCCGACAACCGCTGGCCGCCCGTCTGGTGCGTACTCTATATAGTATATAGTCTATACATATCTTTAATATATGGACATAGATAAGCAACAGTGTGTTAACCCACACTGGAGAAATTTTGAGTAAATCGTGTTTTAAAACTAGGAGCGCCATTTTGTATCAACATTTTTTATGTTCAATATTTAGTTTACATTTTTAAGCAATGTAATAAGGTAAATACATAATTAAAAAACGTTCCCTGACTCTCAATAAATCGTTCTGAATCAATAAGTTAATTTTGTGGGTTAACATGTTATTGCTTATCTGCGTCCATATATGAATCATGTGTCACGTTGTTTGTCCGCGATGGACTCCGAAACTACTCAACGGATTTTGATAAAATTTAGTAACCATTTATAATATGGTCTAACTTAAAAGATAAGGATAGTTTTTATCCCGGAATTACCGCGGGAACTCCGAAATTACCGCGGATGAAATCGCGGGGGGCAGCTAGTAATGTATATAACATGTAAAATTAACTGCAAATATTTACAGGGCTGAAAGTATACGTTATAACAAACAGGATAAGCGATGAAATAATATAATAAGGGCGGTAGTTTTTCAGAAAATGAGAATAATAAATTATATTATTGAAAAATCATTATATTAATTACATTCACAAGGTACACAATACACGTAGCTCACTTATACGTATACAAGGCGCGCGCCACACACATAGCGAGTGATGGATCAGCTGTTCAGCTCGATCGAGGTCATTGACCTTAAGATACCGGCGTACGGCGATGTGTGTGTAAAGCGATTGAGCGGCAAGCGCCTTCACAGGTTTTTTTCTTTTTGATTCATTTAAGTATTTTGTTTGAATTTTTAATACGCATGTTTATAACAGTGTATACTTTCAACCCTGTAAATATTTGCAGCTAATTTTACCACATGTTATATACACGGTGTAAGTTGTAACACTAAACGAGGGATGTATTGAAGCAATCGATAATTCGTAATTACATGTAACTAATCTGTATCTATGCTAACATTATAAAGAAAAGTTTTGATTTTTTGTATGTTTGTTTGTTTGAACAAACGAACAAACTCACATTCGCAAAATAATAGGTTAACAAATTTCCATATCTTACACGTGATTAAAAATTATAATATGAAATTTTAATTGAAAGTTATTTAAGGTTGAGGCATTGCTCTAACTTCCTTTGCAACCGTGGTAGATACTCCGCATACGTGGCCTCTCTAGTTGGTATATTATTTTATCTGTGGTGTTGTACATTTCCAAGGTACGTGAAAGAACACGACTACTACCAGAAATGTGTGGCAGAGCAGTCCAAAGAGCAGAAGGAGCTACGACCAACCTCCTCTGTTCAAGCGAGTCAGCAAACCGGTTGCTTGTGTTTCTCCAGTGAGTCTTTATAATTATAAGAAAACGGCTAGTGTAAGTCCGTGTGTACACGAGTTCGAGAATGACGAAACGAACTAAATAAATGCGTAAGAATAGGTATTACACCTTTTTTTTGAAAACTCTTTAAAATTAATCTTGAAATTTTAATGAAGCAGTAGAATTTTTGATTCAGTTTATAAACCATGCTATAAAAACTGTTTTTTAGTTATGATTTTGAATTTTCGCGCTTTCACCTCGTGACGTCACTCCGTTAGTAAACAATACGACTGCGAAAGATATATAGTGTGTTCCGATATATACTACGAGCACTGTTCACCGAACAGCTTCGCAGTATGCAGTATACTACTAAATTGGCGTTATACCTTACAGTGCTCGCATTGCATATCGGAATACACCCTAGATTACTACCTACTATTTCAAAGTTTAATCATAAAATGTACATTGCATTTTTATTCAAGTTCCTCGTTTGCTTTTTTCGAAATCTATTATAAACATGCATTTTTATATTTTTTCTTACAATGGTATAAAATACCCTATACTAACTAGCTATTGATGACCGAATTGGCGCAGTGAGTGCTCAGTGTATCCAGCCCAGCGACACTCCCTTAAAGCCAAAGTTACTATGGATTTAAGCGCGAACTTCTTTAACAACTTTGGAATGCTTAACCGAATCCCTATGACCGCGTCATACATTGCATTGGTAAGGTTGGCATAAAATGCCTTCATAGATCAGTTCAGCGATTAGTATGATAGTGCCGACTCTTAAAACGTAGTGATTATTGGCTCAGTGACTGTATCAGTGGATGTGAATGAATGTCAGGCAGGGCGAGGCGGGCCAGCGAGCCGGCCGGGGGCGGGCCCGCGCCCGACGCGGCCACGGCGCTGTGCCGCAGCGGGGACGTGCCGCACCCGCCCCTCTGACACCTACCCTACTGGAGGTAACGCTACCATATCACTGTTTACAAATAATCTATCTATATCTATCTTCGATCTATACTTATAATAAAACTGTAGAGAGGTCAATAGGGTACTTGCATGAAATTTATAATAAGAAATTGTGTCAATATTTCTTAGAAAAGCGTTATTTAGAAAAGCGTTATCGCGAAAGCATAACATATCGCATAAGCATTTCGATTCTTTACTGGAACTTTTGGAAGTAAATCGACACAGTTCAACCATAATTTCGCTTTTGGATATTGAAGTTATCTGTCAGTCAGTGTCACATGACCCTGTCAATACGACAGTGACATTTCTATCACAGATTAATAAAGCGTAATTTTGAATTAGTGACGTCATTCTGCGTTTCGGCGGTAAGGTCTAAAGTAGGAACTTCGAAACGCTCTATTTAATTAATTTATGCATATATATTTTTTCTTTTTCTTGCTTTGTTTAAGTAGGCCATATTATATCTTTAAAATAGACTGAAAAAAAAAATTCATGCAAGTACCCTATTCTGTACATTGAATATATATTCAAAATTAATATTGGAGGATGAATGGTGATCGTTACTGATGCAAAAAATGCAATCAGTAAATTTTTTGTCTGTCTGTCTGTTTGTCTGTCTGTATGTGCACGCGCGGGTCAAAACCTACTAAAGGGATTTTAACCAAACTCGGTACGATTGTAGTCCATACTCCTGGGCAGGTTATAGGCTATATAACATAACGCTAAGACACATAGGAGCTGAGCAGTGACGATAAATTTGAAGCAAGTCGGATGAAAATGCGCTTTGGAGCTCTTATCCTTGCCTACGTTTACTCAATGACGCAAAAACGGCTGAACGGATTTAGATGAAATTTGGCTTGCACGTTGTCAGGGGTACAGAGAAGGACATAGGATACTTTTTATCCCGGAATTCCCGCGGGAACTCCGAAATTACCACAGGTGAAACCGCGGGGCACAGCTAGTAATAATAATAATCCGCGACACAACACACAGATCTACTTGATCCCACAGTAAGCTATTATTAGCTTGTGTCGTGGAAACCAAGCAAACGTGGTATATACGTGATTTTTTATAATGTTGCCCGCAGGTCGCTCCGCTTCGCTGTGCTGTTGCCAGTGTCGATGTGTTTTATGAGCACTATACTGACTATTCTTATACTTTTTCACGTTTACACCTAATTTTAACACCCTATTTAATATCTATAAAAAAGGTTATACCTATATGAAAATGCATACTAATCTATATTATTATATAGTTTTATAATCGCACCAAAGTTCGTATAGCGACACTCGACTGCTGATTTTCTTAAATTGTAAGTAATTTTTATGCTAACGCTGGCAATCTTGAGCAATATTGTTCCATGGAGGTTATAATTGGAGTAGAAAGGAGGTTGATTACTCGTTTTCATGAAGTTTGATAGTATTATTTCAATTTGCAATAGAAAAAGAAAGCAATAAAATATTTGAGATGGTAACTACGAGAGATTGCCAGCTTCTTGTCCGAATTTATAACCAAAAATAAACAGCATTTTTATGTCCAAGCATTATTTTTCTATGATTAGATTGATTAGGGTCGGTAAATCATTTAGTTTTTTTATCTATTTCACGTGTCAATACTCAGTTTGTCACTCTTTCTTTATTTATTTTTATACTTAATTAACTCAAATTCTCAGCAAATCAATATTCAGATCAAATCTGAATTTTTTATATCACTTCTTTAAAATGTTGTTTCATACAATTTGAGGCATAAAATCAGATTCATTAATTTAGCCTAAGCCCTTCAGCAGAGAACGGGTATCCAAAATTTTATGATGACCGATTGAGCCATTGAGGCGTGAAAGCGTAACAAACAAACTCACTTTCGCATTTAAAATATTAGTAAGGATGAAATAAGTTCCTAACCATTCCTTTTTTTTAAGGAAAAGTTTATATTCGATACCTTGTTAAAAAAGTAAGGGTGATCATAAAGACTTTTTATTTCTTGCTTACTTCAAGCAAGGAAAAAAAATCTGATCAATGTGTGGCCAACATTTTGTCTTGAAAATCAAGTTTTAAAATAAAGTTTTACATTTTTCAATTTATCCCTTTTGCCTTCCGTATTCTTCATTAATAGCTAGGGAGCTGGTGGCAATTTAGGTATATGATTTTATCGTCGTTGATACCAAGACGTAATGTAGTCTGGACTTATATTAACTCGAAAAAATAGGTGGCGAGTTCAGGTAGCTCTGATTTTTTTTTATAAATAATTTTGAAATTTTAATTAAAAAAAAACATATTAAATTATATTATAATTTCTGCCATCAATTATATCTTATTAAATACGTTTCATAGATAGTGAAATTAAAGCTGGCAGAAGTCAGGATGGTGGGAGTAATCAAAATTATTTATAAAAAAAAATCTGAGCTACCTGAACTCGCCACCTATTTTTTCGATTTTTTCGTCTTGGTATCAACGACCATGAAATCATATACCTAAATTGCCACCAGCTTCCTAGTTATGAGCGAGGTCATCGCTCACTGAAATATTAAAATACATAAATAACTAAATTTCAATTATCTAGTATTCTTCAAAAAGACTTTCTAGCTTATATTTAAAACTATACCTATATTTTTATGTATGTTACTATGTATGCGTAAGTTTTGACGGATTTGACTGTAGAATACCACAGTATGAACTGTTTGTGGGAAATATAATGGAAAAGTCAAGCTAGAGTTTGTAAGCGATTATGAGTTTTAAACTAATTAACTTATAGTTGTTTACTTGTCAGCCTCAGTAGTGAGCGATAATGGATTACATTTCAAAGGTTCTTTCCCAAAGATCATGGAGAATAACTATTATTATTAAAACATACTGTAAGATAAATTTTTGCTAAGGAATGGTGAAATATTAAGGTTTCTTGAAATTATTGTTAAATTTTGCCAAAGGCAAACTAGATATTAAATGATAAGTTGTTTTTTTAAGCATTTTTTTGAATTTGTGCAATAAATAATTACTGTTAAACTTTGCCAAAGGCAAAGTAGATGTTATGTATGTATGTTAAGGTTTATTTTACGCGTTTTTTTTTAAATTTGTGCAATAAGCCTGCTAGTGCGAAATTAGCCCATGCGCTATGGCTCGAAGGTAGATATTAGCTTGGTGCTTGATTGTAAAGAATTTAGATAAAGTAAGAGAATTGTTGGTATTTCAAATAGGTTCTCCAAGGACAGTTATTTAAAATAATCCCCATTATTTTTATTTATTTTTGTAATAATTAGTCCAGATAATAGTCACGGTTAGAATATTTTAGGGGAATCCAGTACAAGATACGAAATATAATTTCTGAAAATATTTAAAATAGCACCTATGTTTTGTAAAAGGTTTTTAGATTTTAACATAATTAATATTGTATACAATTTAAAGTGTTATTTTTCGAATGCATAGAAATGATATTGTAGGTAGTTGAAGAGAACTATACATTAGGAGTATGGCGTGTATGTATAAAATCCGTCAATTTAGTTTTCTTCAGTAGCATAATGGAGAAAAATTAACCGTCTACTGAGAGAATATACTATATCTGGGATTTGTAGGAGTATAATGACTAAGTTATCCAGGAAGGCATTGGGTTCTTGAAAAAAGCAAAAGTAAGTCAGTCCATTATTATTATTATTATATGATTTTGTAGACATATTTATATTTTACGAATAAAATTATATGACAAGGTTGGTGCGACCAGCGGCAAGCAGTACCAACGATGCTACCAATTTAGTGAAATTGTCAACATAAATATTGTCACTGCAGTAAACGTTTTGCATGAGCCTTCTATCGAATTTAAAGTTAATAAAATGTGACAGCTTAATTTTCTGGAATGCCCCACCTTCTCGTCTATAATAATGTAGATATTTTATTTTTTGTGTAGGGCCTACCATCATGAAATCATTATTTTTATGTGTTAGGTTGACGTCAGACGTGGGTACTTTTTGAGAGTTGTTACGCTTTGTATTCGTTTTCATATTGAGTATTTAAATAATTTTGTGTCATCTGTGGCAGAAATAGGAAACTGGGCCCTTATTCACTATGACCAACCATAACACGCCGCGTTATGATAAAATCGTTTAGGCGCAAATGGTCCAATTCGCAAATGGTCCAGAGGGTTTAAAATGTCCAATTCGCAAACCGTCCAATTAGCAAATGGTCCAATTCGCAAATGGTCCAATTCTCAAATGGTCCAATTCGCAAATGGTCCAATTTGCAAATGGTCCAATTCGCAGTTGGTCCAACTTGTAATTGGTTAAATAAGTTTAGTTATTTTTATTATCAGGAAATTTTTTCATCAATTTTATTATTAGGTTAATTATTAATTTTAATTAAAACTGCGTATAAAAATATTATTAAGTAAATAATAAAGTTATATACTTATGTTTATATTTAATACAATATTTAATTATAATACTAGAGGTAATTTGGAGAAATTACCAACTAAGTCACTTAAAAGCGAGAAATAAACAAAATTTTAACAAAAAAATATTAAAAAAACTTCCAAAAACACAAAACTAAAAACCCGCTGGTGTCTGCCTACTTGGGTTGTTCTGCTCACGAAGAGCTGGTGGCAAGAGTCGACTTAGCCCATCTACCCCCTCCATATTTGGCTTGTCACCGAATTCAAACCGATCTGTTGTAGCACAAACCAATAATAATATTACGTGTGTTTTTGTGTTTTGGATTAAGTAAAGCGGTATTTTGTAATTATTAGCTTTTTATTTTTAGCTTTTTATTTTTGTGTCTTTGGAAGTCGGTTTTAATAATTTTTTTTAAATTTTGTTCATTCCAAAATTTCTGCGGAAACTCCGAAATTAATGCGTGTGAAACTACATTAAATTTGAAATACTTTTTCAGGGGTACAGAAAAGGATAAAGGGTACTTTTATCCCATAATTCCCACGAAATCCCCGAAATTAACGCCACTGAAACCACGGGGAACAGCTAGTCTGAAATAAAATATTTTTATTTATCTATATTTAATTTTTTTTTTTTTTTTATTTATTTGAATCACCAAACAATTGATAAGTAATCTTCTTAATAATAAAAATAACGAAACTTATCTGACCAATTACAAATTGGACCAAGTCCAATTTCGAACTGGACCAATTGCGAATTGGACCATTTGCGAATTGGACCATTTGCGAATTGGACCATTTGAGAATTGGACCATTTGCGAATTGGACCATTTGCGAATTGGACGATTTGCGAATTGGAGGATTGGACCATTTGCGAATTGGACGAAATGCGCCTGAACGGATAAAATGCCGCAAAAACTTTCTTTCCCTTGTAAGAAGAAGTCCCTCAAAGAAGTTTTACTAAAAAATAAATACAATTGTAACGTTTCTTATGACATAAAGAATAATAATTTCTAACATTTTGGCATCTAGAACGTTTGGAAATGCGTGTTTGGGACGCGCGTTATGAGCAAGGAATGTTGTTGGTCATAGTGAATAAGCAGAACTTTATCATGAAACCGCATACCTACAGCTCATTCGGTCTGGCCTCAGCCTTAATTAATCGTTACAATAATTACCCAGTAAGTATTATAAAACGCTTTAAAAAAGCAACAAAAAATAATTTAAAAACTGTGATCTATGGTTAAACCAAAAATTTTTTATGTGATGATCGGTTTGTATTTGGAATGCCCTATTGAAAGGTGAAAGGTGTGCATTAAATTAGTACCTATGTGATAGGTACCTATATTATTTAAATTATAAATATTAATTAATAGGTATTTATGTATTTATTTATCAAGAAGGACCGGATGGTACAAAACTTCTTGACATACAACCTTTGGAGAATCTAGTCAATGATACTCAGTAGAGTAGGTAGGTACCTACTATAAAAAAAGTTTGAAAATTTTAGTAATGATCAGTAATCAATTTTGAAACTAAAATAAAAAAAAAAACGATAATTTATAGGACTGTTGGAGGTAGGTACTTTAACTCTTTAACTTATTTTTATATAAAGATATCGCGTGAGTTATACAAAAATACCTACACAAATCGATAACCTTCTTTTTTAAGTCGATTAAAAACCTTAAAATTATAATTACCTTCTGTTATACAGATTGAGTTTGTAAAAAGTTTTGTGCCATCTTTACGGTGTATTATTGTATACTATAGGTATGTTGTAAAAAAAACTCAAACCACTCCTATATGGATACTGATTATATAATATTTAAAAGTATTTTGCTACATCCATGATAAATCACTAGAAAAATCATGAAAAATTTCAAAAATAACTATCTACATCAATAAAATTTGTTCAGTTTACAACTAACATGTGAGTTTATTACCAAGTTCAAACTCAAAGTGACTTGATAAATTTTAGTCCTAGAGATACGAATTTATTCATCTTGGCCACTTGATAGTTCCTAGTCGTTTGTTTAGTCACCAGACTAGCGAGCTGCAGTAGGAAACTCTCTACTATATGAGGTAAGGTGTCGGAAACACTTATAAATTTTACATAAGAATTTAATAAAGTACAAATTTTCAACACAATTTAAAATCTAGCTACTATAATTTTATTATTATTTATTTAGGTACAACGTAGTATATTTACTCTGAGGTACAACCATTGAAATTCACTGCACGCATTCCCATGGGAACTATTGGACAGGTTTAATGATATATATAATAATATATAAATGATAATGTAGTATATATCTCAATTCCATATACAGCTGAAGAAATCCCAGTGAAGAGGGCCTGCCTGTATTAACAGGCAGGCCCTCTTCACTGAATAAAATACTGTTATGCATTAACTTTAGGTACAAAATTTAATAGACTTTGATTGTTGATTTTGAACTTAAAGATAACTTGTGACACAGTCTTTTATTCATTGACATAGAAAAAGTGCTCAAGTGACTCTCCACCCAACCTGCACTGACCCCCAAAACTTAGTTGTCCTTGATCTTAATTATCATTCATATGTTCTCTTCACAACACTTCTAAGCAGGGTTTTTAAACTTCAAAATATTAAAATGTAATTAATAAACTGCTTCAATTACTAGCATAAATAATATTATGGTTTAAAAATAAAATAAGATTAAGAGTGCAACATGCGTTGGGAAAACAAATTTCAGTTTGGACCTCTTAACTATTTGTTTATGAAATTCAAGGAATTCAACAAGCTCAAAATGGTGCTTTCTGCCTTGTACTTGCCTTCTGTAGAGCTTGGTAACGCAGGTAATCTGATCTTCAATTTGGTAATTTCGTCTTTATGCATTGCTATGCTTAAAGATCAGATTGTAAAGATTTTTAAAATCATTCTATAATGAACTTTGCCCATTAAAATTTTTATGATAAAATTAAGGCAACACTAAATTTAAGATCAATTTAATTTGTGTTAGCATCAAGTAAAATAAGTAATCCATTTGGTTAGTTAGACTCACCAACATTTGATAGCAACTAGTGAAAAATGATTGAAATAGAAATAGATAATAGCAGGTTTTAATTGTGATAGTTTAACAACCTCTAAGTTCATGTTGCGCAAGTCTATTCATTCTGTTTCGGTCTGGTTGGTTGTTGATACAATTAATTTGGATAAATGTACTACATTAAAAGTGTACTTAAGCTTAAATCAATTAAAATTCAGTCGTCAACTATTGAAATTTGTTTGCCTAAACTATAAACTTGTAGTTTTAGATTATTTAACTACCTAGTGCATTAATTACTGAAAGTGATTACTATAAAAATTGTATTGTATTTTGCCAATCTTCACTGTCATATAAATGACATCTGCCATTTTTTACGTACCTATAGATTTTAATGTGTAATAAATGTATGTGAAATTATGTTGCTGTTTAATTTTTATAAAATATACTCTATGCCAAGTGTCCAAGTCGAAGGCGTGTATTTTGTATCGTTTAAGTTTGTATGAAGCACTACACACTCGATGCTTCAGATCGTGTGTGTAGTGCTTCATACAAACTTAAACTATACAAAATGCACGCCTTCGCCTTTGCTTCGCCTCCGGCTTCTGTGAGTGGTGGTTTTTTATTCTAGGAAAAACTGGGAAATTATATTTTTAAATTGGGCAAACAATAAAAAGTCTTTTTGGGTAACTTAACCTATATATTTCTAATAATCACTATTCTAGTTTTACATATTTTATAATGGATGTCCTAATAATTTTATTTCACTCTTAACTTTATCATACAGATCCTTGTATTCTTCATGCTCTTTGATCAGGACCATAATACATCCTCTTAAAGTGCCCATGGCTGCTCCGATTTCTTTCCGGCTTGGTGTGTAGCAATAAGAAATGTCTTTTTCTTCACAAACAGCAGGTAGATGGCACATTATCTCTATAGGTGAGATATCTCCAGCAAAGAATACAATCCTGGAAAGGTAAACAAATATGATATTTGAGATACATATTATGAAAACATAGAAAAGAAAAGGCTGGTAAATAGATATGGTGTGCACAATATATATGCTATTCTCCTTACAAACACCACTAGAATACTTACATCCTTACTATTATAAATGGGAAAGTGAGTTTGTTACGTTTTCATGCCTAAACGACTCATCATGATATTTTGCATACATTGTCAGGGATACAGAGAAGGATGTAGGGTACTTTTTATACCGGAATTCCTGCGGGAACTTCGTAATTAACGCGGGTAAAACTTCATTAAATTTTACATACTATGGCAGGGGTACAGGAAAGGATAAAGAGTATGTACTTTCATTCCGGAATTCTCGCAGGATCTCCGAAGTGAACGCGGGTGAAACCGCGGGGAACCGCTAGTTTTTTTAAATAACGCAGTGATATACTCATTAACATTAATTTGATTTACGTTTGAGTATAGTCACACAAACGTAATATTAGGATTCTAAATATGATTGCCTTTTCTTCAATTGACTTGATTGATATTTACTGGATACGAACGACATAACCTCAAATATATACTGAGTGACGGCTTACCCTTTCTCGCCTAACCGCAATTTCTTTTGGACAATTTTCAAACCGTTCAGAGTATGGTCCTTGTGGCTTTTCGACTTCTTGATTAATTTATATATCTTTTTGCACAGTTTCTTGGATGCCATCGGCTTGGCGATCACACTGCAGTTGTTTATTTTTTCTTCATAGCTATCGGTCTGATCTGGCTCACTTTTGATGGTAACATCAGCCATATCTTCTTCTTGCTCAACGGGCTCCTTTTTTACTTTTCCCATGTTGTATAGTTTTGTTCAATAATAACACGGAACAGTTTGCACACGACCACAACGTCCACAACCACAACACTGAACACGTGGAATTTGGAAAACAACTAACAAGAAGGGAGAAGATCGCTTAGAAAATGGAAAACCACAGACGAATAAGAGATCTGTCAGTGTCAACTGTCAAGTCAGGCGTCACTCGTCAGCTCATTTTTTTTTGTTAAATTTACCCCAATAGAAAGGCAAAGGAAGCTAAGTCCATACAGCCAATTCAGTTGTATTTTTCTTCTTCTGATGTTATTCGATCGAAATGCATTGGTGAGATAATTTACTAAACTAACTTGGTAAATAATTTCTGAATAGGAAAGAAAGAAATGGACTAAGTTTGCTTTGCCTTTCCCGAAATGAGTAAACTTCAACAAAGAAAATGTCTTTGGATTCAGGCCACAGATTAAGAAGTGCCACAAGAAGCCACAAGGCAAGTGTTGCTAGTAAATAATTCAAAGAAAAGCGGAAAGTTTGTTGAAAATAGCCGACTATAAAAGGTAGGTAATATGAAAAAATTAAATAAAAATGGTTCAGAGTATCAATAGTGTATACGCGCAAGAAATGAAATAAAAAAAAACTACCTAAAATCTCATAGAGAAATCGTGGGGTATCTCTTTTGAGTGGGTGGGGTATGATCCGGTGAGCCGCGTTCTCCAAATAATAGTCACTTAGTCAGATGACATTGACACGTCACTTGCTTTTTAATTTTATATCTGACCATGAATACATATCTTTTTGTTACGTACGTTGGTAGCGCTTATAAAAAAATATGTAATTTTTGAATTTTTAGATTATTGGCTGGCAGTTAATACACAAACGACAAAATCAGTGATTTGAACAATTTTGAACAATTGGACCGGCTAAGCGGAAATAAAAAAAAAACTCTGAACAAAACCTCAATGCGGTTACCTCAGAACAATATTAGTTATTCTTCTGAGGCGGTTACCAGAGAGAAGGTAATAACTACGGCGGTTACCAAAGCGGTTACTATGGTAACGTAGTGTCAACAAAGACTTGAGCAAACAAAAAGTGAAAATCAATTAATCTCATATTAATTATGAATCTCCAGTGACTACAAGTAAATTTCTAAGAAAAATGGTAAGTATTAATCGATAATTTTATGTTTATTTTCAAAATTTAAATACAACGGCGAAAACCTACCTATTTAAAAAAGCTCAATCAATTTCAGGGTTTACTTAGCATTTTAAAGAAACTACGTTCCAATCCAGACAAGGAACTGCGCTTATTACTTCTTGGCTTAGACAATGCTGGCAAAACTACATTGTTAAAGCAACTGGCCTCGGAAGACGTAGCCCATGTCACACCTACAGCTGGATTCAACATCAAATCCGTGCTCTCCAACGGTTTCAAATTGAATGTTTGGGATATTGGCGGACAGAGGAAGATCAGACCGTATTGGAGGAACTATTTTGAAAATACGGATATTCTGGTAAAGTTTCCGGCAATGTTACGCGATTAGTCGAAAAGGGGGTACCTAATATAGAGCAGAAAAAAATTATACGCTTGTATAGATGGGCAATCAACCCGGTTTCAACCCGGTGCTTGGGTTAAAATTTGAAACATGTAGATTTTGTGTCATCTCATTGTGTATCTACTAGCTGTTACCCGCGGCTTCACCCGCGTTAATTTCGGAGATCCCGCTGGAGTTCCGGGATAAAATGCACCCTGTGTGTTATTCTGATGTAGAAGCTGTACATTGTAAAGTTTCGTTAAAATCCATTCAGTAGTTTTTGCGTGAAAGAGTAGTTTAAATATCCATACATACCTATAAACTTTCGCGTTTATAACGAAAGAATTACCTAAAGATTCCCTTGCTCTACGATGATGGTCTGAAGGAACATCTTACACAATTATTGGCTACTTGGCAATTTTTTTTTAGTCCGTCGTGTAGATTAGTAAAAAATATTGGATACGTATTTTTTCTTTTTTTTACGTAATCAAAAAATAAAGGAGATACATAGAGATAAATTTCGCGTGACGTCACAAACTGGTGCAGTTTGTAGTTTGTACGGGGCTTATACTGTATAACCCCCACCCTAAACTTTAATGCGTTTTATCTATGTTTATTTTCATTAATTTGAAAAAGCAAAAGAAACGTGTCTATAATTTTTTTATTTTTTACTGATGGACTAGTCAGAATTTTGATTTTCGATACCCTATTAGAGGAAAGCACTGCAAATCTAAAGCGTTTGTGAAGTATGCGGCACCGCACTTGCTGAGGTAGGCCTTGGCCACGGCGATATGGACATGGTCCAGATTATGAGACAAGTTATTCAATATGGAACACTCGTGTACAGATTTACGTCGTAGATTGTTCAGACCACCAAAGACTGGAGGAGACCAGCATGGAGCTGGCTGAACTCCTGCAGGATGAGAAGCTCCGAGCTGTGCCCCTGTTGGTGTATGCCAACAAACAGGACTTGACCACTGGTAATGAGTATTATATGTATGTATTTATGCTGTTTTTTTATTAACCGACTTCCAAAAAAGAGGAGGTTATGCATTCGGCTGTATGTTTTTTTTTATGTATGTTCACCGATTACTCGAAGACGGTTGGACCGATTTGGAAAATTCTTTTTTGTTTGAAAAGGTATACTCTCAATTAGGTCCCATTGCCACCAAGTCGGGATCTGATGATGGGATCTTGGAGAAATCGAGGGAACTCTTCAAAAATTATAGGCATACCTACCTATAGCGATTTGGGTATTTTTAGAGTAAATTGTTCATTTGCTTCCGGAAAGCAAAATTAGAAGAAGTGGAACTGATGATGCAGACCACATATGGTCACCGGAACTACTCAACAATAATACCTATTTCACGGGTTTCGATTGGACCAATTTGGAAAATTCTTTTTTTGTTTGAAAGGGTATACTCCCAAGTTGGTCCCATTGTCACCAAATCGAGATCTGATGATGGGATCTTGGAGTAATCGAGGGAACTCTTCAAAAATTTTAGGCATACCTATAGCGATTTTTGTATTTTTATATAGTAAATCGTTTATTTGCTTTTGGGAAGCCAGATTTGAAGAAGTGGAACTGATGATGAAGACCACAGATGGTCATTGGAACTACTCAATAATAGGTATTTCACGGGTACGGGTAGATACCGATATTTCAGCTATATTTCAGCTCTGCCATCGAGTGAGGTGGCGCAGCATCTCGGCTTGCACCTGATCAGGGATCGAACCTGGCAGATACAAGCCTGCGTGGCCACCGACGGAACTGGTGTTAAGGTAGCTTTCACATTTCATTAATGTTACCTAACTATAATATTATTAGGTCTTATAAACTAGCTGTGCCTCGCTGTTTCACCGGCGTGAGTTTCGGAATTCCCGTAGGAACCAAAATAAAAGTACCTAGTCTAAGTTTCTCCTTAGGTACCTACCTATAACATCAGCTATCTGCCAGTGAAAGTCCCGTTAAAATCGGTCCAGCCGTTTCATAGATTAGTCGGAACAAACAGACAGAGACAGACAGACAAAAATATAACCTACCGTTTCATAATATGCATCTAATGAAAAGCTGTCAATTTGGAATTATAAACAGACACTTTAATTTTATTTATATGTATATACGTTAGACAAACAATACAACTGAGTAAAACCAACTTGATTTATTTTACAAAACTACACTCGCGAGCAAAACTATGGAATCGCAGACTTGTAATTTGCTACGAGCGATTAAAAAAACTAAATGACTAATGAAGATGAATGAAAATGGTACCATTTGAAAGGCTACACTGTAAACTTTGAATTAATACCATATTCATTAAAATTGTACCTGTATATCAGAAGCTGTCATGATTTTAGTGGAGGAAAAAGAAAAAACAATATCAATTTTCGAATCCTGGCGCGCATTGATGCACTATAAAAGCACATGGTATCAAAATTTTCTTATCAATCGCCTATTACACGTAGTCCAGTACATATCTCGTCCTGTGACTGGACCATAATGGATACCACACCAACGGAAGCTGCACAAATTGTTACCCTACTTCAACAAGGGCATAGCCAGCGAGTTGTCGCACGGCAGCTCCACATAAGCCAGTCTTGGGTCTCGAAAGTTTACAAACGCTTTCGGGAGACTAGAGGCTTCATTCCGAGACCAAGATCTGGACGGCGCCGGTGCCCTTCAAACAGAGATGATCGTTTTATCGTGACAACTTCACTTCGAAATCGTCATTTGAGCGGTTTCGATGTTCAGCAGGAGCTCAGATAGTTCGTGGGGTGGCTGTCAGTGAGTGGACAGTTCGTCGAAGACTCAAGCAAGTGAACTTGACTTCAAAAAGGCCTGCCACAGGCCCAAAACAAACGGCAGATCGCCGACAAGCACGCGTTCGATTTGCTCGCGCCATATTGATTGGGAAGTTGAGCAATTGGGGCGAGTTCTATTCTCAGACGAGTGCAGAATGTGCTTGCATGGTAGCGACCGAAGGAACCGGGTCTACAGGCGGCCTGGAGAGCGATTCGCTCGATGTTGTTATACTGAAACAGTAGCCTATGGGGTGGTTCCTGTATGATGTGTGCCGGCATTTCATTTGACGGGAAAACGGAGCTTGTTTTCTTGCCTGGTGGGGGACGAGGAGGTGGTCTAACATCAGAACGATAGATCGCCGATATTCTGCTGGAACATGTCGTTCCTTATGCGGGATATTTGGGTAATAACTTCCTCTTAATGCACGATAACGTCCGTTGCCACACCTCACGTGCCACAACTAAGTTCCAAAGTGAAGTCGGTATCGCCATAATGGACTAGCTAGCGCTCAGCCCCGACATGTACCCTATCGAGCACTTGTGGGATGAGCTGAAAAAGAAAGTTTGATCCAGAAATCCGGCTCCTTCAAGTGTTGATGAGCTGAAATCGGCTTAGAAGAGTGGGAAGGTATCTCACAAAATTCCATCAAAAAGCTGATTAAGTTCATGAGGAATCGTCTTCGTGGTGTAATTAGGGCTAGGGGAGGCAACACAAAATATTGATACCGTATATTCAAGACCAAATAAAGATTATTCTCTAAAGTTTTGTTTGAACTTTTTCCTTTCTCCTTCATGCAAACCAGGAAAGCTCCAGAAATACGGGTACAATTTTAAATTAATATGGTATTAATTAAAAGTTTACAGTATAGCTTTCAAATGGTGTCATTTTCATTCATCTTCATTAGTCATTTAGTTTTTAAAATCGCTCGTAGCAAATTACATGTCAGCGATTCCATAGTTTTGCTCGCAAGTGTATTACAACAATAACCGTTTGCTATTCAAGATTCATAACAGTGAACGTAATGCCTGCACTACATTATCGCCGAGTAGACGATTATGCGCGAGCACGATAGTGTAGAGGGCATACTCGGCTGCACTCGCCGATGATCGTCTATGATCGCTTGCGACCTGTGAATTGTCGGTTTTTGGACAATCAATCGCATGTGATCGCGTTGAGGTGTCCACATTATTGCCGATCACACGATCAACGATCATCGGCGATAATTTAGTGCATAAGAGAGCGCATCTCCCGCGCGTGCGGTTATACTTCTTCTTTAGTTTATGGCTTCAGGCACTGTATTGCCACGCCACAGTAAATCCGCCAATGTCACATTGTTGAATAGCGGTTATAAAGCGACGCGCGACGTCTAGTTTCGAACTAGCTGTTCCCCGCGGTTATTTCGGAGTTCCCGCGGGAATTCTAGGTAACAATATAGCCTATACTTCTCAGGGATAACGTAACAATATAGCCTATACTTCTCAGGGATAACGTAGCATTCTAATGGTGAAAGATTTTATGAAATCGAACAAGTAGCTTTTGAGTTAAATCGTAACAAAAAAACAAACAAACAAAATTCCCCTGTATAATATTAGTAGGTTATAGACTACCGCTATAGATGGCAGATTCTTTAGCTGTCAACCAAAGATGGTTTTAGATTAAACTTTAAAGATTTCATGATTTTTCCTGATTTATTATAGGTATAGTATCTACTTACCTTCCTTACCTTTGGAGGAGAGGAACTTTTTCGACCATATTCATTTGTTCTCCCTCTCACTCACTTCCAATTTGCGACCGGCGGCGGCGGTGCACGGTTTAAGTGTATCGAAATATAGAAGATTCGTCTGATTTCACAATCTTAATAAAAATAAATATGTATAATAATTTGTTTGTTCGATCATTCGTATTTTATGGGCTGCCATACCATTCATCATCGGATGACATTGTCGACCACAGAGCAAATAAATTAACTAGAGAGGACATCTGTTTTCATACTAAACTAAGTTGATGTCTGTTCTATCTGTTATTTTCTGTTCTGTGTTGTCGATATATTGCGCGAAGGTTATGGCTATCAGGTACCTCGGTATAGTAAATTAGAAGGTTCTGCGGGAATTTCGAAAATGTTGCGGGTGAAACTGCAGGCACCAGCTCGTGTGTATTACACGTATATTTATATTACATAATCCATTATTAATTTTCTGCTTTTTTTCTTTTGCAGGAGGGAATGGAATGGGTTTGCAAAAACATATCAGTTAAAAAATAGTCACCATTCAAATATTATAAAATTACTGTTGTATAATAATAAGGTTTCCATGAAAACTGTAATAATATTATTAAATAGAATAACAACTTTATTAATCGATCAATTAAACACTGAATAGCTTGCACGTTTTGTCTTCCACGCAATGTTTCATATTTTTATTCGATTTCATAGGTTTTTAATTAAATATTATGATAATTAATAGCTTTTAATGATGCACTTTATTATTAATTACCTACTGTGGTTGAAAAGAACCCTATAAGATCGATGCTAGTCGAAAAAATTATGAACACTTTTACGATATAACTTTAATAAAGTAGATTTTAGATTTTACCAACTCGAACTTGGCGTTGTTTGTTCGATAATTTTAATGTAGGTTTAGGTATATGTGTGAATGTGTGTGAGAACTGTGAAATATGTAGGTATGTGTGTATGATTCTCAAGTCAATTAAGGTGCGGGTGTTAGGGCTAGTTTTCATACAAATTGCCTACCGAGTTTTCTTGCACTACGGCTATTTTTATTTATTAGACTTTATTTAATAAAATACTTCTACTTGTTTCGATGCCGCATAAGTCTCAAATCTTTGCAGATAGTGAACAAATAACATAATTATAAGCATTTCAAAAATATTAAATTTTGGTCGAATCTCTTACTTGTGTGAGACCGTATACAGTATATGTGTACGAAAATGGCGGCCCGGTCTATAAACAGCTGTGGTTTGGCTGTAGACTGACAAGTCCCCCGAATGCAGTAGTTTGTAGTGAGTTCCAAAAGGATCGAAAGGTGTCGCGGCGTTGAGCCGTGAGTTTTGACAATTTTACCTACCGGGATAATTTAGAATTGAATTTGGAATGTACATATTACTGATATAGTTGGTAGGTATTTAGTAGCCGAAGCGAAGGCATAACTACATTTTGTTTTGAGTCCCGTACAAGTAGGTATACCTTATAAGCTACAGGTAGCCCGTACAAGTATTTTATATTTTTGTGTTGCATAAATTCTTGCTATCTCTTTCTTGTTTTCTCGATGCGTAAAAGAGAGAGACCATATTTTCGAATGGTTGTATCTCACCACGGCCCAGGGTAATTTAACTTTTATCTTCGATGCAATCAGCAATGACACGCAGCCATATAATGTTGGTACAACTTCATATTTTTATTGTGTCTATGTGATCACGTGATCAAATTTTTAATATCTTCAAAAAAAAAAATTTTTTTTGTAAAGCTCATACCCTCGAAACTAGTATGAGACAACCCCATCATGTTGCTGTACTTCATGTTTTCGTGGTATCTATGTGTTCACGTGACAAAATTTTTGAACACTTATAACTCCGAAACTATAGGACGCAGTCATATCACGTTGGTACTCAAACTTCATGTTTTGTGATATCTATGTGATCACATGGTCAAATTTTCGACAGCTCATATCTCCGAAACTGCAAGTTACAGACTCATCGTGTTGGTAGGTCAAACTTCATCTTTTCGTGATATCTATGTGATCACGTGAAGTAATTTTCAAAAGCTTATAATATTTTTTACTATTACCTATGCATATACCTACTTTGTATTTGTTAATTTATAGGTACTAATGATAAAGCTGAAGAGTTTGTTTGCTTGTTTGGTTGAACGTACTAATCTCAGGAACTACTAGATCGAATTGAAAAATTATTTCCGTGTTAGATAGTCATTTATTGAGGACGGCTATAGGCTATAACATCACGCTATGACCAATACGAGCGGAGCACGACACGACACTCACGTGGTTTTTTCAGTAAGTTTTTTCTCCAAATTTTTTTTTAGTCAACTATTAGAGACGAGAATCGAATATTGAATGCCTTTTTACCAAAAAAATACCCTCGTAACGTTACACCCTGTATAATAAAGACTTTACTTTTGTAAATTTTTCCAAATGATGTAACGTTCACTCATTATTATTTATTATTTCCTTGATTTTGTAATAAAAAAAAAAAAAAAACTGACGCGAGCAAAACCGCGGCAGGATCAACTGCCAGTAAAATATTTATATTTTACAAATAATACAATATTATGATAAATCTATCTTCCCAACGCACGGCTTTGACGAAACTAAATAAAAGAAGATCAATATATTCAAATGACGCGCGACGGCTGAATGCATACAATTTTTTCGGCAGGAGGAACTATACGATAATGGTCCAGTGGTTAGAACAACTTCCGAAGAAGTCTCAATATTATATGACTAACTGTGCCCTGCGGTTTCACCCGCGTGAAAAGTTTTTGTGTAACAACTTTTTTTCCCGATATCCGATTTGAATGAAACAAAGCCTATATTATGTAGCTACAGGCTAAGCTTAATCTACCTGTGAAAACCGCATGACAATCTGTTCAGTTGATTTGGAGATTATGGCGAACAAACAGACAGACAGACAGAAAAGAATTTCAAAAACTTTTTTTTGTGCTTGGTTACTCTTCTTTTATCACCCCTCTCCATTTTAGGTAAAAATATTCAATGTACAGAATCGCGGATTCTACTCTTTTATTATAGTTTAGAAGTATAGATAATTTTTTTTATTATCTGTCATTTTTTATGCTTTTGTTTACGATTTCAAATCTAAACTGCTTTTTCATAATATACATTATGCACACTTCTAGATAAACTTATTATTAGAAATGCGAATATGAGTTTGTTTGTTTGTATGTTACGGTTTATTACTCAACCGATTATCTAGAAATTTTGCATACACTTAGTAGAGGCACAGAGAAGGACACGGTAGTTTTTATCCCGGAATTCCCGCAGAAACTCTGAAATTAGCGTGGGTGAAACCGCGCTAATTTCTAGGTATATTATGAAAAATAGCTAGTGTTATTATAAAAAAAGTAAAGAACCAGTTTTTTTAAATACTTCACTCATAAGAAACTACAGTATCCTCCAGTATCAGTTGTTAATTTTATAAAAATGTTTCACGCGGGTGTAACCGCGGGACACAGCTAGTAGAATATAAAATACTTTACAAACTCAACGTACCTACTGATGAAACTCAATAAAATATAAAATATTATTATCACGAGATGACAAAATTTAAATTTTGAAATGGAACAACGGCAGAATGCGTTTATGTTTTTTTTTCGTGTAATAACGCCAAGCGGTACTATATAGGTTGAGTGGCTAGACCAAAGAGTATATAACCACTATGCGTACTAACGTCTGGCTCTAATCCTTTTAGAATTACGATTCAAATCTCGGTTTATATGAGTACTAGCTGTTCCCCGCGGTTTCACCCGTGGCAATTTCGGAGATCCCGCAGGAATTCCGGGATACAAAGTACCCTATGCATATAGGGTACCTTCTCTGTACCCCTGACAACGTATATGCAAAATCTCATTAGATTTCACCGGTGTTAATTTTGGAGTTCCCGTGGGAATTCCAGCATATAAAGTACCCTATGTCCTTTTCTGTACCCCTGATAACGTGTATGCAAAATTTCGTGATGATCCGTTGAGCCATTGACGTAACAGACAGACAGATAGACAGTGTTACTTTCGCATTTATAATATTATCAGTATTTAGTAGGGATTGTAATGTCAGTGTCTTTGTGGAATTATGTACTTTTTTTGTAAAGTTATCACGAATCATTCAGGTTTTGAGTTGAACTGCGATTCTATTTAGTTTTGGAATTCTATGATTGATTTTTTCTAAAATTAAAAACATCCTAGTTGATGACGTAAATCACATAGACTGCTGAAATATAAAGATGATGGTATTGTGGTCATAGTGTCGGAGATATTATAAGATTTCAATTTTTTTATCACCAAGTAAATCCCGAAATCTTGAAATTTAGATTAGGACCTAGAGTTCTTTTTATACCCAAAATTATTTTCAGTCCCAATATTTACGCAAATAGGTACGTGTGTAACCTGCAGGGAAAGGTTGTATTGAAAATAAGTCCAATAGTTTTTATTTAGCTTTATCCATCTTTACATTTTCTTAGATTCTAGTTCTATATCCTTTAAATTTTCTTTTTTGGAATTAAAATAATGAACAAAGAAGAACGAAAAATAAATCGTTTGTAGATCTATAAATAAGTATATATAAACAAATTTGAGAAAATTAGTTACAAAAAGTGGAATCGCAATCTTAGATTTGAACACGAGATTTTCACGATTCATTATTTACAAAAAGAGACGTACAGCGCGCACCACAGCGCCAACGAGACTCAAACATAATAAGTCAAATTCAGAATCAGATTCGGCTAATACTAATCGATTTGCATGTGTGTGTGACTACGTTTCGGGCGGTTATTCCTAATTTTCTTGTAGTTAAAGGATAATAATGCGCGTAAGACCATATAAAAATTTTAAATGAAAGATGTATTAAACACTCATCCTGTCGCATTTATCATCAAAATCTATCTTTTAGCTTGCGATTCTCTGTAAATTGAGAAAACACTTTTATGGCGCCGCCCGCGGCCTCTATCGGCTGAGAGGCTGCATAATATGGTGGCGCGCCACCTTAAGTAGTAATTATGTCATGAAATGCCTCTCTAGTTTATTTACCTATTATTATTTTTATTTTTGTGAACAAACCGTTTGTGTGCATGGAATTTTATGTTTATTGTAAAAAAAGAAAGTTATTTGTTTAATAAAAAAAAATCATATCGATTTTATTTATTAATTAAAAATTGAAATAAAATACTTAGTACAAACCTAGATCGTGTTTTAAGTTTATAATATTGTATAGGATGGATTTAATTATTATTTATTTACATTTCATATTTACTAGGTATTGTGTTATAAACTAATAAATTATTAAAAATAATAGTACTTATTTTATTACATTTTTACGTACCTTTATTACCTACTCTATTATTATAATATACCTAGGTAATTTCAGTAGTACCCTTTTTAAGGTAGGACCCCAAGTAAATTTAAGGTAAGTATAGACACCTAATACAAATAATTAACCGAAAAGAGCATCTAAGTTTAGTTCGCAACGTAACTTCCATGACAATGTAAAAACATTTTTTTTTCAACCCCTAATAACTAACTGTGTAAACCTTCAATTAAGTGGGGTTTCAAAATTCTCGTCGGTCGATCCACCTTTTCGATAAATATAATATTAGGCATACAACTAAATCTAGATAAACACTTACAATAACTAAGTACAAGGTAAAATAAAATATTCTAGCACCAATGTCCAGCAAATTTTAAAATCATAATCATTATCTCTAAAATAGTAAATACTGTCATAGATACCTCCCTATTTGGTAAACTTAAACACAAACCTCGATTTGGTTTACGTACCTACTTCAAGCGCGTTATTAACGTAACATCTTGGAGAAACTTTGATTAAACCCCATTTATTACAATCAATATGCATTTTACAAACAGAAAATTATTTAAAAAATAATATAAAAAAAAAATTATTGAAATCGCACCTATATTTGATATCTCTATGGGATGGCTAACTATTATCTAATTGCTGCTACATTGGAAACGTTTTGTGTTACGCACATGTGCATAAAAACTGGTTTGGCGCATCACACCCAGCAAAAACAACTTTAAGAGTTTGAGGAGTGAAACAGCGAATTGTACAGTGAGGGCACTCTGCTATTCCTCTTCACGTGCGAGGAAATAAAACATTGTTGATGTAAATACCTATTGTATGAAAATTTTTAAATTAAAAAAAAAATGCCAAAACTAGACAAAAATCACGTATCCAAATATAATTTATGTCTGTGACAAAGAGTTTGTTGCCTTAAAACACGCGTGTCACGTTTTTCGTTATTTCTGTCACTTTTCAGCATCTATTTTGGACCCTGAGCAGGAAACTGACTTTCAAAAGAGCCATGTTTTAACTTGGGGAACAATCTAACATTGTCATAATTGAAGAAGTAGATGAAGAGATTGTTATTATTAAGAAACATTGTCATTGGCAAATTATAATTATAGACGCCATTATTAAAGAAGAAGAAGAACAATGTGTGCTCACCAAGCTTTTAAATCCGCCACAGAAATTATTACCCCACAATAATTATTAAGGTCACAATTAAAATATTATTATGATAAGTCCGCTTACACTTAGCCCTGTCTAAGAAGTATACAAGAGCTCTACAAGAATGAAAAGTGATTTTTAACCGACTTCCAAAAAGGAGGAGGTTCTATGTTCGATTGTATGTATGTTTTTTTTTTTTTTTTTTTTTTTTTTTCTTTTATGTATGTTCACCGATTACTCAAAGACGGTTGGACCGATTTGGAAAATTCTTTTTTTGTTTGAAAGGGTATACTCCCAATTAGGTCCCATTGCCACCAAGTCGGGATCTGATGATGGGAACTTGGAGAAATTGAGGGAACTCTTCAAAAATTATAGGCACACCTATAGCGATTTGGGTATTTTTTATAGTAAATCGTTCATTTGCATTTGAAAAGCAAAATTTTAAGAAGTGGAACTGATGTTGAAGACCAGAGATGGTCATCGGAACTACTCAACAATAATACGTATTTCACGGGTTCCGATTGAAGCGATTTCAAAACTTGTTTTTTTGTTTGAAAGGGGATACTCCCAAATTGATTCCATTGTCACCAAGTCGAGATCTGATGATGGGATCTTGGAGTAATCGAGGGAACTCTTCAAAAATTATGAGAACACTTATAGCGATTTTTGTACTTTTTATAGTAAAACGTTTCTTTGCTTTCGGAAAGCAAAATTTGAAGAAGAGGAGCTGATGATGAAGACCACAGATGGTCATCGGAACTACTTAATAATGGGTATTTCACGAGTTCTGAATCGTTAACTTTAATATGGTTTCTAAACAATTTATGCCCGTCACAATGTATTTGGTGAAGTGGAACTGATGCTGATGTACTAGGAGAACTCCTCAACAATTAACGTCCCTGCGTCGGGAAAAGCAATATTTTATAAAAGGTGATGAGCAGATGACATTAGGCTATTGTAACTTAGAGAAATTACGAACCAAGTCACTTAAAAGTGAGAAATAAACAAATTTTTAACAAAAAAATTAAAACCGACTTCCAAAAACACAAAACTAAAAAACTAAAAATAAAAAGCTAATAAAAATAACAAAATACCGATTTAATCCAAAAGACAAAAACACACGTAATATTATTATTGGTTTGTGCTACCACTGATCGGTATGAAGTCGGTGACAAGCCAAATATGGAGGGGGAAGATGGGCTAAGTCGACTCCCGCCACCAGCTCTTCGTGAGCAGAACAACCCAAGTGGCTGCCCAGCGGGCTTGTCACCGAATTCAAACCGATCAGTGGTAGCACAAACCAATAATAATATTACGTGTGTTTTTGTCTTTTGGATTAAATCGGTATTTTGTTATTTTTATTAGCTTTTTATTTTTAGTTTTTTAGTTTTGTGTTTTTGGAAGTCGGTTTTATTCTTGTTCTGTTATACTTATTTACTTTTTAACGATCTTCATGTCTACTTGTATCTAGATAAAGCTGTAGCATCGAAAACAAGAATACAGAAGCAAGTCAGCCATTTGTTTCAGTTACATAGTAAAAATAATTAATTTATATTATTTTCTAACGATCAGATACATCGATCTCTACAATCTACATAGGTACTTTTATTAGAACAAGTTGTAATTTGTATCTAATATACCTATAAGTACCTATTCATTTGCTGACTGTATACGTTAGGCACTCTCTTGAATGTTGTGAAGTGGATTTTATTGCTTTGAATAATAAAATTGATAAAGTTTTATGGTGCTTATTTGGATAGTAAAATTTCATAACATGGCTTTTTTATGGGTGCATTAAAATATGTACCTATAACCTGATGATGTCTCGAGCTGACTCTTTCGTTTACCATCCAAAAGTTTCTAGAGTGAATTTTCATTATAAGCACCGTAAACTGTTTTAAACTGGTTGATACGAGGCTATTAGTAATTATAACGCTGGTTAATTGCACTATGTCTGAAAGTCCAAATGAATCCAAAAAAAGAAAGTAAATTAAATTTAGCAAAAAAAGGTTATAAGATGTATTTAATATTATCAGTCTATCAACAAGATGAATAAAATTTATGTAGATGTTATATCTTTTTATTAATTAATAAAGTAATTAATAATTATTGCTAGTTTTTTTACGTAAGTCGGGCTTCAATTTGATTATATAGTAGACGCAAGTTCTTTTCTAAAAAGTAATTCTTAATTAAAAAAAAAACAATAAATGACATTTTCTTACAAATTCATTCCACAATAGATGACCTACTTATTTTTAAGACAATTTCAAAACGTAAATACACTAATATTTAATTACTAAATAATATGGTTGATTTTTAAATTTTGATAGATAAATCTTTATCATAAGTATGTCAAGTAATCTCTTTCAATATTATAAGTACTATAGCCGCAGTGGTAGCCGAAGGAATTTCTTACCACTTAGTTTCTATAATTCGCTGTGTTGGTATACCTCTGTGGTGACTTTCAATTCGTGTTCGTGGAATGCAGCACAATCAGCTGGATATTTGGCCTGGAAGAAAAAAAAAAAACAAAAATATTTAACACTAGTTGTGCCCCGCGGTTTCACCCGCGTTAATTTCAGAGTTCCCACGGGAATTCCGGGATAAAAAGTACCCTATGTGTTAATCTGATGTATAAGCTATATTATTGTAAAGTTTCATTTAAATCCATCCAGTAGTTTTTGCGTGAAAGAGTAACAAACATCCATCAATCCATCCATACATCCATCCTTCCATACATAGTACAAACTTTCGCGTTTATAATATTAGTAGGATTAACAACCGACTTTACCCTGAATACAGAGTTTACCCTGAATCTGGAGAGTGCCAATTCAATTAATTATGTTCCTTTTTTGTCTCCATCGTAATTTTACATTTTACGGTTACCATTTTTCTATACTAATATTACAAAGAGAAAAGATCAGAGTATTTTCATGTTTGTGTGTTTGTAGGTTAAACTCAAAAGCTACTTAACCGTTTTTAAAAATTCTCTCATAGCTACAGTGTTAGTGAGTGGTATAGGGTACTTTATATCTTGGAATTCCTACGGGAACTCTGAAATTAACGCGAGTGAAACGTGCGGGGAGTCGACTAGTGTTTGATAAAAACAAAATCTAATAGCATTACTTATACTGCTTGATAAAAACAATATCTACACTCTACAGCATTACTTATACGAATCAAAAGACGCACTGATTAAAATCCATCCAACCGTTATCTTCTTTGAGGGTATAAAGAATCAAAAGATTGCCACATATACGAAGTATTAGCAGATACGCGTGAAAAACATAAACCTCTTTCTTTACGGTTGTGCAGCCGGGGGTAAAACGAAAGACGAATCGAGAACGTTCACACTCCACAAACATCAGCGATAAATTAATATCCTCCATGTCTATAGTCTATCTCTGTACTATAGATACAATCCCTGCAGCGGTAGGTTCAAAGAGAACGTAATTATATCTTTTGATCACTACGTGGTGGCTAGGTTTTTAGCATTTTACCATATACATACATATGTGTTTCTGGGAAAATTGGTACTTAATTATTTATTCAAAACTAGCTGTGCCCCGCGGTAATTTCGGAGTTCCCGCGGGAATTCCGGGATAAAAACCCTATGTCCCCCTATGTCACCCCTGACAACGTGCATGCCAAATTTCATCTAAATCCATTTAGCCGTTTTTGCGTGATTGAGTAAACGTATGCAAGGATAAGAGCTCGAAAGCGCATTTTCATCCGACATGCTTCAAATTTATCGTCACTGCTCAGCTCCTATGTGATTTACCGTAATAACCTGCCCAGGAGTATGGACTACAATCGTACCAAGTTTGGTTTAAATCCCTTCAGTAGTTTTTGAACCATGCGTGCACATACAGATAGACAGACAGATAGACAGACAAAAAATTTACTGATTGCATTTTTGGCATCAGTATCGATCATCATTCATCCTCCAATATTAATTTTGAATATATTTTCAATGTACAGAATTGACCTCTCTACAGTTTTATTATAAGTACCTATAGATAACCGTGTACGTTACACGATATTCTATCGTACTTACTGTACCTCTTTGTGTTTAGTTATAAAACACATTAAGTATGATAAAATGATTTTGATGTAGCAGAAAATAGTGACTGTTATATTATTTTTATTGGTTCCAACAGAATACATAATGATAATTATAATTTATTACCTCGCAATTGACATCACTTTGAATAGCGTTGTATAGGTCCCAGAAGCCTTTGCCATTCTGGTAGCTCAGCGCAGCGGATGCGGCCAAGCTGCTCAACTTTGTAAGACCCGCTTTGAAGCCTTTCAAACCTGCAACCGAAAATGATTTAAGTACTTAATTTATTTCTGGGCATTTCGTTCTGTTACAATAAGTACAATTTGAGCCACGTATAGCATGAAAGAGCAGCCCTACCTTGCGCATTACAGAGAAGTCTAACCATGCTAAACTTATAAGTTTGCAGCCTTAACCTGCTACATTACTTAATCCTTTCCAACAACGGAGTTGGGAGAGGAGAGTTCGTTGTGCAATTTCTTTGACAACTTTGACTAAAATTAATTTTTTAATTGATTTTAAGGGCGCAGTTTTACCCTGCTAAAATTATTATTGCGCAGCCTTACCCTGCATATTATAAGAGTGCAAACCTATCCTGCTAGAATTATTACTATTGTGCAGGCTTACCCTGTTTATTTTGGTCTGGATGTCTGTTGACCAAACACATGAGATGCTCCTGGCACTGTGGCGCTGCAGCTGAGTGTTTATACGCTCGATACACCCTCAGCACTGGTTCTATGACCTCGAGGTTGAGCGTGTCAGTCACTCGGTCCGCTAAGGCATTGTAATCGCCCCGGTCAGCGAAAGACTTTGAGATCTTCTCCGCCATTTTTAGCGTTTCCTGGGAACAAAAAGTTCATTAAAGAAAGTGCTGGTTCAGCTCCCGTTTTGCAAACTCTATGACCATGCTAGAGTCAAAAGTTACCCTGTCTATACTTTACTTATCTAGACTGATATTGTAAAGAGGTAAAGTTTGTCAGTTTGAGGATAATATCTAAAACTGCTGCACCGATTTCAAAAATTCTATCAATGATAGCTGAGTAACATAAGATGCTCATTATCCCGGAAAAAAAAATTCCCGAGGGAGTCCCGAAATGAACGCGAGAAGAAAACACTATTGGTGTAGGTATAGAACACAGTTACCAGTAATGTAGGTTTCGGTAAGTACACATAGGTTGTACTTTCATTGCGATACAAAAATGAGTAGGTATATAGTAAAAGTAATACGGACTTTCCACATAGAGCAAAATGTGAAAGTGTGGATGTTTGGATGTTTGTTTATCAATCACGCAAAAACGGCTGAACAGATTTGGATGAAATTTGGCGTGCACGTTGACAGAGGTACAGAGAAGGACATAGGGTACTTTGTATCCCAGAATTCCCGCGGGAACTCCGAAATTACCGCGGGTGAAACCGCGGGGCACAGCTAGTTGTTTAATATAATAAAAGGAATAGAGCAATAGTTTAATGCAACATTCTATTGGAGATTGAAGCACGAAAACGAAGGACTGAGAGACGTATAGTAGCTAGTAAGCAGGTTTCACCACCCGTAAAATTACTTCACTCTGGGCGCGCTAAACACGATTCTATGTCTATTGTCCATTATTATCTATGCTAAATAGCATCTCTGCAAAATTTGCACGCAAAATCGAAGTTGTAAAATGAACGCTGATAGCCTTTTAGTTTTTAGTAAGTACCTATACCAACCGCATTTGGAACAAAACTATCAATGAGGCGAAAAATGTCTATAAATATACATTAAAAGTAATTTTACGTGACAAAATCGCTCGTTTTGCACATTAAATGAACCCCAAATATAGCTCATATATTTTAATGAGTCGTCACTCCTTACCTACATAACAATAGAAAAGCGGTCGTTATGAGGCTTCTGTATTGAATTTTGCGATCGCTAGATATATTTTCTGGAAAATGAACTTTAATGTCAAGTGTCGTTTACAAAATTTTTTCTGTTAAACCTTTGGAAAAAACAGTCATATTTAAATAAAAGAGACGCAAGTAGCGTGGGGTAAAAGAGATCATTTTCCCATGGCAACGGATGTTATAAAAATTTGCTTCTTTTGAAACAATAGTGTACAGAAAGTTTAGCTTCGGGGTCATTCTGATGTTATTCACACGTTACTTTTAATGTTTAAGGTTCGTTTATGATATTTTTATCCATGTCATGGGAATACCATTGCGTAGGAACTTACATTTTACGGGGGTCAAATTGGTACAATAAACTGTGGTGTTCCACAATTTGATAAAAGCCTGCGGGGCTAAGATGCGCAACACGATAAAATTATATCGAGCCATTTTATCGATTCTCGTCGACAAAACCATACAATATGTCGACGAGAATCGATAAAATGGCTGGATAAAATTTTATCGTGTTGCGCATCTTAGCCCCCTGGTCATAAACAGAATTATTTAACATGTAATAGAGGTACAGTAGAACCTTATTCATCCTGTTTGTTATAGCGTATACGGTATACTTACCTACTTTCAGCCCTGTAAATATTTGCAGCTAATTTTACCACATCTTAGATATTATATAAACATGTAGAATGTTAGTCTGTTTTTTCGTGAAAATTACAAAAAATAAAAGATTGTTTGTTTGCATATTACAATATTCAAACTACTCAACCAATTTTGCTAAAAGTTTTACAGCTGTAAAGTATATTGTATCGCGTTCCAAATCACGCACGTATGGCTCGGCTGCTCTCGGAAAAACAAAGTAACTGAATTTTTGTTTTGAAATGAGTTTTTTTGTATTTTAGCCACTTTTCGCGCATAACGGGCCTTGCTACAACCATCAAAAGGGTTTAGTCTTAGAGAGAATTTAAAATTTAGCAAATCGTTAAACTATGGAAGAGGTGTTTTAAATAAAGCGATTTCCGGTTTTTTGCTCCTCCTGTTAAATTCATTCAACTGCAACAACCATCAAAAAGGCTTTAGTCTTAAAGAAATTAAAATTAAGAAAATCGTTAAACTATGGAAGTTTAAATAAAGCGATTTCCGGTTTTTTGCTCCTCGACCTGTAAAATTTATTTCGCTGCAATCACTTTGTTTTTCCGTAGGGCAGCCGCGTTCATTGTTTCTTTTTTACCATGTAATGTATTACTTGGTGGGTACGTAAGCTTCAGAACCGCAACGTTAGTCTTACCTTAACATATTCAACAGCTGGTTTCACGTACTCCGATACATCCGTGTCGATATCCAGGTATTGTTTCAGCATGTAATTGGCCAGGACAGTGATCGACTTGTCTGGACGTTTGACGTCGAAGTGGGTGCTTCTGGGAAGCCCCTGCGCGTCCAGGAAGCTGTTGATGACGTACTCCAACGTCATGATGTATCTGGAATAAACACCACAAATATATGTGTAGATACAGAACGGACATTAACTTAGTTTAGTATGAAAACAGATGGAAACCAGTGACGCCGGGTGATTTTCGCACACAAACTATTCATCACGTACTAAAGCATTCATTAACGTAAAGAACGATACCTAATGACTCAATGTTTCACCCAAAGACATTCTATCATTGGTTTCACCGTAATTTTTTTAATATGTCAAAAAAGAAAAAAAAACTGTGTCCGTTATGTTTTACTATTATTTATTATTTAACAGGATTTACTATTATATGACGGACTTAATTTAGTCAACTATAGTAATATGCACCTACATGTCTCTGGCAGTTTCGTTTTAATTATTCCCTTTACAAATTACAGATATTCTGTTAGGCAGTTTAATATAATTATATTGGCAAACTGGTTACTTCTGGGCCCTTATTCACTATGATCAAAAACATTCGTCGCCCTAATGGGAAATGAACGATGGTCCCCAAAACACAATTCCAAACGCTCCAAGGCAAGCAAGGCAATTAAATATGTAACTTTTGTTACTATCATATTTTAGTTTCAATCAAAAAAATAGTGATTTACTGATTTATCATGTTTAGGCAGCTTTAACTTTTGAAGTATTTTTGTTTTGGTCGATTGCTAGATATTGTAGGTGTCAAAATGTGCATATGTATATAACCAAAATATGTTTTTGATTGCAACCGAAAAATTATAGAAAAAAAAGTTACATAATAGCCCCTCTGATGCCAAGATATTAAAAATTAATCAGTATGCTATGTGCCATAAGACATTTGCAAATGGATTTTTTCGAAGTATAACTTCTTTAAGCACGAGGCAATAGAAATATTTGTGGCGCGTTATTTTAACGCGACGTATTATGGTCATAGTGAATAAGTCCTGGTAAGTATGCAAAATAGGTCAACATTAAGAAGAGACCCTTAAACTCTCGTTTATTACTGTCTTATACATCCCGACTTAAAAAAAAGCGGTATTTGACAGGACTGGTTTATTGGTTTTACTGGTTCAGTTGAAATAAATATCCCTCTGAGGATTTAATTCGATTCATCAATTTCAAACGATCATTCCATTTCATTAATTGTATCGTTAAAGTAGGTATATTTTTTGCTAATTCGTGATCGATTTTCGCTGTCGTGTGCGTCCTAATTTCTAAGTCGTATTAATGAATCCAATAAAAATGGATTGGGGCTTAAAAATGTGTAAGTATAGATAGCCATAACTGTGTCCTGTGTTTTTAATCGCGAGTTTCACCTTTTCCAACTGAAGGGTCTAATCTATACTAATACTAGCTGTGCCCTGCGGTTTCACCCGTGGTAAATACGGGGTTCCCGCGGGAATTCCGGGATAAAAATGTCGTTCTCTGTACCCCTGACAACGTGCATGCTAAATTTCATCCAAATCCGTTCAGTCGTTTTTGCGTGATTGAGTAACAAACATCCAAACATCCACACTTTCTCACATTTATAATATTAGTAGGATTATAAAGCGGAAAGTTCTTTTTTGTTTGTTTGTTACGATTTAACTCAAAAACTACTGGATCGATTTCAAAAATTTTTTTGACCATTAAAAAGCTACGTTATCCCTGAGTAATACAGGCTATATTGTAATACGGAATTCCCGCGGGAACTCCAAAGTTATCGCGCGTGAAACCGCGCGGGACAGCTAGTTGTTTGATAAAAACAACCTCCTTTTCACTGTTTTAGGAATTGAATTTCAAAAAACCCTTTCTCACAGCTTGTCTACATCACAAAAGAAAGCGTTGTGTCAGTCAATAAATCAGTCAGTATTTACATGTAGGTACATATAGGATATATTTACCGACTATAGACTTCTGGCTTCGTAATGTGAACCACCAAATCGGTCAAATATTTCGCTGCAGCCTTGATCCAATGTCTTCTGAACGAATGATTCTCCAAATTCTTGAGCATGACTTCAAAACTAATTTTTCCGTCGGGTCCGACGAACGCTTTAGTCGCCTTTTTTAATCCGGACTTCTCCCAAATATTTTTCCCTAACTCAGAATGGAGGAATAAGTCCCAATACAGATGCGCCTTCTCCAAATATGGAGGAAGGAACGACGAATGGTCTTTGTGATCGTCAGCCCTTTCCTTTGCTTTTGGTTCAGAGAACGCACTAATTGCATCCATGACTAATGGTAAATAGCTGGCGACTTTCTTATTGCCTAAAAACCCGGATGCCATGCTCAGTAAGCTGTCCAAATCGAGTTCGTTTCCATTGTTTTTTGCAGGTTTAGGACGTTGTGGATTCTCTCTTTTCGGCCTGGTGTGTTGTATTTTCGGTTCGGTGAAGACTTGGTTGGCAAACATTGACACCATTGAACCGATCATATTTGGGTCCAACTTGCCATCTTGACCTCCCAATAGGCTGCCGAGACTGCTCAGACCTATAAAATTAAAGAATAATGTGAAATGCCGATCCTAAACGTTCTAGAACTTCTATAGGAGATAATAACATTTTATTGTTGGACCGACGACGGTTCATTAACCGATTTAAGGAGCAGTATATTAATTTTGCATCATAAAACTTAATGCAAGCATTCTGCCCCTAATGGTTATGGTCCAGTCACTGGTCCAAATAATAAGTTGATATCTGGCGCTTTATTTGCGCTATTAAATTTGAAAGAACTTCTATTTTTGTTTTACAGTACCTTTATAGAGTTACTCAGCTTTATAGCTTATTAGTTATTTATTAGTACTTAATTTATTTAATGCACTGGTATTAATGGAAGCATTATCTTTAACGGTTACGTTAAGGGCACATAATAGGATGTTTAATTATTATTTATCTACGTATTTTTGGTTTAAACTTATTCAGGCTGTAACTTGCTGATTTCCGAAATCTTTATTAAAAAATCTTTTGTTTTTTACCTGCTAGGAGGTCCACAGGAGAATTTTCTTTGTTATCATCAGACGGTGCGAACAGGGCACCGAGATTTTTCGCATTGTCTCCTTGTAGTAGAGATCCAACGAGTTTTCCAACAGTCGCCAAACCATCCAGTTTATTTTCGTCGCCATTACTTTTACTGTCCCCCAAGTTCTGGAGTAGTGACGCTGCTAGACCCAACAGAGGATTGTCTTCCTCCGTACAATTAAGAGAAGGCAACGCTAAAACTTGCAGAGCCACTACCAGTAAAATACTAAATTTCGCCATTTTGGCGACAACTGAAACATTAAAAGTTAGTATGATTGTAAGTATACGTTGGGGGCATTAAATATGTTTTTATTGTTATTGTTTGTGGCGTAACTTTGTCATCATTCTTACATTTGCCTGAGTTTTATTATATACGTGTATAAATACATAAAACATTTCCGTATTATGAATCCTAAGAAAAGATTCAAGGACTGAAAAAGAACTACAATTATGTAACTTTTGTTGCTATTTCAGTTTCAATCAGAAAAATGCAATTTAGTGATTAATTAATCATATTCAGACAGCTTCAACATTTGAAGTATGTTTTTTTTTTGGTTGTTTACTAGATAATTATGTAGATGTCAAATCGTGCATATTGTAATAGCATAACCACCATATTTTTTATTGCAACCGAAAAATGATAAAAACAAAAGTTACATAATAAACTGACCGCATGACTTGTTTTTAACTTGATTTATTACTTATTGTAAGTAGATATAGGTAGTATGATGGGATCTTAAAGCGAGCAAGCCCATGGTCTCTATCGATACAAATCAAGTATATAATAAGTATATACTAAGTAGTAGGTAGTAGTAGTTTGCTTGGTTTTCACGACACAAGCTTGTAGCTTGTAGCTTGTAGCAAGCTTGTGTGGGATCACTTGAATCTGTGTCTTGTGAAGTGGATTAAAAAAATGAGACATGTAACTTGTAATGTATAAATTTAATCGTCATACCAAACTATATAAATTTACTACTGCTACTTATTTTATTTAGTCTCTTGTATCAATAAAAGCATGTCGCTATTTTGGTTACACAAATTACGGCTAATAATTCCTACAAAATAATGAAAAAACCAGTGACAGTTTATTCTGTCTACTGCTCCAATAGTGTAATTAACAATTAATTGTTCTCTTTCTAATTGCACCAGCGAACAACAATGTCAACCGACGAGAAAGTCCTCGCTAATTATATGTAGATATACGTAATTTGCATGCTCATTTATCTAACGGGTAGAGGTTGTATATTATGTAAGTCTTTTTTACTGGTTAAGTTTTCCGATTATTGATGGAAATAATCCTTACTAATATTAATTATTAATGAGAATGTGAGTACAATTGTTTGTTTGTAAAGCTTTCACCCCCTAACTACTCAACCGATCGTGATAAGAATTTGCATACACGTGGTTTAATGGTTGTAGGATACTCTTTATCCCGGAATTCTCGCTAGGACCCAAATTAACGCGAGCGAAACCGCGGGGAACAGCTTGTAAGAAAATATTTAGTCGATCGATAGCTGATATTCGCAAGCCGTAAATTTATTCGATCACGTGATATTAGTGCACGGTGATCGATCTTCAACATCACGCTCCGTCCGTGATGAGATTTCGCTGTTGTTTAATTAAAAGGGAAATCGATGTGCCACTGTTGGTCGAAATGCATTCCGTAAGCCGACTGAAAATGTAGCAAAAAATCTAATTAATATGACAAAAGAAAATGTTTTCTTTTGCAACAAAAAGTAATAACTGTATGATTTTGATACCTATTTATTTTAAAGAAAAAAAAAAGAAAGAAAAGATCCAGATGCACAGTTTCACACAGTTAATTTTCATTTCAAAAAGAGTTTTTTTTTTAGAAAACGTTGGAGGATTAAGGTGCGGGTGTTAGGGCTAGTTTTCATACAAATTGCCTACCGAGTTTTCTTGCACTACGGCTATTTTTATTTATTAGACTTTATTTAATAAAATACTTCTACTTGTTTCGATGCCGCATAAGTCTCAAATCTTTGCAGATAGTGAACAAATAACATAATTATAAGCATTTCAAAAATATTAAATTTTGGTCGAATCTCTTACTTGTGTGAGAGCGTATACAGTATATGTGTACGAAAATGGCGGCCCGGTCTATAAACAGCTGTGGTTTGGTTGTAGACTGACAAGTCCCCCGAATGCAGTAGTTTGTAGTGAGTTCCAAAAGGATCGAAAGGTGTCGCGGCCTTGAGCCGTGAGTTTTGACAATTTTACCTACCGGGATAATTTAGAATTGAATTTGGAATATACATATTACTGATATAGTTGGTAGGTATTTAGTAGCCGAAGCGAAGGCATACCTAACTACATTTTGTTTTGAGTCCCGTACAAGTAGGTATACCTTATTTATAAGCTACAGGTAGCCCGTACAAGTATTTTATATTTTTGTGTTGCATAAATTCTTGCTATCTCTTTCTTGTTTTCTCGATGCGTAAAAGAGAGAGACCATATTTTCCGAATGGTTGTATCTCACCACGGCCCAGGGTAATTTAACTTTTATCTTCGATGCAATCAGCAATGACACGCAGCCATATAATGTTGGTACAACTTCATATTTTTATTGTGTCTATGTGACCACGTGATCAAATTTTTAATATCTTCAAAAAATTTTTTTTTTTTGTAAAGCTCATACCCTCGAAACTAGTATGAGACAACCCCATCATGTTGCTGTACTTCATGTTTTCGTGGTATCTATGTGTTCACGTGACAAAATTTTTGAACACTTATAACTCCGAAACTATAGGACGCAGTCATATCACGTTGGTACTCAAACTTCATGTTTTGTGATATCTATGTGATCACATGGTCAAATTTTCGACAGCTCATATCTCCGAAACTGCAAGTTACAGACTCATCGTGTTGGTAGGTCAAACTTCATCTTTTCGTGATATCTATGTGATCACGTGAAGTAATTTTCAAAAGCTTATAATATTTTTTACTATTACCTATGCATACCTATACCTACTTTGTGTTTGTTAATTTATAGGTACTAATGATAAAGCTGAAGAGTTTATTTGCTTGTTTGGTTGAACGTACTAATCTCAGGAACTACTAGATCGAATTGAAAAATTATTTCCGTGTTAGATAGTCATTTATTGAGGACGGCCATAGGCTATAACATCACGCTATGACCAATACGAGCGGAGCACGACACGACACTCACATGGTTTTTTCAGTAAGTTTTTTCTCCAAATTTTTTTTTAGTCAACTATTAGAGACGAGAATCGAATATTGAATGCCTTTTTACAAAAAAAAATACCCTCGTAACGTTACAACCTGTATAATAAAGACTTTATTTTTGTAAATTTTTCCAAATGATGTAACTGTTCACTTATTATTATTTATTATTTCCTTGATTTTGTAATAAAAAAAAAAAAAAAAAAAAAAACTGACGCATGCAAAACCGCGGCAGGATCAACTGCCAGTAAAATATTTATATTTTACAAATAATACAATATTATAATAAATCTATCTTCCCAACGCACTGCTTTGACGAAACTAAATAAAAGAAGATCAATATATTCAAATGACGCGCGACGGCTGAATGCATACAATTTTTTCGGCAGGAGGAACTATACGATAATGGTCCAGTGGTTAGAACAACTTCCGAAGAAGTCTCAATATTATATGACTAACTGTGCCCTGCGGTTTCACCCGCGTGAAAAGTTTTTGTGTAATAACTTTTTTTCCCGATATCCGATTTGAATGAAACAAAGCCTATATTATGTAGCTACAGGCTAAGCTTAATCTACCTGTGAAAACCGCATGACAATCTGTTCAGTTGATTTGGAGATTATGGCGAACAAACAGACAGACAGACAGAAAAGAATTTCAAAAACTTTTTTTGTGCTTGGTTACTCTTCTTTTATCACCCCTCCCCATTTTAGGTAAAAATATTCAGTGTACAGAATCGCGGATTCTACTCTTTTATTATAGTTTAGAAGTATAGATAATTTTTTTTATTATCTGTCATTTTTTATGCTTTTGTTTACGATTTCAAATCTAAACTGCTTTATTGTGCACACTTCTAGATAAACTTATTATGAGAAATGCGAATATGAGTTTGTTTGTTTGTATGTTACGGTTTATTACTCAACCGATTATCTAGAAATTTTGCATACACTTTATTAGTAGGGGCACAGAGAAGGACACGGTAGTTTTTATCCCGGAATTCCCGCAGAAACTCTGAAATTAGCGTGGGTGAAACCGCGCTAATTTCTAGGTATATTATGAAAAATAGCTAGTGTTATTATAAAAAAGTAAAGAACCAGTTTTTATAAATACTTCACTCATAAGAAACTACAGTATCCTCCAGTATCAGTTGTTAATTTTATAAAAATGTTTCACGCGGGTGTAACCGCGGGACACAGCTAGTAGAATATAAAATACTTTACAAACTCAACGTACCTACTGATGAAACTCAATAAAATATAAAATATTATTATCACGAGATGACAAAATTTAAATTTTGAAATGGAACAACGGCAGAATGCGTTTATGTTTTTTTTTTCGTGTAATAACACCAAGCGGTATATAGGTTGAGTGGCTAGACCAAAGAGTATATAACCACTATGCGTACTAACGTCTGGCTCTAATCCTTTTAGAATTACGATTCAAATCTCGGTTTATATGAGAACTAGCTGTTCCCCGCGGTTTCACCCGTGGCAATTTCGGAGATCCCGCAGGAATTCCGGGATACAAAGTACCCAATGCATACAGGGTACCTTCTCTGTACCCCTGACAACGTATATGCAAAATCTCATTAGATTTCACCGGTGTTAATTTTGGAGTTCCCGTGGGAATTCCAGCATATAAAGTACCCTATGTCCTTTTCTGTACCCCTGACAACGTGTATGCAAAATTTCGTGATGATCCGTTGAGCCATTGACGTAACAGACAGACAGATAGACAGTGTTACTTTCGCATTTATAATATTATCAGTATTTAGTAGGGATTGTAATGTCAGTGTCTTTGTGGAATTATGTACTTTTTTTGTAAAGTTATCACGAATCATTCAGGTTTTGAGTTGAACTGCGATTCTATTTAGTTTTGGATTTTCTATGATTGATTTTTTCTAAAATTAAAAACATCCTAGTTGATGACGTAAATCACATAGACTGCTGAAATATAAAGATGATGGTATTGTGGTCATAGTGTCGGAGATATTATAAGATTTCAATTTTTTTATCACCAAGTAAATCCCGAAATCTTGAAATTTGGATTAGGACCTAGAGTTCTTTTTATACCCAAAATTATTTTCAGTCCCAATATTTACGCAAATAGGTACGTGTGTAACCTGCAGGGAAAGGTTGTATTGAAAATAAGTCCAATATTTTTATTTAGCTTTATCCATCTTTACATTTTCTTACATTCTAGTTCTATATCCTTTAAATTTTCTTTTTTGGAATTAAAATAAAATTCCAAAAAAGAACGAAAAATAAATCGTTTGTAGATCTATAAATAAGTATATATAAACAAATTTGAGAAAATTAGTTACAAAAAGTGGAATCGCAATCTTAGATTTGAACACGAGATTTTCACGATTCATTATTTACAAAAAGAGACGTATTACACCACAGCGCCACCGAGACTCAAACATAATAAGTCAAATTCAGAATCAGATTCGGCTAATACTAATCGATTTGCATGTGTGTGTGACTACGTTTCGGGCGGTTATTCCTAATTTTCTTGTAGTTAAAGGATAATAATGCGCGTAAAACCATATAAAAATTTTAAATGAAAGATGTATTAAACACTCATCCTGTCGCATTTATCATCAAAATCTATCTTTTAGCTTGCGATTCTCTGTAAATTGAGAAAACACTTTTATGGCGCCGCCCGCGGCCTCTATCGGCTGAGAGGCTGCATAATATGGTGGCGCGCCACCTTAACATCGTACCTACGAAATAAAACTGTTCATAAAAAACTACAAATTCTTTACAGATATCAATAAAGTGATTTTTTTTTTTTGAGGACGTTTTTCCCTTGCCGGTCTTAGATATTTAATAAATATTAATATATTATATTATTGAGCAAAATTATATATATCTGCGGTTGATATACGAAAGCGAGTAAAAATTATAATTCCATGGCACATTTCTTATATCCGTGGTCAGGTGTGTAATGACCGCTTCGTGACGTCACGAGCACGTCATGACCGGTCATCGACCCGAGTGTGCGTTTCGTCTTGCTTGACTTTGCTGAATAATCCATCTCGTCACATTTATTTGAGTGACAACAAATCTGGCTACTAGAGAAGCAAGTTTGTATCATAAAAATAAAAATAATAATCGGTAGAGTAGAATGATTAACGGTGAAAAAAGAAAAAAAATAGTGCACTCGCAAATTATTATCACACTGATTGTTTCACGCGGCTTTACCTGCATGAATTTTAATATCTTTTCAAAATATACCTATCCGAGCCGTACTTTTTTCGTACATTCAATCTATAGCGCGTCCCATAATTCTTTTAAATTTGAACCTATCAAACGAACTTCACAACAATGAGTAGAAGAGACTTCCATTAAGTTATACTACGTAAGTAGTTCAAAAGCTAATAAAGGCAACAAGTTTTACCTATGTAGGTACCTATCTGTCAAGATTTCTACGCTTACCTAGGTAAATGACTAAGAAACGTTTAGATACGCTTTCTTCATCTTTTGTGCGCGTCAGAACTAAATAAACAAAGATGGTTTTTCTGAAAAATCCCAATTCTGAATGAGAAAGTGTGCATGTTTGAAAAAGTTTATATAGATCCGCGATTTATAAGTATCCGCGGTAATTTCAGAATTCCCGCGGGAATTCCGGGATAAAAGTACCCTATGTCCTTCTCTCCACCCCCGACAACGTGTATGCAAAATTTCGTGGTGATCGGTGGAGCCGTTAAGCCGTGAAAGCGTAACAGACAGACAGACAGATAGACAGACAGAGTTACTTTCGCATTTATAATATTAGTAGGGATGTGTATTTTTAAGTCTCGCTGAAGTCTAAAATAACTACTAGGTAACAAAGTCCAAAAAATATCTTTCAAACTAAACATCATTGCTAGCTGCAGTATTTGCATTATCGTTTTTGAAGCTATTTTTTACGTTTTGTTTAAAATTTTATTATCTAAGTATCTGCTTTTGTACCAAATGTTTTTGTGACTATCCAACGTAGAGACAGAACAATTTATGAGTAATTACTATAGAATCCTGAGAAAAACAAATCTTTCGCAATTTTACACTCGATTTTTTTTTAAATATTATATCCTATATGTATAGAGATAAGGAAGACTGCAATCGTCAAAGTAAGCGATAACTTGTGTAGCGATAACGACAAAAGAGGATTTTTTTAATACATTTTTTTGTGTAAAAAATTGCAACTTTATCATGTTCTAAGCAACAACGTTTTAATGAATAATACATTCTGGAATTCTTTTGCGTATCGACGAGTAGAATTTTTTTTTTAAGTTGTCGAGTACCATACAGAAGTCGTAAGCATGTTTCAGGTGCATCACTTTATTGTTTCATCTTCGTTGTGAGCAATTTTATTGACGTCAAAAAGAGTCTCATTATAAGTTTTGAATAAAATAACTTGACTTTGAATTCTTACTCTATATCTTTACCTTTACCTACATAATATTCTAAAACGAAGTTAAAAAAAAGAGGATCTCGAAAACGGCTCTAACGATTTAGATGAAATTTTGTAGTTGGATAATATTTTAATTTCAAAGGTGGAGGGTACTCGCAAATTGAAAACAGCGGCGTTTTATGTCCCCGATATTATGTAAAATGCCTGCCGTTTCGTAAATGGACGAATTATGCGATTAGCCTGGGACATAGGTATAAATCGCATAACCCAATCAAATGCTAATCAAATTAAATATATAATTTAAATAAGGGATACATAACTAAGTAGCCCGTGAAAAAACATGCGAAATGACTTTTTTGAACTAACTTTCTTTTAAAATGGCTGATGAAATTAAATCATATGATAACTTGTAGATGTTTAATTGATTATTCATTTTCAGTAGCACATGCGAAATTAGCCCAGAGTGAATAAAAAATCGTGAATCTCAGACATGAAAAAAAAACAACAAATGAAAATGAATTAAAAGTAGAAATCAATAATTTTTTCTTGCCCGTAATCCTACTCCGTAGTCCTTATACAATAAACAACTCAAAAACATTCTCAAAAAAAAAAAACTTTTTCATTAAAAAAACCGCTTAGAATATTTTTTATTTCAAAAGTGACAAATGGTTTCGATGTCACCTTGGATATCACTTTTTGAAATGATGGCAAACATACATGTTTATAATAATGACATCAATGATAAATAAATAAGTACCTACCCAAATTATACAATCAATGACTCAAAAACATACTCAAAAAAAACCTCAAAATATTCTTTTTTTTTTTAAAACCGCTTACGAATATTTTTTTATTTCAAAAACAGTGACAAATGGTTTCAGTGTCACTTTTTAGAATGACGTTTGTATGAAACTTTGAGTCTGGCTGAATAATTTTTTTTCTACATTACAATGATTCAAATGGCTGAATATAAATTAATTTATTTATTAGAATAAACAATATTCCTGTTGTCATTATTTACTTTAGAAAGGTAAGAAGGTAAGTGAATTCTGTTTGTATTTCTTGACCCTTACTTATCGTCTAATGTCCTTAGGGATTTACGGGGCTTATCTCTTTGCTAAACCTTTTTGATAAATAGAACGAAAAAAATAGCTGTATTCATTTGCGTACATCAAAAAGCTAAGGGAATATCTCTTTTGTATTTGAAGCTGTTTTATTCGCTTTAACATTCGCGACACTGTGTCAAAAGCAGATCCCAATTTATATCTAGTACAGGAAATTTGGAAAACTGAAATAATTCGGTTTTTAATGGTTTAAATTTCTGATAATTTTAAGAATAGATTTCGGTCTTTATATTACTTATGATAACAGCTATATAACAGCTAGGTAGGTAGGTATCTCATAAAATGTCATTGCGTACGACCTCAGACGAAATAAAAAGTGTACAACATTGAAATATCTAAACATTTAAATAAAATCGAAATGTTTTTGTCATTATCGAGTCTTTTACTTAAATTTCATTTAATTTCATTAAAATTTCGAAATTATAATTACATTGTAAGTAGAAATTACCTACAGAAGAAATTTTGATGCACCTACCTAATGTCAAAGAATAGAGATAATATTTAAAGAAGCGACACTCTCCGCCGGCATGAGATTAGTGGGGGTTGTTGACGAGTGAAAGCCGTATTGAAAACACGCGTGTCACGTTTTTCGTTATTTCAGTCACTTTTCAGCATCTACCTACTTATTTTGAACCCTGAGCAGGAAACTGACTTTCAAGAGAGCCATGTTAACTTGGGGAACAATCTAACATTGTCATTGGCGTTTTGCCATAATTGAAGAAGTAGATGAAGAGATTGTTATTATTAAGAAACATTGTCATTAGCAAATTATAATTATAGACGCCATTATTAAAGAAGAAGAAGAGATTAGTGGGAACTAATGTCATGCCGCAAAAATGACCTCAGTAAAGACCGAAGAAAGTTTGACACATGTAGAATCTACATGTAACCATTATTTACTGACAGCTGACAGCTGATAATGTCAGCTCGCTGTCAACCTTGCGATACGCACACACGCGCAACACGTGTAGGTACTACGTACAAGCTGGCCGTCTTTACTTGTGGGAGAGTACTTGAATCAGTTAATTTGTTTTTTTTTTTTAATTTATTTAACGGCCATGGATACATGTCCTTTAAGCAAGACTTAAACAATTAGCGAAATTACATTTTTCCTACACTACTACAAATAAATTTATATATATATATTTAATAAATATGAGATATTTTAATAGGGCTTGTAAATTTGTTGACACTTCATCACTAACACTTTGAAGATCCGACACCAAAACTAAACGCACTTTTGACATTTCATGACAATGTGATCAAGGTCAGCGACTTCACCGTTACACGAGTTCGAATCGCATTTTGCTTCTGTGACGATTTTCAGTCTTGCTAAATGTACTGGTGTTCTGCAGTGTCCGTCAGTTCATTTGTATGGATGGAGTGTTACCAGACTGGTGATAATGTACAATACATATACTATAATTAATCACTGTTTATAAGGTAGTGGTGTTATTGGCATGCTACTAAAACATGATTAACCATTTCATATTACAGTTTTTATCTGTCTGAAGCGACTAACTTTTAGGAATGCATGGATCAATAAAAAATTGAAAAAAAAAATCAGGAATGGAACATACTTACTTATACTTAGTTTTATTACTTAGGTATTTCGTTACCTAGATAGAGTTCGGAATTTTTCAAATAAAGGTCTATGATATCATTGTCTATCTAATTCTATCAGTCTATCTAATTTCTAAAATTTTGTAAGTATTGTATTTAATAATACTCAGAATAAATTCAATTAGTGTAATAATATAACTATAAGCTTGACCTCGTACCTACATCGTTTCGTTTATCAGCAAATAATAATTAGTGGCGTCGATGTAATTTGATAGAGTCGCTGATTTATCATTCTTTCTGTCTGATTTAATTGATAAAAAATTAATCAGCAAATTTATTTCAGGTTAAACTACTTATATAGGTTATCTACTTATAATATAAATGTGAAAGTTTGGTTGTTCCAATGTCTGTGTGTTCGCATGTTTGATTGTTTCAGATTCAATCATCGAATAAGAGCTGTAGGGAACGAATTGAACTGACTTTAAAAACTCTTTCAAATCAAATCAAATCAAATTAAAATTCACTTATAGGAAGCTATACAATACAGTATTCCTGAGTCGAAAGTTTGCAGGAATTATCGTCACAACGTGTATGCAAAATTTTACGACGACCGGTTCAGTAGTTAAGCCGTCAAAGCGTAACGAACAAACAAACTTAAGGATTTATTCGGTGGTACGAAGAGTTCCCGAAGAAATCTCAACACTAACGAACTGGTTCTATTATTAATACTATACCTGAGTATATTATGTGAAGTGATGAAATTCAACCTAACAATGCCAGGATGGGTTTAAATGACACAATTTGACACAGTTATCCCGGTACAAAATGAAAATGAAACCACAAGGAACTGCTTGCTATACAAATTACAATATAATAGAGAAATAATTACAGAATCAAAATAGATAGATATCTAGATACCTATGTAAGAACGACAACTTATCATATTTATCTAATGAAGGACAACTATATTCATAATAATATTTATGAAAAACTCAGGATCAAACTCAGGAACAAATCAGGATCACTAGTGAAATAAATAAAATTATCAGAAGCGATGACTTACCCAAAATAACTGTTCTAAATAAGTAGGTACGAAACACTTTCTTATGAAGCAACACGAGTCACGACCCTTCGCGCTCGAAAAAATAACTGTTATGTTACACTAACTATATTTTACATTAAATTTTATTAGCAATTAAAATCACATTACTTATTATTTTATCGTAATTATCAAAAATATTATAGAAGAACGCCACACGACAGATAATGTTTATAATATAATGACGAACCGGTAAATTCTCAAAGTACACGTAAGTACATAGAAGAACGGTTAGAAAGTGTTGCTACTTTAAATAATATTGACAAAACACATCACACCCACTGATATAATACTGCCCTAATTAAAAAATAGCTTTTTAAATTGTAGAATTTACAGTTAATACGGATTCCAAATTCAAATGAATACAAAATCGCCGCGCACGCAACGTTGTCTTGCCACGATCGTCTTTTGACATCTAAAACGAGTACGCATGCTCATCTCTGTCACTCTTGTAGCGTTGTCTCTTTTCAATGAACATGAGAATTTGAGTGCATTCGTCCTTGACTCTGAACTCGAGAAAATCATGAAGTACCGTTCCTTTCACGTCTCTCTGTCTAATGCGTTTCTTATTCTTGAGAAGGAGCGAGATAAGTGTAGATATATTGTAATTATAGATCGGTTGTTAAAACGAGTCAATGACCGGAGGCTTTTAAGGATACAAATAAAATAAAATATTCAACTGTTATATCGATTTCGGTACCGTTATAATAATATTGTTATCGTCCTTAGAATAGTTCTTTTTTTAAACTTCAAAAAGAGAGTGCATTTAGGTATTTGGAGATCAAATATATCTATAGTTTTTTAAATCCTAAAATATTAACAAATCAGTGCTGAAACCTTAATGAAAAAATATAGGTATATTTTAAAGTCATCTTAAAGGGAACTTTTGCTATTGTCACATACTAACCGCCGCACTCAGAGTCGACTTTAATGATTACTTAGTTAAGTATAGATTTTTAAAACAAACTGCCGCAATCAGACTAGTTTAATAAATTAATGTTAATTGGCATTTAACTAATTAGTTACATCTCATTAAATACCAATTAACATTAATTTATTGAACGTCTCTGATTGCGGCAGTTTTGTTTTAAAAATCTATACTTAACTAAGAATCATTAAAGTCGACTCTGAGTGCGGCCGTTAGTATTCTAATCTTCAACAGCCATGAACAAAATCAAGAAAAAAAATCCGGCCAAGTGCGAGTAGGACTCGCGCACGAAGGGTTCCTCACCATTTTTATAAATTAAAATGAATGTTTATATGTCTGTCCTCTATGCGTTTCGAAACCATTGGTCCGATTGTGACGAAACTTGTAGTAGTAAACGGCGGGTAGTTCTGCCTGCGTCCGCAAAGGTTCCTGATTCCAAAACTCACGCGGGTGAAACCGCGGGGCACAGCCCTATAAAAAACAGCAAAAAATCATTTCTGTTGTATGGGAGCCCCTGAAATATTTGTTTTTTTATTTTTTTTGTGTAATAAGGGGCAAACGGGTAAGTGGTACACCTCATGGTAAGTGATTACCGACGCCCATAGACATCTGCAACACCAGAAGGCATGCAGGTGTGATGCCGACCTGGAATGGGGATGGGAACTGGCTTTCAAGTGGGGCTGCCGGAACACACCGTTAGGTGCTTGGCGACAGATTTGCACCTTAAAGGTGGTAGCTAGCCAGCCGGGCACTAGAGAGCGCCCTACCACCATGCAAAAATGTTTTATTTTAATTTAATTATTTATTTTTAAAGTGATTATATAAATAATATTCTGTGAATTTCCGATCATCATCAAATAATTTATTGCATACACGTTGTCAGGGGTATAGAAAAGGACATAGGGTAATTTTATCTCGGAATTCCCGCAGGAACTCTGCGAAACCGCGGGGAATAGCTAGTAAAATACTTTGAGAAAAGTAAAAGAACCGAGACGTGTAAAATTATACGTTTTCCTATTGTTCAACTTTGCTCTAAATGAAAAACGAAACAAACAAGATCACGTGCCCAAGCTTAAACTGCTCAATGGTTTCTTTAATAGGGTTGACAAAAGTGTGATAACTTAACATTACTAATTAATAATTAGAGGGAAGTATATAAATGACCCGCGAAGTTTTCGAAAAAACTTACAAGCTGCTCACTTGAATTTTATGCATCGATGCGTATTGCGTAAAGCCTAGAAGGCAAACAAACAGCAAAATCGGTATTCCTCAAACTAAAGATTATGATTTCGTTTTAATTTATATTCAAAACGAAATTGCAGTTATCACACTTGCATTTTTGAAAATTTGATGGGAAGCTGTCTACAACTAACACAATCCATACTACCGGCGGAGAAATCGTGTTATTATACCTACATAGGTAGGTAATAAGTTGAAATAGTTTTCAAAAACTAAAAAACATGCTTCAAGAGCAGGTGAATTGAACTAAAAAGTAATCATCAATTACCACCAGAGTCCTTTTCAAGATCAATCACACAATTCAAAGCGGTTCCATCGTTTAATTGCAGAGTTCCTGTGGCCACCTTCCGGCTCCATCATCAGATCAGCTCCATGTCATAAATAAGATTATATTGTCATTTGAAATCCGAACTACATTTACGTTGTTTCATTTTGTGCAAAATACAAAGTTTAGGAAGTTCAGTATGATACGGCAAATAGAATTTGGTAAAATTGACGTTTAAGATTTTTTACAAAGATGTCTGTTTGTTATAAGTAAAAGCCGAAATACAGGTGAATTGAGAACCTTCTCCTGTTTTACAAGGAGAGAAATTAATCTGACCGAAGAGGGTTGGAGGGCGACCGAAATCAAATCATTGCCCGAAAGATGTGTTGGTTGAAGATATCAGTGACCAGCGGGGTTAGCCAAGTTGACATTCTACAACCGTTAACGCATATAAAACTAGAATAGAAATCTTTGCAATCAAAACTCTAGCTTTACGTGACCACTTGAACACTAGAGTTTTGATTGGCTGACCAAGTGACATGACGATTCGTTACTTATGTTTTCTATGCGTTTGACGATTGCAAAACGTCAACTTGGCTAACCCCGCAGCGGGCAACCCCATGCGGTGGAAAAACTACAGAAGAGGTTACTGACCAAATATAATATAGTATATACCGGTAGCAGAAAATATGCTGGTCACCGATTTTCGGTGGGAAACTTTTGGTCGCGAACTTTACCGAACACGCTCCTATTTTTTCTCTCTGTAAAAGTCATACAAAAGACAATATTTTGCACAACCCTGTAACACTGTTTACAAATTAAATATAAAGCGAATCAACGTTTAGTTTCAGTTCAAACACTCAATTATGATGTCGTGTGGTTCATAATAAACACTTATATAAGATTATTATGAAATCAATTTTTATTTTGTTCTTCGTTATTTTGGAAATCGATTTCAATAACAAATTGTTTGATGTTTCGGCACACAATTTTCTGGTAAGATTTTTGACAGATTAAAAAAAAAGTTCTGTGTCGGTTTAGCTATGCTATATTCTGAATAAGGAGATAATTCACAAATTACCTCCTCACACTCACCTCGCTTCAAAGTTTTGGTATTCTAAAGACAAAAGTGCTGGAGATGGTCTTGTATTCGGATTGACAGTACACGTATTGACTTTGGCACTCCCAATAACTACCTCGGCAGGGAGAAATAGCTTTGGAAAACAGTTTTTAATGAATTTAACCTTCCTAGCTTTTATCTCCTCCTTTACCTACCATACCTACCTCCATATAGTTCATTTAAGAATGCAAACAAAACAAATGAAGAGTTATCACGACAGTATATGCAAATAAGTTGGAGAAGGCATATGAAACAGTTATTTTCACTCCAGCAGTTCTGAAAAGTGCACATTTGTTGCTCAAAACCTATGAGCGAAAGTCAGTTTTGCTTAGTGAAAATAAGTTTCTTTCTGTTTTGAATCTAGAACGCTATCAAATTGGCGCGGTTGTAAACGTTCAGTCTAATTTTTGAACTCTTTTATTTAACTTGCAATGTTAACTATGTTTGTTCGGGTGCAATCTTGCAACTCAATTTTGAAGCAGATATCTTCTACCGATTGAGCTGGAATTTCGCATACATGTTTAGTTTGGATAACATTGCATGGTTTATTCTTTTTAGGGTATTTAATTATTTTTTTAAGTTCTTTTTTTTAAGCTTTTTCTATCGAGACTTATTGAATTTCATTTTATACGATGCTTCTTTTCAAGTGAAGCTTGGGTTCTATACTAAAATATAAGCCTTTGATTCTAAGCCCAAGAGTAATGGTTATAATAGCAAAAAAAAAAAACAAAAATACGTACCTATCTACTTATAATTTGTTCTAGTGTGACACATACTCGTGGTACACACCTCACTAGCGAGATAATGCTAGTAGGCTAGTAACTATTTAATCACTGGTGCAAGTCAGAGTTTTTCGTTTGAATTTTTGTAGTTTTTTTAACAGTCTTCGGACTTCTTGGTACACAGTGACACACTCGTAACTCTTTTTTTATTTTGGAGATTAAACTTCAATTTAACAGTCCATTAGTTTATTGTTTCTTTGTTTGTTGTTCAACAGAAAATTATAAGAGAAATAAGTCCCATATTCTCGATGATGGAATGACCAACGGGAAACTAACTATACCCATTGTAGCTATTTATTGTAGAGTAAGAAGCTTCGTTTCTTTTGAGTGTCCATGAGTGTCCACGACACATTCAATCGATTCTAGCTTGTCTGTTATTTACTTAGTAATAGTAATTATAGAATAGAATAGATAGAATAGATCTATTCTATTCTCTATAGTAGTAGATAGTAATTCTATCAAATACTTAATGGTTACTACGACTTCTAGCAAATATTCGTAGCTCGGTGTTGAAAACAGCAGTGGGCGAGACAGCGCGCTGTGATTGCATTAGTGTTGATTGCATTGATAATGGTTTCTCTATTATCATCTAAGTGCATCCCAGAATAAATTTATTGTCAGATAAACCTACCTAGCTTCACATATTATGTGTTTAAATTTGTTAATAAATATTTACGTATTCTACCATTGTTAATACATCTTTTTCGCGTTTTACCCCTTCTTTTTAATCCTACTAACTCTACTAATATTATAAACGCGAAAGTTTGCAAGAATGTATGCATGGATGGATCGATGGATGTTTGTTACTCTTTCACGCAAAAACTACTAAATGGATTTAAATGAGACTTTACAATAATTATAGCAACGTGACATGTGATTTATATATATTAAGATAGCTGTTCCCCGCGATTTTATCCGCGATAATTTCGGAGTTCCCGCGGGAATTCCGGGATAAAAACTATCCTATGTTTTAAGTTGGACCATATTATAAATAGTTACAAAATTTTATCAAAATCCGTTCTGTAGTTTCGGAGTCCATCGCGGACAAACAACGTGACACGTGATTTATATATATTAAGACTAGCTGTCCCCCGCGATTTCATCCGCGGTAATTTCGGAGTTCCCGCGAGTATTACAATATAAAAACTATCCTATCTTTTCAGTTGGACCATATTATAAATGGTTACAAAATTTTATCAAAATCCGTTCAGTAGTTTCGGAGTCCATCGCGGACAAACAACGTGACACGTGATTTATATATATTAGATTAGATAATATAATCCATATAACTGTACATTTGAAAAAGTGTCATCGGAATCAAAACACAAAGCTATCAAAAGAAACCCTTACTATATAATCGAAAAGTACGCACTACAGACCCTTCACATATTTCAAATTTTTTTTTTTTTGCGCTACCGATTTTGTATCTTGCACCCTCAGACCGAATAAAAACTAAAGACGGAACGCGTAGAACAAACAAGTGAAACCAGGAAAAAGACACCATCGCCGTGCACGTACACAGAAACACGCACACACAAGAAAAAGACACCATACCTGGGAATCGTTGTGGCACTTTCCTAAGCACCACATGCATATGCAACCGGCTTCACTTCGTTGTTCGAGACGTTGCGTCTTTAGTTTTTATTTGGTCTGAGCTTGTACCCTATTATTACTGACACACATTTTAAAGTGTACTTTTGAATATCAACTGTTAAACAGCGTTTACACTCGCGCCTCGTACCTGGCCACAAGACGAAGCACGAGGCGAGGAACGAGGCGCGAGTGTAAATCCCGTATTAGATGCAAATCAAGAAAGAAAGAGAAATTCTTAGAATCCACTAATAGTTGCTGATGCCTTTCACCGCATAGTGTTTGAAAATGCCCACCAGAAGAACAAAAATATATTTTTGCAGGTTGAAGCAAGACCGATTGACACCATCCCATACAGGAGATGGGTGAGCAGTATGATGCAAGAGAATATTCAGGTTAGTCAGAGCTATACTTACCTACTATAATATGTATTTAATAATTTATTTATTTCAGCTTATTACACAACTAATTGCATGTTAGACATGGTACAAAAGGCACTCAATGCCATAGTGGTATTCTCTACCAGTCAAGTTTTACGATGTTCAGAAAGTGTGCCTGGTGGTGCTTGAAAAGATTTAGCAGTTAATTAATACTTATTACTTACAGGTGACCTACCTACATGATCAATTATTGACTTCGAAGATTCAGCAGAGCACCCTACGGCATATTATATTATTATGGAAGTGCTAAAATGTATAGTAATTTTTTTTTGTTTTTGTTCAAAGGAATCGGAATTAGACGACAATATCCAGTCAACGGAAGCAAACATAGTTTACGATGACACTACATTCAAAACGTCGTCGGTCAGGACAAAAAAGTTAAAAAAGAAAAAGAAGAGGAGAGTAGTCAAGAAAAAGAAAAAGCCTGTCCAAGAGCTAGCAGAATACGATAAAAATATTAACGAAGATATAAAGGAGAAGAAATCAGCGAAGAGAAAAAAGAAGAGCGACGCTAAAAAGAATAAGAAAATCAAAAAGAAGACTGTGGTTCCCGTAATAGAATTTGCAAATGCCTCTGTAGTCTCTGATGAAACGAATGATATGAAACCTGTAGACATTATAGTTCATATTAAAATGAATAGCAATTAAAGTTATATAAGTGTCTATGAATCTTATTATGAATCTTAAATAAATGAAATCGTTTATATCAATCTCTTAACTCTAATTGGAGAATACTAAAAAGAGCCTTATCTACAGACAAATAATTAGTTTTAAGCATAATATGAAAAGTTAATCAGACAATGTACCCTGAATGTACCCACTTTGTTTTTTTGTTGCAAATTAATTTTGTATACTATACCAAAAAGTTTTCAAGAGGGTAACATTTCAGATTTTCATTTCTGAATCGAACTCGCAGGAAAACTCTGAGCATAGCTATAGGTAATAACGTATGTTCGATTTTTTTTGCTTGCTTGGACATTATTACAAAACGCCACGTAGTCCCAAACTAAGCAGATCCGGTTAACTAATCTCTATATTGACATTTCATGTCAGAAAATAAATGAATTTGAATTTGTTGTTGTAATGGGCACCAGTTAAGGTTACACCTGGTTGCACTGAAGGTGATTTTTTTAACCTTCAAATGGTAGACAAATAAGAGAAATGGGGCGGCAGTGGCAAAAATCAGATTTTTTCAGCAAAGTTTTGGTAACAACAACATTATTCACTCGATTTCCGGGACTTTTGGCGGGATTTTAGCAGAAATGAATGTCAATTTTATTTCTTTGTATTAAAAATTAGTTTATCATGATTAATATTGTGTGAAAGTGGTGGACAAAACAAATTCGATGTTAATAACTTCAGAAGAAGAAAAATACAACGGATTTGGCTATATGGACTTAAATTTGTTTGCCTTCTCCAAAAGGAGTAAATTTAACAAAAAAAAAATCATTCAATTTACAAGTAGCTATTTTTCATATTAATTCTGATGTAGAAGGATTATATAAATCCTTCTACATCAGATTTTACAAGCGTTAGTAATGAATGGCTATGAATAGGTATTCATTGGACTGTCGTGTTTTTGATAAACACACAAACATGCAAGCCTCAATTCACATTCATTGTATCTATATCTAAGAGATATATAATGTGAATAGAAAATAAAGAGAATAAAGGATTCTTAAACTTGAAAATGTATTTTGTATTTAATGGCTTTACAGAAAATTTGGAACGAATGTTTTCAACCCATTACTTATTATAATAGATTCTCAACAAATAATAACTTCCTGCAGGCGTTTTTGTTTTTGTATTTAGTGGCATTATATATATTTATGTTTATTTATATTTTATGCTGTGTAATATTTATATGTTAATTATCTCTATATTCAGTCCTTTTTTATGTCTTAGTTTATAACACTATTTTATTTTTTAATACTATTATTTTATTTATTTTTTCGTTTTTTCCGTAGGTTGCACACCCCGTCCCTTTTATCTCTCTGTCAACCCAATGGTTAACTGACAGAGAATGCCGCAAGGCATTAAGTTCGCCATTTGTACTATTTTGTGCAAGAAGAATAAATAAATAAATAAATAATAAATGTATAATTAAGTACGTTATTTATTTACTACTACTGTTATTTATTTCTAATTGCATGAAAGTCTACAATGTTGTTGTTGTTGATTTTTAATGGTTTTCTTTTATTTTTTGATATTGATATTGTTTGACGATTTTTTTTTTTCTAATTTTTAATAAGTATTGGCTTTTGCATCATTGAATATTGATATTATTTAATTTTAATTTTATTGTCTTTAGTTTGTTCGATCTTGACATTTTTATATTTTGATTTGAGTTTTATTATAATTATTATTTATTGAATGTTACAAGAAAATAATAATGTTATAAATAGGTATAGACATAGTTGCAACACCTGTAAAAGGTACCTAAGTCATAAGCTCACTGCATTAATATTTAAGACCTTACTCTGTACACTTAGTAAGCAATGAATAAATAAATAAATAAATACGTTTTGAATTTCTTCATTCAATTGTAAACGGTTAAAAAAATAACCCCACTAATAGGTACAATAGAATACAAATCATCTACTCGTATACAGATAAATAAAATTAAAGTGTCCGTTTTTTATTCCAAATTAACAGCTTTTCACTAAATGCATATGAAAGTACCTATATATACGGTACTTACATAAAAAGCAATTTTTCAAATTTATGTCTGTCTGTTTGCTCCGGCTAATGTCTGAAACGGCTGAACCGATTTTAACGGGACTTTCACTGGCAGATAGCTGTTGTTACACAGAATAACCTAGGCTATTTTTTTTTAGAAAATAAATTGTTCCTGCGGGAATTCCGAAACTCACGCGGCTGAAACCACTAGTTAATAATAATTTTGAAAGTATGCGGTATTTTGATGTTTGTTATTTGATCACGCATAAACAAAGCTGAACAGAATTGGATAAAATTTCAGAATAAATTCTGGACGAACATTTTTATCTCGGAACAAGGAGTGCCCGGGGGAATCCCGACAATCACGCGGGTGAAGCGGGGGATAACTATAAAATAAAAGCTTCGGTTTTATTTTTTATAATTTTTATTGAAGAGTAACTTAATTTGTTAATGAGCTTGAGTAAAATTTCCTTTAGATTTCTTTTGCCTCTTCCCTGATTTTTTAATTTTCCTTGATTTAATCTTCACGTCATGTCCAACTGTAATATTTCCTTTGCTTGAAGTCTTATTATTGTTTATTTGCCTATTTAATTTGTTTATCAATTGTTTCAGTGCCCTTTTAGATTTACCATCTTTTATATTGGGATATTTCTTTTTTATTTCCTTCATTAAATATGAAACAACATTTTCTGTTACAGCTTCAACGTGACGAGCAAACTAAAAAAAGACAAAGAAAAACAATAAATTAGTTATATTTCTCTAACATAGGTAGATAGTAAAATCATCCTTTGAAAATCCATAATCTTTATTGAACCCATTCTTTTATGACTCAATCATATTTATTTACTCCGACAAAATTTGTAGACAGACTTGCCATAGAAGCAGTATCGTTAGAAATAATGTTATCATATACAGCAAATTGAATAAAACAACAATATGTTTAGTGACTTACTCTGTCGTTCAAAGCAAAAGCATCATTGTTATTGTATAAGCTCAAAAAATCTTTCGCTTCATTTTTCTTTGGAACGTAGGTCTAAAAAACACTTCATATTATTATAGAGTACAATTAATTCTCATCTCTCTTAACATTGGTACATAATATGTAGGTATTCGTTATGGAACTAACCTCTTTAAAATGCAAATCTTTACAATATGAGTGATGTAATGATAATCCCAGACTGATAATAATTATTTGAAAAGTATTGCTGGCCATTTTCCAAACAAAAAAGAGACAAGGAAATTTTGAATTTTCACTTTGTTCAAAACCTCAATGCTCTAATGGGTATGGGGTTTCTTTTAATGAATGGAGAATAACCGACAAAATTCAACGTTCAACTTTTAATTGTTGGTAGGTATGTGTTTGATGGTCGTGTAAATATGAACCGAAAATGTAAAACTGCATGACCATTTCTGAAATTGTTGTTGAAACCAACGACGAATTTACAAACCATATCGCTGAAACCCTTTTTTTTTCGTAAATATTTAGGTATAATTCCCATTCTTGATGTGTTTATTTTTCTCTTGAACTTTTCAGTAGATAGTAGTAGTTCAGTACTTACAGATTTCCTCATTTTCCTTCAGTTACGGAAGTTTGTTGAAAAGAGAAAACCTTTAAATTTCTTTTTGTACGACATTAGAACTCAAAACAGGTTACCTGCTGAGATAATAAATTCTCAGTCGCATTGCGAACTTTTCGCTCCTACTTGGATATTGTTTTTGTTTTAAATCTGCGTGGAGGGATACCAAATGGTGCGAGCAAAAACTAATTTGTTTCAAAGTTGAGTGGCATATTAGCCATTATAACAATTCTAAAAAGTTTTCGTATAGAAATGATTTGAAAAGACATGACTCAATCATAGGTAGTTTTCGTGGCGAGAATTTTCTATTTATCTATCACTAGCTGTATCCCGCGGTTTCACCCACGGTAATTTCGAAATTCCTGTGGGAATTCCGGGATAAAAAATACCGTATGTTCTTCTCTGCACCCCTGAAAACGTGTATGCAAAATTTCATGGTGATCGGTTGAGCCGTTAAGCTGTGAAACAACCAAACACACGAAAAAAAACAAACAAACTTACTTTCTCATTTATTATAATAGTTAAGATAACTAGTCGAGCCCGCGGTTTCACTTGCGGTAATTTTGGAGTTTTCGTACGAATTTCGGCATAACAAGTACCCTATGTCACTGCGAAATACCGTAGCTTCCTATAAGTAAAACAATTTTCAAAATCGGTTCAGTAAATCCAGAGATTATCCCCAACAACGTTACAAACTCACAATTCACAAACTCACGAACTTTACCTCTTTATGATATTAGCATAGAATACTAGCCGAGCCCGCGGTCTTATCCGCGTTAGTTTCGTAGTTCTCGCTGGAATTCCGGAAGTAACTCTATGTTCTTTTCTGTACCCCTGACAATATGTATCCAAAATTTCATGATGATCAGTTGAGTAGTTTAAGCGTGAAAAAGTAACAGACATCAGACACAAAGTTACCTTCGCATACTTTAACTGGTTTTTCATAGAGTTACTACATAATTCTATATTTTATTTGTTTTTTTTTTATTTCTTCATCAGAAAGAATAATCTTACACGTGTTTTTAACTCCAAATGTACGGGTTTTCTTTATATGTAAGGTTTTCACTAGTTTTATAAATACAAATTATTATTGTCGCCATAAACAAAAATATGAATTCTTGTCCTTTATACTCTTTTATTTAAACATTATAATATGTTATTAAAATAACTATATTACAGGATTTGTGGGGTCGAAAGGAATACTCCTAATATTGAGTATAGTAAAATTTTTGCATACTTTATTTATTTATTTATTACACATTTAAATTTTCATTCGATATACTATAAATATTCGAAGCGGTATTTTATTCCATCAAAATCCATGTAGAAATCGAGCCCTGTCCGGTACATAGAAAGGGTCGACTTGGGTCTTGGTCTTGCTCGGTCTGATTTGCAAATCCTTGTTGGGACGAACGGGTCTCAATTGTCGGTCGTTTTCGAGCTGGAAAATTGAAAAGATATAAGTAACATACATATTTCTTTATGAATTTTGATTCACAATGCCAGTATCAATTATGGGAAGTCAATATTAGTGTATTTATTCTAGCGGAAACTATAGAAACAACACGGAAAGTAGAACTTGCTGAGCAAAATTTCTGTCCTAAATATCGGTGAATTATTTTTTATAATTCACTTTACAACACAGAAATCTTCTTGATCTCATACTAAGCTTGTGTCGTGGAAACCAAGCAAACGTAGTACCTATATTTGACAGAAGGGATCGTCGTTAAACGCCTTGATTTCTGGTTAAATATCATAACTATAAATTAATCACGTGATCACGTAAAATCCTTCAGTCAAAAGTTCAGTATTGCGTGACCACGAGACAACAATTTTGGTCTTTAGTCTTCTATGCGTTGACGATTACAGATTGTCAACTTGACTTAGGGGGGCTGACAGGAAAATATATACAAAAATCTAGAGTCCATTCGAATGACTTTAAATAGCCAAAGATAAATGGGCCAGCTCGAATGAAGGTGTAAGTACGTAAAGGGGATGTTTATTAACCCTTTGTTACTTGTGGACTGTCTAATTAACTACCAGCAGTAAACAAGTAATGAAGTGCTAAAACACACTTACATTGCTGCGTCGCTTATAACTTCGCGTATTACGGAGTTTTTTTTCGATGTTTTCTAATTTCTCTTGGTAGAACTTTCTTCTGTCAACACTTAAAACATCATCGTCAATTGAATGCTGCATCCTTCTTTCATGACGATTTGCGTCCACATCTGTATCACTCATTCTTTCCTCTTCATTTGGTTTATGATCATTAAGTTTTCTAAATAAATTTTCTACATGATTTTCATTATCACTATATTTTGTACTTCTAATTCCGTTTATCGAATCATCACCGATTTTATCTGTATCACTGAAGGTGAATTCTTTGTCACTATTTTCTTGGTTATTTTTAATTTTCCAACTGTTGACTACGTCTCCTATAGATTTTGGTTTTTGGTATCTATCCTTCTTTACTTTATCATTATTCAATAATGTATTTTGTATTCTGATGTCATTATAAACCGGCCTACGTCTGATTTCAACATCAGAATATTTGCCGTATAAGTTTTGATTTATTTCTAAAGCCTTCTTTTCCGTGTCATAAAAGTTGTTGTCGTCTGAGTTCTTTTTATTATTATTTCTTTCTGATTTATAACCATCGGAAGTGTGACCTTCTTTTTCAGAATTAATATTATGTCTAATTCCTTCATCATAGTATTTCTTGGTTGTATCGACCGATTTCCTTACAACTTTATCGTAAATTTTTCGTATTTTCTCGTCAAATATTTCCTTTTCGTTTGTATTCAGTTCAATATGTTTAACTTCTTGCTCTAAATTATTAAGAAGAACCATTAACTTCTTATCATTTTCATCGTTAGAAGTTTGTATGTCAACATTTCTATATGTTTCTCCACTCGTTAAGTTGAAATCGTCAAAACGAAATTTTCTTTTAGAAAAAGTATCGCCATTTCTATGGTTTTTAGCATTATTTATATCGTGTTCGGTCTCTAAATTTTTATGAGACTCCCTTTTATCAGGATGATTTAATGCATTGTAAAGAGTGTTCCTTTCAACAAATACATCACTGGAAGATTCTTTTCGCCCTCTTTTTTCATTCATGTAACTTTTAACAAGTCTTTGTACACTCGAGAAGACCTTTCTCGGTTTCACGTCTCTTATATAAGTGTTTTTTCTTAGGAAGCCAACTTTACCTTTTGTGGTTGGACTAATTGGATCATTATTTTTATATTTTTTACTTTGTGGCAGTTCAAATAAAGATGTTCTCGCGAATAGGCTTTTTCTGAGAGGATTTCGTGATAACTGAAAATGTGATGCAAGTTAAATTTTGCGGCATACTATGGTCGGCCTTATTTTGTTCCATTAGTTTACAAAATGTTAAACTATTGTTCTGCTAGAATGAACTTCCAAACTAGTTTCAAAGTTCTGTGGATTTTACTAAACGAATAAAATATATAGACTGATATTTTAAACAGTTAAAATTTGCAAGTTTAAATGTTTTCAAGTTTGAATATAGGTATATTTGATTAGTAGGAAATAATAGTAGCCCATGAGTGATATGGGATTAAAAAGTTCGCGTGGGAATACCGAAGTTCACGTGGGTAAAGCTGCACGGGAAAAGCTAGTTTAAAATTCAAATGAAACGTTTGGTTTCACTTGGGATAGGTAATCTAATATGATATGCTATAATATACGTAATGCAAAAACTGACAAACTTATTTTTTTGATATTTACCCCGTTTTTTCTCTCGTAACCATAGTCTCCCTTAGGACTGCGTTTATCATGATATTGTTTTATCGAAAACCTGGGGTTTGCGCTAAAATATCGATTTTTAACATTTGTTACAATTTTCTTTGTACCAAAGCTGTGAAATTAAATATATATTAATAATTTAAAAATTTACTTGTATTACACTATATTGTAGTGGTGTTTAAGTAAGTGGGTACCTTGTTCGCTTAGGTTCGAGTCCCGGATTGTGTGTGTACACGTTCGTATGCAAAGGTAATAACTGTAAAAAAGATATAATGATGAAAAGTTGAAGTTGTGGCATTACCATAGATACAAAACCATGAAATGTCACGTGTTCGTTTCTTTTCTTTTGGTTTTGACATCACTATGACCATGGTGCGTTTGCAATTTCAAACTGTGCAATGATTTTGGGTATCTCATAATAAACAATATTACCACTCATTTACTTGAAACAGGCTTAATGCATTATATGAGAAAGTCCATAAAAGAAAAAGAAAACGCAACGCTGCTATAAGAAATTGCTAAAAACTATAAGTTTAATGAAGATAGCATTTGTGAAGACCGGTACCACTACAAAATTAGTTTGCGAGTTTGTTGATAATAGGTATAACTACCTAAGTGTCCTTTTAATTGGATTTGTTTTAATTAAATATTTTAAAACACAGACCGACCAAAAAGCAAACGTCACGTGCAACTTCTAATTAATTAAATAAATAATAATATTGCTCGCTCAAAACGAGCTGGTAATTTAAGTACCTACGTTGAATTTGTGTTTCTAATTTACTTTTTTAATTGAGGTGCAAATGAAGGAATTTCGTTTTTACCCGTCTGCTTGATAGCAACGACAGTGTAATATTTTTAAACCTAGTAAAAGATGGCAACGAATATACGTACAATGGTACCTAACGAAGTTTCAAAAATCCATATTCCATAATCCTTACCTTACTATACTACTATTATAAATGTGAAAGTATGGATGTTTGGATGTTTGTTACTCGATCACGCAAAAACGGCTGAACGGATTTGGATGAAATTTGGCATGCATGTTGTCAGGGGTACATAAGGTACTTTTTATCCCGGAATTTCCGCGGAAACCCCGAAATTACCGCGGCTGAAACCACTGGGCACAGCTAGTACCTATATTATAAATGCGAAAGTGTGTTTGTTTTGTTACGCTTTCACGCCTCAACGGCTCAACGGATCGTCATGAAACTTTGCATAGGTACCTCCACGTTGTCAGAGAAGGACATAGGGTACTTTTTATGGTGGGTAAACGAATGAATGAACATGGAACTTGAAATTTGCGCTAATAAATCACCTAAAGTCAATTGTCCACAGTAGTGCGTGTATTTTGTAATATTATGTCATTGAATTTTGGTACTTCTTGCCAAAAAATAAAACGGGGTGAAAAAACCCAATTGCGTCTTACGGCCGCACTCAGAGTCGACTTTAATGATTACTTAGTTAAGTATAGATTTTTAAAACAAAATTGCCGCAATCAGAGACGTTCAGTAAATTAATGTTAATTAGCATTTAATGAGATGTAACTTAATTAGTTAAATGTCAATTAACATTAATTTATTAAACTTGTCTGATTGCGGCAGTTTTGTTTTAAAAATCTATACTTAACTAAGTAATCATTAAAGTCGACTCTGAGTGCGGCGGTTAAAGGCTTTTCTTACCTTATTTTCTGGTGTTTCGAATACGTTAAAAACATCTAAAGAGCGATCTCCAGGCAGCGTGATGTTGTTGAATCTGTTCAGTGAAAACATTATGCTTATTAGAATCTATATTATAAGTACTTTTATTATAATGATAACATTTCACAACACATGGAACTTTTACTTTATCTCACTAACGGCTGCACTCAGAGTCGACTTTAATGATTACTTAGTTAAGTATAGATTTTTAAAACAAAACTGCCGCAATCAGAGACGTTTAGTAAATTAATGTTAATTGGCATTTAATGAGATATAACTTAATTAGTTAAATTCCAATTAACATTAATTTATTAAACTTGACTCATTGCGGCAGTTTTGTTTTAAAAACTATACTTAAGTAAGTAATCATTAAAGTCGACTCTGAGTGCGGCGGTTAGCTATAAGTTTGTATCGTGGAAACCAAGCAAACGTGGCATATAGGTACTACTTCCTACTAATATTATAAACGCGAAAGTTTGTAAGAATGTATGGATGGATGGATGGATGGATGGATGTTAATCTTTCACGCAAAAACTACTGGATGGATTTAAATGAAACTTTTCAATAGGTAATATAGCTTATACATCAGATTAACACATAGGGTACTTTTTATCCGGAATTCCCGCAGGAACTCTGAAATTAACGCGGGTGAAACCGTGGGGCACAACTAGTATAATATTATTTAAATATTACTAGGTGTGCCCCGGTGTACCCCTGACAACGTGCATGCCAAATTTCATCCATATCCGTTCAGCCGTTTTTTCGCGATTGAGTAACAAACATGCACACTTTCACATTTATAGGATTATTATATTATTTATTTATTTATAGGATCGATATTTTTTTTTGGTCACTACATCACGGGTGAATTTTGCTGTCTGTCTGTCTGTTCACGAAAATCTCCGAATCTACTGAACGGATTGCCATGCGGTTTTCACAGGTACGTAGATTAAGGTACGTAGATAGTCTGGAGCTACATATAGGCTTTGTTTCATTTAAATTGAATTTCGGGAAAAAAAGTTGTTGAATAAAAACGTTCCACGCGGGTGAAACCGCAGGGCGCAGCTAGTAACGAATAAAGTTAGTTTCATTTCATTTCACTGTACAATACCTTTGTCTTGCCGCCAATTTCTGCGGTGGTGCGTCTTCCACAGTGAATATAGGTAGCAGGACTACAGTTGGATCACAATTCACCCCTTTCTCGCAAGTACGTAAATATTTCGGTGGAGTCACTACATGATAAATATAAAAAATTATATAATAATATTAAACCAAATAAAATGTTTCTTATTGCAGGTGTTACAGAGATTTTGTTCTCCCAATTTAGTGACCCTTTTCGGTTATAGCAAGCACCTAAGCAGCACCTAGCTAATGCTGAGTTGGTGACCCTTTTGGCAGAGCATGCAAAAAATATATATTGTGTACAAATTTAGATTAGACATTGCTTATGTTTGTTTCTTTTTCTTGTGTGTTGTGCTGAAATAAATGTATTTTCTTCTTCTTCTTCATACAAAGTTACTGTGGGAATTCCGAAATTGACTTGAGTGAAACCTCGAGTAATCCAGCTCAAGACAAAGAGGTTATTTTATGAATTGGTAAGTCAAGATATCAGTGGCTTATACAAATCTTTTGATATAATATAATCAAAGTTAAGACACCTTCTCATTCTAATTACATAAGGCGGTAATACCAAAAACCTATAATAGACCAAAAAGGTAAAGGTTAACAAGCTAAATCTAATCAAGCACTTTACTGACTCCGCAACCCATTTTCACAAGCCAAAGAAGCTTCCAAAGTTAGCTATTGATTGGGTATTTGTAACTCGATTAGCCTCCTCGAAAGTTTGTATCGATAAGACCTAAAGCTTTGGTAGGTGTTAGTTCAAATGGCACTTTTGGAGTAAAGACAAACACCTACCCGAGAAACTTTTAGTAGTTAGTAGTTACCCACTCCATTTTAATCAAATTCTACTGAGATATTCGGATTTTGGTAATTTTTTCGATCTAATCAATCTTAATAAATAAAAAAGTCTGTGACGAATTTTTCGGTGTTGATGTTTGTTTGGGGCGGTGGTTTGTCTGCCCTAAGTATTTAAATCGAAGAGTATAAATAACAATAGAGTTTAAAATCATTGAAATTTGTCAACATTGACTGTAGTGCACGTATTTTAGCGGGAACGTATTCTAGAGAAGTGGTAATTTTAGGCAAAGAATGACTTGGTGTGCGTTTATTGTCTGCTTCCACCTTTGGTTCCACGACCAGATACGGATGCATTTGGTTGACTACATCATACAATGTTTACGGATCAAATGCATCCATGATCCACCAGTAGTATACATCATAAGTACAATGTTTTTTGACCATTTGTATACTAAGTAGACTATTTGTCTATGTACCTTGAATGCTACACGTGTCGCAAGTTCGATTCATGCATCAGGCTTCACAATTTTAAGTGATATTTACCCTCAGTCCTGGTGTTTAATACTTATCAGAGGTATGTATTTACGAAATGGTATTCTATATTTTGTTGTAAGTTGGGATTATTTTTAATTCGGAACCTTTATGCAAATGCGAATGTGAGTTTGTTTGCGTGTTTATTATTCTGGTTATTTATTTGGCTCTCGTGCCTCAAATACTCTTTGATCATCATGAGATTTTACATACACGTGGTCAGTGTTACAAAAAAACAAAGGGTATAGGTACTTCTTATCCCGGAATTCTCAAGATAATTAGAACAGCTAGTACCTAATATTATTCCACAGTATTCAGATACATTTCAATCCTTCGGGACATAGAAGATATCTTAGCTACGAGCTAATCGTCGTAGTTACACTACCCACTGAGATAGCGTGTTGCAAACGCAGACCAAATAAAAACTAAAGACGGAACGTCTCGAACAACGAAGTGAAGCCGGTTGCGTATGCATGTGGTGATTAGGAAAGTGTATCGATTTGCAAAGTTTACTTACCGGTGATTTTATTTTATTTTATTTTATTTTCTTTATTTCAACATTAACAGGTATTTAACATTGATAGGACAATACACAATTACAGTTTAACATGCACTTAAACTAATTAAATACCCTTAAACAATGTTGATCTATAAGGCAAATTTATGGGACGTTGAGAAATAGAAGATTAAAAGAGAAAAATACAGATTGAAGGTAGTTTACAATTTTGAAAGTGAAGAGCGAAAAGCGGTAAATGTGTGAAATAAATCTATATTAGATGAAGTTTTGGCACTAATGTCATTATATAATTGGCACATACGAGTTACAGGGTTGTTGCGCTGCCTCAAAGTATTACAAGTTGGGATGTGAAAGGTAAGATACTTCCTGTTTTGTCTGTAAATTTTTGTCGGGACGTTAATGAATATAGATTAGTGATTTATGGTGTCTTTTTCTTGTAAGTGTGTGCGTGTATCTGTGTACGTGCACGACGACGACGACGTGTGTCTTTTTCCGGGTTTCATTTGTTTGTTCTACGCGTTCCGTCTTTAGTTTTTATTTGGTCTGAGGTCGCAGATTGGTCCGTAATCTACCAGTTGGCTGTTAATTTGCCGGTGCCGACAGCGGCGCAAACTTGCGTTGGGACGTCCATTAACGACTACAAACCGGATATATCCGGCGTCATTACCAATCCCTTTGGTAACGCGTGTTCTGAAGTGATTTATGTGAACGGATAACACGTAAATCTGGCAATGGAAACAGTGCTCAAATTATCCTTTTGGCGATATTTGGATCAGTTTTAGTTTGCGAACAGATGGCGCTGTGCGAGTCCTAGCGTTATAAATCCGTTGCAAAAAGTTTAAAGCACGCGCGTTTAATCATAAGCAAAGGTTTTAACAAAAATAAAATTAAACTGACTTCAAGAGTTCCGTTGTCTGTCTCCAAAACTCATCATCAGATCTGCATGAAATTTAAATTGGACCATTTCGGAATAAATCGCTTTCGAAGAAAAATAATTTTTCAAATCCGTCTATTTATTATGGCGGAGATAATATTATGCTCGAAATATCTATAGGTATATAAAAATCTGAATTGATAACCTCTTCCTTTTTGAAGTCGGTTAAAAAGTTATTTATTTATTTAATTTAAAAACCACTTAATCTTTACAGGCTAACCTAATAAATTACAGGACTAGCTAGGGTAGGCACTCTCATATTAGCCGTATTAATGATATTGGGCTCCCAGACTACAGGCATGCATGGGCATATCCATACTAACATTATAAATGCAGAAGTAACTCTGTTTGTCTGTCTGTTACTTTTTCCCGCCTTAACTACTCAACCAATCATCAGCGTGACCAGATTTAGCAGTCAAGCACGGGGTTGATTGCTCATATATGCCAACCGTAATCGCAACAAATTGCACCGACAAATTGCCAGTTGGAGCCCTTATTCACTATGACCATAACGCGTCGCGTTAAGATAAGACGCCAATTTAATTGCTTTTCCCTAGTGTTTAAAAGGTTTCACTTAAAAAAATACATTTACAACTTTACAACGTTTCTTTTGTCATAAAGAATATACATTTTTAATATTTTTGCATCTGGAGCGTTTGGTGATTTTGGGACGCGCGTTATGGGCAAGGAGTGTTGTTTGTTCATAGTGGATAAGGGCCCAGATTGCGCTGTGAGTAGGCGCTATAATCACTGCTATTATCGCATAATTCTGCTAAATCTGGTCACACTGCCGATCATCATGAAGTGTAGATACTTTTATACTCATTTTTATACCGGAATTTCCTAGGAAACTCCGAAATCAACGCCGGTGAAAACGCATAAAATTTTGCATACCCGTTACAAAAAAATATGTATTAGGATAAGTATTGTCATACTGGAATTCGGAAACTCCATCCACGCACGCACGCGCGCTCTCACACACAGACACTCGTACACACCGACGTCGGAATTTATCAATAACAAGTAAAGCAGAGGGAGTTTTTTGGCGGGAATCAAAGCGGTTCGGTCATTTTCATGTCGATAAAAAATAGTTAAAAATGGATTGTTGTGTTATAAGGTGCTGTATTCGACAATAATTTTCACAGTGACGGTTTTTTATGCGCTCAAGAAGATATAATGATATTTCGAGCTGATTTCTTCGGTTTCCTCCAAGAGTTCCGAGAAACTTCTTGCAAGCTATAGCACCGTGGCTTGTAATTTCAAAGCGAACAACGAAGCATTTTAATAGAAACTACATTGATATAATTAATTTTACTTGAAACTGGCTAAATGAATTACATGCAAAAGTCCATAAAAAGAAGAAAGTAAGGCAGAGTTTACCTGTAGGCGTGACCCTTGAAGCGTGCTTACACAAGCACTCCATGTCTTCAACAGCGTCCATCGGGCAGCCGCACCTCGGCGAGAGGTTCATACCGTCCGGTGGATCTGTGTTATAGACGGGCCCACCTTTGCGCGGTCTAGCCGAATAGTTGCACACCACTTGGACTGACTGGAAGGTGGAAGGTGGAAATTGAAGTTTTTTTTTATTCGGCTACGCGACAGCAAAGCATGATACCTAATGTGTTTTTTTTTTAAATTCACTTCACAACACACAGATCTACTTATGGATGACCCCAAACTAAGCTATACGCTTGTGTCGTGGTAACCTAGCAAACGTACGTCGTACACAGGTAGGTACTTACTTGTATATTTTAAAGTAATACATACTAGCTATTCCCGTGGTTCATGCTGGTGGTTCACCCGCGTGATCGAGCCAGCCGTTCACGCGTGATGGCGTGACCGAGGGAAATAGAGATTCATTTTTATACATATACTAGCTGTGCCTCGCGGTTTTACCCGCGGTAATTACGGAGTTCCTGCGAGAATTCCGGGATAAAAAGTACCCTATATCCTTCTCTGTACCCCTGTCAAAATGCATGCCAAATTTAATCCAAATCCGTTCAGCCGTTTTTGCGTAATTGAGAACAAACATCCAAACATCCAAACATCCAAACATCCAAACATCCAAACATCCAAACATCCAAACATCCAAACATCCAAACATCCAAACATCCAAACATCCAAACATCCAAACATCCAAACATCCAAACATCCACACTCTCACATTTATAATATCAGTAGGATAGTAGGATTATGTAGATACTTACCTGAATAAATATGACAGATATTTATTTCGATATCGCCAATACCAAAATCTACGCAGAAATAATTCAATTCAATTCAAATTAATTTCCAACAAAGAGATATAACACCTAGAGCGATAGTTTCATTCGAAATATTGTTTGAAATTGATGAAACGATTTAAAAAAGCTTCGCTCTCTGGGAGGATGCAAATGTGCATTCTATGCATGTACCTATTGTGTATAACTGCTATTGTGGTAGTGCAGCGGCAGAACTCTTGTCTATTATTCAGTGGGCGGGGATTCGTTTCCAGTAGGGCGATTATGTAACTTTTGTTTCTATCATTTTTCGATTTCAATCGGAAAAATAGCGGTTTTGTGATTAATTGGTTATGTTTAGACAGCTTCAAGTTTTGAAATATGTTTGTTTTGTTTGATTGCTAGATATTGTAGGTGTCAAAAAGTGCATATTGTAATCGCAAAACCACGATGTTTTTGATTGCAAGCGAAAAACGATAGAAACAAAAGTTACATAATAGCCCCTCAGGTCCAGGAAAAGATCCATAAGTACTTACACACTTACGTATATATTGCAGTTACCACATACTTCATAGAGACAGAAATGGTTAAACGGATAACGGTCGTAATTAAAAAAAAGGGTTCCGTTTTTTCTACTGGAATACTGAACCTTAAAATATCGAATTTAGTTAGGAACAACCTTGTATTAAGGGTCTTTCTCCTTCTCACCTATTTAACTATCCCTTCCCCTCTTTTCGATCTGTCGCTGACTTCTACTAGAAAATGATAAGCTTACGTTGTAATTGAGTGCGGCGTTGTTATCCTGGTACGCGTATTCCGTGTACGCCGTCACACCGCACCCCATGTGGGTCGCCGGCCCATAAATCATCTCCAGATATAATCTGCCGCCTTGGTCGTCGGGATGTCTGGGAAGAGAACATAATTAATTTTATAATTAAAACGCTTGCAACTAACATTCCTGGAGAATACGCTGCATAAATCTCTTATGAGCTCTTAGATTTAAAATGGGATAAAGTCTCAGTGTCTTGAGTCGTCTATTTTATTTCGCCTCGCTCTAAATCTCTACTGTATTAAAACGGGTAAAATAAAGATGAAAATGAAAGATGACGTATAAAATTAGTTCAGTCAAAAATATTCAAGAGTCAGTGACCTAATCCTTTATAATAAAAAATTGAATCTTATAACCAGTCTATGATGACTATGAAATTTTGCACGAATATTCTTTAAGTGACGTAGTTGTGCACTAAGAAAAGATTTTTGAAACTTCATCCCCTAAAGGGGCGAAAAAGGGTTGTAAAGTTTGTGTGGGACCATTCCGCGGGAACTCCGAAACATTCGCGGGTGAAACCGCGCGGGACAGCTAGTGTTATATATATAAATGCGGATGTGAGTTTGTTTGCTAACCCTTCATACCTTAACTACTTAACGGATAATAATCAAGTCAATCAAAGAACATACGAGTCCTTTCATCCCTTTCCCACAAATTGCAATTTTTGAGTAAGGTCACTTTAATTCCAAAGGTATCGAAATAATATGACGTTTATAGAAATTGCAGTCTTACTGTATCCAATCTGGATATCTTAGAATCATGTCCGCATTCACGGACTCCTTCTGTCCGTACCAGGACTTCAGGGTTTGGGTGGTGGAGTACAAGAGCTTCTCATCGTTCAGTCCCGGAGTCTTGAAATGTCCGTTCTTGGAAACGGGAAACCAGTCGGGGTAGGTAAACCTCACCAGGCCTGCTGTTTGACCGGGGTCAGCGAATTTTTCTGTAAAACAATAATTAATTAAATATAATAATGGTAGAAAATTAGTGGTTGAATTTTAAAAGATTATTAATTGATCTAAGCGACAAAATTAAAGTGGAGGGGCAGTGATTCAAATTTTTATACTTTCCTAGCTCATTATACAAAAAGTACTGAGTTACTAAAGTTAATACTAATCCTTTTTTGTTATAAATGCGAATATGAGTTTGTTACTCTTTCACGCCATCCATACACTTAACCGGTCATGCGTTTTCGTACATGCAGATGGGGTACAGAATAGGATATAAGGTATACTTTTGATAAAAAATTGTTGGTAAAAATTTTAAACCAAGCTGGAGGAAAAGTCGCTGACCTCAATATAACTTAACGCTAGGATCAACCGTCGATATGTTATAGTGTCTAGAGTCGTTAAAATCTATATGTATGGTGGTAAGTCACTGCCTAGTACCAAGTTGACGCCTTTAAATTGAAAATTTGTCGCCAATGTTGTACAATCTTCGACCAAATCGTCATTTGACCATAAAAATGTACAGTAGGTACATATAATATATCAAAAATTATGTGATACCGAATCCAATTTTATGTGGAACTGGTTATTTCTACGCCAGTAATGTTTTTGACGATAGAATTTTCTTTATATTATGCCAAGTAAATGAAGAGAACAATGGAAACAGCTCTTAACATACTATCCTGCGTTATATTGACTCAAAAACTTGGAACACAAAACGTCACTTTTCATCAAAGAAAGTTATCGTCGCGTTTTAAAGAAATGTACGATAAATGCACAATTAGAAATCGACCTAATGCCTTTGTAATTTGGGTGCAATGTACTTTAAACTCGTTCGAGGATACCTGGTAATAATTTGTGAAAATATAATAGGTAGGTTTAGGAAAATTTCTAGCTGTTGTTGTGCTTCTTCATAAACTTACTTAAGGCAAACTTAAGGGTTAATAGAAAAGCAAAGTTGTTAGGTTTCTTACTTATACGCAGAAATACTCATAAGCGTCGCCGGCCTTTGTTGAATTATTCTAAGAAGTGATAGAAGCGAAGAAAGCTTGACGTCTAGGTAAGACTAATTCAGGGCCCTTATTCACTACGCCCATAACGCGTCGCGGTAAGATAACGCGCCACTGAAATTGCTTTTTCCTCGTATTTAAAAAAATACATTAAAAACGTTTCTTTTATCATAAAGAATATAAATATCTTATATTTTTGCGTCTGGAGCATTTGGGATTGTGTTTTTGGGAAGCGCGTTATGGACAAGCAATGTAAGTTGTTGGTCATAGAGAATATGGGCCCAGCTTGAACTCGATCGGTTTTGATAAATACCTACGAAAATCAATAAAATGATGAAAATTTGAGTGCATGTAAGTGCCATGTGGTTTTATTACATAGATCTTAGAAATATAATAGCGTTTTAAATAGATTTTTAATTCAAATTAGTTTATACATCCTTAGTGAGATAATGCGCTCAAGTTGTAATAAGTAGCCCGAGGCTCTAACTTTTAAACAGTAAGATGAATAATTCAGAATATAAAAGCAGGGTAGTAGAATTTAGAAAGCACTTAAAAAGAAAATTAGTTGGAATAAAATATTGTCGTGTTGTTTTTTTAAATTGGTGGGGATAAGTACTAAAAATAAATCTCTATTATCAACTTTTATGTTTTACTATGCCAATCTTTATTATTCCACTGCTGAGCACTTACCCTCAAAAAGATCCCTTATTCTCAGGCCAGTTTAGATTAATTAACTAGGAGTGGGACTATTGGTTCAACGCCCCCGAAATGCTAACAAATATTGCGAGGTTTTGTGATAATCATCTCAGAGGGCGCTGTCGAGCGTTAAGATTTGGGGGTGGCGTGTGTAAGTTTTGCAAGCCCGGGCTTAGGATCACGGCAACCAAATATAAGACCTTTGTAGAAACGTAATAGTAACGGTATTATCCTCATTTGCGGCAAGAAAATTAGAAAGAAAAGCGTTTTAAAAAAAAGTTTTTTTTTCGGTTGGAAGCCGATTTTTTTTTAGGTACTTGACCGAGTTTTCGCGAGGGAATCCAATTTTCTCTAAGCTCAGTTAAAAGCTCACTGTTTCACTTCCCTATTTGAAATAGAACTTTAGATTTTTAAAATTATTGAACATCACCAAGAAAAAAAGTCAAAGATCACCAGTCAGAGCTTGCCTTTTAAAAGATTGGCAATAGGCCCGCTTTTTAATTGATTTCCAAAAAGAAAGAGGTTCTGCGTTCGGCTGTGGCCTGTAGGTATGTTTTTTTACCATTAAACTATATCCATTTACTTCCAACGTAATGTTTTAATGGTACATTACAGTAGTTAGGTATATTGCATTTTATTTCAGTTTACTTACTGGTTGCTCTACACAAATCGTGTCTCAGAACACATTGGTTCGCCAACACTTGAGCGAACGTCGCTAATTCAGTGTCCCATTCCTGAAATTGAACGTAAAAGGTGATATTTTTATAGTATGTAGGTTTTAACTAAATATACCTACTGAAAGTGTATAGGTATCTAAAAAATCAAATCATGACTTATCAATGCGCAAAGTAAATAGAAATGTATGTAGAACCTTGAAGTTTGGCATAATTTGGGTTTCTTATAGACATATAATTACAGAGCATATTATATAACATTTAATACAGGTACGAGTAGATACAAGGTACAAGTAGGCAATAATGATGCGCAATGTTACATAAATAAAGGCATGGAGTGAAACCTGTGCCGAGTTGTTTATTTCCTGAATAAATGTGGGGGGCGTCCACGTAAAAAGGTAAGTACCAGTAGTGGGGTATTGACTTAAGATTAGATTCGGTATCTGGAATAGTCAATTGATAGTAAGGATTGAAAAAATATTCAAAAACTAGCACAGTTTTTTTTATCAGACATTTGAAGTTGAAATTCTGAAAAAGCTTGATTGTAGAAAAAGCATTATAAAAGTTTGAGTGAAAAAAAAAAAACACTTTAACTTGCTTGTTACATAGATTTTTAGATATATGAAATTGTAGAAAATTGAGCATTTATTAATAATAATAATTAATCAATTAAAATCGCGGACGCAATTATTTCACCCAACTTTACAAAACCTCGTATTTCTCAGAAACTAAATGCCGAGACCTGGTACTTTAAGCTTGGACGCCCACAAATTTTTGCTAACTAGCTGTTCCACGCGGTTTCACCCGCGGTGATTTCGGAGTTTTCGCAGGAATTCCCGGACAAAAAGTACCATAATTATGCCCTTCTCAGCACCCCTGACAACGTGCAGGTATGCGCAAATTTCATGGTGATCGGTTGAGCCGTTGAGCCGTGAAAGCGTAGTTCAAACAAACAAACTCACTATCGCATTTATAATATTAGTTAGGATAAAGTAATTACATACCAATCTGAACACACCGTATCCTCTAGGTAAGAAATTTCCACCTTTGCCTCTCTCCTTGCCTAAAGCTATTTTGCTTCGAATCCTATAACAGAGTAACGTCAGATTAATTGGATAAGCAATAGTGTGTTAACCCACATTGGAGAAATTTTGAGTGAATCGTGTTTTAAAAGTATAGTGCCATTTTGTGTCCAACATTTTTTATGTTCAATATTTAGTTACATATTTAAGCAATGTAATAAGGTAAACACATAATTAAAAAACGTTCCCCGACTCTCAATAAATTGTTCTGAATCAATAACTTAATTTTGTGGGTTCACATGTTATTGCTTATCTGCGTCCAATTAATTATAAACATTAATTGGACGCTACCAACCGGCTAGGTCTGTATTAATTTTCAATAACTTGTGGGTCAGTTTGCGGAATCAATTAGTAACAAAAACACTCGTTTAGATTTAACTAGCTATTCGCCGCGGTTTCACCTGCGTTAACCTGGGAGATCCCGTGGGTATTTCGGGATTAGAGTACCCAATTTTTTTGTACTCCTGACAAAGTGTAGTATTTATTTATTTATTTACTAGTTGTGCCCCGCGGTTTCACCCGCGTTAATTTCTGATTTCCCGCGGGAATTCCGGGATAAAAAGTACCCTATGTGTTAATCTGATGTATAATCAATATTATTGTAAAGTTTCATTTAAATCCATCCAGTAGTTTTTGCGTAAAAGAACACCCATCCATTCATACATACATACATACATACTTACAAACTTTCACGTTTATAATACCTATTAGTAGGATTTATTTAAACTTTATGCACATCATTGTTCAAAATGCGGACTTAATGCCACCATGGCATTCTCTGCCAGTCAACTAGTCTGCCAGTAGTATGCATAATTTAATGCAGTTTCACCCGCGTTAACTTCGGAGTTACCTCGGGAATGGGCTTGTCAACCAAATTTTAGTTTTTAGTTCGTCTTGTAAAATAAAAAAAAATATTGGACACGTATTTTTTATTTTTTTAAGTAATGGAAAAATAACGGATCCCCATACAAACTGCACCGGATAGTGACGTCACGCGAAATTTCAACTCAAACTTTTTTATTAATCTACAAACCAGACTAAAAACAATTAGTCAACTTGCTCATTTCGCTTGTATTTACCCGTTGGAGACCTCGAGTAACTGGTTCGCTAGTTCCTGGGACATTGAAACGTTTTGCACGTTATTACATCTGGCACCGTAAATTTTGTTCTGAAACAAAAAAAGAAAAAAAAAACTCTCCTGAAAAAAGAAACCTTACCTACTTCAAAATAACTTTAATTTTAAAGTTACATTCAAGACATGTAAAAAATCCATCTCTGCCTACCCCGTTCGTTAAACAGGCATTAGTTTATGTAAGCAGGTATTCATAATCATTATGCCTCGGTTCTCAGTCGTTGAAATGATTAGAAAAACATAAATTATAAACAACGCTTATAATTTATGTTTTCTCTAATCATTTTAATATTTCAGAGATCATTGAACTGATGAAAATACGCGATGCCCGGCTGAGTAGACTAATTTTTAAATATTACTTAATATTTTATTCACCATAACCTCCCCCGATGTGAATCTATATATATGGACATAGATAAGCAATAGTGTGTTAACCCACACTGGAGAAATTTTGAGTAAATCGTGTTTTAAAAGTAGGAGCGCCATTTTGTATCAATATTTTTTATGTTCAATATTTAGTTACATATTTAAGCAATGTAATAAGGTAAACAAATAATTAAAAAACGTTTCCTAACTCTCAAGAAATCGTTCTGAATCAATAACTTAATTTTGTGGGTTAACATGTATTGCTTATCTGCTTCCATATGTACCTGTATAGGTTGCCCTATCAAAATTTATACATAAACCAGTGGTTTCGATTCATAATCAAATGGCACATACGGATAGAAACATTTAGGTATTTAACATAAAAATAAATCAAATAAAAAAAAACCTATGAATTACAAAATTAATACCCACCTAAAACTATGCTATAAACCTTGAACAACACGCGTTGCTATTGCAAAAAGCGCCAAAGATTTCGCGCCTTAACTATTCAACCGATCATCATGAAATCTTGCATACACGTTGTCAGGGGTATAGAGAACATAGGGTGGTATGGCTTGTCTAAACTAAAATGACGCGGCCCTCGATCGGGTATACGCACACGTTAAAAGAGTTAAAATATCGATACGACACATAGAGTTATTCGTCAACTCGCACGTATCAAACTCGTGAGTGCGCGCGAGTTGGCACCTTCCGTTTTTACCTATTTTTTTTGTCGTCAACTCGCTTGTACATATAAAGTACAGTCAGATAAAGCTTGAAACTAAAAACTATAAATATATTGTCCACGCTAGCCGCTGACTGATTCGGATAAATAGGTTCAGTAATAATTTAGATGATAATAAGCGAAATGCTGCAATCACATATTGTGATATTATTGTTACGTGTAGTTATTTGTTTAGATTATATTATAGAGATTAGATAGTTTAACATCTTCCACATTCCACAAAATCATGTGATAAACCCATCGATCTCATAATTATAAAAAGTGGATACACAGTCAGCGTCAAAAAATTTTCTAGTGAAATAAGCACCCACTTGAACATTTGGATGCGCTTTTAAATACCTTGTCCTACACTGTTGAAACTCGGTCATAAAATTTTATTTTATATATAATATTATTATTTATATTTAATTTATGATCATACCAACTATAACCACAGCTATAATTACGTAAACACGACTGTGGACAGTTTTTAAGTGAACTTTAGTATGGGACTGTGTATCTACTTTTTACACGCTTTTTATTAGCTTCAGACGTATGTTAGTATGTAACGAAATCTTTGAACATAATTTTGACCCCCTTCTAAACGTCGGATTAACTTGAAATTTGACAAACTTATAAGGGCTGATGAAAATTAAATATTTTAAACAGTTTGACCCGTTAAACGTACTAGGATAATCAGGATTAGCGATTTTTTTTTTGTTTTCCTGAGACTCGGAGTGTCTGCGTCAAGACCAATAAGGGAAACTACCAGGCACGATAGTTTAAAAAATTAAAAAATAAACTAAAAAGTAGAATAAATAATAGTTTAAAAAACTTTAAACACGCTTTTTATAGAAAACCAAACTAAAGAGGAGAAAATAAATTTTAATAAATTTGAATTCAGAATAGTGTGTAAATTTTTTTTAAATATATATTAATAAAATTTTAATAAATAAAAAAGTGGGGATTTTTAAGATATTATTGAAATTATAATCCTTCTACTCATACCTGTCATTAAAATATTTATTACAATTGACACCACTCACCCCACGCTTCTTTTTAAATATTTTTTTTTTATTTACAATATTGTTAATTTATATTTATTAAAATTTTTATACACTATTCTTAATTCAAATTTATTAAAATTTATTTTTTACTTTTTAGTTTGATTTTCTATAAAAAGCTTGTTTTTTAGTTTTTTTAATTAACTTTAAGAGATCGATGGATAAACCAAAATCTCGAGTCATTGTAAATTTGTTGATTATTGGGTAAATAATATTATTGTTATGTTGATTTGTATTATACATAAAATATCTATCTCGAAAACGATAAGTATTATGTTTTATTTTAAAGTCAAGTCGTATAAAATTTTTATACATTTAAAGTGGGTTCCTGCTTTAATAATATATACCTTACGTGTATTAATTTTCAAAAATGACTCTTAACTAACTAGCTGACTCTACTCATTTTCACGGTTGAGCGAGTTAACGACAGAAAAAGTAGGTAAAAACGGAAGGTGCTTACTCGCGCACACGCACGAGTTTGACATGTGCGAGTTGACGAATAAGTCGACACATATAAATCTGCATGGTCTGTCAATTCATCACAAGTGCGCAACACTGTCGCCGCACTCACACTATTAAAGAGATATTGTCAATACATGATCCCGCACATCTAAAACTGTTAATCAAGTACATAGTAGGGCGCGTCATTTTAGTTTAGACAAACTATACCTACTTTTATCGTGAAACTCCCGCGGGAACTCCAAAATTAAAGCAGGTGAAGCAGCTAATCGGTGATACATATATCTAATCATTTTATATATGCTCATTGTTCTAGAACATACCGGATTGTAATACATGCACATGACATGGGCGCCCTCAGCACAATGCTCCATTTTCGGACAATATTCCGAAACTAATATACCGTTCTGACTTGTCTTGTCCATGACGATAGAACATTTGGACATGTCAAAGAAGAAAATGGTCGCCACTGAAACTACTGCGATGACCTGAAATGTGATCAATCATGTCTCAAAGACTCATAGCGAAGTAAAGTCTAACTTATTCTCAATTAAAGTTTCTTGTTCATTTATTTTGTCTGTTCCCCCGCTGTTTCAACGGGAACTCTACCTAAATGTACTTATAGTTCTGGTTTCTTTGTTTTGATAATATCTATCCACTCTCCAATTTACAAATCAAGTTGGCACTGTTTTCAAAAAGGTTACCTACCTTTTTGTGAAACTGTACTGTTGATTTAATATCAGATGTTATAGTTTAATTATTGTGATTCCATTAATTTACAATGTGAATCTTATTTAAGTTACTTTTAGTAGTTGGTCATTATAATTTTGTAAACACGGGTTCGGCTAGTATCTGCCATTGGACAGAGTTGTTGTGGAGGGAGTGCGCGGTGGGGACAGCCACTATAAAGTAGCGCGCACTCCTTTGTGCAGTTAGTCGATCTTTAGGTTCGACTCATGGTAGTCGATCTTTGGATACAACTCATGGAGTTGATCTTTAGATTCAACTCATAGAGCACTCGCTCCCGACAAAACTGTCGGTTTACTTAATTACTGTCGATTCGCTTAATTACTGTAATCTTGACTATATGCCTTCCTTTGTTTGTTGTAAATTAGAAAATAAAGATCCATTGTGTTGATTCGTAAATCACTCTCTTATTATCGCCTTAGAATGGCCTTCCCTCATCCTGACCATTAAGTACTGCTCTCCTGACTAGTTATTGAATGCTCTCTTTGCGCCCATACACCCCCCGCCTGCCTGCGGGATGCGACATATATATTATATTGTGTCCAAGCTAAAAGTACCAGTTCTCGGCATTTAGTTTCCGAGATATAAGCAGTTTTGTAAAGTTCGGTGAAAAAATTGCGTCCGCGATTCTAATTGATTAAATAAATGCTCAATTATCTTCAATTTCAAATATCTTAATCTACAATCTATAAATCACGTGTCACGTTGTTTGTCCGCGATGGACTCCTAAACTAATGAACGGATTTTGATAAAATTTTGTAACCATTTATAATATGGTCCAACTTAAGAGATAGGATAGTTTTTATCCCGGAATTCCTGCGGGAACTCCGGAATTAATGCGGGAACAGCTTATCACCGTAAACTACTGTCAGGGGTACAAAGAAGGACATAGAGTATTTTTTTCCCGCAATCTCCGCGGGAACTCCGAAATTGCCGCGGATGAAATCGCGGGGGACAGCTAGTCTAATATATATAAATCACGTGTCACGTTGTTTGTCCGCGATGGACTCCGAAACTACTGAACGGATTTTGATAAAATTTTGTAACCATTCATAAAGTGGTCCAACTTAAAAGATAGGATAGTTTTTATACCGGAATTCCCGCGGGAACTGCGGAATTAATGCGGGAAACTGCTTATCACCGTAAACTACAGCACTCTTTCCCCGCAATTTCCGCGGGAACTCCGAAATTACCGCGGATGAAATCGCGGGGGACAGCTAGTAATATATAAAAATCTACGTAACAAGCAAGTAAAAGTGTGATTTTTTTTGCACTCTTTGAACTTTCATAAAGCTTTTTCTCAAATCAAGCTTTTTCAGAATTTCAACTTCAAACGTCTGATAAAAAAAACTGAGCTAGTTTTTGAATATTTTTTTTAAACCTTACTATCAATTGACCATTCTAGACAATTCTAGATATCGAATCTAGTCCTTACTCATTCCCCACTACTGGTACCTTTTTACGTGGACGCCCACATATACTCAGAAATGATGTTGTTTTTTATCAGTCAACTGTCCCCGCGGTTTCACCCGCAATAATTTCGGAGTTCCCGCCTGAGTTCCAGGAAAAAACTAATAACTATACGTATAAACCTTCCTCTTGAATACCTTTATCTAAAGTATAATGAGAACAGCATGAAAATCCGTTCAGTACCTAGTCGCGAATAAACAGACAGACAGATGCTATGATGATACTAACTTTTGGTCCCAGAATTCCCGCGGGAACTCCAAAATTAATGCGGGTGAAACCGCGGGGAACAGCTAGTTTGGGGATTCCAAATTATTTTTCCTCCATGAAGTGTCTGTGATAAGTTTAGAGGAATTTATAACTTTTTAAATATTATTTAGCTAAATTTTACTTACATTATTTCATTTAGGAATTTATCATTGAAGTATTCAAATACATAAGTACTTTGATTAAAATCGTTAATCGAGTTAAAACCGAATTTTTGATCTTGTATTCAGTAACAAACAGTCCATTATTGTTTGATAACTAATTTACTTTGTTCAAACAACGAACATTTTAATTTCTTTGAAATATTTATAAATAAATAATCCAATTTGATTTTACAAACGAAACCCAAATTCTTTGATCATTTAATAAGAGATCTGCGGCTGTACTATTAGATTTCGTTCAAAGTGGCAATTAGTGTAATTACATTGATAAAAAAAAAAATATGTTAGTAAAAAATTAAATAGAAAAATTGTAATTGAATTTCAAAGTGAGCTACGTATCCGTTCCGTGAACTAGTTTTGATATAAATTGTCGACAGGTGTGAAAGTCGTACCGACGATACCCGCACGAGCTTTTCGCTCGCGATGACGAGCCAACGCAGCCCACCTACGGAGCCTAGATGCCACCCCAACGGGTGGCGTCGGCTCCAAGATTCCACCCGTGCAAGCATAGTTACATACATACATTGCATCTTAAATAAAAGCTTTAAAAAAAAAGATCAGTACATACCGCAATAAGCATTTTAACGATGCCAAGAATGCTGTAACCATCATTATTTGGCATGTAAGTCTTTGTAGGTACAACCTTTTCGCTGCGAAAAAACTGTTCTCCTTATTTTACTCGCAGACCTTTGACGTCCAATCTACATAATCAGGCTTCATTGTCCACGATAGCTAGGAGAAAAAATATATTGTATGTACTCAGTAACTTAGTTCTATACAACATTATTATGGCAAAATATATGTTATGAACTTAAATAAATAAAAAAAAAATAAAATAAAAATAAATAAAAATATAAATAAATATAAATAGATAAATAAAAATCTGAACTGCATGGATATCATTATTCTGTTATTTACTTATCTTACAAGTTCAGTAGGTACGACGCCTAGAATACAATGGATTGTAAAGAAGCAAATAAGAAAAATATATTTTTTGGCCAATTGCAGCCCCATATTTTAGAGGTCAGTCAATTCATGAGTTCATTGTACACTAAAATATACGAACTTGACCATTGAATTGTATCTACAAACTTAGTTTATTTTTCATATAAAAATCCATTTTATGTCTGCATGGAGTAAAATTATATCACATTTATTTAACATAATATACATTTTATATGCAAGAGGCTGTGTGTGTGGTTTTGAGGTAGTTACTCGTTGACATGGAAGAGGCTGGACGAATTTGGATAAAATTTATTCTGGAGTAGGTACTCAAGATAATCCCGAAATTTACTCTTACGAAGCCGTAGGTGACAATTAATACTTACATAATCAGCAGAATGCTTACAATTAAATAATTCGGTAATTAAGAATGGACCAAAATAGTGGATGAGTGAGTAGATAGAAAGACGAGAAGATGTATCAGATAAGGAAAGAAGAAAGAAAGAAAAGGACGTCCTTATAAAGAGCTATAGGTACTGATTGATCAGGTGGATGAGGCGAAAACGGTTTGTAAAAATGTAGTTGTAGAGAAGATGTAGTTGTAGCAAATGGCAATTTCTCCATATCACTGAGAATAAGCCGTGAGCTTTGCAAGACAAGAATAATACATATTTTAAGAATCGAAGTATGCTTATGCCTTTTTTATTTTCTAACTAGTTTTACCCGATATAATTTCAGAGTTCCCACGGGAATTCTAGGATAAAATATAGTTTCTTTTAAATTTATTTATTCACAGAAAAGTAGGTACATAGTTTTTTTTTACAAAGTCAGACACAAAAACCCATTAGGGTTTATTTCGTGACAAATTTGGCATTAAATACAATACAAGATTTAAACCTTCCTCATGAATCCACTCTATCTATTGGTGAAAACCGCGTGAAAATCCGTTGCGTAGTTTTACAGATCTAAGCATGCATAGGGACAGACAGACAGCAGAAAGTGACTTTTTTATAATAAGTAGTGATACGTGTGTCTTACTAATAATAGTAATATCTAATCTTTTGGTCTAAACGAAATATAGTACCTTGTCATACAGTACATGCGGAAACTTGACTTTTTTTAATCAACGAAATCGTTTAACAATATTTTAAACAGCTATTTTACTCCGATATCCAAAAATTAAACAACACTGCAACTTTATTTACAAAACAAAAACTCATCTGTGTTAACTTGAAAACTAACTGAAAAATCATTGGTTAATATCGCAAAAGTAACGAGTCTTGTTGTGTTTTATTTTTATCGAGACGAAAAGAAACACTTGCTGGTCCATTTCAACGTTTCAAACAATAATGTTATGGTCTTGCATGTTGTAAACATACCGCATAGTTTATAAAACTTCCACGGGCTACTGCAATTCGAAATCCATTAGTAGCAAATGTCCAGGGCAGCAGCTTGGGTTACGTCGGTAGAGTTGAAATGTACTCTGTTGTTGTGTTTTCTTATGTGGTCTTCAATTGTTTATGGACTTCCAACAGCTTGCCGCAGGTGAAGGCTCTTAACAATAACAATTTGTCTTCTCCACTAAATCCGACTTTGCGACACAGAACAGTTTATATCAGACTAGCTGTCCAGAGCGGTTTCACCCCTGATAATTTCGAAGTTGCCGCGGAATTGTTCCATGTAAAATTTGCAACCTCTTTTCATCCCTTTAGGGGTTGAATATTCGAAAATCCTTTCTCATCGGATGCCTACGTCATACAAAGAACACACCCTCCAAGTTTCAGGTCTCTACGATCAGCGGTTTAGGCTGTGCGTTGATCCATCAGTCATTCAGGACAAAGGATTTTATATGACTGTATAGATTACCTACAGGATATACCTAGTTTGTGAAGTATAACGTACTAGCTGTTCCCCGCGGTTTCACCCGCGGTAATTTCAGAGATCTCAACGGAATTCCGGGATAAATTTAGTACCTTAATTATGTCTTTCTCTGTACCCCTGAAAAAATGTATGCAAAATTTCATGATGATCGGTTGAGCCGTTAAGGTGTGGAAGCGTAACAAACACACAGTAACGGGGTAACAAAATATTTGGGTGAGCGTAACGGACATTTGCAATTCATTCCCGCTTAGTATAATGACATATATAGGTATATTAACTTTTAGTTTGATCGTCATATCTATAGCAACGCTGAAATAATTTTGCTTTGATTATATTTTAATTCTATTGATATCTTCACCTGCAGGAGTTCTCTTTAGCGCCAAGAGGAAATTATGAGAAGAAAGAAAATCAAAGTTACGTAAACGCAAGCGATAAAAATAGAAATACAGTCAAGAAAACTCAGGTAAACGGACCATCATTACTATTGTTATTAGCTACCTATTGCCTTTCGAATGCTAATAAAGTCTTTCTGTAGAAGGACTAGATTTCTGTTCTTATTTAAAATCTTATTGATTGATCTTTTCTATAGCTATAATAGGCATGTTGACTAATTTTTATTTTTTAGTCCGTCTTGTAGATTATTAAAAAATATTGGACACGTATTTTTTTCTTTTTTTACGTCATCAAAAAATAACGGCGATATATTGAGTTGAAATTTCGCGTGACGTCACTATTCTGACGGTTTGTATGGCGGTTTTAGCGGTTAGTGACGTCACGACCCCCTTATCCTAAACTTTAATGCGCTTTATCTCTGTATATTTTATTTTATTAGAAAAAGCAAAAAATACGTGTCTATTGTTTTTTTATTTTCAAACTGAGGGACTAATTAGAATTTTCATTTTTAAAAGTAGTCCACATCCCCATTACCATCCGCCATTTAATGTACACTGAGCAAGTACTTAGTCGGTTCTACTATCCCGTAGTTTAACTCTGGAAGCAAACCTTACCGTAACATAATTATGTTCGTTTGGCCGTAAGTAAAGGTCATGATGACAAGGTATAAAAATCTAAATTCTATTTAGTCCGTGAGTTAGGTAGGAAAAATTAATAGACATTTATTTTTTGCTATTTCAAATTATTGGAAAAATACTTATATAAAACGCATTAAAGTTTAGGAGTGGGAGGTCGCGACATCATAACTAAGTAGGTATAAAGTGTACCTAGGTGTGACGTCACACGGAATTTCGACTCAATATATCGCCGTTATTTTCCGACTACGTAAAAAAAAGAAAAATAATGGACTAAAAATTAAAATTTTGTCATCATACTCATTGTACTGCTTGCAATGTAATAAAAAAGTGAAATAGAATCCCAATGAATCAAAAGTTTAGTTGTTTAATAGTAATAATATTATTAAATACATATTTTAGGCAGTTGAATATAATATTTTTATTGCTTTCACTGCTGCTGTGTCTGTGATTTTACAATGCCATTGCTTTGCAGGTGCCCAAATTAACGTACTTCGAGAAAAGAGACAACGCGCTGCGCGTCCCGTTCGCGCAAAACTTCGAAACATACAAACACGAGAAGAAAATAAAGAAGATACCGAAGAGAATAATACAGAAGATTATAAAACGCAATCGATCGAGAAGCAGGAAGTTGTATCTGAACCAATTGACGAGTCCAACGACGAAATCTTCCGGGCAATCCGACAATAATATTATGATCAAACAAAAGCTATCGCAGAGGAATGAATTTGTATCGACGACGAAAGATCCTCAACAGTTGAGTAAAATAAAAAAGTATTCGATGCAATCAGCTAAGAATGGTTATCAGAATATTGTGCGCAGTAAACGGATGGTGAAGAGAAACGATTTGTTCATATTGAAAGACTTCGATGAAATGGAATTCTTGGACGGTGATAAAGACTATGATGTTGTTAAAACACATGTAAAAAATTATTGGTAAACTACAAGTCATTTCAGTTTTATAGTTTTTTTGAATGATATAATTATAATTATTGCCGTTATCCAATAAGCTTACCAAAGTTGACACTTTTAGAGCCATGCTGTAAATGCATATAAAATACTCTGTGGAGCGTTTATAAGATACGGTCGATTCTTCACCAGCGTTATTGTCTAAATAAGACGTTGAAAAGTTCTCGTTAAAACCGCTTTGTGGTTTTTTTTTTCATTCGTACCAAAATAGTTGATTGACTGACGTTAAATCAGCTATCTCCTATCTCGCAGGGGTGTAGGCAGAGACTTCAAACTAAGCCAGCGCTCATACTTTAGATTCTATTGATATCTAAAAAACCCTGATTTCGTCACTGACTCACTGATGATCGTCAAAATTCTTAGGGTATTTCCTAATGTCCTAGAAAGCTGAACTTTGGCATGAAGGCTAGGCGAAGGAAGGTATTAGTTCACAAACAACAAAAAAATTATAAAACTTGTAACTTTTATCCCCAACTAGGGGATGGAAGTTTGTACGAAAATTCCGCAATTTTAACTTAAAAAAACAAGTGAAATCCCACCAAAAACATATTTATGTAAAATGATGCCAAGACGAGTCCATATGCACTGTCAAAAAGTTATCAGTTCTCATGTAGAGTCAAGCTTATAACTCTACACACCGTAACTCTACAAGGCCTAGCTTCTCAAACTCTACACCTATAGTCAGAATGTGGCTTGGCCATTTCGCTCCATTCACGTTGAGCGTAAGATGAAAAATTTATCCACTGTTAATTTTCTGTTATACAAAGGTTCTTGCAGTAACGAAACGGCCAAGCCACATATTCTGACTAAGCTGATGTTATAAGTAGTAATTTAGTTAGGCTACTTTGGAGTTCCTGCAGGAATTTCGAAACTCACGCGGGAGAAACTGCGGGGCACAGCTAGTAATAAATAATCTTAAAGTGTTAATGGAGTTAAATTAATACTGTAATAATATTCATAGAAAACATAATTTATTTAAGTAAGTACATAACATTTTCTTTAAGTGTGTATACAAAAATAAATAGGTGATTAAACAAAAAAATATAAGAAGTACAGTAAGTGAACAATGCATTTGTTATTTGGCACGAAATTTTACTAAATATAATAAAACAAACACGATTATTTCAATTAAACCAAATTTACAAAAGTAACAACTTTGTGGTTACATAATATATTGTGGTTTTTTGAAAACAAAGACTAATTTAGCAACATAAGCACAAAAAAAAATGTATATTTCACTTGATTGCTTTTAGAGGTAGGTACCTGAGTGCTTCATTTCGGGCAAGTTTGACGTTAAGGTAATTCTAAACAATTTGCCCCGACTATGTGAAAGTTGAATTGTGGTATCCCAAAGGTAAAGCTCTCGCCTCTAATTCAGAGAGCGGGGGTTTGTTCTCAATTGGTTCTCAAGCTATTTGTACGCATAACCTAACTTATGGATCTTTCCTAAGTTATAACGATTACCACAGAGTTTATAGGGAAGACAAACAGTGAGGAAACTGCATATATTTAGTTAGTAGTTTTAGAAGCAATTCCAATGTGGATTGTGTAATCCATAGCGCCGCATTGGACTCAAATTTAAGACTAATATTGCCCTTACACGTAACCGTAGACCTCTACCCCAGCTATACGGGGGATGGGGTCGTTAAAAAGACTAACGGTGGTAAATTGAAAGTTGCCGGAACAAAAAAATATTTATATTTAACCGGTTCAATTATCCTCAGTGAGTGTTGCCAGAACAAAAGGAATTTCCTAAAACATTGCCCGTGTTCACTTTTGCTTCTTCACTTGAAATAACATCGTTGACATTATAATCCATTTGATCTTAAAATAACTGTACACGATACCATTATAATGGTGGAGTAAAGCCTACACAGTAGCTACGATCTGCCTCACATATGTAAAGCCTTCAACGGAAGATTAAGACTAAATCCTTAGACAGTAAAACTCAATGTTCATTGAGACGTCTGCTCCATGAATATTGAGATAATAAACGAAATCAGTCTTTATGCGTCCTCTGCTTTGATGTCTTCTGACCCTTTCTTGTTCCTGTACTCGCCCCAGCCTTGATACGCGAGGTCTTGGGGACTGGACTCGTGTTCTCTGAAAGATATGCCCCCAGCACCATATCTATGGCCACCCTGTTAAAAAAAAAAACAGTCACCGTCATGAGTGATGGATTAGAATTTCATTGCGGGAGTGGAAACCAGATAAGATAAGTTTTTTTTGTTTGGTCATACGTATCTTGTTTAAGTTTTCATACCTATATTTTAAATATTCAATGTTAATCAATGTAGGTAAATAATTAATTCATAACTTTCAAATTATTTGTCTCTTTCCGTCTGGGTTTATCTTGGACTGAAAGGATTTTCATGAAAGTTATGATGATACCTGATTTCTATAATGTAATAATACTGTTCGTCCAATGATTATATAGAATGTCTTTGTTTTCGTCCGTAAAAATATATATATATAAAGTGTGATATAATATTTTGTAACACATTGTTTCAAAGAGTTTGTGTAGAGTTTAAAATGAACAGGCATAAAAAGTTCTATAATAGTAGGTAAAGAAAAAGAAAAACGTAAAATCAAATTTGTCTTTGGACCAATTTCATTGTGCGAACAAAACAATATGACTTTGTAAACCGATCCAGCGGAGAAAGTTTTTCAATCATGCCGATAAAAGTTCAATATTAAACTCTCATAATAAGTCTACATTTACTTGGAATACAGTGGTGGTTATGGGAAAGTTTACAAAACTTAATCAATCATTATTTACACCCCTTAAGTTTGTATTATAGATTCTATATTAATAAGAGTAATCCATTCATAATAGAAATCGCACTTATTTGACTAGCTATTCCCCGCGAGGGGACCCGCAATGATTTTCGGAGGTGTATTGGCTCAGAGTAAATATACTACGTACTAGTACGTACTAGTAGTATTGGTGTTTGGAACAATGCTGCTGCAGCTACCAGCTAACCGCCATTTTGTGTAACCCAAACGAGTAACGGGAGACCCACGTATTCCAGGTCAGGGAACAAATTATACAGTATCAAGAGTATATTATACTGCTGGCTATTCTGAATTATGGAAAACCCTCTTATATTGCACGACTAAGTATAATAAAAGAAAAACTTGTGCAAAACTTGAAGTTTCTAGAGTCTAGACGCCTGGGTCCTGATTCACTATGACCAACAACATTCCTTGCCCATAACGCGCGTCCCAAAAATGCATTTCCAAATGTTCTAGATGCTTAAATATTAGAAATTATTATTCTTTATGCCATAATAAACGCTGTAATAAAATGTAATTTTTTGGACTAGGTAAAACTTTTTTGATTACGAGGGAAAGACAATTTTACGGCGAGTGATATGGTCATAGTGAATAAGGGCCCTGGTTGAGGCTGAGAGCGGGTAGTTACTGCTTTATACTTAGGTATGTACATTGATTTCAATATTGCATTGGCAAAAGAATTGGCTACTTGTCAAATTTTTTTTTACTCCGTCGTGTAGATTAGTAAAAAATATTATACACGTATTTTTTCTTTTTTTACGTAATCAAAAAATAACGGCGTTACATTGAGTTGAAATTTCACGAGACGTCACAACCCGGCGCAGTTTGTATTGAATATTGACGTCACGAGTCCCCCACCCAAAACTTTAATGCGCTTTATCTATGTTTATTTTTATTAATTTCAAAAAGCAAAAAATACGTGTTTATTATTTTTTTATTTTCTAACTGACGGACTAATTAGAATTTTGATTTTCGTACCCTGGAGAATACCCAATTGCGCTGCCACCAGATAGATGCTCCAATAAGAAAGTGAGTGAAAAGGAGTATAAAAAAACTTACTGGATATCCTTCATAATGCACGTGATGGGTCGGCGGCGCTTCTCTGTATGGTCCGAGGCCAATGCCCGCTGGACTGTACTGGGGCCCGTGATAATGTTGCGACGAAAACGGTGAGGTAAGATTAGGCTTGCAGAATTTGAAGTATCCAATCACACCTGAAATATTTCCAAGAAACATTAAAAAATTGTGATTTTGTTAGAAATCTACTGCAGGGTTAAGACGATTGTTTTAGATTAAGTACTTCTTTAGTGTTTGTTTATTATTCTTGTGTGTTTTGCAGAAATAAATTTTATTCTATTCTATTCTATTCTATTCTATTGTGAGTCTGCCAATTTTCATACAAAAAGCCAAACCGTTTATCTCCCCTTAAACATCGACCAATTTGATGATTTTTTTAACATGTATTGGATAACTAGGGCTGTACGTTTCGATTTTAAAGAAATATTGCTTATAACAAAAGTTATTAGCATCTCAATATCCATATTTTTTACAAAAAATCTTCCTCGAGCGTTTTAATTTATCAAAGTTTATTAAAGTCGGAAAAAGATCCCCCTTTTCGGCTAACCCTTCAGCGAGCATTTGAATACCGATAACTAATGTAATGTTAACGCGTATCTGGCAGGATACTTTTTTTTTCCTGTTACACTAGCTGTTCCCCGTGGTTTCACCCGCAGTAATTTCGGAGATCCTGCGGGAATTTCAGGATAAAAGTACCCTATGTCCTTCTCTGTACCCCTGATAGTGTGTATGCGAAATTTCATTAGGTATATATTTTAATTTATCAAACCTTTGTAAGTAGAGTACCTACTCATCTAATTTACGAAAGAATTTTTTTAAACTGTACTCGTACTAACGCTTTTTTTTCATTCATTTTTTTAATACTGAGAATCGAATAAAGCCTGTACTTAATTCATCTTCATTCAACAAAAGAGTCACACTTATAGCCAACTTGGATAAGAGGTAATATTCCACTTTGATTTTTAACTAAGGATTTTTTCACCTGGTATGATAAGTGCGACGAATCCAAGGAATTTCTTGAAGCTGGCCAATCCAAGGATGAGTGGCAGGAAGAGCAGCAACTTCAGCTTGAACAGTTTCAGAATCAGCAGCATTGGAATGATGAGTTTCTTCAACTTGTGACGACCTGGAATTATGAATGATGAGGTAACAAAGATGCAAGGTGTACTCATATTGAATGTTGAATCTCTTGTAAATTGAAAACAAATAAACCTAACACACAAAAATAAAGAAGCATTTCTGCCATAATCCCTTATTTTTATTTAGTTATGTTTTATGTTTTAGACAGGTAAGATTATAGTCTAAGTACTAAGCTAAGAATCAAAAATTCTGAATTTGAAACTAAGGGGTCATCAGTGGCTTTACCAATGAAATCAAGTTATTTACCTTGTGTCTATAAAAAATAAATAACTATTACAAATTAAATGGAACAAATTTCCATTGCTCAATATTATACTAAATGTAACAATAAATTGGCTTGCTTTAATGTTTAGATTTTTTAAATTTAAAATGATCCGATTGTCTTTTCTTTAGGTTATTTTAGATAAGCACATAATATTGTAAGTTACTCCTGAGAAGAAATTTATAAAAATGAGTAGTGAAGTTTCTGAAAATATAGCTTAGACAACAAGGTAAGAAAACAAACAGATTCCGATTTCTTTTTGATGCAGAAAAATCATTATAGTTTAACTTACGTAGAGGCGGTGCTCTCTTGTCCTCAATGATGTCTACTTCATCAGCAATCTCGTCTAAGAATCGAGGCGCTACGATACCGTTATGAGTGACTTCGTCATCCAAGTCCATCTCAATTGCTGTTGATCTCAAAAACCTTGGAGAAACAAAGTTTGGAAAAGGTATTAATATGTGGGCGACTGAGTTTCGCTTGGTATGATACCTATCCATAGGATGCTTATAGTTCTATGTTTGAGTTGCTAAGATAAAACCTTTTTCTGGGAAAATTGTAAAATTCGTAATATAATTTTTAAATTATTTTATTAATCTATGCTTTAAGGAAGTTTCAGAGGTAAACAGTACACGAGAAAAAAAATGGAACTCGAGACAAAGCCTACAATTTGATAAGTCACTGCTGCACCGTCTAACGGGCATCAAACAAATTTTAATTTTTTGCATTCCTTCAATCAGTCGTCCGCTAATTGTTGATGGTTAATTTTCATAAAATGTAAACGTTGACCATAGACATGTACCAAAAAAGCAGAGTCACTACTCCGGAAAATGCTAATCTATAAAACTTACCTCTCAATCTTTCTCAGTCCATATTTGACGAGACCGTCCCAATCCGAGTCATCACTCCGAGCTTGCGAACTCAGTTCCAGCGGTTCTCGAGATAGTGCTCTTGCTTGAGAGTCCACTCTTTTAAGAATTGCATTCTCTGATAATCTGTAATGAAAGAAAACCTAATATTTATCCTCAAGCTTGAATTATTTTGTTAGGAATAAAAGATCAGAAACGTCTTCCATAAAATAATAATAACGCTTAGACACAGCGCAATCAGGTACAAAACTAAGCCGACATTTTACTTTAGGTATGCCTCACAGTGATAATATAATACTTATATATAAACTTTTTTGTAAATAGTTACGTAAAATTAGTTACATAGAATTACACGTATTAATCACTCGGATTCACAAATGGAGGAAATATAAATTTTATCATCACATAAACTATCCAGAGGCGTGGTCGAACCCGCCCCTCTTAGCGCAGCAACTTGAGTTCCATAACTACTACACCAATGGTAGTCAAATAAAATTTGACTTACGTGTAAGCTTGCTTATCGAAGAAGTCATCAAAAGACTTCAAGGCCTGCGCTTTGAAACAGTCCGCGAGATCTCCGCTGATACACTGTTGCGTTGCTTGCTGAATGTAAGGGTCCTGGTCTTCACCTAGACCGATCCAATCCAGCAGACTTCGACCTTGAGCTTCAGACTGTAAAATATATATATACCTACGTGAGTATCGTTCTCTTAATAACGTACTTTATTAAGTGGAACTTTGTAATCTTTGCACAAAGGGTAAAAATAGGGGTTCAAAGTCTATCTAGAGATACTTATACAGTACTTTAACATGGTTCTATAAAGCTGAACATGGGCATGCAGATATAATTTATGAGGAGTAGACGTCAGCTGAGAATTGCGGAATTCTCAAATATGTGATACATAGTCTTAGGACTATTTTGTGAACAGAGCTGTCAAATTATAGCTTGAAAATCAGGAAAACTAAGAAGGAAAAATGCATTTAGAGACATCTTAGGCGTAGGTATATTACGAGGATGAGAATTCATCCATCACAAGAAGATACCCACCTCTCGTCCCTTTTCTTCCCCGAAGCGGAAGTTTGAGACACTGGGACGCGGGTCATCCTTCGGTGGCTGATCAGGCAGCCTGAAACCACCCTCGCCGCGCGACTGCAGCGCTAAAGCGGCCACCAGCAACATCAACCAGCGCGCTCGTGATAGCATCCTACTTGTTTATGTTGCCCTGGTAGATAGAAAACTATGATGTTAGAATAAATAATGTGTTTTTTATTTGTGATAAAAAAAAAACATACATACAATAGAATGCATAACCTCCTCCTTTTTGGAAGTCGGTTAAAAATATCGAAGAAATACATAATATAAATAATAGAGCACGTATGTTATACCTACTCATATAGAAATGATCGAAAATCTTAAGTAGGTACATTGAAAATATTTAAAAGTTTCGTAGTTGAATCCTAAAAAATCATTGTTGAGTCCTTTTTGTCTATTTATTTGTCAGCAGTATTATGAAAAAACTAGTACATTTTATACATTTACTTTTTTATATTAGAATACATTAACTTAAAATATAATATTTATTTCAACAAAATCGGTTCAAGATTTTAATGAAAATATGAAACATTAAACAAAAGTTGTGGTACTTATAAAACCGCTTGCAGCAGTTGTAGCGCAACAGTTGTGTATGCAAAAGTATGAATAAAAAGATCATGTGGTCTGCTCCAAACGAAATGGCCACTTTTAAATCAAGTAAATATTATATAATTAGAAATACATACATAATATTGTAACAAAAACACTCACATTGTTTAGTTCCCTACGCAACAATCACATTGTTCAACTGACTCACTGACTATACCACTTGCTATCGATACCACAGTACAACTGTTTCCTGCTTTTACTTGGTACGTTCTCAAACTTTCTCGAAACTGGGTACATCGAAACATCGCTGGTTGGAGAAGCATCACGGTGGTATACAAGGTGTAAAAACCAAGGGACTTATTCAAGCCCTCAATAATTCATGCTTGTATGTGTAGTCTTGTAACTAATACTTACTATTATAATAGCAAATTGATTTTACTTGTTTATTTGTTAAGCTTTCACGTCTTAGCGGCTCAACTGCACTGCATAAAATTTTGCACACACGTTATCAGGCCGTGTACCTACATATAGAAGGACATACTAGGGTACTTTTTATCCTGACATTCCGGCGGAAATCTTTAAAGAAAGGGCACGCTCAATTTTCAAATATTTTTAAATGGATAATTTCATACAGTAAAAATTAATGTTATACATTTTTGAAACATATTTGACGCTACAATCGTATCCCGTATAAGTCCCTCGTTTAAACTTACACACTGTATATTTCAACGTTAGTCAAAAAGGGGGTCTATCTCTAGGGCATCAATGTAACTTTAGCTTTAGCTTATTCCAAAAAAAAAAAACCGGAACGCGTCTTTTTGATATTGGGTTAATTTTACGGGGCTATAAATGCAAAATACAAGGTTACAGAATTAGTATAACCCTTATATAATTTAATGTTTTAACTCAGGAACAGAACCGATTTTGAAAATAGGAGCATCAAATTCTCAGCTCTTCCACATCTTCTATTGTATGTTTAATTTTTTCTATTAATTTTTTCAACTTTTTTTTGCAAAAATTAAGAAATAATACAAATTTCGATTGTTACTGTATCAAAAGAACGAAAGAATGTTTATTTACCTTCCGTATCTCTTAAATTTTAGATAATAAAATAAACTATTTGGTGATCATTTGGTGACTCCGTCACACGTCTTCCCTCTCCCTTCAACATACCACCAGCAAACAGTATGTAAGCGAGATGCACGATCTAAAGGTTTGCGTGCGGCTACTCAGGTGTAAAGTCCTTACATGACGACTTGACAATGCGCAGTTGGAAAGTGGAAAGTAAAGTAGAGCATTGTGGGAGCGAGAGGAAAGAGTAAGGTTAATAGCAACAATGGTTGCGAGTGAGCGAGATAGACTCTAATACGTAAAATTGCATTGTACTTTGCTGAGTGCCATGCTAGCCTAGTGCTAGTTCTTGTTTCAGGGTCTTTTCTGAACTATGTATTTTCCATTCAAATTCGTGTAATATATTAATAATAAATAATGCTTCGACACTAAGGCAGCTGAAACTGGCGACAAACGGAATAATTAAATACCTATTTGGAATTTAATTTGAAAATTGGAAATAATTTTTTCTTCCTTTGTTCTTCGATTTCCATGATCGTCGTTGAAACGTTAAAAAATTTAATAGGAATTAGGTTATGAATGGCATAAATTTTTTCCGTTAACTTGCACGTGATTTGCCTGCAAAGTTATAGAGGCTTTCCAATAGAAATAATAAAGAATATGGATGCGCTGTGTTTAAACTTTTATGAATTTCACTATCCTGCCTTAGTGTAATTTTTTCATATGGTTTTATTAAAAACGACTATAAAAATACTAGGTACCTATATTTTTTCTAGAAAAAATATAACTTTTTTTACTCAAAAATCGTGATACCTATAATTAATTCAGTGTAGAGGTATATCTACTTATTTAATCTTAACTCTTAAGGAAATAAAGTATTTATTAAGTTTAGCATTGTTCTTAACCATAGACTATAGATACGTCTATCTAGACATATAAAAAAAATTGAAGGGTATGTTTGTAATTTCAAATTTTCACTAAATGCATACGAAAGTATAATATATGGTACGGTACTATCATAAAAAAATATTTTTTAAGAATTTTTCTCTGTCTGTCTGTCTGTTCCAAGTAATTTCTGAAACGGCTGGACCGATTTTAACGGGACTTTCGTTGACAGATAGCTGATGTTTATTATAAGGAGTAACTTAGGTTGCTTTTTATCCCGGAATGAAACCGCGGGGAACAGCTAGTTATAAATATAACAACATAGGTGCAAGCGGATTCACTGTTGTGAATTGTGATGTAAGAAATTTGAAGAGCGCGCATTGTGGTATCAAACTCTTATGTCATATCCATTACGTGTTTGGTTTGTGATTCACAGATCGCGGTCGTGACCCAAAACATATTTCTACGCTGCATTATGAGTCAGCCAGGACCTGTCCTACTTTCTCTTTTTTTTCTTCTTTTTTTAAAGTAAGTACCGGGAATTGAACCGGAAGTATTCCGATCGTTGGTGAAGAAATCTCAACGTCTTTACTAATACTATACTAATCCTAATTAATACTACGTATACCTAGGTATAAATGCGAATTTGAGTTTGTTTATTTGTTGGTTTGTTACGCTTTCACGCCCTAACTACTCAATTGATCGTCATGAAATTTAGCATACACGTTGTCAGGGGTACAGAAAAGGACACAATGTACTTTTTATTACGGAATTCTCGCAGGAACTCCGAAATTAATGAGGGTAAAACCAAAAAAATATTTGATTTTTGTATGTTAGTTTATAAAGGATAAACTCAAAAACTAATTAAGCAATTTTAAAAATACTTTAACTTATTAAAAGCGATAGTATTCTTGAGTGACATAAGGGTAGTTTTTATTCCGGGATTGCCACGGAAACTCTGAAATTAACGCGAGAAAAACCGTGGGGGATCGACTAGTATTTTACGATTTAAATTTAGAGTATTCATAAAAACTTGATAAATAAATAACCGATTCTCAATACCTATTTATAGATTTACCGAATTTATCATTAAATTTTGAAATTAAAGAAAAATATGTAGTTTGATTTACGCGTCATATTTTGTCATTCTTTTAGGTGTTATTTCTTTTCTTTTTTCGCTATGGACTTTTAGAGTCTAGTTCCAGTAAATTAAGTTTTTATAAACCACATTGTAGTTTAAAACTACAGTTTATAGTGCTTTAGACTGCAAAGTTTTCCTAAGAGCTCTCAGTGGACACCGAAAAAATTAGCTGGAGACACCATTTATATTTTAATGGAGACATAAAAAAAGCCACTGCGAAACGTTTTTGGAACCCAAAACATCGCCCTAGTACCAAAAAAAATCTACTTTACATAAAAATAAATGACAGAACTGACGCTTTCGGTTCCCGGCAAAAAATTTTTGAAGCAACTTTTTATATCTCTTAATCTATACCTACTTTATTTTTTTAATCGAAAGTAGGTAAAGCTAATTCTTTTCAATATTACTAAAGGAATATTGTTGTATTGCATTTTCGTCGTATTTTTTGTTGAATATACATATAATTATAGCATTTATGTGTAACCACCATATGTAAGAGTATCTACTAAATATATCCTTAATCTTTGTGCCAAAATGCACCTTGTGAAAGCCAAAAAAAAAACAAGTAAGCACAATTTGCATATGCAATTTTTTCAATAGACCTACCTATCTATATTAGAAATTTTCTTGGAAAATTCCTAAAGAAGCCTTCGTATAACCGAAGTCCCGAGGTTAAGAAATCCGGCAAATTAAATTAACAAATCTTACCTTTAAAATGATAAACAGAACTTGTTGCGAACTAAAACAAATAGTTCGCGTTCAATGCACTGAACGATGCAGACGAGAATGGACGGACATACCCACAGACAAGCTTATATAATAACAACTTAACAATTGCATAAACTTCTTGGATCCGTGAACCGACAACACGATCCAACGAACTAAATTCAACTCTAAAATATTAGTCCTTCGGTAGATTTTGAAATGCAGCTAATCTATTATAAGACAGAGTTGTTAAAATTTCGTATGGTCAATTGAATTTAGACTTTAACCACTTAAACGTAATATTGAATTTAAATGTTTCTTTTATTAAATAGTCGATTTTGAATTAAGCTCACACTACTTGGGATATCCCAGTTTGCAATAGGATATGATAGTGTGGAAAGAGATTTCGCTGGAAAAATTGTTGCAAGGGTTAAAGGCACTGGGTCAAATCAGTGTTTAATATCCGCCTATACTGTTAATATTTAAATTCAAATTTAATATTTCCAAACAATATTTTTATTCCCAATAAAAAATTTAGAATAGAATAGAATAGAATAGAAAAAAGTTTATTTGATACCATAAAGATAAAATAAGTACAATCGTGAGATCGTTTCTTTAGCATCGTTGTGAAAATCAATGAAACGAAAAAGCGATAGTAAAAAGAGACAATAATGGGCATTTTTTAGTCATAATTTTTATTTTTTAGTCCGTCTTGTAGATTATTAAAAAATATTGGACACGTATTTTTTCTTTTTTTACGTAATCAAAAAATAACGGCGATATATTGAGTTGAAATTTCGCGTGACGTCACTATTCTGACAGTTTGTATGGCTGTTTTGCGGTTAGTGACGTCACAACCTCCTCATCCTAAACTTTAATGCGCTTTATCTCTATATATTTTAATTTATTTAAAAAAGCAAAAAACACGTGTCTATTGTTTTTTTATTTTCTAACTGACGGACTAATTTGAATTTTGAAAATGAAAATGAAATGAAAAATGAAAAATGCGTTTATAAGTAAAGGATTTGTAACCTATACCTACCGTAATGTACAATGATGGGCACATACACTATATAATTCAGAGGCAGGATAGGAATGAGTCGGTGACCTGGGTTCTAAACTAAGCGAACTTGTATCATAGAACCCAGGGACCCTCCACTCCTATTTTAGACAAATTTTATAAATACCAACATATGCATCACTAACCATAACATAAATCAAATTCTAATAAGAAAGCTAAAATTAAATCAAATCAAGCTCAAATAAAAATAAAAATAAAATAAAAATACAGAACACTTAACAGTTGAAAAAAGGGTATGAGACAGACACATTAATAATTGGTTAATCAGGAGCAAGGTTTACAGTTAACTTAAGCTTAATACCTATAGGTACCCTATGACAAGACAATATCAAATATTAATGCAATACACAGCATTGACAGTAGAATGTTCGTGTGTGTTTTATGGGCATGCATGTGTGTGTATGAGTGTGTGTGCGTGTGTGTGCGTGTGCGTGTGTAATTTTGATTTTCAATAGTAGTCAACATCCCTATTATATCTATTTCACTTCTGCCGTGTGGTTTTAAGGACATTTCTTTTTTTAACATCGTCTCTTCATCATCTTTGCTTTGCGGTTCCTCGCAGTTTTCCCCGCACTAATTCCAGAGTTATCGCGGGAATTCCGGAGTAAAAAGTACCTTATGTCCTTTTCTGTACAATGTAAGCGTAACAAACAAAAAGATATTCCCATCTATATACATCTTAATATATATAAATTACGTGTCACGTTGTTTGTCCGCGATGGACTACGAAACTACTGAACAGATTTTGATAAAATTTTGTAACCATTTACAATATAGTCCAACTTAAAAGATAGGATAGTTTTTATCCCGGAATTCCCGCGGGAACTCCGGATTTAATGCAGGGAACAGCTAATCACCGTAAACTACTGTCGGGGTACAAAGAAAGACAAAGAGTACTTTTTTCCTGGAATTCCCGCAGGAACTCCGAAATTATCACGGGTGAAACCGCGCGGGACAGCTAGTATTTATATAAAAATGAGTCCCAGCTTTCATTAGTCACGGCATCACGCGTGAACGACCGGATCACTTTCGCCAATTATTTTTTGTTGTGTTTGTTATTGTAAGGAAAAGGTTCTTATGAAAGAAATTTGGAGTTCCTGCGGGAAATCCAAAACTCAGGTAGGTGACGGGGCACAGCTAGTTTATTATATTAATTAGAATACCTATGAGATTAAAAAAAAAACATTCTGTAGTAAGTAGGTATATTAATATTGTGCAGCAGAAGCCTCTGCAATACTTATCTAACTTGCCGCACAAACAATAAACATAGATCCTGCTTCGATTTCATAATTCGATTTTGGTCCAAGGAAACAATGAGGAATACCCTTACCTTGCTCAACATTAGATACCTTTGATCAAGTACTACCTCTTTGGTTGAGCGACGAATTTTGCTTCCACTGCACCCCCCCGGATGTCATGGATTTGTGCTCTCCGTGTTTTTACACAAATCCTAAAACGTAGTGATTATATGATCTTTGACAAATCCGTTCTGGTTTTTGGTGTTATTTGGAATTTGTTTTTTTTTTTTTTAAATTAAGTTGTATTATTTATTTATTTAGTTATTTATTTGTCCATCACTTATAAGTTTCTGCAAAGATCGAGCCCGTGATATCTAGCATAGATGTCAGATTTGCTCACCAATACACGGTGAAATTTTCGTATTGAAAACTATGAACCCTTTTTAGAGCCCGACTTTCATAGCACTAGTTAGAATTTTACTATGCTAATGCCTGGCCATTTCCATAGTAAAATTCTAAATAGTACTATAAATACGACGTCATTCGTCGACGTCAAAAGCGTCCATAGTAAATTTCAATAGGTACCTACGAAAATCTGATAGCTATTTATATTTATTTATTTATCTATTTATTTATTGAATGCTAACTCTACAGCACATTAAGAAAACAATTAACCAATACAAATTACTTACAATAGTGCCAATAACAGGTTAGACTAATCTTAACGAAATAGAACTGACAAGTTACTACAAAAAAGAAAAAGATTAAATAAAATAAATAAATAAATAAATAAAATAGATGAGAGATGTGAGGTGTGTGGTGTGAGGTGAGTGGTGTGTGTTTATGCGTGTGTGTGTGTATGTGTGTGTGTGTGTGTTTGTGTGTGTGTGTGTGTATGTGTGGGTATGTGTGGGTGTGTGTGTGTGTGGGTGTGCATGCGCAATATCACAACTCACTCGACTTGTGTACGAATTAAGGTTTGATATCATCAGTTAATTGATTTAGGTAAGAAGTACGTTTTAAGAAGAAAATATCGATTTCATTAAATCTGGACTTATGTGTGCAAGCATCGCCGCATGACCCAGTGCCTTGCGTAGTTTGTCTGCACTCTGTCAACATGGAACTCATACGTTCCATGGTGCCTCTAGGGCGGGTGCTGAGTCCTACTCTAGCCAACAGTTGCTGGCAGTCCAAGTTGCCGTTGACGATGTCATACAGCAATTTCATATCTGTCAAAGTCCGCCTGTTCTCCAGTGAAGACGATCCAAAACTCCGTAGACCCGAAGCGTAATCCCAGCCCGCAAGGTGAAATCTGATCGCTAACTGTCGAACGAAAGAATTCTGGACGGATTCGATCCTCCGAATGGGCGTGACGTATGACGGAGACCACACAGGCGATGCACACTCCAAGATGCTCCTCACGAATGAGAAATACCGAGTCTTTATAGGGATGAAAGTCTTGAGAAAGGCTTAGTCGACCTGTATAAAAAGCCCTATGCCAGATGTCACGGACTCAATCCCTGCAGAAACTTTTAAGTGATGGACATAATATTTTGTGTTTACCCTGAGTCTTGGTCCTGAGTGTACTGTGTAGTAAGTACTATGGTAGTACTTAAGTATAATTTTCTTGTTATTTGCTCGGTTCCTCGTTAGGCATCGCTGTAATTTTTGCACATAAATTTAACACTAATTAAGTTAAATTAGGTTAAATACCAATTAACATTATTTTAGTGAACGTCTCCTGAGTGCGGCAGTTTTGTTTTTAAAATCTTTACTTAAAATTAAGTAATCATTAAAACGACTCTAGGTGCGGCCGTTAGGCTGTTATAATTAATGATCCTGATATACATCCAAGAGTAAAATTACGACTTCTATAATTATAATGGTATGCTAAAAAAGGCTAAAAACAACGATTAGTTTACTCCACTAAGCTAGCCAAATGAGATACAAGAAAGTTTGCTAAAACAATAACCATTTAAAAATCATTATTCACCATAATATATTGCATAACCATGCGGCGTCTTAGATAGTAAAGATGACAAACTGGCTGTCCAACTTTTATTCCTTTACCAAAAGAAAACAAAAACCTTTATATTATCATTTGCCTTACTTGCAAAAATCTATATAATAAAAATGAATCGCCAAATGTGTTGCTAAGCGCATAACTTCCGAACTTCGTTATTATTAGAATAAGGTTTTTGTAAAAGAAAGTTGGAGTTCCTTCGGGAATTCCGAAACTCACGCGGGTGAATCTCCGAAACGATTGACGGGACTTTCACTGCTAATTAGCTGATGTTATAAGTAGTAAATCAGGCTACTTTGGATTTCCTGCGGGAATCACAGAACTCACGCGGGTGAAACCACGGGGCGCAGCTAGTTATTGATATAAAAAACAAATAATAAATAACGTGCAGAAATCTCGTAAAAAAGAACCGTTTTTTTGCTGAGGTATTTACAGGTTTTTCAAGTATTCTATAAAAAGGGATATGAGGCAAAAAGTTCAATAAAAATCATATAGCACCTATCATTACAACACAATAGGTAGGTGCTTATACCTATGTCAATAGGCTTTTTTATAATATATCTACTAGCTGTTCCCCGCGATTTCACTCGCGTTAATTTTGGAGTTCCTGCAGGAATTCCGAGATAAAAGTACCCTATGTCCTTTTCCATACACCTGTGGAGCTAGGATGCGCAGCATGATAAAATTTTATCGAGCCATTTTATCGATTCTCGTCGACATAATATATCGTTTTGTCTACCAGTGGTAAAAAATGTTTAACCGAATCTAGTCTTAACTCAATACCCCACTACTGCACTTTTTTGCTTGGACGCCCACAAATATTTGTCGTGTCGACAATTTTATCTTTCGTTCGATAAACATATTATCATGTTGCGCATCCTAGCTCCGCTGATAAGTGTATGCAAAATTTCATGACGATCGATTGAGTAGTTAAGGGGAAAAAGCGTAACAAACAAAAAAACAAACAGTCAAATAATCTTTCGCATTTATAATAGTCACCAGAATCATAGTTGGGTGCTTACCTATTAATCGGATATTATGTACTTCATAGTGTGAAGTTGCCGAAAATTGTATTAAAAAAAAAACATAAATAACGATCGAACATAGAACCTCCTCCATTTTAGAAGTCGGTTAAAAAAGACTTAGTTTCAGAAAAATCTAACCGTAAAGTGATATTGAACTTTGATAAACCTTTAAAAAATAAAATCTATTTCAATAAAAATATTAAAATTATTGCCTTTCATGAGATTCTGCTTATCCCAATGGGATTGTCATGATGCAAAAGAAATGACGCACGAGTTGCATCAAAGGTCGACGATACCGGACGTTTAACATTGGTCATACTGACCGGAAAAAAACATTGCCCAGTTTAAATTGTTATGTCACAGAATAATTTAATAGCGATAAAAACAAGTTAAAAACTCGTCAAATCATAAAAGCGTCTATTTTGAATGCCGTATAACAGTTACAACAAGACTATTATAAGCCAGACGGACTTTCATTTGAGAAAGTAGTAGGGATATTGTTGAACAAAAACTTAAGTGAGTATTATTGTATGTGAGTGCCGAAACCAGCTCTTGATAACAAAATATGTTTTTAATACAGTTGCTCAAAAAGTGGCATATTGCAGGGACGTATAGCGTTCGGGAAGTGGGCTATTACATACTCGAGCTTTTTCTTTACCTTTTCCGAACTCGTGCGTTCTCTTTCCCAACTGTCAAAAATGGCGAAACGACTTTGACACACTTTTTGTATTACGCAACGTAGGTTTCGTATCACTAATACGACTAGCGCCATCTCTTGATCACAGTTGGAACTTAGTTGAGTTTGTGTTTTTATTATTTTACTAAATTTCTTCATTTTTTTCGCAACTGTATTAAAAATAGTTGTTCAGTACACGTGCGGAACCGTCATTGCAAAGAGTTCCGACAAATGTCGACCCGAGCCGAGGCGCAGCATGACACGCATGACAGCCTTTCCGCACTTGTAATGAAATATACTATTTTGGCTAATGACGTGCTTTAATTTTTAATTTTTTTTTTACTAGGGCTACGTGTATTTTCTCTGTACTTATTTATATTTACTAATAGAATTACGCATCAGATACGCGTGAATGTGAAAGTGAGTTTGTTTGTTTGTAACAATTGCACGCCTCAACGGCTCAACGGGTCATCGGCTCCCGCGGGAACTCCGAAATTAACGCGGGTGAAACTCCATTAAATTTTGCATACTACACGTTGTCAGAGGTACAGTAAAGGATCTAGAGTACCTACTTTTATCTCGGGATTCCCGCGAGAACTCCGATATTTTATTATTTTATTCCGATAGTTCTTTTCTTTAAATAAAACACGAAAATCTCTACATTCATTGTTGTGTTGCAATGGTTTGCGCATTAGATTTAGAGTACATTAATTAAGGTCTCGGTAGGCATAGGTTAAGAACCTTTATCTAACCAAATAAAGGTATTTTTCATTACTCATACTCGGAAAGTAGGCCTGAAGTTGCCTGAGAAGCGGGTTGAAAGTAACACTTTTCAGCCCTAGGGAGAATCGCTTTCAACTGACAGCTGGAACTGCAGAAACTCAAGTTTTTTTTTATGTCATAGGGGGCATACTTACTGGCCAGTAGCACACCTAATGGTTGATTTACGTAAAATAAAATTCACTCATTTTTTTCTTTAGCTAATTCCTATTTTTATTTTGACTTTCCTTGCATTCGTAATGAAAAGCACAGTGTTATCCTCGGGAGAAAGACTTATTTAGTCCCGAGACGGGGTTTGGCGCCCGAGCGTAGCGAGGGCGCCAATAGATCGAGGGACTAAATAAGTCTTTCTTACTTTCACCCCTAGGATAACAATGTACTATTTCATTTTTTTTCATTTTCATTTTTCATTCAACAGCTAAAGTGAAAAGGGCGAATGCAAGTGAAACCATGGGGCGGAAAAGCAAATAAAATTCTTCTACTAAAGATGCTAAGTAGATCCAAACGTTGAGTTTAATGACAGCAAGAGAAATCTCATTTCTTTTAAAACCGGCGCCCACGACACAGGATAGTGTGGGCACCGACGGATACTTATATCTTAGCTTGTTGTTTTTCTGCGTAAACATTTTTCATTTTCATTTTATTAAATAAATATTATCCATTATATCATTATTCCAAGGCTTTAACTACTCATGTACCTACCTACACAAGCTAGGGTTATTTTTTGCTATTGAAGAGTCTTGTGTCTCCCAGGGATACAATACGGTTCTTGTCAGAGAATAGTATATTTCATTATAAGTGCGGAAAGCCTGTCATTGCAAAGAGTTCCGACAAATGTCTACCCGAGCCGAGGCGCAGCCGAAGGTGAGGGTTGACAGTCGGAACTAGTTGCAATGACGGTTCCGCACGTGTACTGAACAACTATTTTTAATACAGTTACGAAAAAATTAAGCAATTTAATAAAATATCAAAAACACAACAAACTCAACTAAGTTCCAACTGTGATCAAGAGATGGCGCTAGTCGTAATAGTAATGCGAAACCTACGTTTCGCAATGCAAAAAGTGTGTCAAAGTCGTGTCGCCATTTTTGACAGTTGGCAAAGAGAACGCACGAGTTCGGGAAAGGTAAACAAAAATCTCGAGTATGTAATAGCCCACATCCTGAACGCTAAACGTCCCTGCAATACGCCACTTTTTGAGCAACTGTATTAAAAAGAATGTTTCAGTAGTTTCATAGATTCTAACTTATAAAGATTACCTCTATAAAATGCTTTGACTAGGTTATTTTCTATTTTGTCTACAGAGTCTACATAAAAGAAATATTCTAAAATAGCCTTGGAATAGATAAAGGGATTAAAATAACATAGCCAAATTTTTCCAAGGTTTCCTTTGTATGTATAGAAATAGAGCAATTAATTAGCGAAGCAAAATAACGTTAACACGATGTTTTTTCCTCAAGATGGATCGTAAGACCTAGTTTTCATAAGAATTTTTGGTAGGTCTAGCAATACAGCTGCTATTTTTTTTTATTAACTAGCTGTCCCCCATGGTTTCACCCGCGGTAATTTTGCAGTTTCCGCAGTACCTACATATAAACCTTCCTGTGAAACCACTTTATGTATTTGGGAAGACCGCATGAAAATCCGTTCCGTTGTTTTTGGGTTTATGGCGAACAGACAGATCGACAGACAGACGCGCTAGAGAACTTTATTGTGTACCTAAGGATAAAATGCTTCACCTCTTTTCAATTTCACCCGTGCAATTTATTCGAAACTAGCTGTGCCCCACGGTTTCACCCGCGTGAAAGGTTTTTATACAACAACTTTTTTTTCGACATCTGATTTCAATGAAACAAAGCCTATATGTAGCTTCACGCTAAGCTTAATCTACCTGTGAAAACTGCATGACAATCTGTTCAGTAGATTCGGAGATTATCTCGAACAGACAGACAGAAAGACAGGCAGAAAAGAATTTTAAAAACTTTTTTTTTGTGCTTGGTTACTCTTCTTTTATCACCCCTCTGAATTTTAGGTAAAAATATTCAATGTACAGAATCGCGAATTCCACTCTTTTATTAGTATATATTATGTAGATATAGATTTAAATTTTCGAATCGAAAACTGACAAACCACGCGTTTGTTTTTTATATTGTGCCCACTAAATGTCGTCCAATTTGATCAATTTTATGCCTAGATACGCATTGATGTTAAAAAAAAACGATTGTAAGTATAAATGCTAAAATAAACGGGATAGGATAAAATTTCGTTTATACAGAGCGTGCTTGTTACACTCTTTCTAACGAGAGGCAAAGCTCTTGGTATTTATTCAGGCGTAACTAAAATGATTAATACTAAGAAGATTTTCTTGTAGCTTAAGAATTTAAAGACAAAAACAGCTCTGCCATAAAAAAAGATTAAGGAAAAGAAAAACGTTCTTCTACTCGTAACAAAGCGGTTAATTATTATCATAGGAATTAAAGACCTAAATAAATATTTGAATTTTAATGAAATTAACTGATTATAATTTTTTATTTAAGTTCCGGCAAATTTAACTTAAAAAAATTGTAATAAAAAAAATTACGAGTATTTCGAGGTTCTCAATTAAACGAGTAATACTAAAATCATTAAGTTGAATTAGGCTTCAACGAGGTAATTAATCCTCACAAAACTACAAATCTCTGCTGCACATAACCTTTTTGAATTCTATAAATTATGTTGAAAATTGAATCAAAATTTGTTGAGTAGATTTTAATTTAGGTGAAAAGCTACCCTATAGGATTAATGTGATTAAGATCTGTTTTGTGAACGAGGTTAATAATTTTTTTTATATATTTTATTATATTTGAAGGACAAAAAATATACAATCATAAATAATATTAATCAATATAAATATCGTGTACACATTATCTATTATATTCCTAAGCAACAATGGTAAGATTATAAATGAAATTAAAAAAAAAAACAAGTTTTACATAAAATAAAAATAGACAAAAATCATCAAGTATAGTTATTAAACTAATGAATAAGTATAATAGAAAATATAAATAAATATGTAAAACATAAAATTAATAACAGAATATTAAAACGAAACCTATGCCAGTGCACAATAAGTAGATACCAACTAGTTTAACAAAAAATACAAAAATAATATTAAATTACAACTAGCAATTAATTATAAATACGCACATACAAGCACACAATAAATACAAATTTACAATAAATTACAATCATACAAACACACATGTACAAAATAATAATTTAAGCTTATAAAGTCATATATTGGTTGTTTAAATGCCAAGTCAGGTCCAAAAAAGGTCCAAGAAAAAATAAAAGATAAAGACAAAATAAATAACATAGAAGCTAGATATCTATTCTAATATAGAAATATCTATTCATATAATATAATTTCCAATATTAGTTAAAATAAAAAGATTTAAAGTCAACTAGGCATATTTAATGCTACATTTCTCTCAGAGCTGATAAGACTTACGGCCGCACTCAGAGTCGTTTTAATGATTACTTAATTTTAATTAACGATTAAACTAATTATTAACCGGCATTCAACTAAATTTAACAAAATTATTTAAATGCCAATTAACATTAATTTAATGAATGTTTCTAAGTGCGGCAGTTTTGTTTTTAAAATCATTACTTAAAATTGTATAGATAATCATTAAAAGGAGTCAGAGTGCGGCCGTAAGATTTTAATTTCGACTTTGCAGCAAAGTTTCTCACAAATAGCTATTTGTTAGTTAGGTACATATCTACTCTCATTTTCGATGTTCAGATAATGTTATTATAAGTATTATAGTTTAGTAATTTCTGCTTTCTTAATAAATGTGTGCATGACGAATAGTTTTGTGTGAGAAAATGAGCCGGCGACACTGGTTTTCCATTCGTTTTTATACTAAATTGAGCTTATCCTTCTGTCTTCTCCGTTGTAGCAACCCATACTTTGGAGAAGACTCCGAGTATTTAGGACAACTATAGAGGCAATGTAAAAATAACTTTGTGAAGAATTCAGCCGTCGACATTCATTTTTATCAGTTTTCGTACCAAACTAAGTTCATACTAGTCTGTGGTCGCGGCCTATACTTAAGGGGAAGGCTGTTCCGAAGATTTAGTTGCGTAACTTCCTAGCCGTGACCAGTTTGTTGATGTCGTGGTAGGCGGCTATCATGGTGTGGGCTGGTGCGGTGTTGACGGAGCAAGCCGGGTGCGCCCGGATACAGTCCATGCCCTCCTGGCCGCGTCTCGCCGCCCGCATGTACCGGAAGAAGCGGAGTATTTCCGGATTATCGGACACCGGACGGCGCAACTCGTTCAATTCTCTGTGAAAGCGGGTTTAAGTTAGAGAAATGACAGTTTATGGCGGAAATCGAAGATGGCGGTACCGTTATTTGTGGGCGTCCAAGCAAAAAGGGTCCAGTTTCCGAGATTTATGAAGTTTTGTAAAGTTGAGTGAAAAAATTGATTTCGCGATTTTATTTGATTACTTATTATCAAGCTTTGTTGCTTGTTCTTTGTGCGCTATCGAAAATACCTACATAACGTTTTGGCGTAGGTACTTAATAAATATATTATTAAAAATACGAACCTGCTTAACTGCGCAGACACTAAATTGCTGTATGGAGCATATTTCGCTGGGCTGGAGTACATGAGGCAAATCAGCTGTTCCCTGCAGGATTCCAGTTTGACGTCACTCAAAGTCTGGCCGCTTATCTCTACACCACCGTTCAAGGAATTGTCCGTGGGCACCAAACCTAAAGACAAAGTTTAAATGTAGTAAGATATACTACGTGTGTTTGGTTTCCACGACATAAGCTTATAGCTTAGTGTGGGATCAAGTAAATCTATCTTGGGAAGTGGCAAAAAAGTCTAATCGTAAGTCCATGTCGATATTAATGTTTGCACCCATAAACTACACTACATACCTAATTTCAAGGGGGGGGATGTAATTAATCAAAATGTTTACCTTTTTTTTTTCTATTACAATAAGATAATGATTGGAGATGAATAGGTATTGACTTAAAATAAATAAATAACAACGAAATAAAAAAAAATTATAAGTAATTTTATTTTTCGTTGCAACACTGATGTTTGTTTTTAAGATGAACCTTTAAAATATAACACTAGTTTTTTAGGATTCTATACCCAAAAGGTAAAACGGGACCCTATTACTAAGACTTCGCTGTCCGACCGTCTGTCAGTCTACGTTTGTCACTAGGCTGTGTATCATGAACCGTGATAGTTAGACAGTTGAAATTTTCACATAATATGATGTATTTCTGTTGCCGCTATAACAACAAATACTAAAAAAACAGAATAAAATAAATATTTAAGGGGGCTCCCATACAACAGACACGATTTTTTGCCGTTTGTATAGATAATGGTACGGAACTCCGCGGGTCCGACTCCGACTGGCCGGTTTTTTAACATTAAATCTTCCGTTATAAGTGCCTTTGTCATAGACATTATAAGAGAATAGATGAACAACACAAACTTCTACTATGCAATCCACGTCAACCAATTATTGCGGGGGGAATGATCAAAATAAAAACCAATCACATCGTTGCGACGCAATCAAATACCAGTCACCACAAAGTACATTTCAAATAGCCACTCACATCGCTCTCCGTCAAGTGGTATTTATAGACAATAGCTGGTATAGTATTATATTATCTGTGACAATAGTCTCTGCTAGCCAACGGCATTTTGTTAGCATGAGATCATTTGACCGCTGCGTGGTTCAAAGGGAAAGCTCAGTGACCGAGCGTATTGTCAATCTATTCTCTTTCAATATCATTGGACTATGTATAAATAATACTTATAATAAACACAAATGTAAAATTTATATTGTTATAGATAGAATTCTTTAAATTGTCTCTCAAAATATCTTAAACGGGTCGTCCTTATTTAATAGCGGTATGCGTGGTGGTATGCGAAGCCATTTTAATATCTTAATGGGTGTAATGACGGGTTGTCTAGCCTTTGTTTTTATTTTTACAGTCTGTGAAAGAGACCATTATAGATAACTGAGTTTTTCGTTACGAGTTACGATATTAAACAAGTTTTTCTAGTCAGTAATCACTTTCCATTATTACAAAAAAAGAAATGAGATTCCTTCTATGAACACTGCGGATTTTTTAGAAATTTGTGCGGAGGAACCGTTAGTTGGTTATGGCCTCTTTGGTCATGGCAATTGAATTAGGCTGTTAGCCTATTACAATAAATAGGCTAACAATAAAGAAATTCGATCATTTGTGAGGGCTACCTATTTGTTAGGGTTTTGCTGTTTTGCTGTATAGCTAGTTCAAAAATAGGTATATTGTTATGTAACAAAAACGCCTTATTTTATGGGACTATACCGCGAGCGTTCTATGAAAAGATTTCCATTATGATACCACTAAATTATAGCAGAGTGCTTCACACTTATTTCATAACATATAAATCATAACTAGACGAAATTGAATTTTATAAAAGAATATTTTAAAGGTTATTTCGGCTTACCGAGCCTGGCAAAAATCCCATCGAGACGCGACAGCAGGGGCGAGTAGAAGGGATCGTAGTTGCTTAGAATCATCGAGGACGCTGGAATTTTTTGAAATACCTGAAATGGAAAATTATTATTGAAAGTTAGCTTTGTACTAGGTACAGTCAACTATAATAACCACCTATAAGTCTCAAACTAAGCAAAACTTGTAATTCCGTAAATTTAAATATATATAATATGTAAATTTCTATAATTCTAGGTTAGATTTGTATGACGCGTAAGCCGAGCGAGCGCAGCGAGCGTGCCGCGGCAGCGGCTGGCGGTGCACCAAAGACAAAATGGTTTACACGAGCGTTGTTTCGCGGGACGTCGTTTTTGTTATAAAAGTAAAAGTAGATTCAGAACACAACGAATTTTTCTATGATACCCACTCGTTGACTCCATTAACCATCAATGGAATATCTGTACCATAGAAAACCTAAGGTTAAGGTATTTGTGCTAATTTATTCAATTTCATTTACAAATCTACTTTATTTAACTATGGTTAAATAATAGTACATTGTTATCCTAGGGGTGAAAGTAACGTGTAAGTAAGTAGTAGTAGCCAATAGATCGAGGGACTAAATAAGTCTTTCTCCCGAGGATAACACTGTGCTTTTCATTACGAATGCAAGGAAAGTCAAAATAAAAATAGGAATTAGCTAAAGAAAAAAATTAGTGAATTTTATTTTACATAAATCAACCATTAGGTGTGCTACTGGCCAGTAAGTATGCCCCCTATGACATAAAAAAAACTTGAGTTTCTGCAGTATCCAGCTGTCAGTTGAAAGCGATTCTCCCTAGGGCTGAAAAGTGTTACTTTCAACCCGCTTCTCAGGCAACTTCAGACCTACTTTCCGAGTATGAGTAATGAAATATTATTATATTATATTGTTATCCTAGGGGTGAAAGTAACTTATTTATTCCCGAGACGGGGTTTGGCCAATAGATCGAGGGACTAAATAAGTCTTTCTCCCGAGGGTAACACTGTGCTTTTCATTACGAATGCAAGGAAAGTCAAAATAAAAATAGGAATTAGCTAAAGAAAAAATGAGTGAAGATCGGATAGTCGCTTGACACTTTCCCACCTATTTCTTTTTCTTTGGCCGGCTAGCTATTCAGCCAGTATTTTTTATTTACATTGTGGCGACCTAAAAAAAATATTTTCTTTAATTATTAAGTATTAATTAAAGAAAATAAAAAATATAAATAGGAATTAGCTTAAGAAAAAGTGACTGAATTTTATTTTAATTAATACCTACTTAAACTTTACGTTATTTCAATTTTACATCGCGCTGGCTGTATAGAAAGTTGAAACATGGTTCAATAGAAATGTGAAAATAGACCTAGTTTTTTTTTAATAATTTGACAGTTGTCAGTTGAAAGCGATTCTCCCTAGGGCTGAAAAGGGTTACTTTCAACCCGCTTCTCAGGCAACTTCAGACCTACTTTCCGAGTATGAGTAATGAAAAATATTATACTTTATCTTTATCATGGCAAGATGACGTTGTGTAAGTAAGATGACAACAAGGGAACTAATGATGATATTGTTTTTGGCTGCTTGTTAGTTGTTAGTCTAGTTAAGAAAAACATGATTGAACATGATATTGTATATAAGGTTTTTTAGTATTAATACTACCCACTAATAACTGGCTTTCCCTCCCGAACTATCATATCAAGATGAAAGATGAAAAACAGAACTGACCAAAAATATTCACATGTCAGGAATAATAGTATAAATTTGATAAGTATAGGAGTTTTGAGAACTAATTCAGAAGCTCCAGACCTTATCTTTATATAAATAGATATCTACTAGTTCATATTTTTAATAAGTATATCTTTTTCCTATGTGTGGAAATTTTAAGGTTGTCTTGAAAGGTTTCATTTTCATCTAATTTTTCATTTCATTTAAGTGTCACTGCGACTGTACAATCTCTATCTCTTTAACATTCTTAAATCTTTAACATTATTAACAAATAAATAAATAAATAAATTACCTTACGTCGAAATTTTGTTTATTCTAGGTAATTTCCACTAGAAGAAATTTCAACTAGCCTTTCGATTTAAGGTTGAAAAAAAAAACAAAAGAGATAGTGGTTTGTTTTTTTGTATACTTTATTGAACATAAAAAAAGTTTTGACAGAATGCAAAAATTTAAATAATCAGCTAATTTATGCCCAAAGGCGGACTTATCCTGCGAGCGGATTTCGCCCAGTTAACCTTTGATTTCTTCCAGTGGTATGTCCACTGATAATTAAAAACATATAATATGTTATTATAGTTACAAAAAAACCTTTAAAAACCCATTAATTTTAAATTTATTTTTGTAAAACATACAAATGTCAGCTGCGATATTTATTTGTAGGCGAGGCTATTAATCACTGACCGCTAGGAATGATTTAAAGGATAAACAAAGGCATAAAGCTGATGAGAGGGTTATAAAAGCATTTTTTTAAATTAGTTGAAAACTTGATAAAAAAGCAAAAAATATTTGTTATCCTTGAAAGATTGATAGCCTTTAAATTTGTTATCCCCTTTCTAATTCATTCTGTATCTATTTCAGACATGTGATTATGTAATACCTACTGGGTACATAATTCACAACTTTTTCTTGAAATAACTGATTGACATAATATAATTGTGCAGACGCAAACCAAATAATTATGTACTCGTATGAGACACCATTTGTTGATAGGTGCCTACTCGTATTTTAGGCTTTTTTTTACGACGAATACCTTATTCGAGTACAACTCGCATATGGAAATAAAGAGCATCAATATAGGTAATATAGATCCGCAAAGTAAAATCGTGTTCCATTCTGAACCTATAAAATTTTATATGACTGGATATAATATATATATATATTTAATGCCGTACCTATCTATTTTTTTGCTGTACATTTTTCGACTGTAATAAAATACATATCTAGATGGAGCGACGTAAACAATGCAATAAATATAAAACGACATTAATCAGATCGCGGGTAACAGCTACTATATAAAGAGGGGAATTAAGTATTTGGTTCTCGTCCCAAATATTCAAAAAACACCATTATTTTTTACATATTTACCAATCAAATACATTATTGATCAAAACTGAACATGTAAGAAATAGACTCGCCGACGGGTCACCTGAGTGTGACCCGTTGGTGTAATAGGCTAGTTTCCTGGGTAAAAAAATCGAAATTCTATTTAGTCCGTCAGTTAGATAATAAAAAAATAAAAGACACGTATTTTTTGCTTTTTTAAAATAATGGAAATATGCATAGATAAAGCGCATTAAAGTTTAGGGTGGGGGACTCGTGATGTCACAGCTCGCTATAACGTGCGAACAAACTGTAGCGAGGCGTGACGTCATGTGAAATTTCGACTTGATATATCTCCGTTATTTTTTGGTTACATAAAAAATAAAAAAATACGTGTCCAATATTTTTTAATAATCTACAAAACGGACTAAAAAAAAAATTTAGGAAACTAGCCTATTCAACGAATTAACACTCTTTGTATTGTTGCCGATGCGCCGACAGATATTTGAAACTTAAAGAAACTTAAAGGAGATAAAGTGGATAGTCGCATCAAGATTATAATATTTTATGAATTGTCAAAAATTATTACCTTGTATTGATTGCTCGATTGTATTTGGTTCTGGTAGTATCCGTTCTTCGAAGGCAGATACGACACTTTTTGACCGCCCACACCGAATCTGAAAATTTATGAAGGGGTCATTATGAATTATAGGAACCAAATTATCACATATAGCTAATAATAATTAATAAACAATCATTTTGTCTACTATTTGTTCTGCCTTTTTGGTTAAAAAAAAACGCACCTACAGGTGTGTTGCACTTTTTTTAATTTTTTATATTTAGGACGTTGATTGTATTGATACTCCATTATGTACATTTTCAAAAAACTGGACCTTTATTCACTATGACCAACAACATTCCCTGCTCATAAGTCATAACGCAAAAAACCATCCTAAATCGCTCCAGACGCCGAAATATTAGAAATTAATATTCTGTATACCATAAGACACGTTGTAAATGTATTCTTTTGAACTGAAACTGCTTTGAGCATGAGGGAATAACAATTTTCGGGGCAGTCATACTGAATAAGGGCCCTGGTTTTCCGTACAAACTAAATTAAACAGTTGATTTTTTCATGATGACGAAGCGAAGTAAGTTTCATAGAAAAATTTGCACAAAATGAGGCCTTTACGCGGCTTAAATTTCATTATTTGCATGAAAAATATTTGATCCAACAAGATAGGAATCAATCAATCAAGAATTCCACATCAATCATTAGTCAGCAAAAAATTATAAGTGGCAAAATATGTGGGCATCCAAGCTAAAAGTACCAGTCCTCGGCTTAGTTTCCGAGATATACCTAAGAGGTTTCGTAAAGTTGGTTGCTCAATTTTCTACATGGGTATACGGAGTTCCCGCGGGAACACTAAAGTTCATGCGGGTTTCACATTGAGGGAACAGCTATTTAGTGTACAGTTAGAAGCAATTTAGGTTTTGCAATTCATATAATAAATGAAATAGTTCCTTTCGGAATTTTGTAGTCACTGGAACAAACCACTGGGAGAAAGCTAGTGCAATATATTATAGGTATGTTTGGAAAGTAACATGAAAAAGTGCTAACGAGAAATTGATTGGCCTGCGAATTATTATTGCACTGAACACTTTCGTTCGCTCGGTCAATGACCATTGACCAGTCTTCGAGATGACCAGCTGTGGCGAGCGTTCATCTGTCCATAATGAACGAATTAGACGTACATAAATAATATCTATGATATTACTATACAAAAGCAAATTCATTACTTACTCGCCGGATGTAGTTAACTTTACCAAAAATATAGCTTGTTAATATGTTAATTTATCGTTGCAAATATAATTAATTTTAATTTGTGCGATTTGTAAGCTATTCCTTTCGTTTTTAATAATTATTTTTTTATTTTAGGAATTTTATGCTCAATTCTTGATCGTTTTGTTTCGTTTAAAATTTTGTCTAATTTTTTTTATTAATATATTTTATCCCATAGCAAAATACGAGTATACCTAACTTTGTTTGCTGATAATAATTACATGATTTATGGACAATGCTATTGTCCGCTAGTTGAAATGTCCATAATATAAGATTTCTGTGACTCACCTTGACATATCGACATTGGACAGATCGTTGATATCACTCGGCTCATATCCGCCTTCTTGGGGGTAGAGATAGGAAGCTGCACCTTCAGTATCGTATCCCATTAAATCTTTATTCTCATTGTTGTAACCGGGTTGGTCGTCGCCATTCGCTGGTGGGTAGCTCGCTTGGCTGGACGCGGCTGACAAATGGGATATTCCTGGAAATAATCATCTATATATTACTAAGCGAAAGCTCAAAAAACACCCAGGTTTAAAAAGAGTTATAGTTTATTTATAACAAGTTGATGGTGAAGTGAAAGTGAAATATTATTTTTAAACATCTCTATAAGTGTATAATTTATAAGGCTTTAAATATATAAACGTTATGGATGGCTATCGAAGAGTAGGACCTACTGGCACAAGAATATAATATGCTTAAAAGTAGGTCCCTACAATCCGTTTGTAATCTCTACTTATAAAATAATAAATATTTTGAATTTTGAATTTTTTTGAAGTGAAGTAAGAATAATTATTTTCTTCTGTTATCAAAATGCCTATTAAAAAGTGATTAAAAACGACAATAGAAAATAATCTTATCACTGCGCTCGGAAGTCATAAAGTTCAAAGCGGATTTTGCATAATCTTTGCTATTTAACTTCTTTAACGAGCCAATTAACAGATAAGTGTCTATTAAAACTTTGAATGTTAATATTTACCTTTTCCGAGGATTTTGCCGAAACTCCCCAGGATGCTTGGCAGGAACATCGCGAACAGCATACCCTTGAATAGCTGAATGCCGATTATGAAAGGCAAAAATAATTTCTTCAAACCAAACGCTGTAACAGATCAAACGAAAATGTTAATATCCACACACATTTAAAACGTAGTCCTCCACCTGTCTATCTGTCTGTCTATTAGCGTTAAACTCGGAAATTACAGAATGAATTTTTATGCCAAGGAGGAGGGATTCCAAAGGATGGTTTATAGGTATAGTTTATCCAGGAAGTAACCGATGTCTAAGTATTCGCAAAAATGCAGAATATTTTTAAAAAATGTTCACATTATCAGGATACTAACTGTAGTAGGAACAAGAAGTACTTTTTCTATTAAACGGCTTCATGCAAAATAGTCAAAAGAGAAGCGAGTACCAGAATCCATACTCCTTTTCATTTGAAAAACATAAGATATAGTACCTCTAAATAATAAAATATGTGTAACTTACTTCTGAAGCCCATAGTTTCGCCAGTTTTTGATAAATCTATTGAAATTATATGATTGTTGATAAAGTTTTTAATTTTCTGAAATAACCTATATTCGTAGGTGTATGAACTAAATAGTGCTCTGCCTTCTTCATCTTCAGTTTTTGCTACTTTAGTTACATTGTCTTCTTCGACGGTTTTAATTTCTACTCCTTTGATTATTTCATATCGATCTTTGCTCAATGCATCATCTATTAAATGCTCTAATTCATTTTCTAACTCCTTCTCTGTCCTATTTACATTTAAATAACTTTCCGTAAATATATTAACAGTTGTTAATAGTTCATTTAGAAAACTTCCTTCATCGTTTTCTTTATCTAAGTCGTCTTTCGATAAATTATGTTTATTATCGGTTGACTGCTCTTTATCAACGAATTTACTACTACTAGAGTGACAACTATGGCAGTGATTAGAGTCTAATTGTAAATCTAAATTATTTATATCTCTTTTGGTTGCGCTTTCGACATGACTCGGTTGCTTAAGGATAGTCTGGCAATCACATTGTATCACGAAGAGAAATATGTGAACAGTAACTAAGAGAGTCCTCTCGAACCCCCGTTCTTTTTTACAACAACCACTCCTTTTCGGTTCTTTTTCATGTTTGTGGTCCATTTTTTGTTATGTTTTCTTTCAAACAGCATCACCGTATGTTAGCGGTTCGTTTGCGATATTATTATGTTCTTATTGACGAGTACCTGTAACAAAATATATTTTGAATTAAACTAAATTATTTATTTTTAAATCAGCCCACAACTCCAAGCTGTCTAATCTCTAATAGTTAGTTTCTAATTTAAAACTATAGATGTAATTCTAAATTTATCTGTCCTAATCAAATAAGACTTATAAAAAAACAAAACAAAATATCTTAAAAAAACACCGGTAATGATAAAAAAACATTGTGTATGCAGCAGCATTGTTAACTCATAAATGAGAAATTGTGATGGAGTGTTGTATCTACTCGTCCCAGTTTATCATAGAAAGCTATTCAAGCAGAAACGGTGGTTTGTTTTCATTATCATTGTTATAAGACAATTTAAATAAACCCATTATTTGATAAATTTAATCCTAACCAACCTTTACTAATAAAAATATCTTTTTTGATATAAACCCATCGTTGTACAACACATTTACATATTATTATTGTATTCCATTCAAAATGTTTATTTCTGTACTTAGTTAGATTATAATGTCCGTGTGTGAAAGAATATCAGAGTAACAAAAAGAAAAACAGTTGTATGTTGTTATGTTATGGGTAATCTCTGGAACTACATAATATATTGTACTGGATCGATTAGGATTTTCTTTTCAATGTGATATTTAGAATAGAATAGAATAGAATAGAATAGAATAGAATAAAATTTATTTCTGCAAAACACACAAGAATAATAAACAAACACTAAAGAAGTACTTAATCTAAAACCAACCTTAGATATACACAATCAGCGTCAAAAATGTCCTCATGAAATGAGTGCCGCTTTTAAATACCTCGTCCTACTGTCGAAACTCGGTCGTAAAATTTTATTGCTTTTTGTAGATTGCTTTGTAAATATATCTTTAAGTCAAGTAGGTAGTACTTAAGGTTACTATTTTTTATTAATTTATGTTTATATCAACTATAACCACAGCTATGACTACGTAAACACGACTGTGGACAGTTTTTAAGTGAACTTTTGTATGGGTCTGTGTATCTACTTTTTATATGAGATCGATGTTCAAAGTTGATAATTACACTTAGGATTTAAGAATTAACTCACTTCTGTATTTCCTAAAACTGTGGTAATATTGCGCTATTATTTTCATAAATGGCATGAAAATAATATGACATACAGAGCGATATAAGTTTTCCACTTCAAGTCCCTGCACACAAGATTGCTAGCAATGAATAAAATTGTATGAAATTCTTTGGATACCACTGATATATAATGTAAATTTATTACGTATATAACATTGAACCCGATCATATTATATTATTTCTTGTAAATTTGTTTCAGTGTAGCATTTATGCGTGAGTTATGAATGGCAATAAAATTTATGATTGGTCACGTAAACGATGTTAAAATAGTACCTACAGCTAACAAAATAACAATTTTTAGTATAAACCAGCTGTGCCCCGCGGTTTCACTTGCATGAGTTACGGATTTACTTCTTAAGCCTTCCCTGAACTTCCACAAATCTTTCAAGATCAAAATTAGCCAAATCGATCCAGCCATTCTCGAGTTTTAGCGAGACAAACGAACAGCAATTCATTTTTATATGTAAGATGAACCATTAAAATAGCAATGGTTTTAGATTCTACATTACCTTTTTAATTAACTGCGAGACGCAAATGAGAGTACAATGTGTTTATCAGTGTTTGTTCTTTTGTGACAATTCATTACGCCCGTTAGTCACATTTCCTTAACCTTGCAGGTGTCGCTAAAGAAGTAATTACGTGTTTCTTCTTTAAAAAAAAAGAATAGAAGAAGAAAGACGTAATTAAAATTCAATATGGTGACAACCAAACGCGCGAACTATGTTAAATGAAGTTAAAGATAAGAACTTTATTCAATTCTTGATCCTATGTTGGGCAGGAATCGAATAAAGTCATTTCAAAGATTAATTTTGCATAATTATGTTACACGAAGTCCATAGCTCCATGAGGATCGAATCTAGTATCTCTAGATTTGCCAACAAAGTAATGTGATTTTGCATGTAAATGATTCAATCAAATCAGGGCCCTTATTCACCATGTCCAACAACATTCCTTGTCCATAACGCGCGTCCCAAAAACGCATTTCCAAACATTAAAGATAGTCATAGTGAATAAGAGCCCTGGGCCCTTATTCACTATGACTATAAGACGCCACTGAAACTGTTTTTCCCTCGCGATCAAAGAAGTTTCACTTTAAAAAATATGTACATTTACAACGTATGTTATGGTACAGAATATTAATTTCTGATTTTTGGCACGCGCGTTATGGGCAAGGAATATTGTTGGTCATAGAGAATAAGGGCCTTGTAATATCAAGCTAGCAGTGGAAAGTGTTAACCAACTAAGGTAGGTATGAGATGCAGAGATGAGAGCAGATGTATCATGTCATGAATAATGTGCTTATGAATAAATTGACTCAAATGTACTTGCAAGACAATAAGCTAAATAAATAGGCTATTTTATCCCATCTTCTCTACATATTATGCAACAAAGTCCTCTGCCACCTCTGTCTGTCTGATCGCGATAAACTCAAAAACTACTAAATGGATTTTCATGCGGTTTTTAGCCAATAGATAGAGTGATTCAAGAGGAACGTTTATACGTATAGTTTATCTCGGAATTCTAATGGGAACTCCGAAATTACCGGAGACAACTAGTCTATTATATAAATGCGGATGCAGGTTTGTCAGAATGATCAGGTAAAAATACACAAGTTTTCCGTCAGGTGTGCGCTGACCCCAAGTTGAACGACTGAAATTGTTTACAAATACTATAAGGTAAGCAATAAAAGCACCTAAGAGCTCTTCTCGGTATATCTAAGTTTTGTGACATCATAAAATTTAAAATTTGATATGTCGGTTTCATTTTATAGCAGTTGCAAAACGTTCGCTTTTATGAGAAAACTTTGATACGGGGCGGTTAGAACTTAGATAGAAGCAAATCGAGGTTAGCAGCCCCAGGCTTGGCAGGTACAAGCGGGATGCTCCGCATTTCTAGCTTTTCCTTCTCTCACTCTACCCCTAGGTTGCCTATGAAAAGATTAGCTAACTAGCTGTTACGTGGTTTCACCCGTGTAAGTTTCGGAGATCACGCGGGTATTCGGAGATAAAAGTACTTCCTACCCTATATTTTTTCCAGTACCTACCCTTGACTACGTGTAGGTACCTGCTATGAAAAATTAAACGTAGTTTTTTCCGCTTTCATTTCTGAGTTCCCGCGGGAATTCTGTGTTGTTGTAAATTATAATATTATAAATGCGAAAGTGAGTTTGTTAGTTACCTTTCATGCCTCAACGGCTCAACCGATCATGAAATTTGGTATACACGTTGTCACGTACGCAGAGAAGGACACAGGGTTTTTTAATCCCGGAATTCCCGGAGGAACTTTGAAATTGCCACGGGTGAAACCGCGGGGAACACCTAGTAGGTAAGTACCTACTTATCAAATAATTTCATCAAAACACGTTTGGTGTAGTTACCAATTAATCCATTAAGTTTGAGACATTTAGTAATATTCTGGCAATAGGGATGTGGACTACTTTTGAAAATCTAAATTCTAATTAGTCCGTCAGTTAGAAAATAAAAAAAACAATAGACACTTTTTTTTGCTTTTTTAAATAAATTAAAATATACAGAGATAAAGCGCATTAAAGTTTAGGGTGAGGGGGTCGTGACGTCACTAACCGCTAAAACCGCCATACAAACTGTCAGAATAGTGACGTCACGCGAAATTTCAACTCAATATATCGCCGTTATTTTTTGATTAAGTAAAAAAAGAAAAAATACGTGTCCAATATTTTTTAATAATCTACAAGACGGACTAAAAAATAAAAAATAGTCAACATGCCCATTTCTGCTTGCTTAGTGGGCAATATTACTATTCGTTACCTAAAACCTTGTGCAGTATCCCGCCTGTGGGCGCCGAGCTTTAAAACTTGGCTGGCGAAAGGTGAATTTGGCTAAATTACATGCGTCGGCGTCATATGAAATGTGTACTGCTATAAATCAAATAAGATTTAACCGAAGCCTTAGCGTTCTCGGTTATGTTATAGCATCTATCATAATTTTAAATGTTGCTGAGTATAGGATTCTGTTTTCTGAATTTATGCAAAAACATTGGTTGACGAATAAATCCGTCAAAGAGATGCATGCCTGTGAATTTATTTTGGCATATTTATCATTTAAACGATCCTTTTAATGTAGAATGTTGCATGTTATATTTTAGTTTTATTTTGGTACTAGCTGTGCCCCGCGGTTTCACCCGCGTGAGTTTTGGAAATCCCGCAGGAACTATTCTTGTCTAAAATAAAAATAGCCTAAGTTATTCCATATAACATCAGCTATTTTGTTCAAACCGGTCTAGCCGTTTCAGAGATTAGCCGGAACAAACAGACAGACAGAATTTTGTTTTTTTTATGTAAGTACCGTATGCATATACTTTCATATGCATTTAATTTTTATTTAGCTATGCTATAAAAATCTATGTAACAAGCAAGTAAAAGCGTGTTTTTTTGTCACCCGAAATTTTATAATGCTTTTATCAAATCAAGCTTTTTCAGAATTTCAACCTGAAAAACCTGTGCCAGTATTTGAATATTTTGCAATCCTTACTTTTCTCAATCCTCCTTTTCACTTGACTATTCTAGATACCGAATCTAGTCTTAACTCAATACCCCACTACTGGTACCTTTTTGCGTGGACGCCCACAAATAACCTTAAATAAAAACGTGAGTTTACACCGGTATAACGAATTCTTTTGTATTATCTATAACTTTTTACTGACTTTTGAATGAGACAAAAAAGTATTTTTTTCTGTTTTACCTATCATATTTTTATTTCACCAATATCCGTTGTAAAATAGAACAAACAAGAAAGTGAGCCGTCGAACCGGGTGGACACCCGTCGGTAGTTGGAAACTACTTTGCGAGTTATAAAACGAGAAAAACACCCGCAAATTGAACACAAACAGCATTAAAAAGTTTTCGTTATCCACCCTTTTTGAATTTGGCCGTCCAAAATCAAAATAACAACAACTTGGGCAAAGTTTAAGGTTTCGGCAAATCGCTTGCAAATGAAACCGAGTAGGTAGATACTGCTTTATGAATAGCTGTGCCCCGCGGTTTCAGCCGCGGTAATTTCGTTAAAAAGTACCCTATATCCTTTTCTGTACCCCTCCCCTGACAACGTGTTTGCAATAGGAGATTGCGCCGTAATATATGAGCTTAGCCCCAAATCTTTATATGGATGATTTCTTTTAAGGTTAGGTATACCTAATAATAAATTAATAATCGCTAGGTATTCCCCGCAGTTTCACCCGCGGTAATTTCGGAGTTCCCGTGGGAATTTCAGGATAAAAAGTACCATAGAATAGAAATAGATTTCTATAAGTAAAAAATTTTTCGAAATCGGCTCAATAGATCCAGAGATGAACCCCTACAACGTCACAAACTCACAATTCACAAACTTCACCTCTTTATAATATTAGTATAGATAATCCCGAATTTCAACGCCGGTGGAGGGAAATAACTACTTACTAGCAGAAGTAGCTACGAAGTACGTACCTACTATTGTACTTACAAGCGAAGCGGAGCCGTCTGCTAAAGATTAGTCTCTATGCACTAACCTAAAATTAACGTGTTAATGAATCAACTGAAAATTAGAAAGTGGTTTGCTCAGAATCAACTAGCGAATCGATCGCACTATGTTTTATGTAGGTTATATATTTTCATGTTGATTAGCACATGTCTAAATTATTTATAATACAATATTTGGCGCGTAAGCCACCCGCAGCACAACAATTCGAACCGGTGGACGGGGGCGTAGCGCTTGGAATTTCGTAGATAGGTCACCTCCAAACTAATGTTGAATAACTTTAAAATTATAAATTTTTTTGATATAAAATATATTTTGATCATATTATTGTTTATTTTTTAAATGGGGTGTATCAGGTTTTCAGTTAATTCATTATAACACGTTGTATAGAGGAAAAGTCGCTCTGTATCAGTAGTCACTGAGTAGTCCAACTGGTAGTACAAATGATACAATCTTGTATCACTAGTCTACCTATTACCACTTAGTACTAGGTAGGTACTGACCTTCCGTATTCGCTCTATATCAGTAGTAGGTATAGTATAATATTATCTGTGGTAGTACTAAGGGACTCTAGAACTTATGAACTTATGAACCGAGTAGAAGGTACTAGGTAAATAGGTAGGTACTTATTATTATTGTATGTTTTTGTTGGACTTATACCTATAGATTTTAAAAAAGTTTTATTTATTTAATTTGATTTAGTTTATTTAATTTATTCAATGAAATTTTTATGTATTATAATTTACCTTATGAATTTAATTTTAATCTTTTTAATCTTATTTTAATTTTATTTTAATTTCATTTTAATTTTATTTTAATTTCATTTAATTTTTTTTTTTATTTTATTTTATTTGGTGAATTATTTATATGGGTTATTTTTCCTGAAGTAAATGAATTATTATTATTAATATAATACTTTTTATATCGGGACCAAGAGTTCCCGAGGGAATTCTGAAACTCACGCGAGCGGAAAGTGGAGTTTTTTAATAAAATAACAATAAAATACACGCAAACCCGTGATATTGCAATAAAGTTCCGATCCCGTCGTGATAACGTGCCCGTTCGTGTAATAAACATTAGTTCAAGATGGAAAAGGGAATTTTATCAATGTAACACGCTGTTATTTCCCATCAAAAACGATGTTATAGCTCACATAAATTGATTGAATTTGAAGCTTATATGAAAAAAGAATGGAGGCGAAAATAATAATGGCCATGAAATGGAATTGATGTAGGAAATATTGTTTTTCGTATACATATTAATATTTAATTATTTAGTGTTGAATGACCGTTAGTGATCTTTTACTTCAACTTGACGCTTTATGTCAATATATAACCATTGTGTTCTTAACTAATATTTATCCTAATATTATAAACGTGAATGTGAGTTTAACGACTCAACCGTTCATCGTGAAATTTTGCACACACGTTGTCAGCGGTACAGAAAAGGACATAGGAAAATTTTTGATTCGGAATTCCTGCAGGAAATCCGAAATTGACGCGTGTGAAACCACGGGAAATATTTAGTTTAAGTATAGTTTAAGTAAAAATAAAAATTTGTAACTTTGGACATAGGGGATAATCTTTGGAACTCCACACGCGATTCTAAAAAATTCTTAAGTATTGCTGAGTGACACGGGTTACATTCAAAATACAAATAGCAACAGAAATGCAGCGATTCATGCAAGTGGAAACCCCGGGGAAAACAGCTCAGAATACGAGATAAGGTATTTTCATCCTGAAATAAAGGGTTTGTTGAAATATGTATTTAATCGCAACCAGTTCCATACTGTCTGTCATCTGCCCTGTCGGTTCCTGTGAAAGTTTCGGTGATTGACGCGGGCGAACCAGCCGATCGTAGTAAAAAAATTACACACGCCAAACTGTGCTGATGAAAAAAAACTGATATTTCGATTTTGCATCGTCTTTTTGTGAGGACTTCATACGTATTTTCAAGAAATGTGTCCAAGTAGATCGTTAAATTAATAGATCGTTAGTTTAGTGGTTATTAATTTTTTTCAATTCTTTTTTTATTTATTTATTAAAAGATAATACAACATATTTCTTAAATATTACTATCTGCCAAACTGTAAAACAGTTTATCTGCAGGCACGTTCTCGCTATATCGCTTATTGCTATTATACAAGACAAACAGACAGACCAAGATCCTGCAAAACTCATCCTTAAATCTGGACTGCCTCGTGAGTTATCGCGAGTTGATTCCCGCGTTGATGTGAACATTTGTACCTATTTACCTACTTTGAGTTTGAGTGTTAACTTGGTATTAAGTTTGTACTAAAAGTGTTTTATCAGGCATGTCTGGTACAAGTCCTACTTAGTTTGAGAAGCTGTGAGGTCATTTCCAACCAAAAAAAGAAAGCACTACGCCAATGAAACCACAGGCAACGGTTAGTATACCAAATATAATAAGTTAGTCTGTGTTAAGGACAAACAGGTCTTCTTGGCGCGTCACTTAAGTAGGTCGTGCTTAGAGCCTAGATTAAGACGACCCAGCAAGGGTTCACTGACCTTACTAGTTTCTAGTTGAGGTTTGTTTAGGTAGGTATTTAAATTTTACTTTAATAAAGATCTTTAACTTTTAAAAACGAAACATTGAACTTATTTTTTTGTGCTACTGTTTTTAAAAAGTTATAATTCTATTATCTTCCAAGACAATATTTCAAAACTAGTTGTTCATCACGGTTTTACCCCCGTTAATTTCGGAGTTTCTGCGGGAATTCCGAGATGAACAATTCAAAAATGCCCTGATGTTTTTCAGACATCGCGCAGTTCAAATCTTTGAGTTTAAATACTTACAGCCATAGTTTTTGATAAGTTGATAAAAAAAAATGGCCAAAAGAACCTAGAAGATTAAGAGGGTATAAAAGTGGCTTTATGTTCTGAATCAACAGATACTTTTTATCATAAGATAATAATAAATAATAATCCATTTCATAACCCACAGATCTACTTGATCCCATTTAGCTATAATGTCGTGGAAACCAAACAAACGTGGTATATACTACGTAGTTATATACGAGTATATTAATATACATACCTATTACAGAATGTACTGATATAAAACACGCGCAAGCTGAAAAGTAGAACCTTGTGTTCATCACAAAAAGTCCACCCCCACCAGGAACCGCCAATCGGGTCGTCAAGTAACTAACCATTAGTTTAGTATGAAAAAAATAATTAAAACCAGTATCTTATGATCATATATCTATCTTATTTTATATCTTATCTTATTTTATCTTATCTCAGTGATTTTCATTTAAAATTCATTAAAGTAACGAAATATATTAAATACCATTAGGTTACGTTTTTAATAAGTAAGTCACAATTCAAAATTCACACTTTTGAGAATATTGTGAAATACGTACTCGGTAAACTAGCGAAGAAAGTTTTGGGAAAGCTTGAGCATTTGATCTAACTTCCTTTGCGGACGTGGCGCGCTTGCCCCGCCTACATGTCCTTTCTAGTTAAAAGATTATTTTCTCTGTGATCTCGAGTATAATTAAGCGATCCTGAGAGAATCCTGGATTTCACTCGGGTGAAATCACGGGCACAGCTCGTAATTAGCTACATTACATAATTTTCTCTTCTGTTAATATATTATCAAATTTTAAATGGTATATATGTGTGTAACAATATTGGATGGAAATTTTTTGCACGAGTACCTACGTATTGTGTAAATTTAGATAGGACGATGAAAGATAATGAAAATTCGTGGAGAAAAGGTTCTGTTTGAATTATCTGATAAACGTTTTAAATAATTGGACCCATGAGATAATTGGGTGTGTGTTCGTTTGTTTGTAAATTCTTTATTAAGATTGTTACTGATCGATATCGTTGATTAATAGGAGAGAGTGGACTGCTTTTATGTCATAAAAAATAATAATTTTATTATAAATCTCTGTTTCTTTCTTTATTTAATAGTATCTAATAGGTTAGGCGTATGACCACAGCTCACCTGATGTTAAGTGAGTGTGGTCGAAGACTGTAAACACACCTGGCCTGGAATGGAAACTGGCTTTCAAGTGAGGCTGCCGGAACGCACCGTTAGGTGATCGGTGACAGATTTTGAACTTGAAGGTAGTAGCTAGCAAGCCGGGCACTAGATAGTTCCCTACCACGATGCTATGGTTTCCTCACGATGTTTTTCTTCAACAGTTCTAGCATGGTTCTAGCTCATTGTTGGGATTTGAACCTACATCATGTGGCGTGTGTACGAACACACCAACCACTGAGCTACCCACGGAGCAAATAAATTAACTAGAGAGGACATGTAGGCGGGGCAGACGAGCTACCGTTAGTTGTAGTAGTTAGCAAATGCTCTAACTTGCCCAAAACTTCTTTTGCTGCCATCCCAAGTATATTTACCACAATATTCCTAAAACAATGAATTTTTAAAACAGTAATAATAATCCACTTCACAACACACAGATCTACTTGATCCCACACTAAGCTATAAGCTTGTGTCGTGGAAACCAAGCAAACGTGGTATATACTACACATATTACTACATATATATTATACTATAGATATATGTATATATACACACCCAGACTGGAAAATGGAACCCTGTGTTCATCACATAAAGTCCACCCCCACCGGGAATCGAACCCGGAACCTCTTGATTACCTACTAAATTGCGAATGTTGTTTCACACCTATTATTAGCGAATAGGCTTGTCTTAGTTTACCTATAATTAGTTATTGATATAATGCTTTGCCTGTAAGCAGTTGGTGCGCCAATAAAATAAATAAATAAAACATAACCATAAAGCGTTTAATACATTTCTTTACGTTAATGAATGTTTTTGTGTGTGATGAATAGTTTTGTGTGCGAAAATCACTAACTAAGTTTATGTCCCTTCTATCTGTTAGTTTATGTTCTGTGGAGCTACCAATATCTGCTGCAAATATCTATCACAATAATTCAGACAGATCTACAAACAACAGAAAGAAATAAAGCTTCAATAAAATTTAGAAAGTTATATGCATGCGGTGGCAGAAGAGTTCACGTATCCAATGGTGGCAAATAATATTCATAAACATGCTAATGGATTCTACGAGTATCTCTCCAAATAAAACATAAAGCCTTAATAATATGCTAACATAACTTTCTTCGACCACTTTGGGGTTAAGGCTGTTAGTTTTCCTCTTCTTGTCAATTCTTGGGGGTTTGCTTCCAGTGTGCGTAGTTTGAGGAAAACCTTTGCGAAACCGGGGTTAAAAGTTATTTAATAAAACCGGAAGCCTTAGCTAGTGTACAGTTAGCATGAAAATATGTCTGTCTTTTCTCTGTCATTGAATTTAAATAAGATATACAACAACTGTCATAATGGATTATATATTTCTGATATTGACTACTAGCTGTGCCCCGCGGTTTCACCCGCGCGAAAGGTTTTTATACAACAACTTTTTTTCCCGACATCCGATTTCAATGTAACAAAGCCTATATGTAGCTCCAGGCTAAGCTTATTCTACTTGTGAAAACCGCATGACAATCTGTTCTGTAGATTCGGAGATTATCGCGAACAGATAGACAGACAGACAGAAAATAATTTTAAAAACTATTTTTCTATGCTTGGCAATTTTAGGTAAAAATATTCAATGTACAGAATCGTGGATTCTACTCTTTTATTATAGTAATAGATAATTATAAGTGTAATTTGGGACAATATTTTTATTGTTTATACAAGATGTAAGGTTAAACTATAGGAACGAGTAGAAACCTTCGATAGTTCGTGTAAAAATGGCTTATCAACTAATAAATATAATATTTTTAAAAAAACTGATCACAGAGAAAATCCTAAACTAAACCGTAGGTTAAGGTGGGTCAATAACCTTAACCTAGTAGGTATTATTAATAATTGTCAGCGTGAAATCATCATGAAGGTACAAAGAAGGACATAGGGTACTTTTATCCCGGAATTCCCGCGGGAGTTCAGAAGTTAACGCGGGTGAAACCGCGGGGACCAGCTAGTAAATATACGTTTAATATCTTCGGAATGTCAGATAACAGTCATGTCACGGTCAAGTCATGGTCATACTTTGTATGTAAAGTTGCATACAAATAGAGAGTTGCTCTCACCGTTGACTAAGTGTTGACTTAATGATGACTAAGTGATGGATGACTATGACCTTGAACGACAAAGCCCGATGAAATGACTAAGCATTTAATAAAGATTCGGCGCAGAATTCAACCGGATTCTGGCGAACTTTTTTTCCAATTCTTTTTTCTCTCACTTTCCTTTTGCCTTGTCATGTTGTTTACGCATTTTAAGTTTTATTGATAGAGTAATGGAGTAAAAATTGTTTCTTAGCAGCTGTTCTCATCCACATTAAGTTATGAAGCAGGATTTCAGGTAAATTACAATTTTAAAAAGGTAAAAAACAATTCGAAACATATGGTTTGAATACAGCTAAAGCAAAGATTTTGTTCATATTCAAGGCACTTATTTACATTCAAAACTGAATATCGAATACATTGTAACTTGAACGAAATAATCTCGAAATTTAAACGTTGAAAAACGCGAGCAATTCCGAATTTGAAATACCAACAAATAAAGTTAAAAACAAAGCTATTACCATCTTTCGCCATCTAGACACGCGGGCGCGTGTCAAGCCGAAGTTCTCAAGCTGACAGAACTGGCGAGCCGCACCGTGTGTAATATTACACGAACCATTTGGAGCCACTTTTCACCCCCCCATAATTCAAAAACTATTTAACATAAACATGTCAAATTTGGCTCATGTATTAAGACTCGCGAGATAAACATGTGCTCCAAATTTCATAAGCACACCTCATACGGGCTTTTAGATATTAACGTCCAAAAATCGTGATTTTTATCACTGACTGACCTATAGACCAAAATTATAACCGACTTCCAGATGACCTAGGAACTTGATATTTGGCATCAAGGTAGACTTTTAGGCGTAAACAAAGAGAAAAATCTGAAAACTGGAAAAACTTAAAAAAAAATGATAATTATCAATATCTTCAGTTTTTAGATATATCCTTATCAAGAAGGTAATATAACAAAGTCGAGTATTGAAGTATATAACTGGCTAATCAAAATTTTGAAGTATTCTTAATGATGTATTTTACGTCACTCCATTAAACTGAGTCAAACATTGACAATTAATACTTTCGTTATCAGCACGAATTTTTCTATGGTTTTTACGTATAAAACTAGCTATTCTCAAGTTAAAAGTAAATCAGCGTTTGTTTTACGTACGACGTAAATAATTTATTAATATCTGTGAATATTTTCATCAGTTCACGCAAATATCCATTACATATTATTCACATTTGACAAAGAAAGTTCTGTATGTAAAAATGATGAATAAATAATTCTTTTTCAAGAATAAAACTGCTTATGGATAGAGACGGTTATTTGGCTCTTTCGTCCGCCTACGAGTGCGACGTATAATCCTCGAACAGAAACTACAGGTACTGTCTAGATGATTTTGACAGCAATATAGAGATATACATGTAGGCGAGTTTCCTGAGCGACATAGGGTCGGGTAGGGTAGGGGTTTTTATCCCGGAATTACTAAGGAAACTCCAAAATTAGCGCGGGTGAAACAGCGGGCAACAGCTAGTGTGCAATAAAATTGTGTATTGTGCAATAAATTTTTGATCTCCTCAAAAATTTCAGGCTGCGACAGTACAGAAGAATCTCGTTACATTAACGGCATAATCCAGAAATTCTTCTCACTTGGAATGGCATCATGGATTTAAAAGGCAGCTGTATAATTGCAGTCATGTACACTGTGCAAGATTTAGCCGATATAGGCAAAGTTATGGAAGATGCTTCAATAGCTGCGATTCTAGTTCGACTTCTAGGAGGCTTAAGTCCTCAATATGCTCCTTTATGCGCATGGTGACGTAATGTATCGTGCTACTGGAGTTTGTTGCGCAGCTTTTTCTCTTCAGTCATAGCGCTAGGAAGCTGTGAAGGGTGGATATTTTATGGGTGCTGGCTGCTGTCATAATAACTGTAATTTTATTGACGTCAATAAGATACACATTATTGGCCAAATTTGATTAAACGATTTGACTATGACTTGGATTTTGACTTGTCGCAAAAGAATTGATGAAGTGAAGTCCGATCTCTTTTATCATTTTAGAAATAAAAAATAGTGTCACTTGGTTGTCTTGTAGATGATACGAAGTTCACCGGGTCTTCTAGTGTATTCTTTTAGTGTCGTCTTCGTCTTGATCCTCTTCGTCGTTATACCGCCCTGACTTGGCCAAATTAACTATAAACAGAAAACGCGTAAAAAAAAAGAAACCGGATACTGAATGGGCAATTCACTCAAACATTTTAAACGTCCAAGAAAATACAGAAAACACAAAAAAGATAGTTATACCACGGAAACGTAGGAAAATAAACTAAATTGACAAAAACCATTTTATTATGAATAATAAGTACCTACTAATAATTTCTGTAAAAAGTTTTTCTTTTCATATTATATTATTATTATATTACTTTACAATAGATTAAAATGAAAGTGAAAACTTTTCCGATTCATTTATCCATTTCTGTTAATATACAATAATATTGTGACCTATATATCTAGACACGCAGCAGCGTGTCAAGCCAAGTTCAGGCTAACAGAACTGGCGAGCAGCACCGTGTGTAACACTGTAACTTTTGACCCCGTCATAACTCATAAACTATTTCACATAAAAATGTCAATATGAATCACGTATTCTCAAATTTCTATTTGAGAATACGTGATTCATATTCTCTGATTCTTCACTCGTTAGTACGTCACGCGATAGGAGCGATGCAGGATCAGGGGAAAAAAATATAATCGTTTATGGTGGTGGTGTCTGCCGACAAGAGTTGTAGTGTCATGTCTCCAAAATATTTTACTGCATGCGGTGTTTTCTTTAAATGTAAGCAAAATACGTTTTAATTATAAATGTAACTATTTTTATTCGTGTTTTTTTTATTTATTATTTGATCTATTGAATCTAGACACGCTGTAGGATGTTAAGCCGAGTTCAAGCTGATAACTGGCGAGCAGCACTGTGTGTAATATTACACGAAACCTTACTTATTCTGCCTGTAATGTAAGAATCATCAATCAAAATTGATGACAGCCGGTCTTTGGATTTTATGGTCTTTAAATATTTATGTATATGTTTATGTGTTATGGTCTTTACATAGTTCCACTCGTTTTATATTTATAAAACGAGTGGAATACCAACCTTGATTTGTTTTAAATCCAAACATATTAGTTTCAGTAGATACTTACTACCCCGTAAACAGATTAAAATACAATAGATTAACAGAGACCATTTGGTATTAATTTTATTATGAACAAGTACCTAATACCTACTAGTAATTTCTGTACAAAAAGTAGTGATATCCCATCAAAAACATAAATGTGAAAGTGGAAGCCAAAGTTCAGTATTAGCTTAAGCTTAGTTGTCGACTTCACCGACAAAAGAATTGATATCTAAATAGGTGCCAAGTTCTGTAGATAATCCTGAAATATATTCAAAGGAGCATAGAACTCGGCTAGTTTTCACATTAAAGTTATCTTTAGCTAGTCAAATTATGTATCTTTTTATATTATTATGAGCAAATTACTGTTTTTATACTGTAAGGTCAATAGATCTCACCCCTTCAATATTTAGTTTGCTGCTAAAAATAAGCCAATATCAAAAATATTTATGCTATAGTTTTTAGCCAAATATAAGATAACTGGTGTGTGAAAACTAGCCAAGTTCTATGATCCTTTGAATATATTTCAGGATTATCTACAGAACTTGGCACCTATTTAGATATCAATTCTTTTGTCGGTGAAGTCGACAACTAAGCTTAAGCTAATACTGAACTTTGGCTTCCACTTTCACATTTATGTTTTTGATGGGATTTAGATATAAAAAAAAAACTAGATACGGGCACTCTTTTAACGAATGTACACTTAACTACAAATATTCCGTTATCAGAAATGGGCTTAAGGAGGTTACGTTTGTAACATAATTTACCTGCTCAAATCGACAAAATACAAGCATTATTAACATCCAGTGCGTTTTAACTGAAATCATCATTATGTATTTACAGAAAATAAGATCGAAAGCAACGCAAGCAAATATATAATAGCTATTTTGAATGTGCAATTTCTTACGAAATTAAACCAACTATATATTTTTAAATTACGGCTACTTGCGATTGAATAAATGACATAATTACATCAAAATACAAAAATCAGACTCTACCACAAATTAGACAACTACCGGACCAAATAACTAAACTGAACACTGAGTATATTAAAAAAAAAAAAATTTGATTCTTTTATGTTGGACTCTACTGTCTGTATGTTTTTTATGTATTTTCTACAATTACTTGCAGACGGTTGGACCTATTTGGAAATATATATTTTTGTTTATAGGGACTGACTGACTTAATTACAATGGGACCATCCATCATTAAGTCAAGATTAGATGATGGAATTTTGGAGAAATTAACAATCAACGTCTCTGCAGGCACATACAAGCGGGCTTAGCACCGACTTCGATTAGATCTGTAGGTAGCACATACCTAGGTAATAAAATAATAAAATGACATACCTACCTAGAATTTTAGAAATAGAATAAATCGGTATTTTGTTGTAATTCGCCTTTTAGTGTACTGCATTATGCGTTTTTTTAAATTCAGTTTTTTTTTTTTTATTGAAATAAGGTAAGACGTATTTCAGGGTACGACCAGCTCAGTGTACTTTGGATAATTCTATGAGTCGACGAACCAACTCGAGTGTTCATAATTGTACGTTGACAGGGCACGACTGTTTGTTACTCCACTGGCTTGTGTTTTGCAGAATGCCAACGAGAAACAGTGTGGAACGGACTCCCGGCAGACTGCGCCCCGTGACCGAGTGTGGCGATATAACCATAGCAATTTGTATTCGTATCACGACATAATGACTCCGCGTAATAAACGGTTCACGATATCGAACGCACGGTCACCGTTAAATACATGTAATCACGTTGAGTAGTAGTTGAACCTTATTGCAATAGTGATAAAGCTCAACGATTGACAAAAGCGTTCACATATTTTTGATGGTGACTGTACGCGTACATCCATTTTCAAAAGCTCCTACTTACTACTAATTTTCAACTAAGTAAAGTCGCGATAGCTAAAGTTGTTCCGTAACGGCCTAAATACATTTTTTATTTGCCTTACATCGTGCTATTATTACTTTGAAACGTAGTTGAATAAACTAATTATTGTGATTAAAATTCTTTAAGTTCCAATCTAAGTTGTATCACGATTAATTTAAGACAAATTATACAATAAATTCAAACCCCCGTTGTATAATGTATATGTAGGTGGAGACTAGCCAAGTTGTATGTTCATTTAAATAAATTTCAGGATTATCTACAGAGCTTGACACCTAATTAGATCTCAATTCTTTTACAGCATTTGTGCTTCCGCTTTCACATTTATATTTTTGATGGGATATACCGTATGACCTTTATTTAATTTGATTCCACATATTATAAAGACACGATTTCAGGACATCATTAATTTTATATCTTTAAGCGTCTCATCCCGTCCGGTTCCGGTGCTTATTCAAATGCAACATCTCGTATAACGCCCCAGCGGCGCTCATAAAGCGATATTTAGTCAGCCTTCCAAATACTACTATCCTTGAAAAGCCCTGATATAGGGTTCTAATTTCTAAATTCCGTCCCTCAGAAGGGGTTTTACTGAGAAAATGTGTAATATGTACTTATACTTACTAATATTATAAACGTGAAAGTTTGTAAGTATGTATGGATGGATGGATGAATGTTTGTTACTCTTTCACGCAAAAACTACTGGATGGATTTAAATGAAACTTTACAATAACATGGCTTATACATCAGATTAACATATAGGGTACTTTTTATCCCGGAATTCCCGCTGGAACTCTGAAATTAACGCGGGTGAAACCGCGGGGCACAACTAGTGTTTCATAAAGAGAAACGTCCTAAAATAAGACAGCCCTTATTTATTACTGGCTAAAAATAAGAACGCTAAAAAGGTACGAAAATCGAAATTATTTAGTTCTGTGAGATGGTAAAAAATTTTTGTAAACACGTAGTCTTTGCTACCTACTTAGATAAAGAGCATTTGGACCATGAACGCCGATAGGCAATAACATGTTGAATTGAATTCAATTGGATTGAATTGAATTGAAAAAACTTTATTTGACACAACACAAAGATTTACAGCATACGTATACAACAACTAGACATATATAACCCACAGAATGAAGTTATTGACACAGAACGCTTTATTGAGAGTTGTAGAACGTTTTTCTTATTATGTGTTACCTCATTATGTATTACCTTATTCCATTGTTTTAATATCTAGTTTGGTATCTACCAACAAAATGTTGAACATAAATTGTTGACATAAAATGGCGCTATAATTTTAAAACACGATTTATTCAAAATTCCTCCAGTGTGGGTTATCACACTATTACCTACTTATCTATATACATTTATGGAGTGGAGATTGTGATGTAATAAACTTTTAAATATTTACTGTAATTACTAGTATGTGAGTCACGGGACATTTCGACTCACTGTATCGCCGTTTTTTTTTTTTAAGTAAAAACGAAATAAAAATTATTGAAGATTATTAGACCCGAATCGTTTCAGTGCTGCCAACGCTTGAATAATTTTTATGCCTACTCTTAACTTTATGGTGTCTATAGTTCAAACAGAAGCAGTCCCTATTTGAGACACTCATTTGTGAGAAACCAATAAAAAATGTTTATGAAGGCACGATTCAGAAACTAATGTCTAGGTTTTTTCCAAAGATTTGTTATTCTCAGATTAATAAAAGCTTCAAATAACCAGCTTAAAACTGAAATATTTCGCTACGTGCGTAGGTGTATTAACTCCATTATAATATCCAAATAACAAACACGAAAAACAATAAAATTATTAAAAGACCTTGTAGATTATCCACCGAAAGTAAAAAACTTTCCGCTATACATACTTGATAATATCATAGTTCTTACAAAGATAAATAATTAAGAATCAGTAAACGCCTGTTTCTTATACTCTCTCTTTTGAGAGAGTCATTCAAATATTTAATAGGAATTTTAAGATTTGTTTATATATGTACACGGTTTTTGTTTTGGCAATAAATGCTTTATTATTATTATTAAATATAAGGCAACAGGTGAATGAAATTAAATCGACGACATCTCAGGGATAATCCCCATACTGAACTTGTCCCGTCTTTATTGCACGAAAACTAAATCCATGACATACATTTCCTTTTAGAAGACAAGAGTAGTTGACAAGGTAAGTACAAAGCACTGTGAAGTTCATATAAAGTCAAGTCAGATCTCAGAGTCTGCACTATTTGAGCTTAACCTTAGAGCGTCGTTGCAAATAACTATTTCACATTTATTTGTCTTTGGAAAACCTTTGTGTGAAACCGATGGGACTCAACCTGACTGAGTGTTTGTATTATGTTCTAATTTATAAGCGTAATATACCATTTTCGCTTTCCGACTAAATTCATTTCTATCAAATAGTATTTCAGTTAGATGGATAGACAGACTGACAGGCAGATTACCTAGCAGACAGCTATAAAATGTTTTGATGTAAGATCTAGTTAACAAATGGAAAATAATAAAACTTGACAAGGTTGAAACTACGACCACCTGCTATATCTTCTAAGATATTTAATTTTAAAAGAAATCGATACTAGATCAGTATGTAAATTATTGGAAAAATATTAATTTCTGTTGACATAATTTTCCATAGCAATAAAACATGATTTAAACAAGTACCAACTTTGGTCGTTCTTGTTTTTACTAGAAATCTATTAGTACTTTTTGAAGAAAACGCCTATGTATTCATAGGCGTTTTCTTCAAAAAGTTTGGGTATCTAATGTTTAACTAACACGTCATGATATAAACAAGTATCACATGAAGAAGGCATAACGATTTATCGTCGGGTGACGAGTGACGATTTCTACCAGTTGACTCCTACCGTATGGGCTGCGTTAAACAAATTCGTCTCAAAAAATCTGTAAAACGACACTGCACACCAGTATGTATAATGTCTTTGTCATTACTACGACTTAAGCTGAGCTGGCTGCTTTTTCATTGCGTCGTGTAGCTTTAATTTTGTTAAAAGCTGGGATCCACTTCTCAATCACCGGATAGGCTTGAGTATGTGTTTGTGGGTTTGGCACGTTGACGGATTCTCAATACAAAGATTGGTGTCGCCAGATTCGCTCAGCGGGTGGCGTTTGTTGGGGGGTTACTGGTTAGGAAACGAACCCTCAATGATATTAGGTGTATTACATCACATTACCTACATGTGTTTTGTAATGTTTGCATGGCACAAACTTTTTTTAAATTTAATTCACATTGCATTTCTAAACATAGGTATCTACAAAGATCTCTAAAAACATTAGGGAAAACAAGATTTAATCTTTTAAAAACAAAGCAACACATTATTATTATAATACATAATATATTATATTAAGTAATTATCATTTCAGATTAAAACGGAAAGCTAAATAACAACTTTTTATTTTATAACTACTTACAAAATAAGATATAATTTTAGTAGTTGGTAAGAAGTGAAGGTAAAACAATGTAACAAACAATGGAACGAAAGCAATTAGCATTCCGTCATAACTTATAACTCGGACCGGTATTTAAGGGGGGGCTACTTACTGCTACCAAAAGTAATTACGCAAAAACTTTACCACGAAACTCTTGGGACTATTATGATCGGGGTAATATTGAGGGATCAATGAAAAAATGCGGTCGGCGCTCAAGACTAATCGGTAGCGAACGTGTCGAGTATTAGAGTAAGTACTTTGACTTATTAGATTTGGGAAAAGAAAGTTTTCCCAACACACAGCGGCTTAGTTTCAGCAATTTAAAGAGTTTTTCTTATATGGACCGACAAAACTTTTTGAAGATCCAAATGGTAATTTTCTATTTTTTTCCCATGGAGATAGTAAAAATAAGTTTATTGTCAATTGAGATACGTTAGGTGTAATTGTTGTTGCTTTTTTTAACTTCGTCTTAAAAGCATCATATTTTTTTTTGTTTTGGTTGTAACAGTGCGAAGTAACTTTATATTTCTGAATAAAATAATTTTTCAGCGCTACGTAAAAAACAGGCTATAGTTTAGTTTCTAATATTTTTCTTAATATCAAGTCTTGGTAAAAGTATAAAGTATTTTACGTGATCGGTAAAAGCAAGTACCTTTTTAACTTGACACATAAAAAATAGAGTATAAAATAGCTTTAACAATGGTATCGGTCAATGCACTAAATACATAATATATTCTATTTAGTGAAAAGATGAATAAAAAATTAAAGAAAAAATAACTTGTATAAGCCTGAAATGTTATTAAAGTAACATTATTATGACGGTCATTTGGTGCAAGAATGTAACTCCCGGGTCGACTTTCGGTGGAAGCGGATTTTCCGTGTCGAACATAGCTTCTGTCTAATTCACAATATCACTACAAACCTACATAATTATTATAAAACATAGTCCTCCGGCGTGTCTGTCCCTCTGTTCGCGATAAACTCAAAAACTACTGAACGGATTTCATCAATAGTTAGAGTGATTTATGAGGAAGATTTATAGGTACCTATATTTTTTGTCAAGTTTTTGTGTAAATTTGTTGAAATATAACGATAATTGTTGGATGTGTCGGAAAAAGTGCATTGAATTTTGCATATTACACGTTGTCAGGAGTACAGAGAAGGATATAGGGTACTTTTTGTCCCGCAATTCCCGTGGGAACTCCAAAATAACGCTGGTGAAACCGCGGGAAACAGCCAGTGGGTTAAAAGACGAGAGATAACATGGTAAATAAAGTTACAAAGTGAATCGTGTTTTAGCGAAAAGATTGACGCTTAAAAGGAATTCTGAAAAACGGACAACTTTTTCATCCGCACCGCTGCGTTACAAATTTTTACACGCAGTTATTCGCCAGCCTGTAAAGTTCTTTTTCATTAAAGTATTGTTTATAACTTGAAAACGTATTCAGACACTTTTTCACTTTTTCTTTTTTTTTCAACGTGAACGGCACGGTATTTGCCAGTGTCCTAAAAACTTTTTCGTCAAACGAAAATTAAAAGAATATCTACAGCTTTTGTGTAGTTAGTTGTTTGAAAACTTTTTTCTCTAAAGTCCAAAGTGTAACCTATTTGATAAATTACGACGCTACATTCACAAAAAGTATATGATTTTTTTAAAGTAAAGGACTTTAAGAAGGCTTTAAGAATGGTAACCCAAAAATCAGACGTCGAAAGCAGTAAATTAAAAATATTTTATATAAGGTTTATTTAATTTAAATTAAAGTAAAATTTATAAAACTATAAGAATACCAATAATACCTATTATAGATTGTATTTTGTATTTATAGGTATTTATTTATCATCATATATTGCATTATTTTCGCACAAACTCCCCCTTAACATCGAAGAACGCAAACTGACCATCTGTATTCCGTTTCAGCTTACGCTGCCAGCAGTGAAAGTGGCGTTTCATTTCACGCAAGCATCATGTGCATCTATTCTATATGCATGGCACTCGGCGAAAACACGAATGGAGCGAGAAATTTTGTTTGCTTCATCTGTTTGTTCATGGTTGGTTTTATCTAGGCGTTTGCAGGTGTCAGCAGAAACAGGTATTTCTACAAAGCTAAATTATGAACGTGTTCATAAAAACTTTCGAAGTTACATTTCGTGTGTTTAATATTAATGTAAATCCATTAATTTAAGTTTTACTCGGATCCATAGTACCTTATATGTTATTTACAAAATAGCATCAACTGTCATAAACATCTCTACAACTTGCTTAGAATTGTGTTTTGTTTTACATTACAAAAATCAACAAGCGCTAACTACAAGACATTCCCAAAACATTGTATGCTACTTATATTGCACTTGGCACTATGCAGAAAATACTTTTCAAGTGTTTTTATATTAAGTACAAGTTTACAACGCATCATCTGTATAGAGCTGTCAATTTATTGGCAAAGAAACCTGGCAATTCAATTACAATTTGTTAATTTATTTTTTAAATTTCTATTTTAATATTTGCTTTTTTTGTGGGGACCGAAAAACTCCTTTTCTTTCTTCGTTCATTTATTAGAAAACCCAATTAATAATTACTAATTTGGCAGTTCGATGGAATATTATTTCATCACACCATGAAATTTGACGTATTTTCATATTATGGCGGTTTCATACAAACGGTGTTATGAACCGCATTGGAATTCTAAATTGGCTATCACTTACGCTTCATTTAAAGGGTTCACTTACCGTATATAGGCGGGTAATAACCGGATATCCGTACGGTCAAGGGGCTACAGAGCAAACTGCCACTAAATTTTAACGGTCTATTACGCTTCTCTATTAAGCGATGTGTTAATGCTGGAGTTTCTTTAATGCGGTTTTCGTACCGTTTAATCCGGTTTTCCTGGTCACAATATGATTATCTCATTTTAGTCCGAACTCCGTACACTGGGCTACGGTTACGTCCAGAAAACACTCTCTCGATTAATAACAGGTTAAATGGTGTGCGGAATATTTGATGCTAGCTGCTCCCCGCGGTTTCACTCGCGTTAATTTTGGAATTTCGCGCCGAGATTCCGACATAAAAAGTACTCTATGTCCCTTTCTATACCCCTGACAAGGTGTACGCAAAATTTCATAATGATCGGTTGAGCCTTCAAGGTCTGAAAGCTAAACAAACAAACTCACATTCGTATTTATGATAGTAAGGATAAGTATACATAATATTACCTACACATTTTCTCAGTAAAACCCCTTCTGAGGGATGAAATTTAGAAATTAGAACCCTATATTAGGGCTTTTCTAGGAGACAAACATATTTTCTGTACAGTCACATGCAAGAAACCGTCGGTACCAAATACCAATCTGTTTTCTCCCTTTTAGTACCCTATATCTAGTTATGTATATGTGAAAAATAATAAAATGCAGATAACGAAAAATGTCATCATTAAATTCCAATAACGATGAATATTTGCAATGAAATATTTCAATTTGAATACGATAAACATGTGTTCCAAGAATTTTCGCACGATCCGTCTATATTTTGGGAGAGATGACTTTGTTGTCATTTTAAGTACATTCTTGAAGTTAGAAGCACAGAAAAAAGGATAATGATTAATATATATTTTAAATGCTAAAGTGAGTTTTTGGTTGTTTGTTACGCTTTTACGGCTCAACTGCTCGACCAATCATCATGGAGTTTTCACACACGTTGTCAGGAGTAAAGAAAAGGACGAAGGATACTAATCCCAGAATTCCCAAATTAACGCGGGTGAAGCTAAGTTAAATTTAGCATATTACCCGATGTCAGGGGTACAGAAAAGGATATAATATTATATAGGTACATAGGGTACATTTTTTCCGTAATTCCTTCGGGATCTCCGAAACTAACGCCGCGCGCTGTTGAAACTTCAACCGCGGGGAACAGCTATTATCATATGCAACGGATAGAATACTTTTATTGTGAAGACGACTAGAATCGGAATAGCCAGCATAACATAATTTTATAGTAATTAATAACTTAATTAATAACTTAATTAACCTGTATTGTAATATTAACTGGTCGTGTTTTTTCAAATGAATAAAATTCATAATTAATTACCTACTAAAACCAGAAAACTTTAACCTATCGTGCAAATTATGTTGTAAAATAAAATCGAGTCATTACAGTTTAAAACACAATAGGTATGTGTTGCCTTAAAATTGTATAGAATTTGGAAAGTAAACGGCTTCTCAAGTACCTACTAGAGACGCCATATTTTGTTGGAATACGTATACGGGGTGAAGTATTATTTTCTGATATAAGACTAACAGAACCCGCTAAAATTGTGTAAATATAAAAATTCCGAAGGTTTTCTGCACATGCTCCGTAAATCGTAAGCAAATAAGGCCATTACTATTCGTGACATTAAACCACGACTGCCTTTCTGTGGTAGTTTATGTAGTTTTTGTTATACTTTCACAGGAAATTGCGAAAATTGTATTTCGAATATTTAATAACACGGATAGGTACCTTTGTAAACATTTTACTGACTAAAATATTATGTTTCAAGTTAATTATTAATAATATTATCAATTGATAAATTATATACATTATGATAATTTACTCAGCTTTTGTACTATCTACTACTCTATTTTTACTTTTTAAATTATCTCCACTTAAATTATCTTAAGAAATGTAGATTGTGGACGGTCTGAATGTAGAGTGTGAAGCCATCTCCCTTCTACGGTCGCCACTGAAAATCAGCATCGTGGAACTTAGTGCCACGGCATAATGCTGAGTGGTAGCCATTTTGGTACCAACTATTCTAGTTTAAGACTCACGGTTGTACTTATTTTATCTTTATGGTATCAAATAAACTTTTTTCTATTCTATTCTACTCTGTTCTGTTCTGTTCTGTTCTGTTCTGTTCTGTTCTGTTCTGTTCTGTTCTGTTCTGTTCTGTTCTGTTCTGTTCTGTTCTGTTCTGTTCTGTTCTGTTCTGTTCTGTTCTGTTCTGTTCTGTTCTGTTCTGTTCTGTTCTGTTCTGTTCTGTTCTGTTCTGTTCTGTTCTGTTCTGTTCTGTTCTGTTCTGTTCTGTTCTGTTCTGTTCTGTTCTGTTCTGTTCTGTTCTGTTCTGTTCTGTTCTGTTCTGTTCTGTTCTGTTCTGTTCTGTTCTGTTCTGTTCTGTTCTGTTCTGTTCTGTTCTGTTCTGTTCTATTCTATTCTATTCTATTCTATTCTATTCTATTCTATTCTATTCTATTCTATTCTATTCTATTCTATTCTATTCTATTCTATTCTATTCTATTCTATTCTATTCTATTCTATTCTATTCTATTCTATTCTATTCTATTCTATTCTATTCTATTCTATTCTATTCTATTCTATTCTATTCTATTCTATTCTATTCTATTCTATTCTATTCTATTCTATTCTATTCTATTCTATTCTATTCTATTCTATTCTATTCTATTCTATTCTATTCTATTCTATTCTATTCTATTCTATTCTATTCTATTCTATTCTATTCTATTCTATTCTATTCTATTCTATTCTATTCTATTCTATTCTATTCTATTCTATTCTATTCTATTCTATTCTATTCTATTCTATTCTATTCTATTCTATTCTATTCTATTCTATTCTATTCTATTCTATTCTATTCTATTCTATTCTATTCTATTCTATTCTATTCTATTCTATTCTATTCTATTCTATTCTATTCTATTCTATTCTATTCTATTCTATTCTATTCTATTCTATTCTATTCTATTCTATTCTATTCTATTCTATTCTATTCTATTCTATTCTATTCTATTCTATTCTATTCTATTCTATTCTATTCTATTCTATTCTATTCTATTCTATTCTATTCTATTCTATTCTATTCTATTCTATTCTATTCTATTCTATTCTATTCTATTCTATTCTATTCTATTCTATTCTATTCTATTCTATTCTATTCTATTCTATTCTATTCTATTCTATTCTATTCTATTCTATTCTATTCTATTCTATTCTATTCTATTCTATTCTATTCTATTCTATTCTATTCTATTCTATTCTATTCTATTCTATTCTATTCTATTCTATTCTATTCTATTCTATTCTATTCTATTCTATTCTATTCTATTCTATTCTATTCTATTCTATTCTATTCTATTCTATTCTATTCTATTCTATTCTATTCTATTCTATTCTATTCTATTCTATTCTATTCTATTCTATTCTATTCTATTCTATTCTATTCTATTCTATTCTATTCTATTCTATTCTATTCTATTCTATTCTATTCTATTCTATTCTATTCTATTCTATTCTATTCTATTCTATTCTATTCTATTCTATTCTATTCTATTCTATTCTATTCTATTCTATTCTATTCTATTCTATTCTATTCTATTCTATTCTATTCTATTCTATTCTATTCTATTCTATTCTATTCTATTCTATTCTATTCTATTCTATTCTATTCTATTCTATTCTATTCTATTCTATTCTATTCTATTCTATTCTATTCTATTCTATTCTATTCTATTCTATTCTATTCTATTCTAATGTTTTAATTATGAATTAACGTCATGAGTGTTATAATTGATTTAGTCAATTAAAAAAAAAACAAATATTTTAGTTAATTGCCAAAGGTCCTCTGTAATTAACTAGAATTGTATTTTTTATTAAAAAAAAAATTATTTAAAACTAATTATTCAATTATAGAAATTATTTCTCCTAACCAATAAAATAATAATTAGGTAAGGTTAAATGATTCGAGTGCAAATATGGTAGTTATAATAATAATTAATTATGATTATAACGCTTTCGTATGTAAATACGGTGTAGGTACTTATATTCTGATTTTCTAAATATATATACATAAATATATATTATAAATAAATAAAAATGAAACCATTGGTCCGATTGTGATGAAACTTCAGCGGGTTGTTCTGCCTGCGTCCGCAAAGGTTCCTGATCCCAAAACTCACACGGGTGAAACCGCGGGGCACAGCTTGTATATTATACATAATAGTCTATTTATATTCGAAACATCTTTACTAATCTATACTAATATTATAAAGAGGAAAGATTTGTTTTTTTGTTTGTTTGTTACGATTTAACTCAAAAACTACTGGACTGATTTCAAAAATTCTTCCACCGTTAGAAAGCTACATTATCCCTGAGTAACATAGGCTCTATTGTAATCCGGAATCCCTGCGGGAACTCCAAAATAATAGAGGTGAAACCTCGCGGGACAGCTAGTTATAAAGGTAAACTGAGCATACATAACCAATCTTTAAACTTTCGCTCGCAACAGGCGTGTGACTCTTCGCACATGTTAAATTATTCATGAATGGTTGAAGGGAATGTTAAAGGAAGTTTCGGTGTAAGTAGCGGTGAAAAATTAATGCGAGCGGATTTTCTTCAGAGCGTCACTTCTGTGAAATAAAATTAGAGAAAGCGGTGAGCACCACGCTGGGCTTTAAAAAATTTAGTGTCTCCTTTATAAAACTTGATCCAGTTTTAAAAAAGCAATGTTTATCAGTCCCTTTTTATTTACTACTAGTTGTGCCCCGCGGTTTCACCCGCGTAATTTCAGAGTTCCAGCGAGAATTCCGAGATAAAAAGTACCCTATGTGTTAATCTGATGTATAAGGTATATTATTGTAAAGTTTCATTTAAATCCATCCAGTAGTTTTCCGTGAAAGAGTAACAAACATCCATCCATCCATCCATCCATCCATCCCTCCATCCATCCATACATACTTGCAAACTTTCGCGTTTATAATATTATTATTAATTATAGTAGGACTTTAGCTGTGCCCATCGGTTTCACCCGCGTGAGTTTCGGAATTCCCACATGGAACTCTTTTTTTTTTAGTGAAAGTCCCACTAAAATCGGTCTAACCATTTCAGAGATTAGCCGGAACAAACAGACAGACAGACCGAGAGACAGACAGACAGAGTTTTTTTTTTTTTAAATTGCTTTTTATGTAAGAACCGTATAGGTTCATATGCATTTAGTGAAAAGCTGTTAACTTGGAATTACAAACGGACACTTCAATTTTACTTATGTGGATAGATGCATAGATAGGAAGTTTGTACAGTCTTGTATTGTTAAGTGCTGAAATGCCTGCAATTATTGTTGTTTTATGATTTTCAATTATTTGTTGAAAGGAAGTCATAAATTTTCTCTCAGAAATCATTGTTTGTTTCACTTATTGCGGTGGAAAATGAAGAAGACAAAAAAGGCTTGAGTCATTTCTAAAAATGGCATCGACAACAATGTCGCAAACTTACAACTTAGAACTCATCAAAAATTTTTATTTCCAAATTCTTTATCTGAGAAAGGCTTTGCATCTTGAGTTAAATATTTATAGTTAAAAAATACTCTTGAAATTTTTGAAGCGCTGTTTAGCAGCAAATTTCAAAACAAAAAAATAACTTGACATACAGGCACCGGATGTTGCGTTTGTTTCCATTTTCAGCGTCACTTCCGCTGCTTGCTAATATGTTTAGTTTATATCTAAAGGTGGTAAAACAAGTAGATATAACTTGAAAACCCGGTGGCAAAACGTTTCGTGTAAACAAAAAATAACATGATAATAAAGAAATTATAGAGTGTGTATTAAATCCAAGGGGGATTCCAAAAAGGTACCCATGTACCTACATTAAAAGGGTATGAGTAGGCTTAAGTATTATGTACACATGTGAAGCATCGTTCGGGGCGTATTCGGATACGAAATGAAACACTGTACATTGTGTGAATAAGTCCGAGATTCAAAGGAAAATTGTACGTAAACACCCAGCCGCGCGCCCGCTCTCTTTTGTTAAGTCGGTTTATCTAAAAAAAAAAAATTACGTCGAAATTGCGGGCAAGGATGCAAAACGAGCTATCATTCATAATCGTATATAATATTACCATTCATGAAACGCATGGAATGGAGAGGTTATGTTTTAATTACTATACTGAAGCTGTTCTTCCCCGCAGTTAGGTACACCGGCATTCCTGCATTAAACATAAACTTATTCATGTATGTAAACGTTTGGATGTTTGTTACTCTATAGCAAACATCCAACCATCCACCATACATAATCATATTTTGACGACCTTTTTAAAATAAATAAAATTGATATTATGCCGATTTTTGGCCTAAGTTGTTTATTAAAGGTCGAAAGAATTTCGACAATTTTAGTTTTTCAAAAATAAAAAAAGGTTTTTGAACCTGTGCCATGTGGTTTTGGTGTTGACGTTTGAATTTTAGGTCATTCTGTAGTGTCAGGGCCAAATAGCTTTGTATAAAAACAAACTAACCGACTTGGTTTAGGTTGTTGACGAGTGAAAGCCGTACCGAAAACACGCGTGTCACGTTTGTCTTCGTCATTTCAGTCACTTTTCAGCATCTATTTTGGACCCTGAGCAGGTAACTGGCTTTCAAGAGAGCCATGTTTTAACTTGGGGAACAATCTAACATTGTCATTGGCGTTTCGCCATTATTGAAGAAGTAGATGAAGAGATTTTTTTTATTAAGAAACATTGTCATTGGCAAATTATAATTATAGACACCATTATTAAAGAAGAAGAAGAAGAAGACTTGGTTTACCGTGTACTGTAAAAAAAAACACCAGCACCGTTGGTCCAGTGGTTAGCCAACCAGATGATTTCTAGTGCAGGTGTCGTGTATTCGATTCCTACGTCAGAGTAAACGTAATAGTGAGTCATTATCCTGAGTCTGGGTGCATTTACAACAAAGAACGAAGAAGATTAACTGTCACTATGTTTAGAACAAGCTCGGCTCAGTTTTGTGTGATACTGTCCCAGCATTATTTTTATAAGCTCACGGATGTATCCTGGAGGGGTATACAGAGACTATAGATCTTTATTTGCTAAATTCATTCTTCCTCAATCATAATTCTGACCATATTTCTCTCCTGAGGACCATCTTGACGTGTCAATATACGTCATCGGTCAGATCGGAGTCCCACAAACACTAGCTTTATTATTTTACGTAGTGATTGGCAACTGTATTAAGTAAAGCTAGATAATTTTTTTTTTTTCTATATTTTTCTCAGATTCGCAGTCTCATTCAGATGTCATTTCGAAAGCCTCGACGCTTGAAACTACTTTCATAAAGATTAAATAAACACAAATACACACTTGAGCCTGTTGAAAAAAAAAAACTACAAAAAAAAATCTAGGTACGTATACATATTATTCATACATACCTATAAGATTTAAGCGTGGTTCTTCTGTTGAGAACGTTTTCGTGTCGCTGATTGTGCATAGGTATTATGTATACCGGTGACTGGTAGTAAAAAATAATGAATCAAATTAAGAACTTTAATGCATCAAGATATTTTTACCGCGGCCGTATTAAGACTTGAGAGTTGACCGTGCGTTCCGGTACGGTGAAAGTTATTCGGTCACAAGGAATCCACAAATGAATGTGCATGGCTGCAGCACGCTCGCGCCAATCGGTTTCGATGAAAGTGGTTACATATTCATATTCGCAGGCTCCTTGGGTTCGGTGTTTAAATTAAAAAAAAAAAAAAAAAAAAACTATCACCATCAATCCCATATAAAAAGTAGATACCGGTCTACAGTCCCATACAAAAGTTCACTTAAAAAACTGTCCACAGTCGTGTTTACGTAGTTAAGTTGGTTGGTATTACAATAGTACTTACCGAAAATATGAAATTCCGTCCTTTTTAGGGTCCTAGATGTAGGATTTTTACAATTTTCAAACGAGCACGAATGCGACTGATTTAAAAGCGCACCCAAATGTTCAAGTGGGCGCTCATTTCATGAGGACATTTTTTGACGCTGATTGTGTATCTACTTTTTATATGAGATCGGTGACTATTACGCAAAAAATCTCATGGGTCATGCCTTGAACGCTCAACCATAACTCAACCGATCATCAAGTAATTTTGCTAGGGGTACAGAAAAAGACATAGGGCGGTTCCGGCTGAAAACCAGCGCTGCCTCACACTGTAAAGTGTGTAAGATAGCATTATGCTGAGCCGGGACCATGATGTCAATATTTTTGTACTGTCGCAGTTGTCAGTTTTGTGTTGGTTGGCAAGTAAATTTCTTCTCTTTCTTCTTTCTTCCTAGTTTTTATACTTCCGAGTAGCGAGAGCTCCCAATTTAAGGCGGGTGAAATCGCAGGGAACTATATTTTTAAGCGCGTTTCGTAATTTTCATTTTATAAACACGGAACCCTGCCATGATTAACAGCTCGGTTCTGGCAGAATTTTTTACAAACTACGAATTTGGGATTCAATTTGTATAACCCACATTACTATCAACAATAGATGTTTTCGGATTATTACAATAAAATGAGCTTCATTATTTTTCAAAGCTTTATTTGCAGCGATGAATTGAGAAATCATAATTTGATAGGTACTTAAAATAAATTATAAGCAGATTTTTCGTTTTTCAGGTCAGGTCACGGATAAGATGTTTTGTATTATTTTGCAATCATAAATCAACCTAGGTATCTAATAAGTATAGGTGAATTTACATGTACAATGTACATACTTACCTACTGTTGGATAGACTTTATTATTATTTATGTACCTAGCTATATGTATGCCTAGAACACAGATAATATAACACTATATATAGCCTAGAACAAACTGGGTCCCACCTCGCTTTAGAAAATTGTAATTTTTCATTTGTGATCTTAAGAATCTTTATTTCAAATATGGCTACTGTACTCTTGGGGTCACCAAACGAACTACTGGTTCAGTCACAACTATAATCCTACTAATATTATAAATGTGAAAGTGTGGATATTTGGATGTTTGTTACTAAATCACGCAAAAACGGCTGAACGGATTTAGATGAAATTTGGCATGCACGTTGTCAGGGGTACAGAGAAGGACATAGGGTACTTTTTATCCCGGAATTCCCGCGGGAACTCTAAAATTAACAGCGGGCCACATTATATTTTGCTTCTTCAAATTATTGAAAATAATTGAAAATATAATTAACGCGCATTAAAGTTTAGGAATGGGGGCTCATAACCTCATATGCAGGTAGAAACTATACCTGCTTGTGACGTCACGCGACATTTCGACTCCACTGTCTCTGTTATTTCTTGCTTGCGTGAAAAAAGAAAAACTACGTGTCTAATATTTTTTATAAATCTACAGGACGGACTAAAAATAAAAATTATGTCAAACAGCCTTCACGATGCACTGACAGTGTTTCTAATTCCACTCTTTCCGGTTTCTCAGCTTCAAATGGAAATGGAACACATAAATAACGAAGTGGTTTAGCTGCGGGTAGAAATAAACATGGAAGATAATTAAATGCAGTAACCGCGTCAGCATTGTTCTGATTTGACATGCTACGTTTAGGTAGATCTGCCACTCAGGTCGGTATTCCAAAAGGTTACTCAAGTCATGAATCTAGTTTTAAAACTAATTTCAAGTAAAGCTCTAATTTTAGAACCTTACTTGAAACGAGATTCATCATTCAACAATCATCTGAGTTATTTCCTTATTCGAGAACGACGCTTAAGTACTATTAAACTTTAGTGATTCGCCCTTCGAGATTACATATGATTACTTGTAGTAGCACGCGTATGTGCTGCCATCGTACACAATTTCAAAGCAACACACCTAAACAGAGAGAAAAAATATCACTGTGTTGCTTGCGGGTAGATACATGCTTCATACACGTTTTGTGTCGCGGCCATCGTGCACCTCTTTTTCCTTTGCTGCTTATATTAGTGTTGTATTCTCAGTGTTTTATCATTTTCAGCATGGGAAAATGCAAACATAATGGAAAATAAGAAGAAATCGAGAGGAAAGTAAAGAAAAAAGTTGAAATTACATAGGAAATATTATGATAGTGATAGGTCAAGTGAAATAGTTGTATTAGTGACTACGTGCATCCAGACCCATCGCAGGAGGATTAACAATATGAAGGTTTTTATGGAAAATTAGTTTTTGAAACTGAATAACACGCGTTTCCGCATGGTTCCCGACGCATTCTTGCCGCTGGCGCCGACCACGGACGCACGAGTCGGTCGCATTAACTTGACCTAGTTTAAAAATGTTAAGAATGAGTCCTACCCTACGTCGTACTATGAGTTTGGCCTGCAAGGCTTAAACCGTTCCGTTATTCATACTCCAGTTTATTCTGTAAGGATGATCTCCGTATGAAAGGAATGTACGATACAATTCTAGATCGCAGTCCGGGAGGCTACGACATGAATTTTATTTCGTTTTACAAAATCTCTTATTTCTAAAATAATTCTGGATCGTTGTCCGGGAGGCAACGACGTAAATTTTATTTCGTTTTACGGAATCTATTATTTATTTCCAAAATAATTCTGGATCGTTGTCCGGGAGGCAACGACGTGAATTTTATTTCGTTTTACAAAATCTCTTATTTCTCAAATAATTCTGGATCGTTGTCCGGGAGGCAACGACGTAAATTTTATTTCGTTTTACGGAATCTATTATTTATTTCCAAAATAATTCTGGATCGTTGTCCGGGAGGCGACGACGTGAATTTTATTTCGTTTTACCAAATCTCTTATTTCTAAAACAATTCTGGATCGTTGTCCGGGAGGCATCGACGTGAATTTGATTTCGTTTTACAAAATCTCTTATTTCTAAAATAATTCTGGATCGTTGTCCGGGAGGCAACGACGTGAATTTTATTTCGTTGTACAAAATCTCTTATTTCTAAAATAATTCTGGGTCGTTGTCTGGGAGGCAACGACGTAAATTTTATTTCGTTTTAAAAAAAAAAAAAAAAAAATTCTTATTTCTAAAATAATTCTGGATCGTAGTCCGGGAGGCAACGACGTGAATTTTATTTCGTTTAACGCAATCTATTATTTCTAATATAACTCTGAATCGTTGTCCGAGAGGCAACGACGTGAATCATAATTCGTTTGATGGAATCTATTATTTCTAAAATAATTCTGGATCGTTGTCCGGGAGGCAACGACGTGAATTTTATTTCGTTTAACGCAATCTATTATTTCTAATATAACTCTGAATCGTTGTCCGAGAGGCAACGACGTGAATCATAATTCGTTTGATGGAATCTATTATTTCTAAAATAATTCTGGATCGTTGTCCGGGAGGCAACGACGTGAATTTTATTTCTTTTTACGAAATCTTTTATTTCTAAAATAATTCTTGATCGTTGTCTGGGAGGCAACGACGTGATTTTATTTAATTCCTTTTTTAGGAATCTATTATTTCTTATATATCTCTAGATGATTGTCCGGAAGGCTACGACGTGAATTTTATTCCATTTTACGGAATCTGTTATTTCTAAAATAATTCTGGATCGTTGCCCGTGAATTCTATTCCGTTTTGCGGAATCTCTTATTTCTGAAATAAGTCTCGATCGTTGTCCGTGAGGCTACGACGTGAATTTCTTTTATTGAAATCACTCACCTAATTATATGTTAAAAAAAAAAAAAAACCGGATCATAGTCCGGGAGCCTATGACATCCTAAACATACATTTAACAACAATATTATTAAGTCACTTGCCTGATTTAACAATAATTAATTAATTCTGGATCATAATCCAGGTGTCTGTGAGTCGAATTATAAAATTCTGTATAGGCTATTTTTTTGTCTGTTATCTGATTTGTTTAATATATTACGGACTATTGGGTATCTTGTTACAGAAACCCCAAACAATGCTCTTCACTCGGACTCTGGTACCGAGCTGCACGCATCCACTGAAACTGCGCCACTGTTACCTCTTACGCACATGCGTCCATGGTCGTCTTCTTTTCTTTCTTTCGTCTGCGACTAGACATGTCGCTAACACAGTATCGGTCTTGTTGACGGCTGATATTAAGAGCAACGTGTAAAATAAATAAATTTTCTTTTTAAAAACCTCTGAGTGACGCAGGTAGATTATTTAGATTATTCTGTCACATACATTTTTCGGAGACAGTGACACGGCGCACTTTTCTATTATCAACCCTTAGTAAAGGGTTAAAGATAATGTAAATGATCGAAAAAGAGACGGTTTGTTATTCGGAAATAATTTACGGAAAAGTTTAAAGCCTATGAAGGCTATAACTGGGACTAGGGCAGACAGGTTTTAACTGTGATGGCTAGGCCAAACCTCAGTCACAAAACAAACCATCAGATACACTAAGTTCTTTAAACTGGAGGGGGGTACCTGCGACGGCGGCGCCCCCACCACCTCTTCACCGCACTCAAGCGAAGCAGAAGTGCAGAACTCGTCGAGTAGTGGACGCAGGTAGCGATCGTGCGATCGCCCTTCAGGGCCATCAGGCCGTGGCCAGGCAGGCAGTCTTAAGTTCTTTTATATTAACTGGCAAAAGGTTACCAAGTATCCTGTTTTATGACCATGGACCTCTGGTTTACGCATCTCTGCATCAATAATTCACATACAGTGTTTATTTATAGTTTTCCGATAAATAAACACTAATCTGGTACTAACGAATGCTTAATGCCTGCAGAGATGAATAATCTTACAAGTATAGAAGCCGTGGTCGCTTTGAATCCTGTGAAGGTCAGTTTCTTTCTTGTATTTTCTTGATTAAGAAAAGCAACGGAAAGACCGGATTTATTTAAATCAGCTGTCCCCCGCTGTTTCACCCGTGGTAATTTCGAAGTTTCAGCAGGGATTCCAGGATAATTTATAGATATAAATCTTCCTCATGAATCACTATCTATTGATGAAAACCATATGAAAATCCGTTCAGTAGTTTTAAGTTTATCGCGAACAGACAGCGGAAGCATTTACGACATTTTATACTATGTACCTAAAGTTTAAAGCCATTTAATAGGTTTACTTGTGTCCGTTTGTCCAGCGATTCCTTTATGCAAATTTCAATTTGTGGCTCCACCATATTGATGGAAATAGTGCATCTATTCGTACGGGCAACTATCAAATAGTTTATTTTGATGCATCTCGTACTGGTTATGGGGAGTCTGCTGTTCTAATGAGACTGCAACTGATCAGTGATCCAGCTTAGAAATACCTAACTCAACATATAGATTACTATTCTTAATTTTTTCGCTAAAGATGACTGAGACTGTCAAATCCTTCTGAGAATTTGTAACAGTTTCCACATAATATGAGTGATTTGAGTCGCGAAATTTAGCAGTGGTGTGATAATAAGGGTTTTATTTATCTTTGCTCCTTATGTTAGCTCTAAGGCAAATACCATTGACGATGCTGAATCACGTCGTGTACACGCCGATATGGTTTATCATGGTTGGATGAGAAATATCTGACAATGCTTTCCGTAAAATTTGCCGAAGGTTTGGTAATCCTAAAATTACCAAACCCTAGTCGGGTTAATACATATAAAATGTAACACATTTTCTTCATAGCATCGAGACCCTGACGGATTCAAGATGGATACTTTCTTTTTTCTCTGGTCATCGTATTCTTTCTACGCTTTCCCTCCGTTTTGCCTCATATTTAAGGTAATACAGAAAATCATATCAGATGAAGCCTGCACAGGCTTGAACCAAACACAAGATGCATCAGAATCTTACACTGCCAGAGTAGTGTCTGGGCGGCGTTCATGAAGCAAGGCACTCCACCAGAAGCTGCAGATGTTATGCTAGCTTCATTGACTGTTTATAGGTACCTCGAAGCGTTACAACTCTTCTTTAAGACAATCGCTTTTATTTCGTGAAGGAAAACCTTATGATATTTTCCTTACATTTCAGGCTCCAAATTTGGTACTATAAATACAGCAAAATCAGCACTGTCATTGATTTTAGTTCCAGAGGTCATTAACGGTCAATAGCCGTCCAATTAAACATTTTTTGTTTTTTAAATGTAGAATAGAATAGAATAGAATAGAATAGAATACACTTTATTGTACACCAAAATAATGTTACAGTGTGTTAACAAAAACTTATAACAATTACACCTTCCTTTACCAAGATACAGCAATACTCCACTAACAATAATATAATCCATCATCATAGTTTTGGACCATTTAGCTAATTGGTACCCAACTCTTGGGTTTACTTGAGTTGTTGGTAATACAACCCTCTCTTTAGAATTGTTGTCTACAAAACTAATTACTATTCTAGCGTTAGTTACAGCACATAGGGTTCAGACTTTTTCATTGTTTAGACTTAGCAATATTATTAAACTAGATCAAAAGTCATACATATAACTGGTCAAATTAAAACTTCTGGTGTTAATCCAGTCCAAACATCTTCAGTTTAGTAGTTTGGTGAAAGGCCATCAATATGTCTTGCAAGAATGTATGAACACTACTTAGCTGTTTCTGCGGTGGATCGTAAATCTGATTGTGATTTTTTGTTCAATATTTATAAGAAATCTTGAAAAAAAAAAAAAAAAAAGAAGTTCCCAGTCCTTGAATCAATGGATAAAGGCAATTCTGAAAGAAAGTTGAATTGTGATTTCAGTCTTTAAAGCTTAAAGTACGAGACAGGCCTCCACTTCTGCTGCAAATAGCCTCGGAGGGAGTATTGACGTTATTAAAACAACAGCCGGTTTAACAAGCAGTTATGAAACATTTGCAAGATTTTATAATAGAGAATCGATGGACATGTCTGACACTTTTGCCCGCTCTCTTTTACAGGCTAGCCTTGTGTGATGATCCTATTATTAATGTATATCATTTTGTAAATGATTATTACCAGCTCACATCAATTTGATTTTCATCAATCATTGGAATTTAAAGATCTCGCTTAGATCGAATACAAAAAATATTTTTAATCACTGCGATTCTTCACTGCTTTTCTCATGTTTGCTATTGCTATTTCGTGGGTCTTTAAACATCTACAAGTAATCATATGTAATCTCGAAGGGCGAATCACTGAAGTTTAATGGATAGTCAAACGAACTTACCTGTAAGTGAAGTTCGACGACTATTAAACGATGTGATTCGCCCGAGAGATTACAGTCCCACCCAAACCCTAATCAATTCTTGTTTTTATCTTACCCATTTACACGAAATAGCATGGGTTCAACTATGGCCGACTGAATACGTGTATGAAGCATGTATCTACCCGCAAGCAACACAGTGATATTTTTTCTCTCTGTTTAGGTGTGTTGCTTTGAAATTGTGTACGATGGCAGCACATACGCGTGCTACTACAAGTAATCATATGTAATCTCTCGGGCGAATCACATCGTTTAATAGTCGTCGAACTTCACTTACAGGTAAGTTCGTTTGACTATCCAATCTATACTAAAACAAAGATTTGATCATTGTTTACGTCTGTCATGTCAAGACCACTCAACCAATCAGAGCTCAAAATCTCTACTCAAGACTAGTTTCAACTGATTAGAACCAATCAGAGTTCAGAATCCCTACTCAAGACTATTTTCAAGTGATTAGAACTTAAAACGCATTCTATAATAAGATGTACACTTGAGTTATGATCGGAGCTTAAAACTAATCTCAAGTAAAACGTGATCTGAGTCACCTTCTGGAATACGGGCCTCAAAGTAAAATATCTGGAAGCTCAGTTTTAGACAAGAACAGCGCGAAAATACGAACACAATCGTGATATATACGTATACCTACAGGGTGTTTTTTAAACTTAGGTTTAAGGCCTAAATATTTATCAAATCTTTTCTTTATCCTACTAATATTATAAATGTGAAAGTGTGGATGTTTGGTTACTCAATCACGCAAAAACGGCTGAACGCATTTGGATGAAATTTGGCATGCACGTTGTCAGGGGTACAGAGAAGAACATAGGGTACTTTTTATCCCGGAATTCTCACGGAAACTCCGAAATTACCGCGGGTTCCGCGGGGCACAGCTATTATAATATATTTTTTTATCAATGTTATGAAAACATGAATTATCAAGAGCTTGAACATATCTCTCGTTTAAAATAACAGCGTGTATTTATACAGGTTTAGGCAAAAAGGAGACGCACCAAGCCGTAAGTACCTAACTTCTACACAAATGAGTTTTCTTCTTATAATATTAAAATCATTGTTAACAATTGGAGTTAATACAGGGAGGTCTCATATAATAATATAATAATAATATCTCATGGATGATTTTAAATTCTCGGTTTGGTAACTTACGAAATTTTATTCTCACTTAATTATTCAGAATAAAACATTAGCATTATACAGTATAACTTAATTTTATAACTAGCTGTGCCCCGCAGTTTCACCCGCGTGAGTTTCGGAATTCACGCAGGAACGATTTTTTTTTTTCTAAAATAAAAGTAGCCTACTTTACTCCTTATAACATCAGCTAGGTATATCTGCCAGTGAAAGTCCCGTTAAAATCAGTCCAGTCGTTGCCGAAGCTGAAACCTTAGAAAAAACTAAATAGAAAAATTAAGTATACGTTTTATTTCAGCGGTACCGTTTAGATAAACCATTTCTTTTGCTTCAATGAACACTGAAGAGCGTTTTCACTGTTCATTAATTTCGCAAAGGAAAAACACCGTATCTATGTATATTTTATATGTACTCGGGTGGTTATTTGAAGACGCAGATATCTGAGTCTCTATGTAGAATATATTCTACTAGCTGTCCCCCGCGATTTCATCCGCGGTAATTTCGGAGTTCCCGCGGAGTCCTTCAGTTCCCGAGGGAATTCCGGGATAAAAACTATCCTATCTTTTAAGTTGGACCATATTATAAATGGTTGCAAAAATTTATCAAAATCCGTTCAGTAGTTTCGGAGTCCATCGCGGACAAACAACGTGACACGTGATTTATAAGTATATATTAGATTTTTATCGAGTTTCATATCTACGATATGGGAAAAAACACAACACGCAAAATGGACATGATGACAAGGTATAAAAATCAAAATTACGGAACGCTGCCAGTATCATCGGAGCCTTGCCTAAAGGGACTCCTTTTAATAATATATTTTAGCTCTTGTATCATATTTAATTGTTATTATTAGGTTAGGTTAAGTTTAGTTTTAGTTTATTAATGTCCAAGACATTCTATATAATAAATTTTATTTTCTGTTTCTGGTGACAACAAAAAAAATTTCAAAATTCTATTTAGTCCATCAGAGTAGGTATATATTGTATCAGTTACAATAGATTGTAAAGATCTTGAATAATAATAATAGGTGAAATTAATCACCATCAACTATTTCCATTTTGTAAACTGAGTGACGCAATACAAATTAAGGTTTTCACAACACAAAAACATGAGTAAATCTCTACTAATATAAAAGAGCAAAAGTTTGTAAGTTTGTGACGTTGTAGGGGGTAATCTCTGGATCTAGTAAAACAATTTTAAAAATTCTTTCACTTATAAAAAGCTACCGTGATCCTGAGTGTAGGGTACTTTTTATCGGAATTATCGCGGGAACTCCGAAATTACCGCGGGTGAAACCGCGGGGGTCAGCTAGTAGCTGTATAAATTTGAAATTGGAATACCTAACCAAAGAGCAGATATTTGAAATCAAAGAGGCCAGTACGACTAAACGCCAATTTCATATTATGTAAGGACTTTAGTGATGATGAGGAAAAGAGTAGCATCTTTTTGGGAGAGACTCCGGGCGTCTAGCAACGGCATCCTTCGGGTGGTTTGCGATGGAATGTCCAGCAATATATTTAGATATTGGCTATCTGACCTGTGCATCAAAATAATAATATAAAATAGTTAGTATGTTGACCAAGACACCTGGTAATAGTTTTTTAACATTCCCAGATAGTTGATAAGCATATAATATTGTGTATGTGTATTATGTATATATGTTGTGACACTTTTATTGTGTAGATTGGGTTTTTTGCCTTTAATAAAAACTTATTATTATTATTATTATTATTATTATTCATTTATTGTTCTTAAATTTAGGTTTTTTACAGTAGATATAAATTTTTATTATTTTATTATTATTTAATTATTATTATTATTATTATTTAGTTCACAGGTGAACACCTTTTCTTCGAGCACTGTTGCATGACATTAATGACAACTAGAGGAATTTATTAAAGCTTTCTACATTCTAGTTATAGAAGTAGATAGGTAGGGTGCCTGTTTCAAATACACGAAAACTGTATTAATATGTCACAGTATTGTGATCGAGTGGCGAGAAAATTATAACCCTTCGGATCACGTTTGTAGAATGCTTACTAATACATAGGGCGCACTGTAAGTTTCCGGAACTGGCCACTTACATAAACAATATTTAAAAATGTATTGCAACATTTGAAAATAGAACTCTTTGGCTGTAGAATGCAGTTTGTTTCATCTGACTGTCTTTTGTTTTTACCTTGTGGCGCCATTTAAAAAATTGTGTGTCTGCATCAACATGGATTTAACTCGGGAAAATTTTCGTAGTATGATTTTCTACGATTTTAAGTGTAATTTGACAGCTCAACAGAGCATCGCTCGGCTTGAAACAGCTTTTGGCAATGAAGCACCATGCAAGACAACTGTTTATAGCTGGTTTGCAGAATTCAAGCGTGGTCGTATCAATCTCAGTGACGAATCTCGCGATGGTCGGCCGTCCACCGCTGTGACCAACAAAAACATCGATGCTGTGCGCCGTATGGTTGAAACAGACAGGCATGTGACCTACCATGAAATTCGCGCATCCTTAGAAATAGGCATGAGTCAAATACAATTAATCCTACACAAACATTTGGGTGTGAGAAAGCTGTGCTCGCGGTGGATCCCACACAACTTGACCGAGGCTCAAAAAACGGACCGCGTCACTTGGTGCAGTGCCATGCTTACCAGATTCAACGAAGGTGCGTCAAATTTGGTGTGGGACATAGTAACAGGTGACGAAACATGGATTTATTGCTACGATCCCAAAACAAAGCAGCAATCGAGCGTATGGGTCTTTCAAGATGAGCCGAAACCAACCAAAGTGGCGCGCGTGAAAAGTGCATCTAAGCGGATGATTGCTTCTTTTTTTAATAAAACTGGACACGTGGCTACTGTTGCTTTAGAGAATCGTCGTACAGTGAATAGTGACTGGTACACGACCATTTGTTTGCCGGAAGTTATTGACGAACTCCGTAAAAATAACCGTAAACGCCGTATCATCCTGCACCACGACAATGCTAGTTCTCACACGGCCAGACAGACAAACGACTTTTTGAAGGCGAAAAATGTAGAACTCATGAGTCATCCTGCATACAGTCCCGACCTGGCACCTTGTGACTTTTTTCTGTTCCCAAAAATTAAGAACCAATTACGCGGTCAACGATTTTCATCACCAGAAGAGGCTGTCGAGGAGTATGAAAAACACGTTTCAGAGGTCACCACAGAGGAGTGGCACAAAAGTTTTCAAAACTGGTTTCATCGAATGAAAAAGTGCATAGACGCCAAGGGAGATTATTTTGAAAAACAATAAATTAATTTTGTACCTTTAATAGTATTTTTTCATATTCATTCCGGAAACTTATAGTGCGCCCCACGTATTATAAACGCGAAAGTTTGTATGTATGGATGTATGTTTGTTAATCTTTCACGCAAAAACTATACTGAATGGATTTTGATGAAACTTTATAATAATACAAGTTGTGCCCCGCGGTTTCACCTGCGGTAATTTCGGAGTTCATGCGGGAATTCCAGGATAAAAACTACACCATGTCCTTCTCTGTACCCCTGACAACGTACATGCAAATTTTATCCAAATCCGTTCAGTATTTTTTGCGTGATTGAGTAACAAACATCCAAACATCCAAACATCCACACTTTCATATTTATAATATTAGTAGTATATCTTATACCAAAGACATCGTCATCATCAAAGATATCGTATAGACGAACAATACAAAAATTTCGTATGCAGTCCACGTCAACCAATTTTTGCGGGGGGGATGATCAAAATAAATGAAATGAAAAAAATAAATATTCCGGAATAAAAACCTCTGCTGCCTCCCCTTCGGGGAGTCGACTTAGCCCATCTACCCCCCCCCCCCCCCCCATAGTTGGCTTGTCACCGAATTCACACCGATCAGTGGTAGCAAGAACCAATAATAATATTACGTGTGTTTTTATCTTTTTTTAATGCGAAAAAAGTCCGAGATATGGAAACAACGATAGAATAGCCTGAATGAAAAAAATTCATACTTGCTTGTTTATTTTCATTTTAAAATAAAAACATATTTGGTTACTTTATTTCCACAGCAAATGTAACGAAATGTTATATCTAGATGTTAACAAAAACCTTGTTAAGGCAAGGCAATGCGGTTCGAGCACTCTTGGCAGTCTTGGCTATATGCCAGCCAGATGATAATCTACTAACGTTTATTAGATTATAAGAATACTTAGCAAGAGACCTTACGCAGGCACCTAAAGTGGTTGTGCAAAAAGAAATAATAAATACCTACTGCTTCTAACAATAGGCAGATACTGGCTGATAATTATGCTAATGGCATCGGAAACAGCTGTTGAGAAATTTACATTCCACGTTGAGAATTCCCAAACCCTTGTCGGCGACCACAGAGCAAATAAATTAACTAGAGAGGACATGTAAGCGGGACAGGCGCGCTACCGTTGCAAAGGAAGTTAGAGCAAATGCTCTAACTCGCCCAAAACTTTTTTTGTTGGGATAGCACTAGACTAGACACTGGTTTTCATCTGTTTTCATACTAAAATAAGTTGATGTCCCTTCTAAATTGTTATTTTCTGTTCTGTGCCGGCGACATTAAAAAAACTCACAAAACAATTTCATTGGGATACCGATCGATCCGAGTATCTCGATTGAATTTCGAATTTCAATTACAATCTGTGAATTACTTCCTCTTTAACAATAAGATGAATAGAATTTCCGGGAAGACGTAAAAATACGCTGGCTGGTAACACGGTGTCGCTGTTGATAAAAGAGCATTCATGGAATCATTTCAATCGTGAAAATCTTTTCTCCTTTAACTTTTTTTTATTGCATTCGGTTTTTTTTTCTTTGGATTTTGGGTTCTTACCGAAATACTAGCTGCTCCCCGCGGTTTCACCCGTGTTAATTTCATAGTTCGCTGTATCCCTGTATTTAGAAAATTTTATGATGATCGGTTGAGCCGTTGAGTCGTGAAAGCGTAACAAACAAACAAATAAACAAACAAACTCACTTTCTCATATATAATAGTAAAGGATAATGTAATAAATAGTCAGAGTTTGTTTGTTTTTGTTTAGAAAAAACTATAAATTGTCTTTTTATTATTTCTTACTAACACTCTCATATTATTACAAAATATTGCAACAAAGATAAATTACAAGAATTGGTAATACATGAATTCAACAAAATAAATTGTTTTAAAAAATTCACCCTTACCAAAAGAATTGTGGTTTAAAGTTTGTCAAGAAAATTCTCATTAAACATAAAGACAATAAGTTAGTTTTTAACTCGAAACCTAGAGATCCCGAGGGAATCTCAAAATTCACGCAGTTTCAGGGTAAAATACGATTTAGGAAACAGCTATACTAAACGTATTTATTTTTAAGGCAATTTTTTCTTTAAAAAAAAAAAAATTAGGGCCATTCACTTAGAAAGTTCTAAAAATACATATTTTTCGTAAAATTACAGATCTGGTATCTTTGTCGGTCCTAGAAATATAATATAAAATTTTCTGTCCTCTAGAAAAAGAAACGGAGTTCTCAAACAGTCGTTGCTATACCTACCTACTTATCAATACGGGGTCACAACTAATTAGTTATTTGATCTTCAATTAGCATTTTTCTACAGTCTATACTGTCGAATATAGGGTTACGTGACGTCTAGTGAAATGTACAAGAAATGCAAATTCAAACGTGAAACCGGTGCCAAGTAGGACAATGCTCGCCGTTTGGTTTTAGTTGAGCTCTATAGGCCCTTTCAGAAAACCGTCCAAAATATTCTCGAAATACTTTTTGAATAGTTCCAGTAGGTATTCTAGCTGGCGTATGAAGGTCGAGCACGACCTCAAAACCTCGGAGAAAATTTTGACGTAATAATTCTCTACAAATGTAATATTTCTTAATGTACACATTTTTAGATCTGTACTAATGTTACAAAAAGAAAAGATTTGATTTGATTTTTTCATTAATTTATAGGGAGATACAGTGTTTCTAAGTGACTTTTTAACTCGGAATTCCCACAGGAACTCCGAAATTACCGCGAAAGAGATCGCGGGGGAACGTATAGTAAAAATATACTAGGTCTACAAACTCTGTCTTCAATCCAGATAGTTGTAAAAACGCTCGAAATTTCATCGCAATCATAGAAGTCATGAAAATTTGAAATACATTTTATGAAAATATGTACATGACAATACTATCTAGTAGGTACTTACCTAAGGAACCATTCCTTAAGAAATTATACACTTGGCATATTATATTATATGTTATGCACTTTCTTGATAAAAATTCTGAATTGCATTTGCTTGTTAAGGCCCATAGTAGTCGACCTATAATGAGGTCGACCGCTAGTAAAAATCGCTTTTACTCTAAGATATACCAGTTAAAAAGAAGAATATTATGTGGGTATCTATACTAATGTTATAAAGAGGAAGATTTGATTTTTTGTTTATTTGTTTGTTTGTTTGTTACGATTTAACTCAAAAACTACTGGACCGATTTCAAAAATTCTTTCACCATTAGAAAGCTACATTATCCTTGAGTAACATAGGCTATATTGTAATCCGGAATTCCCGCGGGAACTCCGAAATTATCGTGCGTGAAACCGCGCGGGACAGCTAGTAGTACATATGTATAGGTAAATAATAATTTTAAATGATAATTTTATTTATTATATATATTTTAAATTTTAACTTTATACAAAATTTTTAAATAAAATGTGCCGAAAAAGACAACTTTTTGAGGTTTTCAACTAAATTACCTATCTCATCGATTTATTTTCAAATGAATTAATTATCTTTGAATAGGCATATAATAATAAAATTAATATGATTTTTTGTATCGGTTCTCACTAGTTTATCTCTTGTCAGAGCCTTAATCTTATTTGTAGTTTTGGCTCGACTGCAATTTGGTGCTGGCGTAAACCTCTCACAATAGGATTGGCAAGGTTCCATTAGAAGATTATTGTAGCTTAAAATGTCCGAGGAAGGATGTCCATTGTCCAATTATAGTGTTATCAAACGGTATAATGCTTTTGGGATATAGGGATGCTTACGCATAGAGCTATATTCCCGGTTCCGACTCGTTTGTAATTAATAAAGTGCAATGCAACACTCCAGTAAGAAGCGAACCCACTTATAATCAGATTAGTTAACCACTAGAATGGGCATGTTGACTAATTTTTATTTTTTAGTCCGTCTTGTAGATTATTAAAAAATATTGGACACGTATTTTTTCTTTTTATACGTAATCAAAAAATAACGGCGATATATTGAGTTGAAATTTCGCGTGACGTCACTATTCTGTCAGTTTGTATGGCGGTTTTAGCGGTTAGTGACGTCACGACCCCCTCACCCTAAACTTTAATGCGCTTTATCTCTGTATATTTTGATTTATTTGAAAAAGCAAAAAATACGTGTCTATTGTTTTTTTTATTTTCTAACTGACGAACTAATTAGAATTTTGATTTTCAAAAGTAGTCCACATCCCTATTGGTACTAATCAAGTAAGTAGGTAGAATATAACTCTGTAGTTAATGTTTGTAAATAACTGTAATATTTACTGTTTACTGTGCAGGCATAAAATTTGCTTTGGATTTATGATCGAACCGAACGACGGACACATTCCACAAACAAAGGTGATTAAAACGTGACGTGATCCGAATGCGATCAATGGGATGGACCTAGGTACAAGTGTTTATCACGTTTAAAGGTAGCTCTCCACTGCGACGAAGCGATACAGAGCGGAGCGTATGCGGTACTTTATTATTAACTGTAGAAGTTCTCATACAGCTCAAATAAGAGGACTCTATTAATTTATTTTCATACTAGCTGTTCCCCGCGGTTCCACCCGCGTTAGTTTCGGAGTTCCCGCGGGAACTCCGGGACAAAAAGTATCTCCTCCTCTGTACCAATGACAACGTGTATGCAAAATTCGATGGTGAGTGGTTGAGCCGTTAAGCCCTGAAAGCGTAACAAACAAACAAACTCACTTTCGCATTTATAATATTAGTTATAAATGCGCTAATTTTTGTTATAACGGCAGTGTACAGTTACCTAGTTGTACAGATCGCAATATAGTATGGTGCAATAGATTACAATATCAATGTTGTCAGACATGAAAATAATCACTTTAAAATAAGCATATACTTATTTCGAAACACTCTTAAAAAACTGTCAATGTGAAACTCCACTGTTCAAAAATCCCATAGAATAATAGAACATAACAAAAATCGCTTTAAGTTTCAACAAAAACTTAAGGCTATTATTAGAGCGGTCATACCATTTGCTATCCGTTACAAAAACCATATTTTCCAAATTAATTTTATTTAAAAAATCAAGGAGAATATTATGTAAAAAAAAATTCTAATTTTTTATGTTAATTTTGCAAGAACTTGCTTCCAGTTTTGGCTAGTAATTTTATATTTCTGTTTCTAGGATTTTTTATGACGCGACGGCAATAAATTTCGGTAGCGACGCCTTTCCTTCGCTATATAAATATACCGTACCTACGCTCTCTCCGCTATCTAGGTAGAGTCAACGTGGGTGGTCATGTTCACTAAAAAAAACCCACAGATTTCACGTCGTTAAAAATTGCGACGTTAAAAACGAAGTTCTCCATTTTATGTATTTTATATTATAACTAGCTGTCCCCTGCGATTTCATCCGCGGTAATTTCGGAGTTCCCGCGGGAATTCCGGGAAAAAGTACTCTACGTCCTTCTTTGTACCCCTGAGTTCTGGAGTTCCCGCGGGAATTCCTGGATAAAAACTATCCTATCTTTTAAGTTGGACCATAATATAAATGGTTACAAAATTTTATCAAAATCCGTTCAGTAGTTTCGGAGTTCATCGTGGACAAACAACGTGACACGTGATTTATATATATTAAGACTAGCTGTCCCCCGCAATTTCATCCGCGGTAATTTCGGAGTTCCCGCGGAGGTTGCGGGAAAAAAGTACTCTATGTCTAGCTGTTCCCCGCATTAGTGCCGGAGTTCCCGCGGGAATTCTATCTTTTAAGTTGGGCCAAATACAACATAGTGACCAAACTTCATCACAATCGATTCAGTAGTTTCGGAGTCCATTGCGGACAAACAACGTGACACGTGATTTATATATATTAGATGGTATAGTTTTAAACTGAAAACATTTATGCTGATTTAGGTGAATTATATGTATTTAGGTACAATTGCCGTTGATTTGATTTTACGGGTTATTTAGTAGATATATCCATGTTAGTCCCGCATACTTAAAACCTTTGATAAACTATACAAAAAAGTGGCAATACTTTTTGTCTAAATCTCTTTTTATTTCTAACTAGGTGAGCTTGATGTTGAGGATTTTAACAAAATGAAGTAAATATTTATAGGGACTTGACTGTTTAAATTTGCATAACTTAATATTATCTACATTTATTTATAAATTATTTGCAAATCCTTGTTCTGCAAAATTTATTTGAATTTTCCTTTGTTTTATTTCCACTGACATGAAATAACTTTCTTTAGAAACAGAAACGAATTAGAGGATTTTTCTTCATTATCTAGACAATCCAGACAAGATTCAACTTAATTGTACAATTGACTATACCTATCTATTAGTTATACCCTTCAACATCTGTATTATATCTGTAATATATAAAAATCTTGTGTCACATTGTTTGTTATCGCAGTCCTCCGAAACGCCTTGACCGATTTTTATAAAATTTTCTGTGTATATTTGGTAGGTCTGAAAATAGGTCGTAGGCTATTGTTTATACCCTTAGGTAATAAGGGTAGCTACCCAGAAAGTTATTTTTTGGTCGAAATTTTAATTTGAAGTTTCTGCTGGAGTTCCGAAACTCACGCGGGTGAAACCGCGGGGCACCGCTAGTAAGTATGTTAATAAAATAAGCCAATTTCAAATCACTTCGTTTCACTTTGTATATAATTACGAGTTCACTTTCTTTATACTTTCTACTGGTGTAGACAATATGTAGTCAGACGTTTTTTTTATAATTGTTTTTTTAAACAACTATTCCACGGTCACTAGGTCGTGAATGTTAATGTAAAAGATAATTTTAATCAAGAATTCTTTCTTATACAACCTGTTAATGAATTAACCAAAAACTTGATACACCCCATTTAATAAAATAAACAATAATATATGGTTTAAAATATTATGATTAAAATCTGAATTTTTTCTAAACCATTAATAGTTTAAAAGTTATTCAACATTTATTTATTTGTTTAAAAGTTACACCAACATAGTAAACACTAACAGTTACAGTAAAAAAACAAATTAGCATCAAATAATAGGATAAGTGTCACTACATATACTAACAAGTGCAAACTGCATGCGATTTCCAAATAAAATTTATACTATTTGAATATAAAATTTACAAAAACAAAAAAAAAAAAATTGATTGAAAGCTTGGTTCAAATAAAAATACAAAACTAAATAAGACATTAGTTTTGAGGTGACCTATCTACGAAACTTTAAGCGCTACGCCCGCACCTACGTGTCAATGACCTAGTAAAAATGAAAAAATATGACCTAGGCCTTATTAAAACATGGTGCGATGGATTCGGAAGTTGATTATAAGCAAACTACTTTCTAGTTTTTAGTTATTTCAACAACACGTTTGACGTTGTATAGATATTTTAAGCAATTTGAAGGTTAAGGTGAAATTTTTCATTTTCTTTTTTTATGGCTATGTTTTCTTGGTGTGCTGATGTATCTATATGTATCTATTATCTATATGATGTTTCTACCCTCACTTTTTTGAGACAGTTTATAACTTAATATATATAACTTACTTAATATAAATAACTTGCTTGTTTTTGTGTTTAATTTTTTACGTAAATACGTAAGGGTGTATACAGACAATATTAAAGCTTATAATTGTATTGTCAGTGTTATAATTTATAAATTTTTGTTTGAAAAATATGCAAATGTGTATTGTACACAATAGTTGCATTCCGATTCTTACAAAAGATGTCACATATTTCATACTCGTGCATAATTTAAATATTTTGCTGATATCCAGCAACACCTTAAATGGACGCAGATAAGAAACAACATGTTAACCCACAAAATGAAGTTATTGATTCAGAACAATTTATTGAAAGTTAGAGAACGTTTTTTAATTATGTGTTTATCTTATTACATTGTTTAAATATTTCACTAAATATTGAACATAAAAAATTTGACACAAAATGGCACTATAATTTAAAAACATTAATTTACTCAAAATTTCTCCAGTGTGGGTTAACACACTATTGCTTATCTATGTCCAAATAGCCTATATTGTATGTTGACTTTCGCTTAAGACGTTGAGTAATAAAAATACTAATTTCAACTGATAATTTACTTGGTACAACGTTAGCTTTATTATCCCAATTATAAATTTATAACAGCATTGATCATGTTCCAGTTTAAGTTTGACCGTTAAAAATCGAATCGGTTACTTTTCTGTTAAAAGTAAAATACTCTAATATGTATACACCCTTACAGTCATACGCCAGGCTGTTACGATTCCGGATACAACTATCAGGTTTGATCTAGATAAACCTTATTTATTGCAAGCCATTAAGTAAGACTGGGAATCAACATTTGCTGCAATGATTTTCTTAAATCCTAGCTTCTGGGATAACTACAGTTAATCAATGCAAAGTTTTCTATTTATTGAACAAGTAAACTTAAAATACATCATGAAAAAAGTCAATGTAAAGTTAAAATTATTAAGTATTTGCCTACATAAAAAAATCAAACCAAAATTTTTAAAAGTTATTTAAACATGAACGATTCAATAAAACATGATATTTACTCTAAAACCACAGTTAAAGAAAGTATACAATAAGGTCTATAACACTTTATTACTCACCATTAATTAACCTCCATACTCGTCCATAGTCGAGTGATATGTCGCTCTCACCGAAAAATCCGATAAATATTTGTCGAAAAAGAGAAATCCGCGACAACTGGTCGTTCCTTTTACTTAGGTCAATGCACCTAGCAAACTGGCCACATGTTTAATGTCGTTACACTTTTACAATTAAAAAAAATAAGAACACCAATGATCACGCAAAAAAATATAATTTATATTTCAACGGTGTGAGCACGTTAACTTTGTTCTATTTCAAATTAAGTCTCTATAACACAGTTTATCGGTACATAACACAAGAATCTGTTGCATGTAGCACTACTTGATCACTGCCAGTGTCACGGTCGCTCAACTCAATGAAGTCAACAGTCAACACACACTTCACTCCCACCAAAAACATGTAAGTCAGGTGCAGTAAGTCTTAACTCGCAACATGTGATTTTATAAAAATGTCTCTAATAACTTTCGTTTGGTACCTCATCAGTTTCTAATTATTTCGTCGGCCGAACGAGTTCTCGACGGGACACTGCCGACGGGAGTGGATGGTGTGGTTTTGAGGTTATGTTCCGTCTTGCTTGCACGGTGCGCCTGCGCAGCGCTACTATTGGATTTCAATAGTGAATTATTCACGATTCGTTCAAGAACTAATATGACAAGAACCAAAACACATAAAATGTTTATCTTTATTTAACGAGCTTAGTCGCTGAAGCGGTTATTGTCGCTAGAAAACAGTGAGATGCACTTATTTTATATAGTTAAAATATTATAATCTAGCCAATTAGTATAGCGTTCTTACCTGCGGGGTTAGCGAAGTTGACATTCTACAATCGTTATCGCATATAAAACTTATGTAACGAATCGTCATGTCACTTGGTCAGCCAATCAAAGCTCTAGTTTTCTTATGATAGAATACTTGTATCTGCTTTTTCTCCAATAAATACATAAATGAATGACTAGTTCGATTTTGATAATAATAATTTCTTTAAAAAATATATAAATAAGTAAACAACGTACCTATACGACCCAAGACTTACACACTTTAGACAACTTCAGAAAATAAAAAGTAAGCGGGCGGGCTTGTAAAAATTTGATTATTTTTCAAAGTCAAAGTCAAATCCTTTATTCAAATTTGGCCCATAATGTGGCTCTTTTTGACGTCAATATAATTATAGTGATTATGACAGCACCCATAAAATATCCACCCCTCACAGCTTCCTAGTGCTGTGGCTGAAGAGAAGAAGCTGCGCAACAAACTCTTCAGCAGCACGCTGTCAGTTTAAAGTTACAATATAGATATATCTATAATATAATTAGTGGTAACTCAACTTGCAATTAATTATGTGAAAACAATGAGCCGTACCCAGCAATAAACTACCGTACAGATACAGAGACATTAGGAGTTAAACTAGGATTATCTATAATAGTAGACCAGACATGACCAGCACCAACTGACAGCACCCGTTCACGAGTATGACGTGCTCGTATTAAATCAGAAGAGAGAACGATTGGCTGAACTTTAGAAAAGGCCGTTTTGTTTTTATAATGTGATAAAGATGATATTAATTAAGGACATTTAATGTAGGGAGATGTCATGTTGTTTCTGTTGGAATTATGTATTCCTTCAGTTTTATTTAATTCTGCTTCAAACAAGTTTTCTCATTACAACTTTGGCTACCTGTTACAGAAAAAACCTACAACTCAAGGCACCCAAGTTGGACTCATGTTTTATGAAAAAATTAATGAGATTTATGCAGACTAGTGTCCGACCAAAACTCTTTTTGTAGAAACGAAGCAACTTACATTTTTTTTTTAATATCCAATTTCTAATTTACTTTATTGTAACTTACTATTCGATCATTTTTAGAAATACAATCTTATTTAAATTAAAATCATGCTATTATGCACATTAAAAAAGACTATCTATGCTCATCATCCCTATTTTTTAAATAATCTTAATATAAGCTAACACATACCAAAATATCGTCCATTTTGATTATAGTTCAGGTCGAAGGTCAAGGTCGAATTTCCGCAGGAGGGCAGTGTTTGGACATTTCTTGTTTAGGTTATATTATTGCAAAATTGTTTTTTTTTTAAATATTACATCTCAAATATGAAAAAGGTACTCGTTTGTCACTTGACTGTCACTTTGGGTATACAGGATGTAAAGGCGAGGGTCATAGGTATTAAAACACCTGTTTTAAACCAACGTGACCCAAACCCAAAGTGTCAATCGAGTGAGTTCAGGTAGTATCGTGAAGGCAAGACAAGTAGCATAACATAAGCATGTATTGATCGATCTATTGGAAACATCGACCACACAGCCCATAGACGCCTAATGTTTGATTTTGCGTATTGAATGCATTCTGGCAACTAGCTGAGGTAAGATGAAGCGGGGTTGCAACGCCGTGATTGGCTAATTCAAGGCCACACGCGCTAGTTACACGCCGTGATTGGCTAATTCAAGGCCACACGCGCTAGTTACACGCGCCACGAAACGTTGGAAAGAAATAGATTAATTTACGCAACGGGAAAGAATGAGACGGCACGATAGTTTGAGTATTTGTTTTAAAACCACGACCAGTGAACCGTGAACTCCGTACTTGCGAAAAAATTTGTTGATTTCCTTGTTTCTCATAAACAAATAAAGATAATAGTTACTTACAAGTGAAATTTTATCCCATCTTTCTCCATATTAGATGTGTTGCTTTTTTTACCGCACCATTTAATGCTACACTGAGGCATTTTGAGTTTTTTTTAGCACTTCCTTTATGCACTCCGATCGTGTTGACAGGTCACAGTAGTGGTCGACTCTGATTGAGTATTTCCGCGCGGACATTTATATCGGAACTATAAGTCAGATGTGTTGTCAGGAGCCATTCGCCTGTTATTAGGCGTCTATGGGCTGTGTGGTCGATGATTGGAAATTAGTGTTTTGTTTAGTAATTATCATTTATAGATCTAATTGCTTATTGGAATTTAATTGGTGTATCTACATAAATTATTTATTTATTGAAAGTAAAAGTAATCTCACAAATATATATAAAGCTAAGTTTCAGCTAATTAATAATAATAGTAAGAGTATATGGATGACTGAGCTTTGCTGCTTTTTTTTGTTAATTTTACTGTGTTTACGTAAACATAAATTTTTATTATAACAACGCCATCTATTGTTAATTAGCTTTAGTGTTGCTGTTTAGTGTTTTGGTAAAGCAGTACCAAACCCTAATTTTTCATTGCCTGAAAACATGGATAAAACGACGTTTTCTAAAAATGAAACCTAGCTAGATCGATTATATTTATCTAATCGCCTCCGAAACCCCCTGCATTATTAAACTTCATGAAAATCGTCGGAGCCGTTTCCGGGATTAAGATTAAATAATAATATAATAAATACAAGAATTGATCGAAATTTAAGTTTTTACCATCTGCAAGATTTCCCCATGAATGTTGTCATTTTAGGAAAGTGTATACATTTAAGGAAAGTGGACATTTTAGGAAAGTGGACGTTTTAGGAAAGTAGGCGTTTTAGGAAAGTGGACATTTTAGGAAAGTGGACAGTTTAGAAAAGTGGACGTTTTAGGAAAGTGGACATTTTAGGAAAGTGGTCATTTTCGACCTGAAAGGTTTAAAGGCAGTAGATAGATAGATTAAAAATTACGGCCGAGTTTTATAAAAACCTTCACAATTAATAATTTCCGATTTTCTAGAGTTTGCGTATTTTTATCCCTTCAATCAAAAGAAAACTAATCTTCTTCTAAGAGAAGATAATTTTGTTTTCTCGCACACGCTCGACAGTGTACAAGACAGGTTATTAATCTTTGACGGAGCCTTTGTTCAACAGTGGACGGACATCTATAATGACACAGGAACTATGCAAAAAGACAAAGGTAAAATAAAGAGAGAACATTATCCTTCAGGCTACTTTTTAACTCGGGATTACCGTGGGAACTTCGCAGTTAACGCGGGTGAAACCTTGGGCAACAACTAGTTACGAATGTTTCTGTGATATTGCTTTACTTTTTTCAAGTTTACATTCATTGAGCCTTTCGAGTTCATAATTTCGCTGGCTCACTCGCCCTTCAAATTCCGGTTCGAACGGAAGGGGCTTCGTTGTGGCGTAGCCTGGAAATCAACCGGTAGGCACTTTCGCTCCACGAACTACTTACTTAGAATTTAAAATTAACTTTGTATTTTAGGGTTCACCTCGTATTATCCTACTAATATTATAAATGGACATAGATAAGCAACAGTGTGTTAACCCACACTGGAGAAATTTTGAGTAAATCGTGTTTTAAAATTATAACGCCATTTTCTGTCAACATTTTTTATGTTCAATATTTAGTAACATACTTAAACAATGTAATAAGGTAAACACATAATTAAAAAACGTTCCCTAACTCTCGATAAATCGTTCTGAATAGGTAACTTAATTTTGTAGGTTAACATGTTATTGCTTATCTGCGTCCAAATGTGAAAGTGTGGCTGTTTGGATGTTTGGATATTTGGATGTTTGGATGTTTGGATGTTTGGATGTTTGGATGTTTGGATGTTTGGATGTTTGGATGTTTGGATGTTTGGATGTTTGGATGTTTGGATGTTTGGATGTTTGGATGTTTGGATGTTTGGATGTTTGGATGTTTGGATGTTTGGATGTTTGGATGTTTGGATGTTTGGATGTTTGGATGTTTGGATGTTTGGATGTTTAGATGTTTGGATGTTTGGATATTTGGATGTTTTGATGTTTGGATGTTTGTTACTCAATCACGCAAAAACGGCTGAACGGATTTGGATGAAATTTGGCATGCACATTGTCAGGGGTACAGAGCCCCGCGGGAACTCCGAAATTACCGCGGGTGAAACCGCGGGGCACAGCTAGTCCTACTTAATATTATAAATGTGAAAGTGTGGATGTTTGGATGTTTGGATGTTTGTTACTCAATCACGCAAAAACGGCAGAACGGATTTGGATGAAATTTGGCATGCACGTTGTCAGGGGTAAAGAGAAGGACGTAGGGTACTTTTTATCCCGGAATTCTCGCAGGAACTCTGAAATTACCACGGGTCAAACCGCGGGGCACAGCTAGTAATAAATAAATAAATAATAACCTTCCATTTTACATCTCTCTCTACCGGAGGAGGTTGCCTATAAAAAAATTGCTTTAAGCAATAAAGGGCAACTCATTGTACGTATCCATACGGTTTTATGTTTTTGTAAATGTGTTTTCTACTGTGTTTGTGTAATAAAGGATATTTGAATTTGATAAATGCGAATGTGAGTTTTGTTTGTTACGCTTTTACGCCTCAGCTTGACCGATCGTCACAAAGTTTTGCACACACGTTGTCAGGGGCGCAAAGAAGGACACAGGGTACTTTTATCCGGTAATTTCCTAGGAAACTCCGAAAATAAGGCGGGTAAAACCGCTAGGAACAACCCGTAACTTTATAATTATTGGGATGATAAGTGGAGTCATTTAACTCATAATAAGTGGAAGTGACGTGCACCAAGTTGTCAACAAGTGTCTCATTTATTTATTCATGGCTGGTAAGTATAATTTATTACGGGCAGTGCACACACATACAGTTTTACGGAAATGTCTTAAAATATACGTTTATTTTCGACTTGGTTGCCGTGTTCGCCTTAAAAAGCCCTTTTTACTATGCAGGCCCTAAATTACGTGCGTCAAGTGGCGTGATGGGAAGTAATCTGCAATTCTAATGGCACCCAAGTGGACTGAACGCGTCATAGTTATTACGCGTGATCACTGAATGCTGGGCCGGGGATTAATTTGGTTCGAACTTCCCAAATCGTCCCAATGGAAAACAAGTTTAATCGAAACTGTGTGTGAAGATGAGGGGAAGGTATACACCTACCATGCTTTCCTGCAGTAATCGACATTTTTGTGATTTTCACTTTTTTTTCAAAATTACATTTTGATTTTTTTTTTTAAATTCAATGTGATATTAATAATTCATACGTAAAAATATATTTACAAGTTTCTTCTTATTACACTTTAAAGTTAGATATATAGCAGAGGCTATTATGTAACTTTTGTTTCTATAATTTTTCGGTTGCAATCAAAAATGTGACGGTTTAGTGATTTTAATTTGCACGTTTTGACACCTACAATATCTACACGGTGAAATTTTCGTATTGAAATTTACTATGGAAGCATTTTAGAGCCTATCTTTACTAACACTATTGAGAATTTTGCTACGGCAATGCCTGTCATTTCCATAGTAAAATTTCTAAAATGCGTCCATAGTAAACTTCAATTCGAAAATTTCACCGTGTAGCAATCAACCAAAATAAACAAACTCTTCAAAATTTGAAGCTAACATGATTAATTCATCCTTAAATCGCTATTTTTCTGACTAAAACTGAAATTGTATTATAGCAAAAAAAGTTACATAATTACCCTGCAGAGATTTTTTGATTATATATTTATCAAGAAATATGTTTAAATTAACCATATTTCTTGATTTCTACCATCATTCTGCAAGTACTGCTACTTTTTTTTTTCTAGCCACCTTCGATATTATCGAAGCCTGTCTTTGCTATCTTTCTAGTACTGCGTTTGCAATAAGGAGGGCAGCATGCTGCAGCTAATGAAGGTTTATTGTCTTCGCTAAGTCTATCGTTGATCGTGCTGATTTTCAACGGTTTAGGATTTATTTTGGTTTAAATTATTTATAAAATAGTACCTATTCACTCTGAACGAAATCATTATTTTGATGTTATTTGAGCTTTATGACATGTTTAAAGCCATAAACTTGTAAAGGAATTCTAGTTATAAAAAATACTAGGTACATAATATTATATTGACTTTAAAAACTTAAAAAAGAAATACTACATAATATATCTACTCGAGGTAAAGGTAGGTATAGACATGCTAATTGTTGTTTCTAATTATTTATAGTATACTAGCTGGTCCCCTCGGTTTCACCCGCGGTAATTTTGGAGTTCGCACGGGAATTCCGGGTTATAATATAGCCTATGGTACTCAAGGATAATGTAGCATTCTAATCGTGAAAGAATCTTCGAAATTAGGGTAGTAGTTTTTAAGTTCAATCGTTACAAACAAACAAATCAAAAATCAAATCCTTCCTAGGTACCTATAATAGGTAGATAGGTATTAGTATAGATTATAGATTTAAACTAAAGAATGCGTGTCGCAGACGAATATCACCAGTGAAAGTAATTGCTTTATTATTATTTATAGTTAAGTTTGGTGATATTAAGCGAGCATAATAAGCATAAAGCGATCACGCAGTGCGGCAACATTTACAGCGGAGTTAGCTCGCACGATGCTTTTCCTAAAATCACATCCAAATTTACACCTTGCCACCTTGTATTAAGCCCGCAGTTACATTTTCACGGACACAATTAAAAAACAGGCTTGTATTTTATGACAAGTTTTCAATGCTGTTGTTTTTATATATGTAAGAATGTTTCTTGTGGACAGAGTAATAGAGTCAAAATTGGAATGAGGTTCGAGTGACATGTGCAAAGTTAAATTGGCTGTCGTTCGCCCAATCTGACGTTCACTTGATACCAATCTGCCCAGAAGTAAAACGTATGAGAAAGTGAATAGTGCCGCACAAATTGACACACGTATCACGTTGTTGTTATGAATATCTGATATGGAATAGAAAATAAACTCTTTAGAAGGATTGGGTAATACGAGACAGATTCTCTTTTCTAATGTTATGTTGAAAATCTAAGGGATAATATAACAAAAAGAGGTGTTCAAAAATCAGACAAGGCATGGTTGATCCCTATAAGGATTCTAGACAAGGTATATCCATTAGTACAAAAAAAAATAATAAAAAATTGAACCGACTTCAAAAAACATCATTTTGCAGCGATGATAGCTCAGTGGTTGGTGCGTTCGGATCAAGCGCCACAAGGCGTAGGTTCAAACCCTAACAATAAGCTTGAGCTGTCGGTGAAGGAAAACATCGTGAGGAAACCATAGCATGGTGGTAGGGCGCTCTCTAGTACCCGGCTGGCTAGCTACCACCTTCAAGTTGCAAATCTGTCGCCAAGTACCTAACGGTGTGTTCCGGCAGCCCCACTTGAAAGCCAGTTCCCATCTCCATTTCAGGTCGGCAACGCACCTGCATGCCTTCTGGTGTTGCAGATGTCCATGGGCAGCGGTAATCACTTACCGTCAGGTGTACCACTTGCCCGTTTGCCCCTATGACATAAAAAAAAAACACAAAAATGCCCTACACTAAAAAGTTGAAAATAACAAAATACCGATTTAATCCAAAAGTTAATATAATAGGTAACATTACCTACTATTCGTTTATATGCCAAGCCCGCTTGTGACTGCCCACTTGGGCTGTTCTGCTCACGATGAGCTTGTGGCGGGAGTTGACTAAAAAAATCTATACTAATATTATAAAGAGAAAAGATTTGTTTTTTTGTGTTTGTTTGTTTTTTACGATTTAACTCAGAAACTACTGGACCGATTTCAAAAATTCTTTCACCATTAGAAAGCTACATTATCCCTGAGTAACACAGGCTATATAGTAAACCGGAATTCCCGCGGGAACTTTGAAATTATCGCGGGTGAAACCGCATGGGACAGCTAGTATTGTATAATATTTAAGAAAAATTTAAATTTACACTGTATGAAAACTAAACCGTTTTCATACAATATATTTTAAACGGTGGGTAAAGTCTGTTTGTTAAAGTAATATCTACTGCGGCTTATTTATAACCATAAATCATTGTCAGATCTTTTCACCGATAAAACATAATATTTACAAAATATTTGTTAAAAAATGTATCTAAATATGTTGATTTCACAGACTTATCATAAGTTCCTTAAAGTCATTAAATACTATATAACTCCTATACCATTTAGTGACTCTCTCTCTAAACAAGTTTTCAATTTCATGACATTATAATTTATGATAAAAGGATGCAGATAAGCACCATGTTAACCCACAAAACGAAGTTATTGATTTAGAACGATTTATTGAGAGTTAGAGAACGTTTTTTAATTATGTGTTTACCTTATTACATTGCTTAAATATGTAACTAAATATTGAACATAAAAATGTTGAAACGAAATGGCCCTATAATTTTAAAACTTTAATTTACTCAAAATTTCTCCAGTGTGGGTTAACACACTATTGCTTATCTATGTCCAAAAGAGGTGTTTACGAAGTTGTTAAAAAATAAAAAAGAACAGTTTGAATGCCGGAACTTGGCTACATTTATTATCGTGTGCTCACAAAGTTACTTAGGTAGGTACCTATTATCTATTGTTTATGGGCAATTTCTTAGGTAGGTACGGTTTAGCGGCAATAATAAAGATACAATTCTTATGATAATCTTTTTTGTCGTTATTTATATTTTAGGCTTATTTATTAAATTATTTTATATAAATGATACATACGCATAGAAACGAATTCAGCACATACAGGTTGATGTAGTTTCACGGGTGGTTCCAGCTTACTGCGAACGTAATTTCGCACCGTTCAACGTACGTAGGTAGGTACACAGATTATTTTCGAGCTTCACTTTCGAAAGAAATTTTTAATGAAGGCTGCCTTAACCTTTTACGTAAGTAATTTTATTTAATTGTGTATAATAAAGAGTTATCTGTCTATCAATGTATCTTTCAGTTTTGCTACTAAAATGAACATATTTATGAATAGGTACCATTTCCAGCTCTAACACAAAAACGCGTGTAAAATCTCCTTTCAATCGTGGATCGAAACAAAACAAATCTATAAATTGAAAATGGATCCAAAATAACCATAAAAAACCTTCTAGCGAAATTGGTCTCTTGTCAGCGACGAACTCTCCAGGGCATCCTAAGTTAGCATTCGACGGTACATTTGTTATATACAATATAAGGGATCCATTTGACACTGTTTTACGCTTAATATTTTACTAGCCTTCTCCTGCGGTTTTACTGGCTTCAATACATTCCAAATTCATTTGCACGAACTAAAAATACTGATTTTAAATAAATTATTAAAAACAGTAGGTTGTGACAGGATAAATTGTTTCATTGCAAAATAGAAAAAAAATAAGAATAGAAAGGAAAAAATTAAGAAAAAGGGAAAATAGGAAAGATAAAGTAAAAGAAGAGGAAAAATACAGTCGCCTCCCAGTTTCAGCCGCGTTAATTTTGGAGGTCCCGTGGGATACTGGGATGATAAGTATCCCATGTCCTTTTCTGTACCCCTGAGAACATATTGTATGTAAAATGTCACGATGATCGTTTGAATAGTTGAAGCGTGAAACAGCAACAAACGAACAAACAAACATTTACATTTAAAATCTAGGATTGAAGAAGCGAATATTTCTTATTCTGCAGTAGGTATTTGTTTTTCACAAAAGAGCCTTGTAAGTTGTAAATGTTGTTTGATCTGTGAGTGATGTGTTCGAAGGCTTTATTCATATCCCTAATGGATACTTTACAATCTACTATATCTTTCTTGCGCTTCGCTCGCTCGCATTTCGGGAATTCCGAATTTAAATACATACTAGCTGTTTTCAGCGGTTTCACCCGCGTTAATTTCCCACGGGAATTCCGGCACTAAAGTAATATATGTCCGTATTCCCTGTTACCTTGATAACACCTATGAAAGCGTAAAAAACAAACAAACAAACTCACATTCGCATTCACAACTTGAGAAATAACGAATTAGTGCCTAGTGACTGTATCGATACGCCGAATGATTTCTGTTCCGAAATCTCCTATTTTCCTTGTAATTATTTCCTATTCATAATGACCTCAATGACATAGAGATGGACGAGTGAATAATAAAAATAAATAATGTCGATGTTTTGGCGACCATAGCAAAACTTTGCTTGAACAAGAATCTCGCCAAATATGTCGTTAGTCAAGCGAAGTTTAAGCTTGGAGTTTAAGTTCTCCGAGTTAGTAGTTTCCTTGCACCAAGATCTGCTCGAGTCAAGCAGTAAGTAAATTCTATTTCCGCTGAAAGCAAACAGCATGGAAGTTTAGAATAAACAATTAGTATATACCCATGCGGTGTTCGTTGTTTTACAAAGACATAATCATAAGGATTCCCTTACAAACTTTATACCATAATTTCTGTATAAAGTACCTAAGTATAAGGTTAAAAATATCTTATATAATACTAAAGCTCTTGTTGGAGTATCGAAAATGATTTCTCCAAAAAACAGCGTAATACCAAAGTAATACTCAAAATATGCGAAACTTCTAATGCTTTGTATGTCAAGGTGGATCTTCAGGGCTATGTCCTGTACTGTACTGTAACTGTAAATTATGGATTTCAATGGATATTTTCCTATCCTACTACGGTTGGTTTTTTATTAAATTTTTATTACTCTATCTTGATCGCTCACGTGGGCAATACCTAATACAAGTTGTTTAGTCAATATGGATTGCTGCGACTTTCTTTCCTGACGTTTCATTTAGTTCCCCATATTCCAAAATCACATTTTCCGTCAATCCTTCTCCGTAAAACGTATGTTCTACGTGGGTAAAGACAATAAAACTATAATAAAAGCGGGCCTTATGCACTATGACCAACATCACCCCGAATCATCCCAAAAACACTATCCCTAACGCTCGAGATGCCAAAATGTTGCAAATTAATATTCTGTATGCCTTAAGATACGTTGTAAATATATATGTATAGTATTTTTCATTACTCATAATCGGAAAGTAGGTCTGAAGTTGCCTGAGAAGCGGGTTGAAATTAACCCTTTTCAGCCCTAGGGAGAATCGCTTTCAACTGACAACTGTCAAATTATTAAAAAAAAACTAGGTCTATTTTCACATTTCTATTGAACCATGTTTCAACTTTCTATACAGCCAGCGCGATGTAAAATTGAAATAACGTAAAGTTTAAGTAGGTATTAATTAAAATAAAATTCACTCACTTTTTCTTAAGCTAATTCCTATTTATATTTTTTTATTTTCTTTAATTAATACTTAATAATTAAAGAAAATATTTTTTTTAGGTCGCCACAATGTAAATAAAAAATACTGGCTGAATAGCTAGCCGGCCAAAGAAAAAGAAATAGGTGGGAAAGTGACAAGCGACTATCCGATCTTCACTCATTTTTTCTTTAGCTAATTCCTATTTTTATTTTGACTTTCCTTGCATTCGTAATGAAAAGCACAGTGTTACCCTCGGGAGAAAGACTTATTTAGTCCCTCGATCTATTGGCGCCCTCGCTACGCTCGGGCGGCAAACCCCGTTTTGGGACTACATAAGTTACTTTCACCCCTAGGATAACAATGTACTATTTTCGAAATGAAACTAGGTACTTTGAGCACGAGGGAAAGAGAATTTTTGTGGCGCGTTATCTTAACGCTACGTGTTATGGTCATAGTGATTAAGGGCCGTGATGGAAAGTAATCTAAGGATTTATTAGCCATCCGCTCGTAGTTTCGAGAGTGGGTACGAACTTTCGGATTTTTGATAATCACTAATTGATTTATGACTCGAGAATTCTACATTCCGCCCGAATAATTCTACTATTGTGCCAAATTATCATCAAAACCAAGTCAAGCGTTAAGAGATTGGATAACAAACGTGCATTGTTGGAATATGGACTGAATTTCCAATATAGAATACCGTTTTATAAAGAAAATATAATAATAATAGATACCTATTATTCTAATGATTTTCATTTTATATCTATACATATAAAATGCTTTGTCCTGAATGACTGATGGATCAACGCACAGCCTAAACCGCTGACCGTATAGACCTGAAACTTGGAGGGTGTGTTCTTTGTATGACGTAGGCATCCGATAAGAAACGATTTTTGAAAATTCAACCCCTAAGGGATGAAAGTTGCAAAGTTTGTACGGAAGAATTCCACGGAATCTTTGAAATTATCGCGGGTGAAACCGCGCGGGACAGCTAGTCATAAATAAACACCTGCAGCTGTCGTTTTTCCTTTGTTCTCACAAAAGAAAAACACAGAGAAAAAAGCTATATTTAATATTACGTACCTACATAAGATAATTAATTTAATTTTATTTTTTGTGAATGGACTGCGCCCGCTAGGAGCACGAATAAACTACCCGTGTTTTTTTGCCTGTTGCCTGTTGCCTGTTATGAATTGAAGGGTGGAAACTTCACATGATTATATATATTTTCAGAAATTTCGAAGATCCCGCAGGAATTTCGGGATACAAAGTACCCTATGTCCTTCTCTGTGCCTCTGACAATGTGTGTACAAAATTTCATGACGATCAGTTGAGCTGTTAAGGCGTGAAAGCGTAACAAACAAATTCACTTTCGCATTTATAACATTAGTAAGGAAACTTAATAATAATGCTTGGACATTTTTATTTAAACATCTACAACTACAAACAGTAGGAATATTTCAAGTAGAATTCGCTCAGGAGAAAGAATTCTGGAATTAAAGTGGGGAGTATCTAGTTTTCTATATTTATGATAACGCTATTTTAACAAATACCTGCTCTAAAACTTAAATGAAACAGTCTTTGCCCTCCTTATGTTTCTTATAAGATAAGTATGTACATCTGCACGTCTGTATTATGAAGAAGAGTGCACACGAGAAACTCTCTTATTAAAGTGTTTAATATGATGATAGCTACCTATTCAGCAATATAGAGTATTTCGCTCAACGATATCATTTCACTGCTGTATAGATTAAAAAAAAAGTTTTTGTGTAGAGATTCGGTATAGTTAAACTGAAAGATACCTAATCCAATACAAATAATTTATTACAATCTGACTTCTAGTCTCTGAGAAAAGTGCGGAAAAATTTATCTACTTAAAACACTTATAAAAGTTTCATAACACACTTATTTGAAAGCCTACATAGACGAAGCCTAGATAGCCTCCATACACAACTATATTATGCAACTCCTACAGGACATACTTAGTAGTTATAGTCGGTTACAAAACCTATATTTGCAGGCTCTATGAAAGTCCAAAGTCTCAATGCATGTAACTGCTAGATCATTTTGTTAGTTTCGCCGCTTCTATATTTTGTTCCAGTAAGATTATATTGCGAGAAGAGCTTTCGAGTTATAAACTAGAATAAATCTTATCACCCGCTGTTAGAGGTGTCAGATTTCAGAATATCTAGAGCTTAGGACAGCTTAATGGGTCTTTTTAAAGTAAAATATGAAAACTTCTTTTGTGTCTTTAGAAAACATGTAAATTATCCGTCCCTCTTGATTTTATATAATCCTCTGTCGCGAAAATATTTTCAATTAGGTATTTTTATGAAATATTTTAACTAGAATTCTTTATTATTACAGTACCTAAATATATTATTATTTTTATACCTAATTGAAATGAAGCTGCAGTTACATAATTAATTAATTATTGGTGATGACAATATTTTTTTAAATCTATGTTTGTTGCCAAATTCTTCAACTAACTAATAAAATTAATATATAAAACTGCAGCGTCAGTTGGCCTTCTTCGATATTTTTTTCCCGTTAAAAACTTAAAAGAAAAAAATGTAATCCTAAAAAAAACGTTAGTGTAGAGCCAAGTTCCTGTGACCTTACGTACACGTACCTTTCTGTAAATTATTTTTTCGTTTTATTTAGTTAAGAAAAATAATGTGCCGAATTAAAAACAAGATAATACTTGCCCTCTGGCTGGTTGGTTATAAAATTAAAATTACTGGATTTCTAATACAGAACAGAAAATAACAGATAGAAGGGACATCAACTTAGTTTAGTATGAAAATAGATGAAAACCAGTGTCGCCGGGTGATTTTCATACACAAAACTGTTCATCACGCACTAAAACATTCATTAACGTAAAGAAATGTACTAAACGGGTTATGTTTTTACTTAGTCACTATTTTCAATTTACAGTTGTGGGAATAACTGTGGTAAATATACTTGGGATGACAGCAAAATAAGTTTTGGGCAAGTTAGAGTATTTGCTCTAACGTCCTTTGCAACGGTAGCGCGCCTGCCCCGCCTGCATGTCTTCTCTAGTTAATTTAATTGCTCTGTTATTTCTAAGAATAATTTTTATCATCTTTATCAAAAGAAATAATAAAATAATAATAAAATTATCATTATATATTATAATTAATTAATATATAAAAAAAATACCCATTACGTTCCCTGTTCAAATGACTAAGCGTTGATAGTTGGCGTGTCATCACATAAGATTAATGGCGACCTCTTTCTTGGGTTCATTTCATAGACGATAATAATATATTTAGCGAATGTAATACGACAATCTAATAACAAAAATGATTTTTATTCAAACATTAATTAGAAAAGTTATTCGTAACATAATATTATGGAGATTTACTTAAAACAATTAAGTAGGTACATCATTATATTGTATATTAAATAAGTATAGTATTATTAGTAAAGGAGATTGCCGTTTTAATTAGTGCTCACAGTCTAAAAATCTTTATTACTTTGATACTTTTGTTATAATTACACTCTTAATTAGCTCTTACTACTCATACGTAGGTATATTTAAGGAATGCCTAAGTATATATAGTCTTTATACATATATAAAAATAAATCATTTTCACGCGTGAACTGCTGGATAAATTTCTCAAATTCCTTTTTTGAGTTTGTAATTGTAACAAAAAGGTTCTTATGAAAGAAGTTGAGTTCCTGGGGGAATTCCGAAAATCACGCGGGTGAATCTCCGAAACGGTTGGACTGATTTTGACGGGACTCTCACTGCTAATTAGCCGGTGTTATAAGAAGTAGCTAGGTTGGGTTACTTTGGAGTTCCTGCGGGAATTCCGAAACTCACACGGGTGAAACCGCAGAGCACAGCCAGTCTATAATAAAATTCAACATAAGAACAAGCACCTGTTGCTTTAAAAATAATGATTTGTCGTAAATTGAAACTGAAAATGGTTTTAATTAAATTCTAAGACTAAACCATAGTAAAAACACAAATAGCTTAAGTGAACATTGTGACAATTACTCTCACAAAGACAAAAATTTGCTCTCAAAAACTATAGTCATTTTGCGACTTTTGAGTACTTACAGTTTTTTTTTTCATTGGATATTTCTCAACTCTATCAATAAAAAGTAGAATAGCATCATATGAATTATAATATAATAGACGGAATTAAAGCCAGGCTAGAGTGTATGTATAATTGTACACAGGTAAGTACATAATATATTTCAACAATAGTAATGAATATAAACGTACAATTTATATAAATTTATGCATACAGATTTTTGTGTCGATATTTTTTCTGTTCTCTCAGCCCATCCCTATTGCATTTAATATGTTGACAACTACTTATTTATAATAATATGTAGTCAAACAATGTACTTATCATTCGATTGGAAAGTAGTGAATAGCAATGTTCTCGTACACGGCAAGTAGAGCCCAACGCACTGTCGTCCGATATCTAAAGACCGTTAAGTGATATTTCATAAAAAAATATTTCGTTAATATTTTTCTGTCTGGTTTAAGTTACTGTCTTATTTTTATATTATCCCTAATAACATAATGTGAACGTAATTCTGTCTGTCTGACTGTCTGTTACGCTTTCATGTCTTAACGGCTCAACCGATCACCATAAAAAATTTGAATACACGTTACAGACGGGTACAAAATAGGATATAGGGTACTTTTATCCCATAATTCTCGTGGGGTTTCCGAAATAAATGCAGGTGAAGCCGCGGTGAAAAGCAAGTTAGAGAATATTTTAATAAGGAGATTGAATAATGACTAACCAAAATGTTTTCCGGATTATCTAATCGTTATTTTTGTTCATAAATAGGGAGAATCAATGAACCTCAAATAACTAAAATCTATCAGTATTCTATTAATTACCGCTATTAACATTAACATTTATTATTATAAATAACTTAGTTTTATATGCTATGATTGCCTGCAGCAGGAATTGAATTTTTCAATATTATTAAATGTTATGAGGTAAAATCAGCTGGCGGTTCGAATAAAAATACCGACAAGTTAACTGCACTTTATATCTTTCACCTCGATCACCTACACAGATATGCATGCTCATTATTATACGCTTTACATTTATTTATTTATTTATTTATTTATTCAAAAGAACGACCAACAAAGCATACACCGTAACATTGGTAGTGATACAATATAGGATATTATAATGAAAAAATTATGGCGCTGCCTCAATTATAGGTATTTAAACCTGATATACAAACTTATTCAGTATACATACTATGATAGGACTCTACAATGAGAACGAAAAAACTATAATTTATCACTTACCGGCTTTTTGATCATAGGACGTCAGAGCGACGAATTTCACTTGATATCGCAAATGGCAATTTGTTACTATTTGTAGGTTACACCTGTCATTACTCTAATCATATTGTTACTTGTTATGTAGGTGGGTAATATTTGGGAACAAAACCATTAGAAATTCCGTGATTTATTAGAAAACATAATTATTTTGATTGACGGATACATCTAAAATGGCCAAATGATGGTTGTTTTTTAACAAGACGACGAGTGAAGGTGTAATTCGTGAAAAAAAAAACTTTGAATATAAATAAGTTTGTAAAAGTATTTGTATGCATGAATATTCGCATTTCTATTGAAATCGTTTGAAACAGTTAGTTACTAGGAAATTGGCTATCCCAATTATTCAAATGTTGATAATATTCAAATTGCTCACCAAAATTTTTCCAAGTAAAGGAACTTCTTAATTCCATATAGAGTGTATGGGAAAAAGCTTTAGTTAGGTAGGTATTTTACCAGGCGAAAGTTACGTGTAATGAAGTCTTGTTTGGAAACGACTGGTTCTAAAAAATTGACTTGTACCGATTTATTTTAAGGAAGAAAAGTAATTTTGGTTATATACCAAACACGGCCAGTTATTGTATGTGTTTACTATACAGGATGTAATTTAAAAAAAAAAGAAAAAGCACTGATAAAGTCCAGAAAATCTTTATTATTAAATGACCTTTACTTGATTCTCGAAGTGGGCGGCAGACGAAATCAGTTTTGGTTTCGACCAATAAAATTTAAAGAAAGAAGAAGAAAGAAAATACATTTATTTCAGCACAACACAAGAAAAAGAAACAAACATAAACTTCTTACTTCAAGGGTGCAAAAAAATGTCCATAGGTATATAGAGTATACTAGCTGTTCCCGGTGGTTTCACCCGCGGTAATTTCGGAGTTCTCGGGGATTTTCTAGGATAAAATATAGATATAAACCTTCTCATGAATCACTCTATCTATTGCTGAAAACCGCATGAAAATCCGTTGCATAGTTTTAAAGATCTAAGCATACCTATATAGGGACAGACAGACAGCGGGAAACGACTTTGTTTTATACTATGTAAAGACAGTCCACTTTGGTCTACCGCATTTGATACATCATACAACCGACAAAACAAACGTGACGGACCGTTGTCCGCCATAGTCCAGTAGGGTTAGCTAAGTTAACATTCTACAATCGTTGACGCAAAAAATCAAAGGTTTTTTTATGTCATAAGGGGGCAAACGGGCAAGTGGTACACCTGATGGTAAGTGATTACCGCCGCCCATGGACATCTGCAACACCAGAAGGCATGCAGGTGCGTTGCCGGCCTGGAATGGGGATGGGAACTGGCTTTCAAGTGGGGCTGCCGGAACACACCGTTAGGTGCTTGGCGACAGATTTGCAACTTGAAGGTGGCTAGCCAGCCGAGCACTAGAGAGCGCCCTACCACCATTCTATGGTTTCCTCACGATGTTTTCCTTCACCGTCAGCTCAAGCTCATTGTTAGGGTTTGAACCTACGCCTTGCGGCGTTTTATCCGAATGCACCAACCACTGAGCTATCATCGCTGCAAAACGAACCGGTGGCGAACCGTCTTGTCACTTGGTCAGCCAATCGAAACTCTAGTTTTCAATTGGTCACGTAAACTAGAGTTTTGATTGGCTAACCAGAGTTTTCTATTCTAGTTTTCTATGCGTCATCGAATGATATCATGTCGATCGATATAATGTCAACTTGGCTAACCCCGCAGATACAGTAATCATGTGGAGTCGTGACATCGCATTAATTGAGTACATGGACCAGTTTTATGGGTCCATGATTGAGTATGAAATACTGCTGACCCAACAAAACAAGCAATTTATGTCATATTCGAAGATCGTGTTCTGGTATTCGTCTGTACCAATCTACTCGTATATCTATACTTACTATTGATTATAAAGAGCAAAAGTTTATGAGTTTGTGAGTTTGTGACGTTGTAGGGGGTAATCTGTGGATCTATTGAACCGATTTTGAAAATTCTTTCACTTATAGAAAGCTACAGTGGTCCTGAGTGTCAGAGGGTACTTTTAATTCGGAATTCCCGCGGGAGCTCCAGAGATTATGATTGAGTTTGTGAGGTAGTATGAATAGTAGAATGTCTGAACCTACTGAACCGATTTGAAAAACTCTTTCACATAAAAGAAGCTAAAGTGATTCTGAGTGACATAATAGGGTATTTTTATCCCGGAATTTCCACGGGAACTCTGTAATTACCACGGGTGACACCGCGGGGGTCAGCTATAGTAATATTATAAAGAGGAAAGTCTTGTATGATTATAACGAATAAACTACAAAACGACTGGACCAATTTCAAAAATTCTTCCACCATCAGAATGCTAGGTAGGTACATTACCCCTGAGTAACACAGGCATTGTAACCCGAAATTCCCGCGGGAACGCCGACATTACCGCGGGGAACAGCTTATCCATAACAAACAAAAATGGATTTTTTGTTTGTTATGGATAAACTACAAAACTACTTAATTGATTATAAAAATTATTTCGCGTAAATGAAGCTATACGGTGTTCAGTTACGTATAGTGTACTTTTCATCCCGGAATTCCCACGGAAACTCCTTTACGAGAGTGAAACCGTGATGAATCCACTATGGTATGCAATTATTTGTCGCTGGTATTATTTAGTTTGAAACTGGAACATAAACTGATATAAGCTTAACTAAATTTTAAATTTTGGTTAAAGTTTTAATGGATAGGTACGAAGATAATTTTGATAGGCTACGGCAATCTTTCGTTTGTTTGTTTACAAAATAAAATATTTTCTGTGTGTAACTCAATACGTACTACATTTATTTTACCAACATTGGATTAACTAAACTCGTTTTAAAAAGCTATTTAATTGAAACGCGAAAAGACAAACTCTTATAGAAAAAAAAGTTATAAAAAAATATTTAACGCCTGTGTAATTATTGATGGCAAATATTTGGAAGTGCGTTTGCAACATTTCCAGGCTATCGTCATAAGATTTTAACGTAAGCTTAAATTAAATTTCAAGTTCACAATAAATTATTAGATACCACATGTTAAAATTAAAAAAAAGACGAATTTGTTCCTAGGTAACGTATATACCTGGCACCAATAGGCGAAATTATTATTAAAAAGCTATCTCTTACAGGCATCCAGATGAAGAATGAACCGACTGAACAAGAACTAGCTCCAACATATTTTTTGTCTTCAGAATTAAGTACCTATACTAAATGTCAACTATTTATTAATGAAAAACTTACAAATGCCTTCAACCTTTGTACCTATCTATATATTAGCTGTTCCTCGCGATTTCACTTGCATTATTTTCAGAGTTTCCAGAGTTTCCAGAGTTTCAAAAAGTAGCCTGTGTCCTTTTCTGTACTCTTGACAATATTCATACAAAATTTCATGATGATCGGTTGAGTAGGTAGGTAAGACTTGAAAGGATCAAGATAATATGCACTGAAAATATTTCTCTTTAAGGTCAGAATAATCAGTTTTCATAACAGGAGCTGGCTGTTTTTTACCTACTGAAAGTTACATAAAAACTATGTTTTGGAAATATGTAGATATTAATAAAATCGGTACAAAATTATTAACGTCACGCGATCTGCCGTGTTGCGTCGGTCATAACGTTTCGTTACAAGAACTTTTTTACTTAAACTTGATGTGTGATAGTCATCTTCTACCCTTGTTAACATTTCCGGTTCTTTCTATATATATATGTATATACATCTATCATCTATATTACTTCTATATACCTACTGAGTGGAGGTTGAACAAGGGACTTTTTGTACCCTATATAAATCATGCTTAGGTACATGCAACTTGTAAAAAATCCCACATAATTCCTTAATTTTATAACTTTGATGCGTGTTATGGACACTAGAATTTGTGCAGCCTTTTTTTAATAAGTTATTGAATAATACTCAGTAGTCTTAACAATTCCAGCTAAGTTAAAATGGCTGATACTGTCATTTTCATTGCCTAGGATTCTGCTTTCTAATTATAGTCATTTAGTTCATAAAATGTAATAAAACATAAACAAAAAAAAATTCTTGACACTAAATTTATTTTATTTTGTATAATTTAATAAAAAAATACTTCATTTATGCATATTTGTATACAAAGTATTAATGAGTTGACCAAAAACCTGATAAATAAACAAATAAATTAAAATAAATAAACAATAATATGATTAAAATATAATTATATTAAAAAAATTAATAGTCTAAAAGTTATTCCATGGACCAATGTTATTCAACATTAGTTTGGAGGTGACCTATCTATGAAATTTCAAGCGCTACGCCCGTGCCTACGTGTCAATGACCGATTCGATTATTTTGCTACGGGCGGCGCGGCGTACGCGCCAAATATTGTATTTTTAACCGACTTCCAAAAAGGAGGAGGTTATGCATTCGAATGTATTTATATTTTTCTTTATATACATAATTTAGACATTGCATGGGCTAGTAAAAACGAAAAAATATGACCTAAGTATATAAAATATGGTGCGATTGATTCTGAACAAACTACATACTTTCTAGTTTTCAGTCAATTCATTATCACGTTGTATTATAACTTTTAATAGTATCTACCTAACTATTCTAATAAGAAAAAGCAAATCACAAATACCGATGAGTGTTATATTTCATTAAAATAAATCCTATTCAGCCTACTTATATGTAAAAAATGCTGCTCATCTCTGTTTAACAGTTAACAGTAGGTATACTGTTTAATATGAACTTAAAAACTATTGAATCGCTAAGTTCTAATTATCAGGTTGTGTTAGATTCTATAGCTCGTCGTGAACATAAAATCTTATTAGCAAAAAGCTATCGCGGATATATAAGGCTGAAGTTGCGTTATCGAATAGATATTAGACATAGATATAGAATTAGAACCGTTTCCACACGTCTTGTGCTTGCGCTACAACATCGATCGCTGGTTTTGCCTTGATGATGCCATCACGTATGTTTTGACCCATTTTCTCCTGAAATGATGAAATAAATCTATTTAAAAAACTGGAAAGATATATCTATTCTAAATAAACGAATACATTGCACTACCAACATAACGTTAACAACCGACTATATCAAGACAAAGCTACTTCAATTCAATGACACTAGGGGTTGTGTTCCAGAACCGAGTTCGGCACTTACTACAGGTAAATCTCCAAAAAAATTACAGAAGGGGAACAATCAAACAAATTATATTATAAATATAATAGTAGGTACCTATAAGCTATATTATTATAAAGTTTCATTAAAATCCATTCAATAGTTTTTGCGTGAAACAGTAATAAAAATCCATAATCCAGCCATACAGTAACAGTAATAGTTTTTTTACTAAACACACTTAAAAGTATATGTTTTATTTATTTCTGTTTGTATCTGCGTATATCCGAAATGGTTAGATCCACATTTTGATTTCGACTAAACGAACTCTCTATATGTTATAGATCAACTTAGAAATGCTATAAAAAAAAAACTTACGAGATCTTTCAGTGGATTCCAGGGCTTGGGTGCAGCTGAGACATTGCATACAGCCAGCAAGCAGGCGAAGAAAAAGAATACAATTTTAGAGAATTGCATTTTTATCATATATCTACTGGTCGTAATCGAGTTTGCAATTCAAATACCAAATTGAACTGAAACGTTGCGGTAGGTATCTTGTTGCGATCTGATGCTTACCGTATGTAAACATTGGATTTATATACTTAACTTATAAAAGATCGTAACATTACTGTATCAAAGTAATTAAGATTTAATCTTTTCTTTTAATAAGGTTTATTTTTAACTAAGCACATCATAATTTTATATAAAGGAGTTCTCATTTCAAAGGAGTGCAAACCTTGATGTCAATGGAAATAAAGTTTAATTTTAAATGTTGCCGTTTCCTTATCGAAGGTTGTGCCCCAAAGTTGAACGGTCTGCCTGGACGCGGGATATCCCTTAAGATGCGGTTTGCTATATTATCACTAACTGGCTGTACTCTGCGATTTTACTCGCGTGTATACTGGGATTCCCTTCTGGAAATTTGGGATAAAAAACTTTCTCATTTGTCATTGACGCCTCATAAATAACTTCTCTATCAAATTTCATCTTCATATACCTAGGTCGAGCGGTAATTAAGATTTTTTGATAAGTTTATCAGTGGATCATCCTGCAATGGATAAAGGGCCATAGTGACTCTCGAGGGAACGATGCGGCGGATGAGCTGGCCCGCAGGGGCTCGGACACGACAGTCTTTGGCCCAGAACCCATAGCACCCCTGCCGTTCAGCTGGATCCGCACGCAACTGCGACAGAGAACTAAACAGCAGCATGACCGACTCTGGTCGAGGCTCAACGACTGCAGACAGGCGAAAGCGGTCTTACCCAAAGCGGACGCCCGTCTCTCTCGCAGTCTTTTACGGTTGAGTAGAGCCGATCTCCGCATGGTGACAGGTTCTCTCACGGGCCATGGCCCTTACAACAAACATTTGTATAATATAAATGTTACAGACAGCCCCCTCTGCAGAGCTTGCATGGAGGTGGACGAAACCGCCGCTCATGTGTTGCTTGAATGCGACGGAGTGGCACCATACAGGGCAAAGTACTTAGGGACACCAAGGTCGCTCCCGGAAGCCTTCGGTGACATTAGGAAGCTGCTGGGCTTCCTGCAGGAGCTGGGTTGGCATGAATAGATGTATTCCCACCACACGCAAAATAGGCGCTCAGACGTCGAGTTGCGGAAACCAGCCCGCTAACAAATACAAATACAAATCAGTGGATCATTAGACGCTGTCCAGTACCAATTTCAATACAACAAAATCTCCACACAAAAGAAGGACGTTCAGTTTTTCCTATATTTTCCGCTTTCACGGGCGACTTTTCCAATTTATCTTTGCCTAAAAGCTTTATTCGCAATCAGACTAATACGAAAATTTAAAATAAACTTTAGCTGAATCATTCCAACCGTTCTCAAATAATCCGCTTACCAAAGAACAGTGTCTAATTTTTATTTATACAGGAGTACTGAAGCCTTCGATTTTGCCCATGCTATATTTTAACGAACAACAGTTTCACCCGCGGTAATTTCATAATAGTTTCAAGATAAACTATACTTATAAAACTTCCTCTTGAATGACTCTATCTATAGTTGTAAACCGCATAAAAATCCGTTCAGTAGTTTTTGAGTAGGTATATCTCGAACAGACAAACAGACCGCGTACTAAGTTTTATAATAGGTACTAGCTGTCCCCCGCGATTTCATCTGCGGTAATTTCGGAGTTCCCGCGGAGGTTGCGGGAAAAAAGTACTCTATGTCCTTCAGTTCCCGAGGGAATTCCGGGATAAAAACTATCATATCTTTTAAGTTGGACCATATCATAAACGGTTGCAAAATTTTATCAAAATCCGTTCAGTAGTTTCGGAGTCCATCGCGGACAAACAACGTGACACGTGATTTATATATATTAGATGTAAGGATTAAAAAAAACAATAATAAATTACAGTTAAAACTGTGGGTTTACGTGGACATATTATACTAATATTATAAAGACAAAAGTTTTTTTTTTTTTGTATGTTTGTATGAATAAACTCAAAAACTACTCAACCGATTTTAAAAGTTATTTTACTTATAGGAAACTACAGTGTTCCTGATTGACATAATATGGGCGCGTCCAAGCTAAAAGGTACCAGTTCTCGGCATTTAGTTTCCAAGATATAAGAAGTTTTGTAAAGTTGGATGCAAAAATTGTGTCCGCGATTTGGATTGATTATTTATTATTTATTAATAAATGCTCGATTTTCTATAATTTCTTATATCTTAATCTACAATAGTATATAAAAATCTATGTAGCAAGCAGGTAGAAGTGTGTTTTTTTATTTTACTGAAACTTTTAAAATGCTTTTTTTTTCAAATCAAGCTTTTTCAGAGTTTCATCTTCAAATGTCTGTAAAAAAAAAATTGTGCTAGTTTTTGAACATTTTTTCAATCCTTACTATCAATCGACTATTCTAGATACCGAATTAACTCATACCCCACTACTAACACCTTTTTGCTTGGACGCCCAGATATTTTGCTTTTTACTCATTTATTTATTTATTTAACAATTAATGCACACAAGGACAACATAAGAAGGAAAGAAAGTATGAAACTAGGTAAATAGTAAGTAAGTTGCTTTTTATATCGGAATATCTACGGGAACTCCGAAATGACAAGGAACTCTGAAATTATGAAAGATCGACTGATTACCATGTAACTACTGTACTCTTGTAGTGGTGCACATTATGTTGAGGATCAATAAATAAAATATATAAAATAAATATAAAATATACATCCTTAGACATTCTTTACACCGAGATAAGAGATAACAGACGCGTGCGCATACAGCACGATCTTGATTAGTATTACAATACAATGTTAAAAAAAAATTGTTTCTTTGTCTAGAACTTAAAATGCGGTAATTCACCTAAACTAGTAAGATGGCAATGAGTTAATCTTAAGTCTACTGATATAATTATCTGAGACTAGCTGGTCCCCGCGGTTTCACCCGCGGTAATTTGGTAGTTCCCGCGGGGATCCCGGGTTACAATATAGCCTATGACACTCAGAAATAACGTGGCTTTCTTCAAAATCAGTTCATTAGATCCAGAGATTACCCCCTACGGATTTTCATGCAGTTTTGTGGCACCAATAGATAGAGTGATTCATGAGGAGGGTATAATAATAATATAATAATAATATATATATAATAATAATGTATAATGTATATTTTATCCCGCAATTCCCGCGGAAACTCCGAAATTACCGCGGGTGAAACCGCGGGGAACGGCTAGTAATAAATAAAAATAGGAATAAAAAAGTCTACTAACCTAGTACACAGCAACAAAAAACGAGTTTTAAAATTTTGTGTCGAATTAAAGTCTTTCTATTTTATTTTTTGTAAAGTTAAGCGTACCTATAAAGGTTATCTGTGGGTACACCTAATTAGTCACCGAAGAATGGATCTAATCAATATCAAAACAATTAGGTACTCTGCGGTTTGTTATATAAAACGGTTATTTACTGAATAAATGTTTTATTAATTAACTATAAATTTTATAGCTCACTTAGGTACTCTGTTAATTCCTAATAGGTACCTACGTAACTGACATGAATCATTGTTTCGTCATTAGTTCCGTGTTAAACAATATACATATTAATAGACTAGCTGTGCCCCGCAGTTTCACACGCAGGAAAGGTTTTTATACAACAACTTTTTTCCCGACATCCGATTTCAATGAAACAAAGAATATATGAAGCTCCAGGCTAAGCTTAATCCACCTGTGAAAACCGCATGACAATCGGTTCAGTAGATGCGGAGATTATCGCGAACAGTCAGACAGACAGACAGACAGAAAATAATTTTAAAAACTTTTTTTTGGGCTTGGTTACTCTTCTTTTATCACCCCTCTCAATTTTAGTTAAAAATATTCAATGTACAGAATCGCGAATTCTATTCTTTTATTAGGTATATTATTATAGATAGATACATAGAGTAAGTATGTACGTTTCAGAGTCTGAATATTTAAATGTTTAGTATCTGAAATTAGTGAGGTGAGCTTCTAATAAACCAGTTTTTAGGGTCCCGTAGCCAGATGGAAAAATCAGTTCGTCTTTTAATTTAGAAGCGCATATCTTAGAAATTCGCATTAATAAGAAAACATTAATTTGAGTTTGTAGATACCTATGCGCTTATGAAGTCGTAACAAATGTGTCCCTTCCAGTAGTTTAGCAAAAAGTTAGTAAGACTTAAAAAAACCTCTCAACAAAAATTTGTTTGAATAAGATTTGTCGTGTAGGTTTTGAAGTTAGAACGCGATAATTTCGAAAGTAATAAACATAAACAAAAATTCTCGTTACGGAACCCTTTAACATGCTCGGACGACACGCACTTGACCGCTTTTCCTGTTAGGTAAAATAGAAAGATACTACTTACCTACTGCATAAGCTAAAGCTAGGCTCTCATCGTCTGTAAAAAAATATATGTTGTGCAATACAATATACTTTAATGCACCAAAGATTTTTACAGTAACTGTTTATGTAAATTACATAGGTACATAGTTATAGTAATAAATACACTATAAAAACTTCAAACGTTGCTACTTACTTACACGTGTATGTAAGAAATAAAACTGCGTCACAATATAGATAGTTTCGTTTACAAAACGTGACGCCCGAATTCTAACTTGAAATTTTACTCTCATCGCGCTCAAAGTAGTTTCAGTTCAAAATGAGGTTTTGGAAATTTCTTTTTGGACTCGTCTTTCCAATTTGACATGGATGGATAACTCACAATCGCCACAATTTTATGCATATTATAAGAAAGTTTAGTCATAATAATATTTAGAACCGTTTGTGAAGGGTATGTATGTATATGCTGTTAAGCTTGATAGCACACGATGTTAAAAGTATAGGTACTCAGACTAGGTTATCCTAACTAATATTATAAATGCGAAATTGAGTTGTTGGTTTGTTCTATCACGAAATTTTGTATGTAAAATGTCTTCAGGGGGTATAGATAAGGACGTAAATAAAGTACTTTTTGTTCCGGAATTCCTGCGGAACTCCGAAATTAACGCGGGTGATACCACAGGGGACAGCTAGTAGGTATTATAAATGTGAAATTGAGTTTGTTTGTTTGTTAAGCTTCCAGACCTTAACTACTTAATGGACCATCATGAAATTTTGCATACACGTAATAAGAGGTACCATAAAGAACATAGGGCTTTTGTCCCGAAATTTCCGAGGAAACTCCGAAATCGACTTGCATAAAACCGCGGGGAACAGCTAGTAGTTAAATAAATACCAACTTTTACTTCAGCCGTACTCAAGATTCCAACAAAGTTACAGTTAGTATTTCAGTTAGTTAGTGTTTCTTCGGAAGAACTAGACTTGAGATGGTAAAACTCAACTATTTATCATAATCCACTATCTATCCATGGTATGAAGACTTTTTTCTTTTGACGACTAACGGCATTCATTAAATCAATGTTAATTGGCATTTAAATCAGTTTAAATCAGAGCTATTTTAATGATTACTTAATTTTAAGTAAAGATTTTTAAAACAAAACTGCCGCAATCAGACCCGTACGTTAAATTAACATTAATTTATGAACGTCTCTGACTGCGGCAGTTTTGTTTTAAAAATCTTTACCTACTTAAAATAAAGTAATCATTAAAACGACTCTGAGTGCGGCCGTAAGTTATACATTCAGAGGTTGATTTTAATTTTTAATTGTGTTTGTGAATTATTTTGAACTTCAGTTTCATTTTTAACTTTGTTACTCACTTCAAAAGCTCGAAAATAATTTCAATATATGTATTTAATAGATACCTACGTAGTAGATAGTACTTTTACATAGTAGAAAATGAAGTACTACTGAACGGATTTTCATGCGATTTCCACGAATAGATAGTGTTCATAATAATAATAATAATAATAATTCACTTCACAACACCCAGATCTACTTGATCCCACACTAAGCTATAAGCTTGTGTCGTGGAAACCAAGCAAACGTGGTATATACTACACATATTTTTACATTTATATTATACTATAGATATATATAGATAAGATATATATAGATAGCTCATAAGGAAAGTTTATATCTATAGTTTATCCTAGAACTCCGAAATTACCGCGGGCGAAACCGCGGGGGACAGTTAGTAGAAAGATAATTTAGTAAGCTAGAGAAAGCATAAATTTTTGGTAGTCTTTTTTTAGTAAGTAAGTAAATAGTATCTATACCTAAAGAATATTATCAATATTCTAACTTAATAGTTTATGTGAATTTCAGCATTTTTTGAGTTAACTTACTAGTGATACCTATCAGCAAAGATACAATGACACTTACTGCAATAGATTATAGGTGTAAACAAAATTAAATACTTTTCAACTGGACAATAGTTTATTTCATTAGTCGATTTTGTTCGTAGTTACTATAGTGTATTTTCAACTCTAAAACTGAGACCTCTACTTCTCACCTGCTGATATACGTACAAAATTTTGAAATGTTAATTGGTATTTTATTGGTGACCCAACCTAGCGGGTTAAATAAACTGAGTAAGACTTTTTAGGTGGAAATTAATTTTTTTTAAATGTATTTTACAATAATTACAAAAACAATTACGATGAATATTTGTATAATGTACCTACTACCAAAAATAGTATATCTTACAATACAAGTATTTCGTCAAAAAATGTTTTAGGTGATTAATAATTAATTTCTATATTCCGACAAATGACCCCAACGGGGAAAAACAATATTGAAAGCACAAGGGAGTTCCCGCGAGACCCCGCGATAACGCCGCGCTGCCATCCGCTTACGCGTTATCTGTTCACCATTAATTATTTTCCTCACAACATAACACCTCTTAGTCTTTATGCTTTCAATAATAAGAACCAAACTCGTTTGTCATTCGCATCTTAGTGTGCAAATGTAAATAGGTCATTTTACAAGTATATAAAACCAGAGCATTTGCAGACAGAATCATCAACAATCGAGCACTCGATCTGTCGACACACAGATTTGTAGAACTAATTGTTTTGTTTGAAAACTTTTCTTTTTCAATCATTCCAAAAATGAACTTCGCCAAGATTTTATTCTTCTGCTTCGCTGTCTTCATTGCGATGGCCAGTGTTTCCGCGGCACCGAAATGGAAGGTGTTCAAGAAAATTGTAAGTTTTATTTCTTTTACATTCTTTTTTTCTACTTTTTATTCATCGTTTAAGAAAAGTTTCATCGCCATACATCAAACCTTCTATTATACACTTGTGCAGATCTTGCTAATAGGTACCTATATATTTTTATTATTTAAATAGTTTTTAGTAAAAAGTACACAAAGTACAACGTAGGTGGAGGTGATATTGTGTACTTACTGCATTTTAAAATGAAACAGAACTTTTGATTTCGGCACTAGGGTTCTACAATTTAATATTATTGTACCTATGACTGTGTTAAAGTTATTGTTCTCTGTATCAATCTTTTGCAATAATTTAAAACTGTATTTTTATACATAGACGTGTAATATACGTAGATCTGCCAATAGCAAACTAATATTCAATGTAGCCTGGAAGAAATTATAGTTATTCAGCATATCGAAACTATATAAAAATATGTAAATAAACTGGTCCACCTGACTCACTACTGGCCTACCTTCTTTATTTTAACCAATTTCCAAAATAGATAGATTGATAAAATGTAGGTACGTTTAACAAAGATGATATTTATCCTTTTTACAGGAACACTTCGGACAGAATATTCGTGACGGTCTCATCAAAGCGGGTCCAGCCGTCGCCGTGGTTGGGCAAGCGGCAACCATTATCAAAGGATAAACTAGAATACACACTTTAGAACAATTTTTATTGAAGTTATACTTCTTTTGGCGCGTTGAGAGTAAAATTTGAAAAAGCAACGGAAGTAACGCGCACAGCTAACGCCAATGAGCGCAACATCCGGTGCCTGCATGACAAACTTTTGGTTCGCGCCAAAGAATGAGTATAATTTTAACATTAGAATAATTCTTCTATTTTCAAAGTCACCACTCACCTGCCTGTAGTTTTAAGCTAAGTTATTTTAAATAAATTGTATTATATTTCTTACTGTAATATTTTAGTTTCAATTTTTTATCTGCCTCCCGTAAGATTTCTGCCGCTAGAATATCTCCTTTAGCGTGCATTAGATTTCATGACAGTTTGGTTTTTTTAGTGGCACTGTTTATTTAGGTAATTTTTATTTTTGACTGTGTTTCATAATATTTTTTACAAATAATAATTAAAGTTAAATATAGATAGTATTATATCACCGAGGTTTCCTTCAGGAAATCGAGAGGGGATCGTAATTATGGGTATGCCTTAAAAGATCCCAAATGTAAAGTGGAAGCACTTGCACACAGGAAGACACCATATGAAAAGAGTTAAACTGTATAAAGACGAATTACATAGGTATTGGAATAAGTAGGCATGTCTCATGCAAATTGAACGACAAGCTTTATAGTTTGTGGGATCCATTAGAGAATACCTTTAACCCTTTTAGTTTTCTTGCCTTCAGCTTTATCAGAATTCAGAATCTTATTTAACTGAACTCTCGTGGTTTTGCTAACATTTGGGTAAGGCGTATTGGGAATACAAAAAAAAAAACTGTGACTGTGAAATTTACGATTATTAAATTTTTTATAGTTCCGAGCTTAGGAGGGTTATAGTAACATAAACCACTTCAATTACCTAAGTATGAAGGTACTCACGCGTATATAAGTTGCAAAACTATTTCAATTTAGTTTTGCTTCTCTACTTACGTGTGGTGAAATAGTTGCATATGATATTGTACCCAAAATTGGTTGTTATCTGTGAGTAATTTTCATTTCGCAGAGATGACCAAAACAGTCAAAATGATAATATTTTATATTATCATTTTCGGATTTTAATTGCTGTGCTACTGCACCTGCACCTGCACCACTCGCCTACAATATTACAGATAGAAACATTGTTTGTCGGTTGCAAAATCAGTGGTTAGACAATAATGCGAGTATACTATTAATAAAAAAATAAAACTGATAAACTATTACATATCATGGTAAACAAGGGGCAGGGAAAGGATCCAAATCGTTCTTTGCTTCGTTTCGTACGTCGTACCAATATTTAATAACTTCAGCATATTTTTCAAACATACAGCTGAACAAAAAACCTCCTCCTTTTTGGAACTCGGTTAGAAATAGGTGATGATGATGATGACTAAAATCACATCCTACAGTGACTCTATCATCAATGACGTCAGCGGACTACACAAACCCAGCGCATCCCGAGCCTTCGCAAGTGCGTTTCTATCCAAAGAACTCGATCTTCCTCAAAATGGACCTGATCAATCACGGTTGCAGTGTTTTCATCAAACAATGTCCAAGTGCTTACAAGTAAGGTATTAACCACAGAGACAATAAATTAACTAGAGATGACAATAGGTATGTAGGCGGGACAAGCGCGCTACGGTTGCAAAGGAAGTTAAAACAAATGCTCTAACTTGCCCAAAACCTCTTTTGCTAGTATCCTAAGTATATTTTCCACAATATTCCCAAAACTGTTTATTTTGAAAACAGCGTCTAAGTAAAAACGTAACCAAAAAGCGTTGCATTTCTTTTCGTTAATGAATGTTTTAGTGCGTGATGAATAGTTTTGTGTGCGAAAATCACCCGGCGACACTGGTTTTGACCTGTTTTCATACTAAACTAAGTTGATGTCCCTTCTATCAGTTATTTTCTATTCTGTGGTATTAACAAATCGATAGAGATCCTTATCATTATAAATGCGAAAGTGAGTTTGTTTGTTTATTTCTAACGCTTTCACCTCTTAAAGGTTCAACCGATCTTCATGAAAAGAACTCTGCAATTTAAAACGGGTGAACCTGCATTGAATTTTGCATACCACACGTTGTCAGGCGTACCGAAAAGGATAGGTATAAAGTACTTTCTAGCCCAAAGTTCTAGTAGAAAATGTGAGAATTTCGGTTTACAATCGCACGGGTGAAACCGCTTGTAACAGCTAGTGCCTATAAAATAGAGAGACTCTTCAATGGAGCCCAAATGAGGCGAAAAGGAAACAGTACCTACCTAATTATTCTACTTTCTTTTTTTATGTCATCAGCCATTTCATCTCTTGAGCTATACCTTTGAGATAATATTGCCTTGGTACTTATACTTGGTTTTACCTACCTATATGTTTTTCAGGGTTCATTCAGTGTGTGCCAGACACTACGACGGTTACTACAAATCGTTCACAAATTATTGTGAACTCGAATATGAGAATTGCAACGGCTGGAGACGTAAGTGAATATTTATAACAACACTAACTGTGCCCCGCGGTTTCACTTTTGTCAGTTTTGGAATTCCCTCAGGAACTATTTTATTTCTAAAATAAAAGCAGCCTAAGTTACTCCTTATAACATCAGCTATCTGTCAGTGTAATTCCCGTTATAATCGGTTCAGCCGTTACAGAGATTACTCGGAACAAACAGACAGACAGACAGAGATATTATATCCTTTCATGTGCATTTAGTGAAAAGCTGTCAATTTGGAATTACAAACAGACACTTCAATTTTAATTATATGCATAGATGTTTGGATGTATAGATGAAAACTGCTCTCGATACAAATCACCTGCGTAATTTTGACCAAAACACACATTTGTTTTGATCTGATTTGAAGAAAACTTGACCTTATTGGTTCAAACTTTGGCCACCGTTGCGTAAGTCCATCTGTCTGTCTGTTTGCGTTAAACTAAACAACCACTGAACGGATGTTTAATTGGTTTTCACCAATAGACATAGTAATTCATGAGGAAGAAAGTATATCTATCTATCTAATATATATAAATCACGTGTCACGTTGTTTGTCCGCGATGGACTCCGAAACTACTGAACGGATTTTGATAAAATTTTGCAACCGTTTATAATATGGTCCAACTTAAAAGATAGGATAGTTTTTATCCCGGAATTCCCTCGGGAACTGAAGGACATAGAGTACTTTTTTGCCGGAATTACCGCGGGAACTCCGAAATTATTGCGGATAAAATCGCGGGGACAGCTAGTAATTATATATATTTTTTTTTTATAATTTTACACAAAAGCGTAAATTGGTTGGAATATAACGATAATTGTCGGCAGGGTCGGAAACATTGCATTAAACTTTGCATATTACACGGTGTCAGGGGTACAGAGAAGGACATAGGGTACTTTTTGTCGCGGAATTCCCGCGGGATCTCCAATATTAACGCGCTTGAAACCGCGCGGAACAGCTAGTTGAAAATAATTTGATGTTTAGCTATAACATAATGTAGGTATAGAATAGATACAGCTGTAGCTGACAGATATAGCTGTTGAAGTTGAACCATTTTCTAGTGTGCAGTGCGGGTTCAATATTCCCTTTGTTCAGCGTTGCTAATTTATTATCAGGCGTATACCTATTTATTACAGACGTACAGTACCCACCTATATTTGTTTTCAGAATGGAGTATGATAAAGCAGAGCAGATGTTAATTTGCTATCCGTTCTTCGTAAGGCGTTATTTTAAAACTCACAAACAAAAAATCTACTTGACAACAGAAGAATGAAACATATAAAAATACTTCCAGAAATCTGGACCAACTTTAATGAAGTTTATTTTAGGGTTCTATACTTTCGAATGAGAATTTCGTAAAAAAAAAAAAAACATATTGAGTAGACAAACTAGTAATTCTGGTGAAAATGATATTCACCAGTAAAGCAAACTTAGGAACTTATCTCGCTGAAATAATGGAATATACAATTACATAGGTATTATCAACGAAATCATCTGGTTTTATTTCTTAGCTGGGCTAGAATAGGCATGTTGACTAATTTTGATTTTTTAGTCCGTCTTGTAGATTATTAAAAAATATTGGACGCGTATTTTTTCTTTTTTACGTAATCAAAAAATAACGGCGATATATTGAGTTGAAATTTCGCGTGACGTCACTATTCTGACAGTTTGTATGGCGGTTTTTACGGTTAGTGACGTCACGACCCCCTCACCCTAAACTTTAATGCGCTTTATCTCTGTATATTTTAATTTATTTGAAAAAGCAAAAAATACGTGTCTATTGTTTTTTTATTTTCTAACTGACGGACTAATTAGAATTTTGATTTTTAAAAGTAGTCCACATCCCCATTATAAACAAAAATGCAGCCGTGTCTATTCATCCCTACTAATATTAACTTAACAGCTCAACCGATCGTCATGAAATTTAGTACACAGGTTGTCAGAGGTACAGAGAAGGACATGGGGTACTTTGTGTCCTAGAATTCCTGTGGTATCCCCGAAATTTCCGCGGGTGAAACCGCGGGGAACAGCTAGTAGGTGTGTTCATATGTATGTTCATTTATGAGTGATAAACTATAAAATCAATGAAATTTGGCGCTTTAATAGTAGTTCAAATTAAAAAAGTATAGAAAAGTACCATTATCATAATAATTTGCATAATAAATTAAACATTTTGTTTATATTCCATTGTTAACTGCATCCTTTATCTAGCTCTATATCATCTGTGACGAAGCTCCATTGTTCTGAGAAAAATAAAAACAGATTAAATAGGTACCTTTAATTGACGTTGGAGGCGTAAGAAGTTTACCTATCCTTTCAGGAAACATTCCTCAGTAAGTTATGAACGCTATGGAATAGTCAATGTACAGGGGATTCATAGACACTTTGTATGGTTTCAATGTTCTTTCCATTACTAAATTCGATATCCGAGATTTATTTGTCTGTTGTCTGTTTGTTTATTAATTTGCTGCTCCATAAGAAAAAAATACAAAAAAGTAAAATAAAATTCAAAATGGCGACTTGTCTGCGAAAAATAGGAGTAAGTATGTAACGTATGGATGGACGAGCTGGTGAAGATTGTGGGTCCTAGCTGAATGAAGATAATATAGGACCTTTGTCTAGCATCAGATTTCCGTCAGTTGAATTAAAAAGTAGTAGGTATTTAAAATTGTGCTAGTTATACAAAGAAAATATTCCATTGATGTGAAAAAAATTCAAGACCGCGCAAACGAAGCGCGAGCACAGCTGGTCTGGATGAAATTATTTTCCACTTAGTGCGCACAATATTCGAGATATAGGTTTTATTAGCTCATAAGCAGAATATATTCAAGATGTGGATCTGGCACATTGCGTTGACAGGTGTAATCGCTCATGAAAATATTGAAACGAATTCTGATTTCATACCCGCAGAGCTATTCTCTAAGGATTGTCTAATTTCACTTCACTTTTAGTATTGTATTGTATTTCATTATAGTATTATTAGTTATGAAACTATAGGTACTTTTATATATTGTAGGTATTAAATTAAGAAAAAAAAAGTACCTACAGGTTGCCCGGTTCAACAATTTTTAAATGAGTGAATAGTGGTTAAGTACATAAAATATGAGGTTGAAGGCTTTATGATCCATGGAACTATAAAATGTATGATATAAAGTAATATCTAACGTTATCAATATGATAGAATAGAAGCCATTGATATGATATTACTATTTTATAATATTGTTTATTAATGTCGTAACAAATAGCAAACATTCACTTTAAAATCGAAAACTCGTTTAATATCAACGTTGAGATTAACGAGTTTTTGAAGTGAGCGGTTTGCCGCGTGACTTTCGTTATTGGCCTCACAGAATAGCGCTGTGGTTTTCCATACGTATGTTTATTGGATCATAAAATTACGGGTAGCAATATAATATTTACCCAGGGGAAATCTGCAATTGCGGTATTCCATATCGCATAGGCTGTCGAAAGTACTTTTCTTCCCGTCTTTGTTTTGTGCACATATGTGTGGTGTGCCTCGTATCCTGATCATGTCAACCAGATTAGCCGTGTTTAATAAAGTTTAGTATTTTTAACATAATTAATAATAATAATCCACTTCACAACACACAGATCTACTTGATCCCACACTAAGCTATTATTAGCTTGTGTCGTGGAAACCAAGCAAACGTGGTATATACTACATAGAATTGCTTATATATTATACTATAGATATATAAACACACCCAGACTGGAAAATGGAACCCTGTGTTCATCACACAAAGTTCACCCCCACCGGGAATCGAACCCGGAACCCCTTGATTAGCGGGCAGGCATGGTGACCATTGCGCCAATCGGGTCGTCGTTAACAACAGTATTTATAGTATTATACAACGTGTTAATGAATTGCCTGAAAACTAGAAAGTAGTGTGTTTAGAATCGACTTCCGAATCGATCGCACCATGTTTAAATAGGTTATATTTTTTTCATTTTTACTAGCCCAATGCCTATGTCTAAATTATTTATAATACAATATTTGGCGCGTACGCCTCCCGTAGTCAAAAAATTGAATCGGTCATTGACCATCGGCCATCGTAGGCGCGGGTGTAGGGCTTGAAATTTCATAGATAGGTGGTGACCTATCTATGGAGGTGTCCAAACTAATGTTGAATAACTTTTAGACTAGATATTATTTTTTTCGACATAATTTATATTTTAATTATATTATTGTTTATATTTTGAAATGGGGTGTATCAGGTTTTTGGTCAATTCATTAACACGTTGTATAGGTAGGTACCTTATTTCTAAAATTTACGTGGTTGGTTACATCTATTTAAGAGTCTAATGCGATCATATTTTGTCCATTGTCCTTTAAACAAAATTAAGCATGTTTTATACATAATAATAATAATTAACTGTAGCAGGAGACTAGGTATTGTAAGGATAATTATGTACACACTACACACGTCTAAGAAGCAATTCAAAAGCGTCTCTGAAGTTTATTATGGGCCCGCATGACGGTTCATTGCCAACACACCCTTAACAATAGGGTGTGTGTCTCAGTAGATAAAAGGACTGAATAAGGTAGATATGCTATACCTGCCAAGAATTATAAGAAAATCAAACCAATATTATTGTATGTTATTTTCCCATGCTGAAACGTCTGTTTAGACGGGTTTGGATGAAATTCTTTTGGGAACTATTTTTTTATTTTTGGCTCGTCCTGTAGATTCATAAAAAATATTAGACACGTATTTTTTCTTCTTTTACGTAAGCAAAAAATGATGTCACAAGCAGGTGCAGGTTTTACCTGCACATGACGTTACGAGCCCCCACTCCCAAACTTTAATGCGCTTATCCAAGTATAATTTCATTGCTTTGAAAAAGCAAAATATAGGTACGTGTCCATTATTTTTTTACTATCTAACTGACGGACAAAATAGAAGTACGAAAAAAGAATAGTCAAATAGCCTTTTAACGCCAGTCAAACCGCGGGGAACTATCTAGTAAGAACTAAAACTTGTTAGAAGTGCGTAAAATTACGTGTCTTCTACGAAGACGCGTCTAACGGCCGCACTCAGAGTCGACTTTAATGATTACTTAGTTAAGTATAGATTTTTAAAACAAAACTGCCGCAATCTGAGACGTCCAGTAAATTAATGTTAATTGATATTAAACTTGTCTGATAGGGATGTGGACTACTTTTGAAAATCAAAATTCTAATTAGTCCGTCAGTTAGAAAATAAAAAAACAATAGACACGTATTTTTTGCTTTTTCTAATAACTTAAAATATACAGAGATAAAGCGCATTAAAGTTGAGGGTGAGGGGGTCGTGACGTCACTAACCGCTAAAACCGCCATAAAAACTGTCAGAATAGTGACGTCACGTGAAATTTCAACTCAATATATCGCCGTTATTTTTTGATTACGTAAAAAAAGAAAAAAATACGTGTCCAATATTTTTTTATAATCTACAAGACGGACTAAAAAATAAAAATTAGTCAACATGCCCATTGCGGCAGTTTTGTTTTAAAAATCTATACTTAACTAAGTAATCAATAAAGTCGACTCTGAGTGCGGCGGTTAACTCACTTCAGTACAGTTATACACTGGATCAGATCAGTCATACACTCTTCGGCTTCCAAATCAGTTTCGCTCGCTTTCACTAGGAACATATCTTGAAGCTCCTCTGGCACCGGTCGCTTGGTAACGTGTAGTTCTGCGTAATCATATTCTTGGGTCGTTACTTCTTGGATTATCATAAGTAGGAGACCTTTATTGAAGGAAATTATTTTAATTATATATATAATAATTATAATAGGTACATTATTACAAAACCCCACCAGGTGTCAAACTAAGCATAGCTTGTACCTATTATATTTATTTTATTTGTTTGTCTGTCTGTCTGTTTCGCTTTCACGCCTTAAAGGCTAAACCGATCATCATGAAATTTTGCATACAAGTTGTCAGGGGTACAAAGAAGGACATAGGGTACTTTTTATTCCGGAATTCCTGCGGGAACTTCGAAATTGACGCATGTGAAACCGCGAGGAACAGCTAGTAATAACTAAATTTGTACATGCGCGGCCTTATTGCAGACTAGTGTTTATTTTAACATACATACCTGATAAAATACATAGACCTATCATAATACTTCTTATTCATATTCCTGTAAAGTTCACATTTGCAAATATTTAAAAGGTATATACTCAGAAATACTATCGATTTCAATTTCAATATTGCGATATAAGTAAATAAATAATATTATTAAATTTTTATTGAAATAGGCGTACTGTTTGATTTTAAAATAATTTCAGGTGATATTTTGTTTTTAATACTAGCTGCAGTACATGATTTCACTTGTGATAACTCCGTGACTAATTCAGAAATTTTCGCTCAGACCGATAGCTATGTTGACTTGTACCAATGCACAATGTACGGGCAAAATAAAACTAGAGTTTCTAGTATCCTTTTTTATGAGATTCAAACTACTTCGTTTAAAAAGTTATTTATTACTTGTTATTGCCCTACGGTTTCACTCGAGTTAATTTCAGTTTCCCTGAGAAACTTTAAGTGAAAATATTTTTTTAAATCGGTTAAGTAAGTGGTTGAGTTTATTCATTACAAACAAACAAACAAACTTACTATAATCGTAACTTTTCTTTTTATAATATTTGTATGTATGTACATACCTACTAGCTGTGCCCCGCTGTTTGACCCGCATGAAACGTTTTTGTATTTTTACGTTTTATATATCTTTTTTTGCCAACATCCTATTTAAATGAAACAAAGCCTATAATATGTAGCTTCAGGATTAGCTTAATCTATTTGCGAAAACCGCATGAAAATCCGTTCAGTGGGTTCGTAGATTATCGCAAACAGACAGACAGACAGAAAATAATTTTAAAAAACTTTTTTGTGGTTGGTTACTCTCCTTTTATCCCTTCCTGTCAAAATTTGTCAAAACTATTCAATGTACAGAATCGCGGCTTCTACTCTTTTATTATAGTATAGATTTATATGAAAAGATGTAGATTTTCTCTTGTTTTTATTTTTTTCTCGTCATTATATGTATGCAAAAATATATTATGTGTAGTTCCAGTTTGGTGGTAAGAAACATAACATAAACATTGACATTATAACCTAGGATGCCGAGGGAATTCATAAATGTAAATAATAAAACTACAATTTTAATTATTTATTTTCGTTAGAAAACCTGTGACTCATATCTTATGATAAACGTTTATTTTTATTAGATTATCTTTAGTAATGATAAATTCCACAATATTATTATTTTGCGTTTTGGGCTCAATAAAACGCAAAATCAAAAATATTGCTTAAACGCTTAGTTAAATTAAGGCTATCTAGTTTATAATTATTATTTAGTTCAACTATAATATTTACAAAATATATAAGAGGAAAACAATTTTACAATTTAATTTCTTTTTACAAGGGTACTTATCTATGATACACAAAAAAGGCAATTCGGATGAAAAAACTTAGCTGATAATAAATTAACTTACAGAAACTCAGATATTTATAAAAAACAAAAACAAAAACAATAACATTTTATCTAATTAACAAGATGACGAGAGAAACAAAAAGAAATAGCAGAGATGATTAATTGATGAACAAAACAATTTAATAGATATTTTGCTCATAAATATCCCCAACACAATCTTTTACTTTACGTATAATAATAATCTTTATTATATAAAACAAGAAGTCAATAGTAAAATTACTGCAAGACTAAAAGGACTATTAACAGTCAGATTAATTCATTAATTTATTTATTTAAACTTTTTGCACATCATAGTACAAAAGGCGGACTTAATACCACAGTGGCATTCTCTGCCAGTCAACCATTAATCTGACTAGTTGCGAATTGCGATCCATACAAATTATATCGTGTGCAGTGTGACTGTTTCAATGAGCGACTGTCAAAGATAAGATTAGAAATATAGTGTCAAAGGAGAATGGTACGATTTTCGCTCATTCAGATATACAACGTGTTAATGAATTAAGTAAAAACCTGATACACCTATTTAAAAAAAATAAACAATAATATGATTCAAATATATTTTATGTCAAGAAAATTAATACTTTAAAAGTTATTCAACATTAGTTTAGAGGTGACCTATCTACGAAAATTACGCTACGCCCGCACCTATCGGTTCGAATATTTGTGCTGCGGGCGGCGTAAAATATTGTATTATAAATAATTTAGACATGGGCTAATAAAAGTGAAAAAATATCTTATATTAAAATATAGTACGATTGATTCGCTATTTGATTTTGAGCAAACTACTTTCTAGTTTTCGGTTAATTCATTAACGCGATGTATAAGACACAATCAGAAGTTAATTTAATCTTGGAGAAACAGTATTGGGTTTTCAATAAATACACCTGAGTTCAAAAAGAATCATCATTCGTAATTACTATTAACGATATTTTTTTACCGAATTACAATTATTTATTACAGATCGAAAAGTCTGAATGAAATCCGTAAAAAAATTCCAATTTATGAAATTTAAATGTACTTACCTAATTTTAGTCGTATCGTTCAATTATTAATTCACTTGCTTGATATGGTTTTATTTACAATGTTATGTCGAGGCATGTATATTGTGTAGTGTATCTCCATACAATGAAAGTTTGTTTTGGAATTAACATAAATGCATAATGGGTTTTCTCTGTTCAAAACTGAGTAGGTACGTTACTTAGGTATATGAAGCATTTTTTACAGTAATTTATTGTTTTTTTTATGGAACATGTTAAAAAAGGCATGTTTCAGTCAACTTAAAACTAAGAAGGGTTTAATTACCCTAATATTTGAATTGACACGCTGTCTTCAAAGTTCACATGTTCTGTAACTCAACACTAGTAGTCTCTGGCTATTTGAAACATGATTTTAGTCAGAAAATCTGCGAGCATTGCGATGTTTTCGTGTTTGTAGTCACGGTGTGTTCCAACTGAGCCAGCGCTGTCAGTTCCGTGTCCATTTTTCTGCTCTTAGTCCGAAAGTTATTTTTCATCTGACCCTTTTTCCGGCAACAGCAGAGTATCTCTTCGAATTCCTTCCTGAAATTATCGTTCAACCAACCGTAGAGCAAAGGGTTGGACACAGCACTCGACATACCGAACATGTGGCATATAGCGTACGTTATTGTCATCATCTTCTCATCTTGCATGGAACCTGAACTGAAATCGGCGGCCAAATTGAACACGTTCAACGGCAACCAGCTTATAACGTAAGTGACGGCTATCGCTATTAAAATCGCTGGGGTTTTCTTCGTATTTCTTCTGCGTCCCCGCAGCCTCCTATGTATTTGTACGTGCGCAATGACCACCATTAGAACTGGAACTAGGTATTGGAAAATCAAACTGAGAACAGAGTAAATGGCCCGCCCGTTCGCTATCGGCCAGTCTTCTATGCAGAAACTTAACGAATCCATCCCTATAAGACCTAACTTGTGTGTCTTCAAGCTCCTAAATATGTATAGCGGTGAGGCGAGGGTGAATGCTGTGACCCAAATGAAGAACATCGTGATGATTGCCCCCATTGTCTGCAAACCGGCACGGGTCGGGTACACGATCAGCTGCAACAGAAAACGAGTGTTATCGCACAGAATGTAAAGCTCTTTTTCGCTTTTCATCAAACTTTTTTATTCATGAAAAGATACCTATTTTTTGCATTGTCTGGAAAAGTTGAAACGTAAAAAATTGTGGCCGACGGCCGTGGCTTTTTTGGATGTAACAGAAAATTGAGTTCCATTGAACGGGTAACACAATTACCTGAAGGCAGACGGCCCACCACGCCTCTAGTAATGTGATTAACAGTCCATATATACCAACATTACCGACACTCGGGGTCGCCATAAATTAGGCACTTTATCTATCCATAGCGAGTATGATATTTTCCAAAATTTACGATCCGCAATATTGCAAGTTACATGTTTTATAGTTGCTGCCGTTATCAATTTTATTAAGTGGATTTTATCAATTCTCTAGTGTATAGGTATTTGGTTCATTACATACATGCACTCGAGTGATAGAACTGATAAATAATGGAGTGAATAAAAAAAAATCGATAGATTTGTAATAACATTAATAGGATGTCATTCAGCAAACGCTTCTTCTTTGTCTGATCTTCTGAAGATAAGAGGTTCCAGTTAGTTGTAAATGAACTACGAATAAGATTGTATTGTAAAAGGGTAACATGAACATATGAAATTCAAAGGATATTTGAAAAACCTAAAGTAGGCATCCAATGTCAACAAATAACATGTGTATTTTTTTATTTTATCCCACAAAATGTACTCATGGCAACAAAACAAACTTCCACAAGTTTGGCAGATATCAAGATTCCAGCATATAAAATGTTAATATTCTAAATAAAAGGGTTAACTTCCAGAATCATCCTATACAAGTTTGATTAAGTTCTGATTATTTGAAGTGCTTATATTCAATACTAGATATTAATTTATTACTTAATACGAGAAGTGTGTCTGTATTTGAATTGGGTATTCCATTCTTGTGCCAAGTATCTAAAAAAAATATGATAAATTAATTTTTTGTGGTCCTAATCATCCAATAAAATACATTATTTTTAATTTTTTCATTCAGCCACATACATTTTTAACGATTTGGTCTATGGACTGTTGTGTTATGAATGTGAATGAATGAATAAATAAATAAATAAATTACATAGAAATTGCGAAACCTTTTAGGATTATTTTAAAGTAATGTTTGTGTTTATAATTTAATCTATGTGATTTAATCAGTGTTTCTATGCATATTTATATACATATATTAGTAATAACATGTGATACCCCCTATGATGATACTTCCTATCCTACTAAGCCTACCTATAATTTTGTTCAGTATATTGTTTTGCGATGGTGATAATAAAGACATTTTAATATTTTTTCCGTTAGGTCCATGCGAGCACGCTCATATACGTTTCTAAAAGTACAAGCAAAGGGTAAACAATGTTTGAGGAAAAAACAGCACAGTGTAAACACGACGTCCAAAATTATCGCCGGATTGAACGGCTCTGGCATATATCAGAGCTAACCTTCCGATAGTTTAACAGTTAAATAGTAAATAGGGGAACGCGGGGTAATGGGAGCGGTCGGGTAATGGGAGCTACGGTGATTTAACTGAATGCAGACATATTTATGCAATTGTAATCACTCGGCCGCGTCCGTCAATCTTCGTGTAACTTCGCCTAACCAGCACGAGCCGTTAGTGCCGTGCGTTCAGTCACGAGGGACGATTATGTGTTTTTCGCTCGGTGCTTATAAAAAATTGTGGATTGCCAGCGCCAAGATAAGCATGAAGTTTTATTGTTATTTTATTGTGTTTTTTTTATTACATCCGTAGATTCATATACTAACTAGTGCAAGTGTTAAATTGCGATTGCAATTAGAATTACATTATTTATATTATTAAGTTTCAAAATGGCAGTCAGCGGGAAATAGGAGCCTAGGAAGGCTCTCACTAGCCGACATAGTTCCTATTACAGATCCCATACAGTTCCGATGCAGAAGTTGCGGGAACTGGGCCCATAAAGAATGTTCTGGAAGTGATAGTATAGTTTCTTATATTTGTACGTTATGTTTGGATCCATAAAATCTGGGTCATATGGTTTTCTTTGATAATTTTATCTTTATTTTTCTTGTTTTTGTTTAACAAGATGATTTTTTTATTGTGTTACAATAAATAGTTAGTAATAACTAACTAAGATCACATTTAAAGTACGTTTAGTTTAACTTTTGCGCAATACTAAATATTATGGCTCCCATTTCCCATATGAGTGTGAAATGGGCTCCCATTAACCGCACGTGTCGGGTAATGGGAGCGATTGACTTTTTTTGTAAAATCGTTATTGTTCCTTAATATATGACTGAAATTAATTCTAACTGTGATTAAAACATACCTAAATGATCATTCTAAGAGTTCCTAGTTAAAAATTATAAGAAGGTTAATAAATGTGGTTTTTATGCAAGTTTTCCCTTAGTAGGCTCCCATTACCCTGCGCTCCCCTACCTACTTCAATAAAAGAAGACAAGGCAAACAAACAACGGTGATAAACACTTCAAAAGGTTTTATAAAACAACAGGGCTCGTTACAAGTTTCGAAGAGCTGATAATATTAATATTATTTTTTATTTGATAGCTAGGTAAAGTCTGTTCGACAAGAGCATACACGGGGTAGGTAAGTGTTCTAAAAAATATAAGTTTCGTATTAAAAATATAGTCGTAAAGAGGTTTTATGCCTAACATGTGTTTAGACATTCAACTCAGTACGCTCACGAGTTTCGGAGAGAGAGCACGTATCTCACGATGAGTGCCACGTACACATCGCGCTACGAAGTGGTTTTTTCTCACTCGCAGTCACCAGACGCGAACTCCATTGAAAATATTTGGGTACTGATGAAGTTAAGGTTGTGTGGAAAAAATACCCACACTGCAGCCGAGATGGGTCGTCAAAAAAAAAATTATAGTAATTAGTAGAAAGCATGCCCCAAAGGTGACAGGATATTATAGACCATGGGGGGGGACTGGACACCTTATTAATAAAAAGCTTTCAAATACACATCATAACCATTTATTATGCAAAAAGCCGTACTCAGAGTCGTTTTAATAATTACTAATTTTAACTAAAGATTTTAAAAACAAAATTGCCGTACTCAGAGACTTTCATTAAATAAATTTTAGATGGTATTCAACTGAATTTAATTTAATGAGATATATGCCAATTAACATTAATTTTATGAACGTCTTGCGCGCACCAGTTTTTTTTAAATCTATACTTAAAATTACCTAAGTAATCGTTAAAACGACTCTGAGTGCGGCCGTAATTTTGATTTTTGCTTTGCCCGGGTACGATCTTGTCGTGAGTACATTATTTTTTAAAAAGAATTTCAGGAAACAATATTTTATTTATTTATTTATTTAAACTTTTTGTACAACACAGTACAAAAGGCAGACTTGATGCCATTGTGGTATTCTCTGCCAGTCAACTTTCAAGATTTACAGAAAGTGTGTTTGGTGATGGTTGTAAAGTTTTAACGGTTGTAAATTTTATGTTTGTTTTCTTTTTTCCCTTTATAAAAATTAAATGCCAATAATATTTACGTTACATAAATAATGTATTGTGAGTATGGCAAAAGCAATAGAAAATATGTCTAACTTCTAGAAAGCAATGAAAAAAAAATCGTCGTAGGCATTGGGCAATGAAGTCTAGTTATACTTCTATATTTTTCTCAAACGGATATAGATTGAAATATCGCCGCCGGAGATGATAACCAGATGTCAAAACAAACGCGATAATAATATCAGATATAAAAAAAATACTTGGATGTATTAATAGTTTCCTTGAAGCAACCATAGGTACCTATATCTAGTGAGAATTTTATTAAATTACTAGTAGGTATATTCAATTTTTCTTCGGCACGCAAACCTATATGCACACATAAATAATCTCATGATTTTTGAAAAATTGGTTTCTAAAATCTATAGTTACTTTGAGGTGCTTTATTGAGTTTTGAATTAAGGACAAAGGACAAATTGTTCCTGTGTCACGATTAGTCGAAAAACTCATAATTTTCTCAATTCGCAGAGCAATATAAACGTAACTATAGTAGGTAAGTATTCGATGACTGCTTTTTGTTTAAATAACATTTCCAATGTAGGTACAGACATGCCAGATTTGCAGCTTTACTAAATGTAGATATAGATATAACACCTGCACCGTTTTGGCAAATATAATGCAATAAATTGTATGTCAACTGAAAAAATCTTACGTCCATAACAATATTCACCTGATACCGATCCAATGCGATCGCCGTAATGGAAATCGTGGACACAAATATTGATATAGCTTGTATGGCGCCGCACGCTTTGCACAGGCTAGGCCAATCCGGCAGCGGCCAATGTTTGGTGAGAAGTTCCATCAGGGTGAGGGGTGTGCCCACGCAGCAAACCAGCGCGTCTGACACAGCCAAGTTGACGATAAACATATTCCGTGCTGTACGCATCACTGGCTTCCTGACTACCTGCAAAAGTCAACTTTTAAGTTTTTTGTGTAAGCAAGTAGTTTTTCGTTAGTTTTCTCGGGATTTGAATTAAAATTTGTTTTGTATGTTTTATTTAAGATTGTTTAACTTTTGCATACACGTTTCCAGTGGTACAAAGAAGGACTAAGGTACTTCTTGTTCCGGAATTCTCATGGAAACTCTTTAATTAACGCAGGTGAAACGGGAGGAGAAAATTTATATTCATAAAATACTCTGGTAATATAAAGGTTATCTGAAAGATGAAAGATGTCGTTCAAATAATACTTAAGGCTGTATTTTTACACCAACTAAATAAGAATATAATAAAGTTTATTTGATACAAAAAAACAAACACACAGGTAAAGTATGGAGATTAATAAGTTATAAATTTATAAAAGTTTGAAATTGTTGTCATGTGCTCTGGAATTTTGTTGAAATAATAAATAAATTTAACAGTGGTACCAAAATGGCTATATGGAATTAGTCCCACGGCGCTGATTTTCAGTGGCAACCGGAACACGACCTATTTAGAAAAAAAAACTAAACTGCCAAAGTTTTTAATAAAAACTTCTCTGTCATAATACAGGTAGGCAGTATAGGCAAGTCAAAACCTCAAAGGGGACACAAAGGGGACAGGTGTGAGGTACAGACAATTTCGATTTCGAGTTAAAACATCCACGTTGGTCCTCTCACTTCGATTGGCAAGGCTTCGATATCCCTTACAAGTGTTATTTGAGGGTTGAGGCCTCAGGTGTATTAGCTATGCAAATCTCTACCCGCCTCTGTGGAAATGGGACCGTCAGTATGGATATAACATTTTATGCCTTGTTTTATTTAAATGCGATAGGTGCCGCTTTAGAACAGTAGATACTTACTACCATTCTTCATGACAACGTGATCTGGACCATTGATATTGTAACAATAACACTGGAACTCAACAGGGAAAAATATGTGCTTATTCGAAATCGCTGCAATAGGATGTGTAGGGATGCACAGCGACGCCACATTCATGCATCTGTAGAAAACGGTGACCCAGCTAAGGTCTGGAAATTCCTTCGATCATTAGGAGTTGGAAAATCTCGCCATGACACTTTCACTAAGGACTTAAACCTTGATCTGTTAAATCAACATTTCTCTTCTGCATCTACTATTGATGATGCTAAAAAAGCTGACACTCTCAAATATCTTTCCTCAACCGCAACTCCTGATCTTTCTTCTTTCGTTCTTAGCCAATTTTCCGATTGTGATGTTGAGAGAACCATAAAATCCATTACTTCAGGCGCAGTTGGCAGTGACGGTATCAGCCGTAACATGTTACTCCCAATTCTAGACATTATTATTCCCGTTATTACAAAAATTTTCAACAACTCTGTAGCTTCTGAATCATTCCCTACTTCATGGAAGGAAGCTCAAGTTATACCTCTCCCGAAAAAAGCCAATCCCAAACATTTTTCTGAATATCGTCCCATATCCATCTTACCATTCCTATCCAAAGTACTTGAACGTCTAATCCATTCCCAACTTAGTCTCTTCCTTACCAATAATGATCTCTTAAATCCTTTTCAATCAGGTTTCCGTCCTGGCCATAGCACTGTTTCGGCGCTTCTTAAGATAACAGAGGATATGCGACTGGGCATGGAGAACGGGCAGTTGACAATTTTATCACTGCTAGACTTCAGCAGCGCCTTCAACTCAGTTGATTTCGACATTCTGTTAGCGTTGATGCGTTCTCTCAACATATCTCCAACGGTTATTGGTTGGCTTCGTAGCTATTTACATGGGCGCCGGCAACGTATTCGTGTCGATGATTCCTTCTCCAGTTGGTGTGGAACATCTGCCGGTGTCCCGCAAGGTGGCGTGCTGTCTCCACTTCTTTTTACGATCTTCATTAACAGTATTTCTAAGAAACTATCTTCTTCCTACCATCTTTATGCAGACGATCTTCAAATCTACACGCAAGCTACCGTGAATAACATCTGTTCGGCCATTGACACAACAAATAATGATCTTGCGCGCATCTTAGACTGGAGCAAGTCGTACGGTCTAAAAGTAAATCCTGCCAAAACCCAAGTTATTATCGTTGGTAGTTCACGATCTATCTCCAAGCTAGACATGAACTCCCTCCCGCCGGTGCAGTTTAATGCAGTTACCATACCGTACAGCAATGCGGTTAAAAACCTGGGCGTTATTATCGACACTACTCTGTCCTGGAAACCGCACCTGGATATGGTAAGTCGAAGGTTGTTTTCATCTGCGGCATCCCTTAGGCGACTTCGTAATTTTCTCCCAACTGCTACCAAAGTTGCGTTAGCACAATCACTCCTTTTACCGATTCTCGATTATGCTGACACCTGTTACATTGACCTTACCGAAGAGCAACTTAATAAACTTGAGCGTCTCCAAAACTTTTGCATCCGGTTCATATTTGGCTTACGAAAATATGACCATGTCTCCGACTTTCGCTCCAAACTCAAGTGGCTGCCCATCCGCCTCCGCCGGAATGCACATGTCCTGCATCTTCTCTACAACATACTGTTCAATCCATCTGCTCCATCCTACCTGAAAAAGAGCTTTGAATTTCTCGGTTCTTCTCATAGCCTGGCTCTTCGCTCATCTCAGACCTTACTACTTAAGATCCCAGCTCACAGTACCAATTTCTATGGCTCGTCATTTTCTGTACAGGCAGCCCGACTGTGGAATGCACTGCCTGTGGAGGTTCGCACGGCTAGATCCTTATCTATTTTTAAGGGATTGGTGAAGAGTAACTACCTCACTGATAAACAGTAATATTAGCTGCATGTAAGTATTTCTGTATATGCATTGTATGTATGTATCTGTATGTGAGTATTTGTATGTATGCGTATGTATGTGTATGTATGTATATGTGAGTGCGTATTTATGTATCTATGTATGTAACGTATTAATTAATATTTATTTTAATTTTAGTTACGTATACTGTTGATATATAATATTTTGTATGTAATCACATTATGTATTTTATCTATATATATGTATATATTTTTCTGTATGTATATTTTATATATACGCGTGTATCTTTGTATATCTTCTTATGTATTTTTATTTTTTATATTTATGTTCTATGTGCATTTTTTGTATTATTTTATGATTCCTATTCTACCTATCAACATATAAATTTTCTGTATTTGTCCTGTCCACCCAAAGGTTGTCTGGAAGAGATCGCTATTAAAGCGATAAGACCGCCTTTTGTATGCCTTTAGTTATAAGTTTTTGCTAACACACTGTAACATTATTTTGGTGTACAATAAAGTGTATTCTATTCTATTCTATTCTATTCTGGAACAAATGGCGACAGGTTGGCCTGGCCTGTCGTGATAATTATTTTGCGTGAATCCATAATTATTCTATAAATGTAAAAATAACTCTTTCTGTCTGTCTGTTACCCGTTTGGTGGTAATCTCGTGATAAAAAGTACCTACCCTATATCCTTTTCTGTAAGACCCTGAAGACGTATGTATCTCGGTTGAGTACACACCAACCTAGTTAAGACGTGAAAAGGTATACCAGATAGACAGGTTGACATACATTGTTACTTTCGCATTTATGATGTTGATATAGTTAGATATAGTAGATATCGTTAGTAATTCTGTCAATAAATTTAAGAAACCTAGCTGATATGATGACGATCGTGTGAAAAATTATCTTTTATTATTTAAACAACATTGACAGTAACTTACGGATATAACAACCAAAGCATTCCCGACAGCACCAATAACTACCAGGATTCCATAGAACGTTAGGAGTAAAGACCGGGTGGGGTCATCGACCTTCCTGTTTTGCGAGAACTTCTGCAGGAGAATGTTGGGGTTCTGGATACCTCTTGATGCTTCTATCACCCATTTCACTGACGCATTAAAGGTCAGGTTCATAGCGCTCTCCACAGCCTGAAACAAAATAATTCGACTTGTATATTGTAACTTTAGGTAGCTAGGTAGGTAATCCACGATTTTTTTTATAGAATAGGGGGCCAACGGGCGGGTGGCACACTTGGCCCCTTATCACTACGACCAACAACATTCCTTGCCCATATCGCGCGTCCCAAAATGCAATCCCAAACTTTTTAGATGCCGAAATATTAATAATTATTATTATTCTGTATGCCGTAAGAAAAAATTTAAATGTATTTTTTTGGAGTGAACCTTCTTTGATTAAAAGAAAGACAATTTTTGTGGCGTGTTATCTATACGCGCCGTGTTATGGTCATAGTGAATAAGGGCTCTGATGGTAAATGATTACAGCCGCCCATAGACTTCTGTGACACCAGAAGGCATGCAGGTGCGTTGCCGACCTTTATGAAAGGAGTAGGCTTGTTTTTTGAAGGTCCCCAGGTCGTATCCGTTCGGAAAAGCTGATTCCACAGAGTAGTTGTGCGTCTAAGAAATCTAAGAAATTTTCCAAAGTTATCTGAACTTTATAATTATGCCAGGGAGACCGCGGTTTTACCCGCGTGAGTTTCGAAAGCCCCGCAGGAAGTTGCCTATTATAACCATCGCACGAGTGCAATAAGCTTACAAAGTTTTATTGCAATCGGCCGAACTATGGCAGTGGCGCGCGGCGTATAAAATACCAACTCACAAAACATAGATTTTTCTATAAAACTAGCTGTTTCTAAGACTCCTGACAACGTGTAAGAATATTTCATATTGATGGGTTGAGTATGGTTATTAGTTAAGGTGTAAAAGCTTAACAAACAAATAATTAATAAACTTGTGTTGCATTTATTATAAAGGATAAGTTAACTTCAGGGCGGATCATAGTTACGATCAGAAGATGATTTGAAATTGTTTTAACCGACTTCCCAAAAAGGAGGAGGTTCTCAATTCGACGCGTATGTTTTTATTTTATTTTTTTACTTTATGTTGCGAAATTGTTTTTATTTTTATTTTAACACTAGCTGTCCCCCGCGATTTCATCCGCAGTAATTTCGGAGTTCCCGCGGAGGTTGCGGGAAAAAAAGTAGGTAGGTACTCTACGTCCTTCTTTGTACCCCTTACAGTAGTTTACGGTGATTAGCTGTTCCCCGCATTAATTCCGGAGTTCCCGCGGGAATTCCGGGATGAAAAATAGATAGTAGCCGATTCTCAGACCTACTGAATATGCATATAAATTTCATGAGAATCGGTCAAGCCGTTTCGGAGGAGTACGGGAACGAACATTGTGACACGAGAATTTTATATTTTAGATGTTAGGTGTTATGGTAAACATAAAGTACACACTCATGTGCAAAACCACGAAGGCAAGTGTCGGAGATTACGCAGATGCCAGATACAAATCCTTTGTCATTTTTTAAACTTAACCTCGTGTGCTTACTAAGCTTCTCATATATTATTTGTTATATTAACGCGAAGAGTGGAAGTAAGAAAGCAAAAATATGCGTGAGCATGACGTTTACATAAGTCGGTATTTATCTTTGCCGTATATTTCTAATTGCGGTTGATAAAATAGGTTAATATCACTATATAGTATAAAATGGCTTCCGCAGTCTGTTCGGGATAAACTCAAAAACTACTGAACGAACTTTCATGCGGTTTTCACCAATAGATAATTCATGAGGAAGGTTTATATATTTAGAGTTTACTCTGGAATTCCCATTGGGAACTCCGAAATTACCGCGGTTGAAATCGCGGGGTCAGCTAGTGCTTATTTTATATACCTATTATAAAACAATTCCTCCTGCACCACGTCTGTCCGTCTGTCGATAATATCAAAAACTACTAAAAGGATTTCCATGCGGTTTTCACCAAAAGATGTGATTCATGAGGAAGGTTCAGATACATATATATAATTATAATTTAATTTTGTCAAAGTTTTGTATTGGTTACGATAGTTGTTGGAAGTGTCAGAAAAAGCGCATTAAGTTTTGCATCCAACACGTTGTCAGGGGTGCAGAGAAGGACATAGGGTACCTTCTTTAGCACGGAATTCCCGCGGGAACTCCGAAATTAACACGGGTGAAACTGCGGAGAACAGCTGGTTCTCTCGTAAAATCACATTTTTTACAATATTTCTAATGAACAGCTACAGCAGGTAAGTATTAAAAATTAATTTTTAACCTACACAATTGGTGTCACGGACATTTATTACATTGATATTCCTGTCAACCCATTTCGCAATAAAGTGACAACCAACAATATCATATACATATACACTCACACCCCTTTATTCACTCCATTTACCCGACCTCCATAACTGAGCGGTAAAAAAAAAAAACTCTTCCGTTTGGTTAAAAAAAAAATAAAAAATAAATATGGAACAAAATTTCGCATTCTTGAAAAATCGCCAACCGAAACATTCTCATGTAACGAAACCCTTAATCAACCGAGTCTCATTTCCCGCGCGAGAGGCTGACGTAACCAAGAAGCCTCTTTCGGCAACTCGGCTTGAATAGCGCTGAAGTCGAGTGTCTCAGACGGTGCGAGCAACTTCGATCATTATTAAAAACGTCGTAAGAAGAGTTCAGTTTTATAAGTAATATAATTCAAAGAAACTGACATTTGAATTTTTTGAAAAATTATGGTACAAAATAGTACTTAGTTAAATTAAAAAAGCTTGCTTACATATTTCATCGAATTCGATCACGTATTTCGATATGTTAATAATACCTACCTTTTACACATTAGTAGAAAGCTAATCCTTTTATTACACTGAACTTACTGACTGACATAATATCAAGGTGACACCTCAGACCAAATAAAAACTAAAGACGGAACGCGAAGAACAAACAAGTGAAGCCCGCAAAAAGACACCACGCCGTGCACGTACACAGATACACGCACACACTTACAAGAAAAAGACACCTTAAATCACTTATCACCAGTAAGTAAACTTTGCAAATCCATACACTTTCCTAATCACCACATGCATACGCAACCGGCTTCACTTCGTTGTTCGAAACGTTCCGTCTTTAGTTTTAATTTTGTCTGAGGGTGTCACAAGATTTTCTAAAGCATGAAACAAACATAAAATCGTGCTTGTAATCACTATAATAGTACCTACGTACTTCTAGCATCTTTGTGTGTCATTTCCTAAACTGAAACCCTTAATACTCGAAAATATACATATGGATAGAGTACGGAAATCCAAATTCGAAACTAAATGTTTGAATATTTATTTTCTTATCTTGTTTTGTTCTATCTTTTACACTACACTATAAAATAAGCACAGGCTGGTTTAAAATAATTATATACTTAAAGCAATAAAAAAAATAATTTAGATTTTCATGATTAGAATTTTGGTCGTTTTGTTCCAGATTTGTTGAGTATTTTCGATTAAACAAAAATAACACCATATTTTCATGAATTGAAATTGAAATGAGGAAACTTTATTACTAACATGTCTACATCAGAATGAAAGCAAAAAGTAATGATTCAATATCATGAAGTTGCATTGTACAAATAAACTATAGACAACTGCTGAAAATCGTGAAAATATGTGTTATGAACGCTCAGTGCATTTTTAACTTCCTGCCTTCAACTTAACTAAAAGTAGGTCAATATGCCATCCACGTAGGATTTCCTAGGATCGAGGCACTGAGTGCCGAAAGTCTATAGTACTTTTGAACTTCAGGAGCTTAGATATGAAATGAAATTAAAAACTTACTCCATAACGTCCACAGACCATTGAATTACTTGGTTAAGGATTTTGTTTTACTATGACAAAAATCACAGAGATAAAAGAAATAAAAAGCGCGGTAATTTCAGAGTTCCCGCGCGAATTTCAGTATAAACCATACGTATAAATCTTCTATCTATTAAAAAAAAACTTCATCGAAATCTGTTGCGTAGTTTTAAAGATTTAAGCATACATATGGACAGACAGACAGACAGCGGGAAGCGACTTTGTTTTATACGATGCAGTGATGCAAATGTGAGTTTCTTTGTTTGTTTGTTTGTGACGCTTTCATGAGATTTTGCATACACGTTTTCAGGGGTGCAGACAAGGACGTAAGGTAATTTTATCCCGGAACTCCAGCGGGAACTCCGAAATTATCGCGGGCGAAACCGCGGGGAACAGCTAGTGATGATATAGTACATAAAAATATTTAATAATAATAATCCACTTCACAACACACAGATCTACTTGATCCCACACTAAGCTATAAGCTTGTGTCGTGGAAACCAAGCAAACGTGGTGTATACTACACATATTATTACATATATATAATACTATAGATATATATATACACACCCAGACTGGAACCCTGTATTCATCACACAAAGTCCACCCCCACCGGGAATCGAACCCGGAACCTCTTGATTAGCGGGCAGGCATGGTGACCATTGCGCCAATCGGGTCGTCAAACGGGTCGGGCCGGGTCGTCGTATGTACCGAGAATGTTGTTTAGAGCTCCTCGACTTTAGCAGTCTCTACTTTGACTCTACCTGTTGTTTGTTTGTTTATCGTTCACAGTACCAGAAAGAAATATCGACCGTTAAATTTCCAGTAGCTACACCGTATAAAAGATGAATTTTCATATAAAAGAATTAAGTTTTCGAAGTGCGTTCTCCAATATCACTAGACCACGTAAGCGTTTCGTAAGCGTCGCTCTATATTCAGAATTCTTTGACGCGTCCCTGAGATCCCTCCATCGGTCCCTCCACCACTAATACCATGAAGAGCTCATTGACCTGTTTTCGGATCACAAAAGCCACCCGAATATACCTATCTGTATTCCGATTGGAAGAAAAACTCGAGGTTATTATGTATTCATCTGTTTTCTTTTCTGACCCAAATTTTGTGTGAGCTACTTAAAAAAAAAATACATACGAAAATAAATACGAAAAAGAACGGATAATTTTGTTGTAATTTTAAAATTTGGTGTCAACTTTGTAATGTCTAATTACTTACTACCCACTACATATCCACTTTCAATATTTAGTGCTTTAATGAAATTATACGTTGGTATTCCAAAACATATTTGGTTTGTCAAATTTGTTCGAAATCTGTAACGTCTAAACTCATTTTGATTTCAGAATTCTCTCGGAAATTCTTTGTATCGATGTCACTCACACAGAATTGGTTCAAAGTTTATAAGTATAGATTTAGATGCTCTATAAATTTTGGGTCCCTAGTTAACGATCGATACGATAACGTTGTCAAAACGTTGTCGAGACTGGCGCCCAGTGCTATTGAAAGTTTAAAATACTTTGAGTCCAATCTTGCGCATCGGAATTCTTAGTTAATTTATAGACTTTTAATTAAAACAATGAAGATACCAGAGTCGAGCGTTATCCCATTATTCAACGTTTGTTATTAGATAAACATAATTTAAACTTGATATAATACGGGTGCTAACAGATTTACTTGTATCTACCATTTTTTTATTAATTATTTAGTTTTTAATTAATTTTTAATATACCTAACTATTAGACAAATCATTCTGTATATAAGATCTGTAGTCTCTATAATTTATGAGTTGGACCTTCTCAAGATTTGTTTAGCAATAATAATAATAAATAAAGCTTGATTTAATTCCGCACAAATTACAAAGTACAAAACCATTTTGTCTGCAGAGAGGCGGGTTTAAATAAATAAAATAAATATCTGGGCGACCAAACTTCGTTATCCACATAAACTTGGAAAGTACGTAAAAGATTAAGTTAAGTTAGTATTATAATTAAAAATACATAAAACAACGAATAGATTTCGTTAAAGAGTAGAGAATTTATGTACACAGAAATTGATTATCACTGAAAGTAGGTAATAACTTATTGAACTAAAATATGACTTAAACCAGTCTTTACTTTATGAAAGTACTTATACTTCGTGTACTTTAATGAAAAGAGCAACGCGCTTCTAACTAGCTAGAGTACTCTTTAAAATTGTGGGAGGAAATGTTTGTGAAATGCGAAAACTTACACCAGACGTTTTAAATAAAATAGAGAATAATAAACAAAAATTTGCTCTGCCGACGCATAAAATATATTGTCTAAAGTTAAGAAGCTGGGTCGAGACAACATTATAATGTTACTGAACAGTCTACACCTCGTGAAGTGGTAATAAAAATACCGCCTAAGAAATACACGCACAGGGCACTTATATGGTTCTGTTGGACTATAATATCATCTAGCTATATTGTAGTAAACTCAGTAGAGATATGATTAAAACTAGGTATCAAATTAGATTAGGTATACCTACCTGTTTAGATATTAGGTGTGAGTCGCGAAAAGCGTTTATCTAAATACCTATATAAGTAACCTTTTGACCACTTGAGTTTAGGATTGTTGTCGTCTAGGAATGTACCTATGTACTTCTCAACGTTGTCTACTACTCTTGTTACTGTACTATAATGAAATACAATGAAAGTACCTATAGATCAAATTGTAGTTAGTTCAACAGTAAATAATGGGCTAGATGACTTAATAATATATAGTCCGCCTTGTAGATTAATAAAAAATATTGGACACCTATTTTTCCTTTTCTCATATAGTCACAAAATAACGGAAATACATTGAGTTTAAATTCCGCATAACGCCAGGCCCGTCAGTGTACCTTTATTTTATACTTAGTTATGACGTCACGAGCTCCCACTCCTAAATTTTAATGCGTTTTATTTAAGTACTAACTGTGCCCCGCGGTTTCACCCGCGGTAATTTCGGAATTCCCGCGGGAACTCTGAAACAAACGCGGGTGAAACGGCTAGTAATTAATAATTCGAGATGTATTCCTAAAACCTGTTAAATACGATATAGGACAATACGAATATAAAATTAACTGAAGCTTGAAGGTATTCTCCGCACGTAGATGCCTACCATTACCTAATTCCATCACACAGTCACCTAAATACGAGGGCTCTTTTGTCCCATATAAATTACTGTCCGAAAGCTGTTTTTGTCGGTGGATTGGGTTTGAAATGTGACCAAGTTGATAAAATCCTCGACCCTTTATAAATTGAGTATCCCCCGTTTCAGTGCAAGCCATTCAAAACGAACAAGTTTGCTAGTTTTATTGTATACTTAGGTACATTCAATTGCTTCATACTTACTATAAATCCCGCCAACTAGAGGTCACTAAGTCGTTATAATATTATAGGTAGAATATAGAAAAGCTATTTCGGTACACGATGGAGATTTTGGGGTAAAAAGTATCCAATGTGTTAATCCACAATACAGCCTGTTACCGAAAGGTGTGGTCATAATAAACGATCGTGTAATGTTAATGGTAAAGAATGATTGAACCATGATGGCAGTGCTGATACGAAGAAATAAAATACGATAAAATTTTATCGACTTAGCTTTTTTTACTTGCCTCTACACATCACTAGCAATCAATTGAATCGGTCAGATAACAAGTCAATGACCCCTGCCCAAGCGCACCACCGCAGAGCTCGACCTTTGCGGCCTTGGTATCTTGCACGCGCCGATTGTACAATGAATGATATATCTATCTCGTTCTGGCTCATGCGGCCATTATGAAATAGGCGCGGCCTATTTCCTGAAGGGCCGCAACCCACCGCGCATCGTTCTAAAAGTTACTAGGAAAGTAGAAGGAATAAAATAAATAATTTCTGCATTCTTTTCTTTTAGTTTTCTGTCTGTGTTTAACCTCTGCAGTCTGCTAAAAAAAACTGGTCAAGTGCGAGTCTCCTCGCCTAAATAGCAAAGAAACAGCGTGCACAAAATAAAAAAAACTACTAGGACATTAGAAGTTACGAGGTAGTAAAGAAATGTAAACAAAAACAAATAGGTTGCCTAGGGAACGACGGCGGCGCGGCGGTACGGGGCGGGCGGTAGAAATGGAAAAAAACCGGCCAAGTGCGAGTCTACTCGCCTAAATAGCAAAGAAACAGCGTGCACAAAATAAAAAAAAACTACTAAGACATTAGAAGTTACGAGGTAGTAAAGAAATGTAAACAAAAACGAATAGGTAACCTAAGGAGCGACGGTGGCGCGGCGGTACGGAGCGAGCGGTGAAAATGGAAAAAACCGGCCAAGTGCGAGTCTAGCGCATTGAGGGTTCTGTACAATTTTGTAGATATGTAAATAGTTCGTGGTAAAGAAGATTGAGGTACAAACTTCACTTTGTCATCGGAAAAATTTTGTCCTCTCACCCATCAATAGGTCGCGGTCAGACTAACTGCAAATAAATTTCAGAAAAAATAATAATTATGTAACTACTTTACGGGTTTTGGAGTTTACCCTTTACTTGTGCTGTATCTAAAATATTGCTTCTTGCATGATTGTAGGTCAACGGGAAGTAGGTTTGATGCACTTGTGGTTGTGAAAATAAACGAAAAAAACAACCGTTTGTACACGCCTGTGAAGTTGGCCCCCCAATGTCAAATAAAAAAATCAGTGAGCTCTAGTCGCCTCTCACGTAGTTCTGGATTTTCTTATTATCTTTTTGGAAATAGTTCTGTTGTTTACATAGGTCAAAAATGGTTCTGAAATAGTAAGGGACCCTATTTACGGAGCGATGGTAGTAAAAAAACTACCGGAACCTAAATAGTACCGGAGCTGACAATGCTAAAACGCTTATCACACTTTACAATTTGTCAGACACCAATCCAAGAAATCGGAAAGTGTAATCGAAGTTAGAACAGTTGGTTCCGATTTAGGATCAGTGAGTGAGAGAGAGAGCACTACATTAAAATGTACCCTAGAGTAGTCGATTTAGGGTACAATTTAGTGTGTGATCACTCGCTATCTCTCTCACTAACTGATCTTAAATTGTATCCGATTTAGATTCCCTAAATTAGAAGTAGTGTAATAAGCCCATTAATGGGGATCTACTCGAGCGTCATTGGGACCTATTGAGTTTTGAAGATTAGGAGGTAGAAACGAAATAAGGTTAAAATATGATGTTTTTTCTTTCAGTTCTACAGAGTTTCAAAAATGTAAAAAAAAATAACACAGTCACATATTAATAATAATATTCGAGGAAGTCAGATATTGATAGTTTACTCCACGGTATTTGATGATGGAGGTTTACATTGTAGGGGTCACTGTATGGAAGGGTCAAAATTGAAGAAAAGAAAATTATTCGAGCGCGTCAGATTTCAGAGGGGATGTTAAGTGAACCCAAAAAAGGTCCCATTTAAAAAACTGACGATTCGCACTTAACGCAAACGCGTGGCGGCCTTTGGAAAATTAAAAAAAAAATATAGCTATTTTAAAATACTCGAGCGCGTCAGATTTTTATGCAGACGGTTCAGCTTGATGTACTAGTCGTTCTGACCAATAATAATCTGAAGATTATTTGGAGGAATACTTTTAATCTGATGGCTTAAAAAAAATGAGATTTTTTTTTAGGTTACTAAATGTGATAAATAAAATACACAGAAAATAGCATGAAAAAATATTTTATAATACATTCAATTTTTGTTTTTTTCGGCTTGTGGAAATTGGCAGATTTTTTTCCATCCTTGAATTATTTACTTCAAAAAAAAAAATCAACTACACTCGAGAATATCAAGGTGGTGTTTTTTTTTTGCAATTTTGTGATCCTTTCACTCCCTTACGTGATATTCAAATCGTCAGATTATTCATATGCACACTTTATTTTAATTTCACACGCCCGAGTATTTCTATCTATCGATTTTTTATCTATTCTGATCGGTTATCCTAGATGCGTGACTCTGTGTAGAGATGCAAGGTATCTCCCTTATGTTAATCTGACGCGCTTTAGTAAATCACAAATCCCTTCTTGGGCTCCCGTGCTATAATACTTCAAAAATTCATTTCTTAGGTATTTAGTAGATCAGTCGCCACTCGCCAGTCGCTTACTGTTTGTTCAGGAGTAAAGTTCGGTATTTCGAATTGTTATTAAATCACAAATATCTTTATTAAGCAACAGTGAACACTACGAAATAAAACTGTGTCAGTGCAGCTTGAGTTAGCCCGTGTGAAGTTCGAAAGTTGTTCTGGGATAGATTTGTTGAAGGTAAATCAGTGGGTGAATTTCGGTGGCTGACCTTAGCCGTGACTGCTGACTGGACTGTATCCTTCCGTCCGCACTTGGAACTTCGCCCGGGTGCATGGGACCCGCAATTGGAGGTGTCAAATACTGGAGCACTTCAAAGAGAACCCAAGAACCACCTGCAGAACGTAGTGCTGCAGGAAATCTCGGCGTGGTAATTCGTGTAAAAGTTTGGTGTGTACTGTGGGATGATCGTCGACAACGGCACCACTTCCATCGTACCTACCCGCTGACTTAGTTTCTCATGTGTTTCTACCAGTGTTACCAAAATATCGACATACGAGTATGAGTGCCGGATGCGAGAGATAATGCTGGATTGAATACGAGCCGTGATCATGAATCATGATTCTGATGCATGATTCCAGTGATAACACGTGTGACGTGCCACGTGTGCACTACCTACCTACTTCGTCATTGAAAGAAAAAAAAATTAACGCCAGTTCTTTGAAGTGAGCCGCCCGCGCGGTGGCGCTCGTCATTTTCTTTGATAACGCCGCCTGCTACTGTGCGAGCCGTCAGCCGCGCTGCGCGGTTACAGTCGGCACTTCCTTTGATAACGCCGCCTACTACTGTGGTACTACGTTGCGCCGTTCTTACTAGGAAATAAGAAACGAGATGGAGGCAAATAATAACGTTTGTAAACACGAGTAAACAACTGTTATGTTATGAATTGTTGTGATTACAAGTGATCATTCAAATTTGCGTATTCTTCAAGACGATAATAATCAAAAGCCAACATCCTCGAGTGTTGTTGTGTGACCAGAACCAGCGATATTATTCTTAACTTAGCATCATACAGTGTTTTGTGATCCAAATAATATGAAACCAACATTGCCACAAAATTTTAATAGTGCAGTGTATTTAAAGTATTTTTTGGCAAGTGAAGTGGAAGATTTCGTCTCAAATTCCAATAATATTGACGACAAGTTTAATTACGTTACGTATCACGTAGGTACCTACACCACGCGACGTTGTTGAAAACAATTTGCAACTCGCAAGTCGCAATGAAACATGCCCTTTGAAGTTTGCCGCCGCGCTGCGTCGGCCCGCTATGCCGGCCACCAAACTTCGGCGTACGCGCCTACCAGGCTCTCATGGCAAATCGGGGGGTAAGTCGTAAGTTCGTGAAAACCGGGTCAGCGAACTCGTTATCTTTGAGCGGTTCATGACCTCACTAGTGATGTGACATTGTTTGTGTCGATACCAAAAATATGTTTTTTTATAAGTGTGAATTTGTGAAGTTGGATTTTTGCGTTAAGTACTAGTGGCTTATTGTTCTATACCATTAACACTGCACGATCCTTTAATATGACTACACCGTTCTGTAACAGGCTGTATATTCTATTTGAGTGCAAAAATGTATCCAAATCTAATCAGTTAATCTAGTTTATTCATGACGAGTAAGTAGTACCGCGCGGTTTCACCCACGATATTTTCGGAGTTCCCGCAGAATTATTCCATACAAACTTTACCTCCCCTTTTCACCCACTTGGGGGTTGAATTTCGGAAAATACTTTGTTATCGGATATCATAGTAAGAACTCTACGATCAGCGGTTTAGGCTGTGCGTTGATTGTCAGTCAAGTCATTCGGGACAAAGCATTTTATATAATACTAGCTGTGCCCCGCGGTTTCACCCGCGGTAATTTCAGAGTTCCCGTGGGAATTCCGGAATATAAAGTACAATATGTCCGTCTCTGTACCCCTGACAACGTGCATGGCAAATTTCATGCAAATCAGTTCTGCAGTTTTTGCGTGATTGAGTAAACGTATGCGAGGATTACCTAGAGCTCGAAAGCGCATTTTCATCCGATTTGCTTCAAATTTATCGTCACTGCTCAGCTCCTATGTGTCTTAGCGTTATGTTATATAGCCCATAACCTGTCCAGGAGTATGGACTACAATTGTACCAAGTTTGGTTCCCCTTCTCTTCAGTAGTTTTTGACCCATGCGTGCACATACAGACAGGCAGACAGACAAAAAATTTACTGATTGCATTTCTGGCATGAGTATCGATCACCATTCATCCTCCAATATTTTGAATATATATTCAATGTACAGACTTGACCTCTCTACAGTTTTATTATAAGTATAGATATAGATTAACTAATCCTACTAATATTATAAACGCGAAAGTTTGTAAGTATGGATGGATGGATGGATATTTGTTACTCTCACGCAAAAAATACTGAATGGATTTAAATGAAACTTTACAATAATATAGCTTATACATCAGATTAACACTTAGGGTACTTTTTATCCCGGAATTCCCGCGGGAACTCTGATTTTACCGCGGGTGAAACCGCGGGACACAGCTAGTACAATAATAAAAATTATAAACATTCAAATATCCGGACATCTTCAAAAGCTTTCACACTTTACATATTTGTGTTTTGAGGATTTTATAAAAATAAATATAGAATCTGTATATCTATCTATAAAAATACGGAATTCGCATTGTTTGTGGTCGCGAAACTCAATTAAGTAGTAGGTAGTTGATGGACTTGAAATTTTGATAAGTCGTTGCTTTTTACCCAAAAGTGTACTTTGTAACCAGAAGTTTCGACGGGAACTTTTTTTTAATCAAATTAAGCCAAAGTGAAGCGTGGGCGAGTTTAGCTAGTCCTACTAATATTATAAATGTGAAAGTGTTTGGATGTTTGGATGTTTGTTACTCAATCACGCAAAAACGGCTGAACGGATTTGGATGAAATTTGCCATGCACGTTGTCAAGGGTACAGTGAAGGACATAAGGTACTTGTTATCCCGGGATTCCCGCGGGAACTCCGAAATTACCGCGGGTGAAACTGCGACGCACAGCTTGTATCTTATAAGTATAGAATACTAGCTGTTTCCCTCGGTTTCACCGGCGTTAGTTTCGGAGATCCCGTAGGTATTCCGAGATAAAAGTACTTACTACCCTATATTTTTTTCTGTAGGTACCTAGGTACCCTTGACAACGAGTAGGTATAATATGCAAAATATAATGTCATTTCTTCCGCGTTAATTTCGGAGACCCCGTAGGAATTCCGGGATAAAAGTAGCCTATTTCCTTCTCTGTACCCCTGACAACGTGTATGCAAAATTTCGTGGTTGAGCGATTTAGCCGTGAAAGCGTAACAAACAAACAAACTGGCTTTCGCATTTATAATAATAGTAAAGAATTATATATTTTAAGAGGAATCTTTATTTGGTTGTACTACTCACTATAGAACGTAGTGATTATATAGGTAATTCTCTTAATTAGACTAACGAGTAACGAGTTATTGTGTTTTCGTGACGTTTTATATGGCGGCTCGGCACAAACCATTACTTGCCCATAAAGCGGCTGCATGTAACACATTCACAAACGTATAGAAATAATCACAAATTAGTATTCTGCATGCATTGATATACAAATATATGTATATTTTTTAGATCAATATAATATGTAGGATGCCATATAGTCAATGTAGAAGTTACTTTTTAGATATATCATGCCTCATTTATACAATGTGTTAATGAATTAACTGAAAACCTGATACACCCCATTTAAAAAAATAAACAATGATATGATTAAAATATATTTTATATCGAAAATATTTATACTTTAAAAGTTATTCAACATTAGTTTTGAGGTGACCTATCTACGAAATTCTAAGTGCTACGCCCGCGCCTACCAGTTCGAATTTTTTTGCTGCGGGTGGCGTACGCACCTAATATTGTATTATAAAAAATTTAGACATGGGCTAGTAAAAATGAAAAAAATATAACCTATATTAAAATATAGTGCGATCGATTCGCTAGACGATTCTGAGTAAACTACTTTCTAGTTTTCAGTCAATTCATTAACACGTTGTATAAAGTCAACGTATTTTTTTCACATGAATATTGAATATTCTTTGTTTTATGATCATAGTGAATCATAATCTAGTATAGTTCTGTCATAACAAGCAAATAGATCATAACAAAAAAGTCTTGACTCTTGGAGCACTTCTTGTTTGTATCGTTCAACAGGCTTAAGTATCATAACTTAGGCCCGTAAAACGCATCACAAAGTTAAGTAATGCTTTTCCATGTTTTTGTTCGCTGTCTTCCGGAGTGAGACAAAAAAAGGTTTTCAAATATATAGAGGATCCACGTCTTATACTGAGTGAGGGGGACAGTAAGAGATCCTACTAATATTATGAATGTGAAAGTGTGGATGTTTGGATGTTTGTTACACAATCACGCAAAAACGACTGAACGGATTTGGATAAAATTTGGCGTGCACGTTGTCAGGGGTACAGAGAAGGACATAGGGTACTTTTTATCCCGGAATTCCTGCGGGAACTCCGAAATTACCGCGGGTAGAACCGTGGGTCACAGCTAGTTTGTTAAGAACTTTTTATTTGGATATCTTCTAGCCCGCCTTCGCTCTTGACGTGGGCATATATTATCCTATAGCTCGTTTACTCGCATCCAAACAAATTAATTCGTTCGACTCCGCTCCCAAATTAAACTATTTGAACAATTTAATTGGCAAGCATCTACCATCAAATATGCACCTTGAAAGACTGAAATTCGAAGTTGATTGATTAAATTTTCGATAATTGGTTTTCGTATGATTGATTAAAGATTTATTAAAGCTCACAGGTTTCAAGTAAGTTGAGAGTTTAATTTAATGGCTATCGACCACAGGTCCGCCGGTTAGTTAGAAATAATTTGCCACCACTTTGAATTCCGACAGAAAGAGTCTCCAAAAGAATTCAAAAATTTACACTTGTTAAAAAGGAGAAAAGCTTATATTTTTTACTCACAACTAAGTATTGGAGAAATTAAAATTAGGGAATTGTTAAACTATGGAAGAGTTGTTTTGAATAAAGCGATTTCCGATTTTTAGTTCCTCCTGTAAAATTTATTCAGCCGCAACAACCATCAAAAAGGTTTTATGGTAAGTTCACACGCGTGCGTTCAACTCTACATTCAACGTGCACATTCACATTCACGAGCGTGTAAACGGTACGCCCGAGCCCGTGAACGCGCCTGTGAACGTGAATGCCGCGAATCGGACAAGTGTCGGTTTTTTGGCAAAGTTCAAAGGATGAATGTGCGGGCGCCCGGTGACTGTTTACACGCGCGCGGGCAGTCAGTCTGTCCCGCGCTTTCGCGACGAGTGGATCTTCATTCAACGTTGCTAAGAAAGTCGCTACGATCGGATATTACAATCGTTCATAATTTTGTTCCTTTTTCCAATAAAAATAAGTTAAGCCAAAGGATATGGCAGCAACAACACCGAGATCCTCGCTGCTCGCCATTCTGGCACTGACTGACACGACGGCGTGCGTGTAAACAGCTTGAATGTCCGCCGGCCCGGGACGGGCTGCATGCCGCGCAGCCCGCCAGGCAGCCCGCCGGGCTGCACGGCGCGCGTGTGAACGTAGCATTAGTCAAAACCAATAGAAAAAAACAACCAACAGAATTAACACAAAGAATTTTCATCTGTTTGGATTTGTTAATTGAAGCCGACCCGAAGTTTAAATAAAAATCTCGTGTTTTTATCGAACACGCTTTTAGTCGACGCTTCCTGGATTTATGATTTTGACGTGACGATTATGTATTACGACGTCTGTAATCTTAGGTAGGTACCATATTTATCAACGACAAAATTAAGATGGTAATAAAAGTAGGTATAATGCGTCATTATAAGATTTTATGTGTTGGTTTCTTGTAAATGATTAAAAAAAAAAAAAAACAACTTTTTGTAGTTTTTTCCGCTGGAAATCATTTCAAATTACACAAATATTAGGTATATAATATTATATAATATGTAAACTTTATTCGAAGAGTTATTATTTTAATACTTTAACCCCAGTCAACTAGATAACTCCAATCAAAACATTCAAACAACTGTGGGCTTAAGTTTCAAAAACATGAATGTAATTTGAGTAATGTGATTTTGTTTTATCGTAATTTAGGTAATTGTGTTTTTTATCTACTTTGTAACTGGGTACCTAAAAGGAAGGTCAACAGAATAAAAAAAATATTTTATCTATACTAATATTATTATAAAGAGTGGAGAGCGTATATTATAAATCATCTTTCGAAATTTAGACCTTACACACACTGCACGTAAAGTCGAAATTTGAATGGATGTAATTTTGTTGGTAGGAGGGTGGCAGAACGATATTTTGGCAATCATGAAACTAAACCCTTCAAATGCCCGAACTACTTAATGTGTCATAAATAGAACGTATGTAATTGTAATAGCAAAAATATAGAGTTATTTTTGATGGCATTTGTGATAACTGGATTAATGTCAGAGATAGAGATGGCTGAAAAAGTTAGTAAGGGTTTTCTATAAATTTGAACTGAGTGTTTTTTTTTATATTTCGGAGTGCCTTTTTAGCAGCGGAAGTGACGCACATGAAGTCAACGGAAGTTGGCAACGAGCGAAACATTTATTTACTCTCGCCAAAGAAGTAGTTAGATGTAACTTCTGACATGCATTCTTATTACGAATGTATTTTTATGTCAATTGAAAAAGGAAGACAATAATTATGATGTAGCTGAAATAATTGTGACGAGTGAAACCAATAACTTTTACTTGAATTATTTTCAAAATATTATTTATTTATTTATTTATTAGGCTCACAGAATAGGTAACCATCAAAACAAGAATACACGTCTTTAATCTCTGTGTGTGGTCTAAAAAGTTTTGTCTTGAGATTTTATCCATCGCAAATCGTGGATTTAAAAAAAAAATCTTTGGCTGTTGGTTTTACCATTACTTATTTTAGAAGTCAAATCCAAATTCAAATATATTTTATTTCTCCAAAAGAAACAGTAAAACTAAGACAAATGAAAAGATTGATTTCACTTGATTTGATTTGAGAAATCATTAGGTATTCATTCAAAAAAGGAGATCATAGTTATAGAAACTGTGATATGTAGGTATCACAATAGCACATATTTTAATGTGCAAATATTATCTTAACCGCTAACTGTACATTCTTTATGGAGTAATCCGTTAATGTTTATTGCATAATGTTGAGTAAATAATAAATATACTCCAATGCTCACAAGCCGACATAATTTTACATAATGTTGCTATGTAAAAGTCAAAATTTTATCTTGTATTCAAATTGTTTACTTTCACCACTCACGTGACTCCTGTAAATATTTCAGATGCTTATAGTCCTTACCATATCATCATAAAAAGGCATCTGGACAGACAGTATCTTCTTTACATAAATGAAGCATAACGTCCAGTTAACGTCTTTGCCGCTACATAGAGTCGCGCTCGGCCCCAGCAACTGCGTTTGGTTTTGATGATCGATATACCCCAGCTCCCCTATTTTGACCAGTGAACACTTTATGGACCATCGACGCACACTCCACTGTTACACACTCTTCGGTTTCAAGGAGTTATTATACTGGCACATAAAACAACAACAAAAACAAAAAAAGAACAAAATTGAGGTCCCAACGAAATGTTTTGAATTTCGATGAAAATTCTCTCCGTTAAATTTGGAATTCACAATTTTTTTTCGTTGGATTTTATTTTTCACCTAAATAAGAGATTATTTTTTTATTTTAGATAGGTACCTAAATTAATAAACTATTATTTTAATTTATTCTTATCGTCGAAGTTTCGTGTTTAGTTCGTTGTGACTAGAATGACGGGAACGCGTGCGTTCTCTAGCTCTCAAGCCCTGCGACTGTCGCCCGATACGCTAACGTTCCAGAGGTTCAGTGTTGTTGCAGTAGATATAGTCAGTAACTTAATTGACATTGTATTTTTAGAACATGTACCTGATACAAATACATCAAAAATTGTACTATACCATCACTGACATGATATTGTACTAATATCCAAGATATAATAAGCGATAAAAAAACGTATTCAAGGGGTACAAAATTGAAATCTGTGAGGAATCTGTAGTTCTTTTTAACTAGTCATTTGTTTTTAAACTGCTATACGTCACTAATTTGTTGTTTATTTTTACTTATAATATCACTAACTGTTCCCTGCGGTTTTTCCTGCAGTAATTTCAGAGTTTCCGTGGGAATTCTGCGATAAAAAGTACCCTATATCTCTGTATCCTTCTCCTCCTTCTCCTTCTCTGTATCCTTGACAAGGTGTATGAAAAATTTCATGATGATTGGTCGAGCGGTTAAGCGTAACAAACACAAACAAACAAACTCACTTTCTTGGAAAATAAAAGGGATGAGTTGACTAAACAAAAATAATAAATCCCGCGGGATAAGTTTGGAGCGGGATGAGTTGACTAAACAAAAATAATAAATCCCACGGGATAAGTTTGGAGCGGGATGAGTTGACTAAAGAGCCGATTATGTATCCAGTCTACATGATAGACTAAAATTAGAGTTCAGTCAACTAATGTCTCAGCTGACTGTACAAAGTTCGTCAATTGATATCTTTTGTGACGGTCCTGGCAAATGAAATATCATCCGTACGTAGTCTAGCCGTTTATCTGAGGGGCTATTACCTATGGAACTTTTATTTCTATCTATTTTTTCGGTTGCAATCAAAAACATGACGATTTTGTGATTATAATATGCACGTTTTGCCACTTACAATATCTAGCAATCAACTAAAATAAACATACTTCAAAAGTTGAAGCTGCCAGGGCCGGATCTACCATATGGCTTTTTGGGCTTCAGCCCAAGGCCCCGTGGATTCAAGGGGCCCCCAGCTAAGTCTAGTCGAGGTCAAAAATAGACGATAATGCGAAAGAACCCATAATTTCATTAAATAAAACAAATCGTATGGTTTGCAGCCCTGCAAATTCCTGCGAATGACATATTCTACTAATATTATAAATGTGAAAGTATGAATGTTTGGATGTTTGTTACTCAATCACACAAAAACGGCTGAACGAATTTGGATGAAATTTGGCATGCACGTTATCAGGGAATCTCTCGGAACGGTTTCGAACGTCTCACGGTTTTATCTCGGAATTCCCGCGGGAACTCCGAAATTACCGCGGGTGAAACCGCGGGGCACAGCTAGTAAACAATAAATACAGAATGACGATGTCAAACTCACGACTTATCTGTTTTGTCCATAAATGTTGATTTAACTAAGAACATAGAATGTGAGGAGCAAATTAAAGAATTTGCCAAAGGAAAGTGCAGAAAGGTTGCTTTATAATTTGTCAATTTATTTACGGTTGTATACGTATAACATTAAGGTATAATACATTATAAAAAAAAATAAAATATTTTACTGTCTCATTTTTTTCTATACTTTATGTAATTAGGTGGGCCCCTAAGTAGTATTAGCCCAGGGCCCCCTAAACTCACGGTCCGGCCCTGGAAGCTGCCCAAAATCGCTATTTCTCAGATTGAAACTGAAATATTATGATAGCAACAAAAGTTACATAATTGCCTTGCTGACGCCGTCTATCGGCGAGGTATTGCACATCTGGCAATTGATTTTATTTACCAAAATGTTTTTTTGGTAAATTAATACAGGATTTTTTTTTACTCAATGCGCATACTTTGACAAATTAAACTTAAATGAGTTTTATTATACACCTATTTTTTATTTTGATAAATAAAAAATATTGGACAGGTATTTTTCCTTTTTTCACGTAATCAAAAAATAAAGGTGACACATTGAGTTGAAATTTCGTGTGACGTCACGCCTACACGGTGGACTATTTGTATTGAAATTTACTATGGACGCATTTTAGAGTCCGTCTTTACTAACATTATTGATAATTTTGCTATGGCAATGGTTATCATTTCCATTCTCAATACTGCATTAAACAATTAAACATGGGCTCTAAAACGCTTCCATAGTAAACAATACGCCAATTTCACCATGCAGGTACGCCTAGGTACGTCTTTATACCTAGGTAGGTACTTAGTTTTGACGTCACGACCTAGCACCACTAACCTTTAATGCGTTTTATCGAAGCAACTTTTGAATAATTTGAAAAAGCAAAAAATACATGTCTTTGGAGGCTTCTGTCGGGCAATGGACATGTGTCGGCTGATAAATGACGCTACTTTATTTATATATTAGGCACTCCCCGCGGTTTCGTTCACGTTAATTTCGCATAGATCCCGCGGAATTTCCGGGATTTAAAGTTTCATAACGATCAGTTGAGCCGTTGAGGCGTGAAAGCGTAACAAACAAACTTTCGCCTTTATAATAGTAAATAATTTTATTTTACTTACTAGTTCTAAGTGGCAAGAGAGAAAAGGTTAAAAAGTACTTGTCGGCCCAACAAATCTATTCGAGTTCACAAACAAGGGATGTGAAATCAACGCTCAGTATATACCTAACTTCGAAAGTGTTTGTTTGAGACATATCGTTCATTTACCAACTTTATAATACAAGAGCAAGTCAAACTTGTAATTTACAAACTGATGTTTATGAATTACTAAACATTATATTGCTTAAACTAATCCCTAATTTAATTATAAGGGTTCATAGTATTGATTTCGAAGAGCCTTGATTGAATAAGGTTTGCCGAATGGAAATCCTAAGACTGAAGTTGCGTATTTGCTGTCGACATATTATATTCCGTATAAACTGTGCCGGATTATGAAGTCACGCGAAATTTCGTCTTTACGTCATCGCTGCTGTGTTGTTATGTGAAAAATTAAAAATACGTGTCCAATATTTTTTTTTATTCTACATGATGAACTTAAAACTAAATATAGCCCATCCTATGATAACACCTATATGTAGATCTGTTACAAACCAATTCTTAACACATGTCCCCTTAACCCTAGCCCGGGTATCCTCTCTTAAGGGTACCGCAACGGTTTGGAAGTTTGCTGTTTGCTGAGTGCTCTTCAAGACTTGGGGAATAGGTGTTTCGTAGACAAAAGGGTATCGTATGGTCAAAAATTATCACAAAGTTTATCAGACGAGTTCATGTACAAACATTTTGACCTATCTATACATAAATGCCTATAGTCTCATCTGTCTGTGACATTTGAAATATTTTCTATCGAAACCCGAAACACACTTAACCGATTATAACCACCAGCTTTTTTCGAAGTAAAACTTCTTTAGCATCGTGTGATTTCAAAAGCGATGAAATAAAAAAGCGACACTAAAGAAGACTAGGTCGTAATGTACTTATAGGTACGCGCAAGTGTGTAAACTTAGCGCGATTCATATTTTTGGTTGTAGGAACGTGTTACGTGTTAGTGTCTTAGTATATAGTGTTTGAGTTGTGGCGTAGAGGTCGCCACAAGCACATTTTTTATTATTTATTTATTCTTTTCTAGCTGTCCGCCACGGTAACTTCGGAGTTCTCGCGGGAATTCCAGGATAAAATATATCGACAAACCTACCTCGTGAATCACTCTATCTATTGGTGAAAACCGCATGAAAATCCGTTGTGTAGGTTAAAAGACCTAAGCATATATAGGGACAGACAGCGGCGGGAAGCGACTTTGTTTTATACTATGTACAAGACTTACGGCCGCACTCAGAGTCGACTTTAATGATTACTTTGTTAAGTATAGATTTTTGAAACAAAACTGCCGCAATCAGAGACGTTGAGTAAATTAATGTTAATTGGCATTTAATGAGATGTAACTTAATTAGTTAAATGCCAATTAACATTAATTTATTAAACTTGTCTGATTGCGGCAGTTTTGTTTTAAAAATCTATACTTAACTAAGTAATCATTAAAGTCGACTCTGAGTGCGGCAGTTAGTGATTGCACGGAAAGGTACCTACCTACAAATGGCAATGGCGTCAGCTAGGCTTCAAAATAAAAGTTACGGAACCTTCACAAAAATATTCCCAGGTTGGATAAAATAAAACAAGACACATCATTATTTGTAGAGCAATTGAACAACGGAGAAGTAAAAGAAAAAGGGTGTTTTATTCACATCAAGGACCACGTGAAGCGGCGCTGCCGTGATTCTGTTTCACAAAACTTCACATTACATTTCACTTAGCTCAAATTTTGTCTACACAAAATTTCGTTTTTGTTTTGCAACAGAACAGTTAATAAAATGTTGAGTGGGGGGGGGGGGGGCACTTGATGTGGCAGGAATAAAAAATAACCCACAAAAAACATAATGATGCAAAAGAAAGTCCAAGATTCACCCCAAAAAGTTTGGGGCCATAAAAGTTGTAATATCAATATTTATGGTCAAACCATTTTGTATAAAAGATGTTGTAAAATTAACTGCAAATATTTGGCGGTGTGAAGTTGGCCCCCCAATGTCAAAAAAAAAATAAAATAAAGTGAGTTCTAGTGGCCCCCCACATAGTTCCGGAGTTCTTTATACTTTTTGGAAATAGTTCTGTTGTTTACATAGACCAAAAATGGTTTTGAAATAATGGGGGGCCAACTTCCCGATTTTCATATTTTACGGCCTTATACCGCGAAAAGTATTAGTCAAATCGAAAAATGTTATAGAGATAATGTGTAGAACTCTTTGGGGGGCCAACGGAACTCTTACAAAAAAATCGATTTTTGAATATTTAATTTTTTTTCAAAATAATTAATTATTTTCATCTGAACCTAGCGTCTTTCCTATCGGTTATATCGAAATAAGTTATAGGAAAAACTCATAGAACTCTTTGAGGGGCACCTAGAAATCTAAGAAAAAAATTCATTTTCCGGAAACTAGATGAAAATTGAGAAAAACTTTTTTTTTATACACAAGTTTTTAAAAAAATGGCATGAGTTCTAGTTGCCCCCCACATAGTTCTGAACATCTATATACATTTTAGAAATAGTTCTGTTGTTTACATAGACCAGAAATGGTTTTGAAATAATTTCCCGATTTTCATATTTTACGGCCTTATACCGCGAAAAGTATTAGTCAAATCGAACAATGTTATTGGGATAATGTGTAGAACTCTTTGGGGGGCCAACGGAACTCTAAGAAAAAAATCGATTTTTGAATATTTTATTTTTTTCCAAAATAACTAATTATTTTCATCTGAACCTAGCGTCTTTCTTATCGGTTATATCGAAATAAGTTAGAAGAAAAACTTGTAGAACTCTTTGAGGGGCACCTAGAAATCTAAGAAAAAAACACATTTTCCGGAAACTCGATGAAAATTGAGAAAAACTTTTTTTATATACACAAGTTTTTAAAAAAATGGCATGAGTTCTAGTTGCCCCCCACATAGTTCTGAACATCTATATACATTTTGGAAATAGTTCTGTTGTTTACATAGACCAAAAATGGTTTTGAAATAATTGCCCAATTTTTTTACGGCCTTGTACCGCGAAAAGTATTAGTCAAATCGAAAAATGTTATGGGGATAATGTGTAGAACTCTTTGGGGGGCCAACGGAACTCTAACAAAAAAATCGATTTTTGAATATTTATTTTTTCCAAAATAACTAATTATTTTCATCTGAACCTAGCGTCTTTCTTATCGGTTATATCGAAATAAGTTAGAAAAAAAACTTGTAGAACTCTTTGAGGGGCACCTAGAAATCTAAGAAAAAATCACATTTTCCGGAAACTCGGTGAAAATTGAGAAAAACTTTTTTTTATACACAAGTTTTTAAAAAAATGGCATGAGTTCTAGTTGCCCCCCACATAGTTCTGAACATCTATATACATTTTGGAAATAGTTCTGTTGTTTACATAGCCCAAAAATGGTTTTGAAATAATTTCCCAATTTTTTTACGGCCTTGTACCGCGAAAAGTATTAGTCAAATCGAAAAATGTTATAGGGATAATGTGTAGAACTCTTTGGGGGGCCAACGGAACTCTAACAAAAAAAATCGATTTTTGAAATTATAATTTTTCCAAAATAACTAATTATTTTCATCTGAACCTAGCGTCTTTCTTATCGGTTATATCGAAATAAGTTATAGGAAAAACTTGTAGAACTCTTTGAGGGGCACCTAAAAATCTAAGAAAAAATCACATTTTCCGGAAACTCGATGAAAATTGAGAAAAACTTTTTTTTTATACACAAGTTTTTAAAAAAATGGCATGAGTTCTGGTTGCCCCCCACATAGTTCTGAACATCTATAGACATTTTGGAAATAGTTCTGTTGTTTACATAGCCCAGAAATGGTTTTGAAATAATTTCCCAATTTTTTTACGGCCTTGTACCGCGAAAAGTATTAGTCAAATCGAAAAATGTTATAGAGATAATGTGTAGAACTCTTTAGGGGGCCAACGGAACTCTAACAAAAAAATCGATTTTTGAAATTATAATTTTTCCAAAATAACTAATTATTTTCATCTGAACCTAGCGTCTTTCTTATCGGTTATATCGATATAAGTTATAGGAAAAACTTGTAGAACTCTTTAAGGGGCACCTAGAAATTTAAGAAAAAATCACATTTTCTGGAAACTCGATGAAAATTGAGAAAAACTTTTTTTTTATACACATGTTTTTAAAAAAATGGCATGAGTTCTGGTTGCCCCCTACATAGTTCTGAACATCTATAGACATTTTGGAAATAGTTCTGTTGTTTACATAGCCCAGAAATGGTTTTGAAATAATTTCCCAATTTTTTACGGCCTTGTACCGCGAAAAGTATTAGTCAAATCGAAAAATGTTATAGGGATAATGTGTAGAACTCTTTAGGGGGCCAACGGAACTCTAACAAAAAAATCGATTTTTGAATATTTATTTTTTTCCAAAATAACTAATTATTTTCATCTGAACCCAGCGTTTTTCTTATCGGTTATATCGAAATAAGTTAGAAAAAAAACTTGTAGAACTCTTTGAGGGGCACCTAGAAATCTAAGAAAAAATCACATTTTCCGGAAACTCGGTGAAAATTGAGAAAAACTTTTTTTTTATACACAAGTTTTTAAAAAAATGGCATGAGTTCTAGTTGCCCCCCATATAGTTCTGAACATCTATATACATTTTAGAAATAGTTCTGTTGTTTACATAGCCCAAAAATGGTTTTGAAATAATTTCCCAATTTTTTTACGGCCTTGTACCGCGAAAAGTATTAGTTAAATCGAAAAATGTTATAGGGATAATGTGTAGAACTCTTTGGGGGGCCAACGGAACTCTAACAAAAAAATCGATTTTTGAATATTTATTTTTTCCAAAATAACTAATTATTTTCATCTGAACCTAGCGTCTTTCTTATCGGTTATATCGAAATAAGTTATAGGAAAAACTTGTAGAACTCTTTGAGGGGCACTTAGAAATCTAAGAAAAAATCACATTTTCCGGAAACTAGATGAAAATTGAGAAGAACTTTTTTTTTATACACAAGTTTTTTAAAAAATGGCATGAGTTCTAGTTGCCCCCCATATAGTTCTGAACATCTATATACATTTTAGAAATAGTTCTGTTATTTACATGGACCAAAAATGGTTTTGAAATAATGGGGGACCAACTTGCCAATTTTCATGTACTACTACTACTACTACTACTACTACTGCTAAATTACTGTTATCGACGTCTGGTTTTTAGTTTTTATTTTTTTTAGTTTTGCCGTTCTTACTGCCTCTGTGCACCCTTGATCACTATGCCTTAAAGATTGTAACTTTTTAATCTATAAATAATGTAATAAAAATGTAATTGATCGCTGTCTGCACATGGGAGATATACGACAAAAAATATTATTGGGACCTTTATCAACGCAATAGCACTGCATAACAATGATTGTTAGAATTTTTATATTTTTTCATGTGCGTTTGTGCACGCTTATCTCAGAAATGGCTTATCTGATTTAGATGAAATTTTCATTATGTAACTAGCTGTTCCCCGTAGTTTCTCCCACGTTAATTTCTGAGATCCCGCGAAAATTTCGGGATAAAAAGTACCTTTTATCCTTCTCTGTATTCCTGGCAACGTTTATGCAAAATTTCGTAATGATCGGTTTAACCGTTAAGGCGTGAAATTATAACAGACAGACAGACGTGAAAATAATATTTTTTTACTTCTTACTGGTCGACCATCATCTGCTGGATTTCGGATTGGAGTTCTGGTTTAGTATCCAGTTCTAAATTGAAGATACCATACTGATCTGTGACAAATGCAGAAGTTCCGTCCTTCACGTGCTAGTGGAACTGTCAAAATAATATTGTTTTACTTTGTCTTGGCTCTACCATGATCAGATGGGTTTTAAACGGGAATTCTGGTTTTCAATCCAGTTCTGTATCTAAGTTCTGATATTCGTCTGTGAGATACGAAGGAGTTCCGAGCTTCACGTGCTGGTGGAACTGTTAATTTTTTTTTTTTAACTTTTTAACTGCTCTACCATGATCTGCTGGATTTTGAAACGGAGTTCTGGATTTTTATCTAGGTCTTAATTGAAGATGTTATACTGATCTATGAGAAACAAAGGAGTTCCCGCCTTCACGTGCTAGTGGAACTGTTAAAATATATTTCTTTTTACTTTTTAACTGCTCTACCATGATCTGCTGGATTTTGAAACGGAGTTTTGGATTTTTATCCAGGTCCTAATTGAAGATATTATACTGATCTATGAGAAACAAAGGAGTTCGCGCCTTCACGTGCTAGTGGAACTGTTAAAATATATTTCTTTTTACTTTTTAACTGCTCTACCATGATCTGCTGGATTTTGAAACGGAGTTCTGGATTTTTATCCAGGTCCTAATTGAAGATGTTATACTGATCTATGAGAAACAAAGGAGATCCCGCCTTCACATGCTAGTGGAACTGTTAAAATATATTTATTTACTTTTTAACTGCTCTACCATGATCTGCTGGATTTTGAAACGGAGTTTTGGATTTTTATCCAGGTCCTAATTGAAGATATTATACTGATCTATGAGAAACAAAGGAGTTCGCGCCTTCACGTGCTAGTGGAACTGTTAAAATATATTTCTTTTTACTTTTTAACTGCTCTACCATGATCTGCTGGATTTTGAAACGGAGTTCTGGATTTTTATCCAGGTCCTAATTGAAGATGTTATACTGATCTATGAGAAACAAAGGAGATCCCGCCTTCACATGCTAGTGGAACTGTTAAAATATATTTTTTTACTTTTTAACTGCTCTACCATGATCTGCTGGATTTTGAAACGGAGTTTTGGATTTTTATCCAGGTCCTAATTGAAGATATTATACTGATCTATGAGAAACAAAGGAGTTCGCGCCTTCACGTGCTAGTGGAAATGTTAAAATATATATTTTTTTACTTTCTAACTGCTCTACTATAATCTGCTGGATTTCGGATCGGAGTTTTGGTTTAGTATCCAGTTCTAAATTGAAGATGCCATACTGATCTGTGAGAAACGCAGAAGTTCCGTCCTTCACGTGCTAGTGGAACTGTCAAAATAATATTGTTTTACTTTGTCTCGGCTCTACCATGATCAGATGGGTTTTAAACGGGAGTTCTGGTTTTCAATCCAGTTCTGTATCTAAGTTTTGATACTGGTCTGTGAGATACGAAGGAGTTCCGCCCTTCACGTGCTGGTGGAACTGTTAAAATAATATTTTTTTACTTTCGAGCTGCTCTACCATGATCTGCTGGATTTTGAACCAGATTTCTGGATTCGTATCCAGTTTTAAATTGAAGATGTCATACTTACCTGTGAGAAACGAAGGATATCCGTCCTTCACGTGCTAGTGGAACTGTTAAAATATTTTTTTTTTACTTTTTAACTGCTCTACCAAGATCTGCTGGAGTTCGAAACAGAGTTCTGGATTTTTATCCAGGTCCTAATTGAAGATATTATACTGATCTATGAGAAACAAAGGAGTTCGCGCCTTCACGTGCTAGTGAAAATGTTAAAATATATATTTTTTTACTTTCTAACTGCTCTACTATAATCTGCTGGATTTCGGATCGGAGTTTTGGTTTAGTATCCAGTTCTAAATTGAAGATATCATAGTGATCTATGAGAAACCAAGGAGTTCCCGCCTTCACGTGCTAGTGGAACTGTTAAAATAATATTTTTTAACTTTTTCTCGGCTCTACCATGATCAGATGGGTTTTAAACGGGAGTTCTGGTTTTTAATCTAGTTCTGTATCTAAGTTCTGATACTGGTCTATGAAATACTAAGGAGTTCCGCCCTTCACGTGCTAGTGGAACTGTTAAAATAATATTTTTTTTACTTTTATGCTGCTCTACCATGACCTCCTGGATTTGAACCGGATTTCTGGATTCGTATCCAGTTTTAAATTGAAGATGTCATACTTACCTGTGAGAAACGAAGGATTTCCGTCCTTCACGTGCAAGTGGAACTGTTAAAATAATATTTTTTTTACTTTTTAACTGCTCTACCAAGATCTGCTGGAGTTCGGAACAGAGTTCTAGATTCGTGTCCGGTTCTAAATTGAAGATATCATAGTGATCTGTGAGAAACCAAGCAGTTCCCGCCTTCACGTGCTAGTGGAACTGTTAAAATAATATTCTTTACCTTTTTCTCGGCTCTACCATGATCAGATGGGTTTTAAATGGGAGTTCTGGTTTTTAATCTAGTTCTGTATCTAAGTTCTGATACTGGTCTATGAGATACGAAGGAGTTCCACCCTTCACGTGCTGGTGGAACTGTTAAAATAATACTTTTTTCCTTTTTAACTGCTCTACCATGACGGCCAGAGCTCTTGTTTCTTACAGATCAGTAACAGGTCTTCAATTAAGAACTGGATACGAATCCAGCACTCCCGTTTAAAGTCCAGCAGATCATGGTAGAGAAATAATAATTAATATTAATATTGCTTGAACATTATCACGTTCTCATCTATAGTCCCAAACTAAAAAGAAATATTGGTTTTAAACTAATGAGGGACCAACTTCACAATTAAATTTTTTGCGGTCTTGTACCGACAAAAGTATTAATAAAATCGAAAAATGTTATAATTTGTAGTAAAACTCTTTGGGGTCAACCGAAACTTCAAAAGAAAAATTGGTTTTAAATTATATTATTATGATAAACGTAGGTTTTTTTTAATTATTTTCTTTTTTTGGTGTTATTTTTTATAACGAGTCGGTCCGGACTCCAGAGATAATCCCATCGTGCATCTATTTCACACTTGCGGCCGTCGCGAGCAAATCCTCACCGTCTCCCTCTTAATCCCTTATTTTATAATTTTATCAGACCTTAGGAGGTAAACCCGCAATCAGAGAGAAGGTAATCACTACGTTTTCACGCCAAAGAGTTCTACACATTATCTCTATAACATTTTTCGATTTGACTAATACTTTTCGCGGTACAAGGCCGTAAAAAAATTGGGAAATTATTTCAAAACCATTTCTGAGCTATGTAAACAACAGAACTATTTCCAAAATGTCTATAGATGTTCAGAACTATGTGGGGGGCAACCAGAACTCATGCCATTTTTTTAAAAACTTGTGTATAAAAAAAAAGTTTTTCTCAATTTTCATCGAGTTTCCGGAAAATGTGATTTTTTCTTAGATTTCTAGGTGCCCCTCAAAGAGTTCTACAAGTTTTTCCTATAACTTATTTCGATATAACCGATAAGAAAGACGCTAGGTTCAGATGAAAATAATTAGTTATTTTGGAAAAAAATAAATATTCAAAAATCGATTTTTTTGTTAGAGTTCCGATGGCCCCCCAAAGAGTTCTACACATTATCCCTATAACATTTTTCGATTTGACTAATACTTTTCGCGGTACAAGGCCGTAAAAAAATTGGGAAATTATTTCAAAACCATTTTTGGGCTATGTAAACAACAGAACTATTTCCAAAATGTATATAGATGTTCAGAACTATGTGGGGGGTAACTAGAACTCATGCCATTTTTTTAAAAACTTGTGTATAAAAAAAAGTTTTTCTCAATTTTCATCTAGTTTCCGGAAAATGAAATTTTTTCTTAGATTTCTAGCTGCCCCTCAAAGAGTTCTACAAGTTTTTCTTCTAACTTATTTCGATATAACCGATAAGATAGACGCTAGGTTCAGATGAAAATAATTAGTTATTTTGGAAAAAAATAAATATTCAAAAATCGATTTTTTTGTTAGAGTTCCGTTGGCCCCCCAAAGAGTTCTACACATTATCTCTATAACATTTTTCGATTTGACTAATACTTTTCGCGGTACAAGGCCGTAAAAAAATTGGGAAATTATTTCAAAACCATTTTTGGGCTATGTAAACAACAGAACTATTTCCAAAATGTATATAGATGTTCAGAACTATGTGGGGGGTAACTAGAACTCATGCCATTTTTTTAAAAACTTGTGTATAAAAAAAAAGTTTTTCTCAATTTTCATCTAGTTTCCGGAAAATGAAATTTTTTCTTAGATTTCTAGCTGCCCCTCAAAGAGTTCTACAAGTTTTTCTTCTAACTTATTTCGATATAACCGATAAGATAGACGCTAGGTTCAGATGAAAATAATTAGTTATTTTGGAAAAAAATAAATATTCAAAAATCGATTTTTTTGTTAGAGTTCCGTTGGCCCCCCAAAGAGTTCTACACATTATCTCTATAACATTTTTCGATTTGACTAATACTTTTCGCGGTACAAGGCCGTAAAAAAATTGGGCAATTATTTCAAAACCATTTTTGGTCTATGTAAACAACAGAACTATTTCCAAAATGTATATAGATGTTCAGAACTATGTGGGGGGTAACTAGAACTCATGCCATTTTTTTAAAAACTTGTGTATAAAAAAAAGTTTTTCTCAATTTTCATCTAGTTTCCGGAAAATGAAATTTTTTCTTAGATTTCTAGCTGCCCCTCAAAGAGTTCTACAAGTTTTTCTTCTAACTTATTTCGATATAACCGATAAGAAAGACGCTAGGTTCAGATGAAAATAATTAGTTATTTTGGAAAAAAATAAAATATTCAAAAATCGATTTTTTTGTTAGAGTTCCGTTGGCCCCCCAAAGAGTTCTACACATTATCCTTATAACATTTTTCGATTTGACTAATACTTTTCGCGGTATAAGGCCGTAAAATATGAAAATCGGGAAATTATTTCAAAACCATTTTTGGTCTATGTAAACAACAGAACTATTTCTAAAATGTATATAGATGTTCAGAACTATGTGGGGGGCAACTAGAACTCATGCCATTTTTTTAAAAACTTGTGTATAAAAAAAAAGTTTTTCTCAATTTTCATCTAGTTTCCGGAAAATGAATTTTTTTCTTAGATTTCTAGGTGCCCCTTAAAGAGTTCTATAAGTTTTTCCTATAACTTATTTCGATATAACCGATAGGAAAGACGCTAGGTTCAGATGAAAATAATTAATTATTTTGAAAAAAAATAAAATATTCAAAAATCGATTTTTTTGTAAGAGTTCCGTTGGCCCCCCAAAGAGTTCTACACATTATCTCTATAACATTTTTCGATTTGACTAATACTTTTCGCGGTATAAGGCCGTAAACTATGAAAATCGGGAAGTTGGCCCCCCATTATTTCAAAACCATTTTTGGTCTATGTAAACAACAGAACTATTTCCAAAAAGTATAAAGAACTCCGGAACTATGCGGGGGGCCACTAGAACTCACTTTATTTTATTTTTTTTTTGACATTGGGGGGCCAACTTCACACCGCCCAAATATTTACAGGGTTGAATGTAAACATGTTCATATAATAAAAAAGTTTTTTTTTTCAAACAAAATAAATTAATCAAAGAGAAAAAGACAACCAGTGAATGCGCTCGCTGCTCAATTGCTTTACGCACACATCATCGGGCGCTGGTTTGTTAAGGTCAATGACCTCGATTAAGCTGACCAGCTGATGCATTGCTCGTACCTTGTATACTTATTAGTGAGCTATGTTTAATGTATATTGTATACCTTGTGAATTTAATTGTAATGATTTTTCATTGAATTAATTTTTCTCATATTCTGAAAAACTACCCAACTTATAATATTATTTTTTCGCTTATCCTGTTTGTTATAACGTACCCTTTCAGTTCTGTAAATACTTGCAGCTAATTTTACCATATCTTATTTAAAATGGTAAACAATTTTCTGTTCTCAACATTTTAATTCATTTAGTTGGGTTCACGCATGAAGTGTGCCAGGCAAAGTTTATAATAGTAAACTAAAGTTTGTAGTTAGAAAATAGAATCATGTAAATTATTTGTATTATAGTTATCTCATGTTTTTGCTCACATTAGCTCACAATATTTACCACGTGAAGTGAATTTCGTAATAATTATTACAGAATAGGTGTAACTTGGTCTCGTTTTGCATATAGCACTGGTGGAAGGTTGAGTGCTCATCGTATTAAGTGTTGGATCACTCGTTAAGACTTCGCTTGACGAGCGATTCGAGCGATTCCATTATTATCCTATATTCTCTATCACAGAATACTCACAAACGTAAAGGATAGCTACTATAAGAATTTACGAAAATATGAGTAGGTATGCAAACAAATCGACCTTAACAATATTAAGTGATATCTACCAGACTACCCTAGGTAAGAGGAGACAAATGAAACTCGAAATAAGCTAGATAAAAATAAAAGATATAAAAAGTTTTAATAAAGGGAGAGAGAGATAGAGAAGGAGAGAGACAGAGAGAGTTTTCCCCTTAACAATATATTTTGAAATGCGATTTTGTAATTCGTGATAGTCCGCCTACTCAATACAATGCACTCGGTGATGAGGACCGTTCGTATATTGAATTGTGTTTAATTTTTGTTCCCCGGTTAATTTCCGGGTTTATTATCCAATTATTATCCTTAACATTTCAACAGTAAATTTTACTGTTACTCATTCAATTTCGACACCCCACCAAATCGAAGTGTTTGTCACCTGCTCACTTCATTAGTTACCCGTTTCAAGAATTTTCTCAGGGAAAAGATTTTGCGCCTCGTCGAACTGAACCTACTCACGAAGTTTCAGCCTGTTATTAGTCACTGATAAAAGAAGTACGGGGGCTCTCGAACTATTATTTGTAAGTGAATCAAAACTAGTAGGGGAAAATTTTAAAAGCTCTCACTGACTGACTGAAACATGAAATGATACATGAGGTTTCCTTTTATAAGTTAAGAAAGTACTAAGTAATTGAGAATAGAAGTAATTAATTTTGTTACTGTCTAGGTTTTATCTTCGATGAAAGATTTCGTTGATTATATAATATTACCTTTCATAAATATATACTCTACCTTTATGTAGTTGAACACTGATTGATAATATAAAGTTACTCTTCGCTTAATAATAAGGTTGGGTTAAAATAAACCGAGACTTCGGCACTCGAGAGTGATGGATGAGTACTTGACGCATAATCTCATTAATAGAGATCTTCTGCAAGAGAAAATGAACCGAAAATTTTGCGGCCTTATAAGGAAAACATCGTAATAACGTACAGTCTCCAAACTATTTATTGGCTGCTGAGTCAATGAGAAATTTAGTTTATCAGGGTTAGTTAATAGCATGTCCAATATCCTTGCTACTGGATACGCATATAGGTAGGTAGTATGCGAGCGATAGTCCACTATTTCGGTTCAGTAAATTACCGTTCTATGTACCTAATTTATACTAATATTAAGAAAGTAATTCTGTCTGTCTGTTAAATTTTCACACCTTAACTACATACTTTAAAGGACCATCATACAATTTTGCATCTAGTCTAGTCGCCAGAGGCACAAAAAAGGACGAATAGTACCTAATTTTATGTATATTACTAGCTGTACCCCGCGGTTTCACCCGCGGTAATTTCAGAGTCCCCGATTCCGGGATAAAAAGTACCCTATGTCCTTCTCTGTTTCAGGGGTGACAACATTCATGCCAAATTTCATCCAAATCCGTTCAGCCGTTTTTGCGTGATTGAGTAACAAACATTCAAACATCCAAACATCCACACTGTCACATTTATAATATTAGTAGGATATCAGAAGCCCCGCGGAAACAGCTAGTGATTTATAATCTGGACTGTACACGTACCTATAGACAGACATACATATATATATATATATATATATAGTGTTGTTCCCAACAAAAACTAACTAATGACAGTTTCGGTGCTAATATTTCGTCCACTTACTTTTCCCTGTACTAACAAAACATGAAAAATAGCGGCTTCACTTTTCCTGTATCAAGTAAAAGTTTCCGAAAAATGTGGTGTGATAATACATACAATTTGGATCATATTTCTATATTATGTTTTTTGTCGAAAGTATTATAGGATGATGTATTTGATGTTGTTACGAGTATCTCTGCAATTTGTCACTTTCTTCTGGTTTTTGTATCATTCTGTTATTCGTATCTATGTATACCTACCTATAATATTATATTCGTTCGAAGTTTGTAGAGTGTGGCGTTAAAACCGAAAACGTCTGTCGGGTCAGATTGATAGGCGCTATAATGGGCATGTTGACTAATTTTTATTTTTTAGTCCGTCTTGTAGATTATTAAAAAATATTGGAAACGTATTTTTTCTTTTTTTACGTAATCAAAAAATAACGGCGATAGGTATATTGAGTTGAAATTTCGCGTGACGTCACTATTCTGACAATTTGTATGGCGGTTTTGCGGTTAGTGACGTCACGACCTCCTCATCCTAAACTTTAATGCGCTTTATCTCTGTATATTTTAATTTATTTAAAAAAGCAAAAAATACGTGTCTATTGTTTTTTTATTTTCTAACTGACGGACTAATTAGAATTTTGATTTTCAATAGTAGTCAACATCCCTATTGAAGAAGAATCGGTCATACGTAGGTAAATGTTTTATTGCTACGGTCGACAAACGTTCTTATAAGATTTGTTGGGCACAAATCTTATAAGGCGTTTACTAAAAATGACTTTACCGCCGCACTCAGAGTCGACTTTAATGATTACTTAGTTAAGTATAGATTTTTAAAACAAAACTGCCGAAATCAGAGACGTTCAGTAAATTAATGTTAATTGGCATTTAATGGGATGTAACTTAATTAGTTAAATGCCAATTAATATTAATTTATTAAACTTGTCTGATTGCAGCAGTTTTGTTTTAAAAATCTATACTTAACTAAGTAATCATTAAAGTCGACTCTGAGTGCGGCGGTAAAACGGTTTTCGATTGCATCTTTCCTCCTTCCTTTCATAATATAAAACAAAGTCCCCCGCCGCCGTAGACGTAGAATGAAACCAATGAACCAATCAAAAATCTATTAGGTAACCGTTTCCCGAAGTTTCAACCTCGTTAATTTCGGTATTCCCGCGGGCATTCCTAGATGAAAGTACTCTGTGTCTATTTCTGTACCTCTGACAACGTGTAGGTATGAAAAATTCTATGATGATCGGGTTTTTACCTAATTCGTGTAAATGTAACGGACTAGCTTTTCCTGCGATTTCACCTGCTAATTTCGGAGTTCCCGCAGGAATTCCGGGATAAAAAGTACCTTATGCTTTTTTCTGTTCCCTTGACAACATGTATGCAGAATTTTGTGATGATTGGTTGAGCCGTTAAGGCATGAAAGCGTAACAGACAGACAAGCAGACAGACAGATAGACAGACAGAGTTACTCTCGCATTTATAATATCAGTAGGTAGGGATAGTGTTGATTATATTTTTATCCCATCTGCACTTGCAGCAAATTGCATTCCCAACCGAGTGGCTTTAAAATAAGTAGGAAATAAAAATCAACACAGTTATTTTTAAAACATCACATAGTTTTCATTCGCCAAAGTAAAATAAAAATGGTGCGACAATAAAAGTGCGACAATAAACATCGAGCAGCTGTGGCCGGCTGTAAAAATCCTTGATCCTCTGTGGAAACATAATAAATAGAAATAAAAGCGACTCTAAAGGCTCTAGTGTTAAGTATACGGATGAGTTGGAAGACATTTTAAAAACCCGCCAAGTGCGAGTCGGACTCGCGCCCGAAGGGATCCGTACCATTATCTATAACCGCAAAAAAAAAAAAATGGGAGCCCCACTTAAATTTTTATTTTATTTTAATGTAATTATTTATTTTTAAAGTGAATATGTAACTAAATATTCTGTGAATATTTCAAACGTCTATCAGTTGCCGCTATCAATATCTAGAAAAAACGAACAAAAAATCACGGTTGTTGTATGGGAGCCACCTTATAAATATTTATTTTATTCTGTTTAATACATCATGATGTGTGAAAATTTCAACTGTATAAATATCACGGTTCATGAGCCTGGTGACAGCCGTACAGACGGGCGGACAGCGAAGTCTTAGTAATAGGGTCCGGTTTTACCCTTTGGGTACGGAACCCTGAAAAGTCCCTTTAAAAGTAGTATATCGTATAATGTAGGTATCTGATATATTTAAAGGTGATTTATTGTATTCTCTCAATTTTGAGTTTTACTCCATCATGTAGATAAATAATTAACCCAACCGACCGAAAACCGACTTCAAAACATTAAAGTTTATTTATTTTATCACTTAATAAAAAATAAATAAATAAATTGTTTATTTGTATAAAAAATTGTTTGATTAATTATTTTATCATGCACCTACTTCCCCGTGGTTTCACCTGCGATAATTTCGGAGTTCTCGCTGGAAATCCGGAGTACAATATAGCCTATGTTGCTCAGGGATAATGTTGCTTTCTAATGGTGAAAGAATTTATGAAATCGGTCCAGTAGTGTTTGAGTTAAATCGTAACCAACAAAAAAAAACAAATCTTTCCTTTTTATAACATTAGTATAGAAAATAAATAAATAAAAAAACAATTTAAAAAAATTAATGTAGTTTGAATTTGAAGAGGAATTATTAACATATTTTTAAATTATTTCGAGTCCAAGTTCGTCGCCGTATATTCCACATATCCACTAGAAACTTAATAAACTGCGTTTTTTACACCTACCCTTGTTTTTCCAACGCAGCCTGTGTCAGTGGAGATTTAATTAAACCTAGAGTGGGTCCTCGAAAACGCTGGAAACAGACTATATTAAAATACTTGAGTTTATTTTATGTTTTTTGTAAGCTTTTCGCATAAGTGGTTACCAATGTAATGAAAATTTTAATCAAAACTTCTGTCAGTTAAATGATTAATTCTACACATCTTATATATATAACAAAAAAAGATATTCAACGACTAAAGCTATGAATAAAAAAGTTATAAAAAGTTTGGGTGGATATACAATAAAATTAAAATTCTATAAATGAACTGGCTTTATTGTTTTTGGTAGTATATTTTTTTTTGCCACGCAGGATCGCTCAATCTTTCAAGAATTTTAGCACCGTTCTCGTTTGTACACACGCCAATCTGAAACAAAAAGTAATTTGCATTGTTTTCTTTCAAATAGATTCTAATTTTTGTAACTAGTCATAAATATTTTTTATGTCTCTAAAAAACGTAGGTCACACGTTTTTTTGTGAATCAATATCCTATATACGTACTAAATACAATAGTAGGTAGTATAAACCTAGATTTGTAGATAGTTTTGAAAAAAAAAATTGACAAAATATAATTTAACTTGCTAACTTGATTTGATTGTTTTATTCAATTGATTTGTATAATGTAATTTAATTTGCCAATTTGTTTCGATTTTTTTATTCAATTGATTTGTGTAATATAATTTGATTTGAACGTTAAACTAATTTTTCTTAAGTCATGTAGAAATTGTTCAAAATGTTTGTACGCCTCATTGGCAGAATGCATTAACACCTTATTATTTGCTGTATTCACAAACTTAAATAAATAAATAAAATAAAATAAATAAAAAACAAAAATATTACCCACTTTATTAACATTTTATAAAATAACCTTTACGTATCACTTACTTCGCCAAGTGTTGCAGTTCTCGTATTGCATTTCGCAATAGTTTGCGAAATCCCTGAAATTGCCATTGTAGCTTCGAGCACAGATTTGTTGAACTCTGAAATAATTTAACTTTTAATGAAGTATTCTTTTTGTTAGACCCACCGAGCAAATAATCACTCACCGCACTCAAAGACTCAATGATTAGTAAAGTACTCTAACCGCCGCACTCAGAGTTGACTTTAATGATTACTTAGTTAAGTATGGATTTTTAAAACAAAACTGCCGCAATCAGACAAGTTTAATAAATTAATGTTAATTGGCATTTAACTAATTAAGTTACATCTCATTAAATGCCAATAAACATTAATTTACCTACTGAACATCTCTTATTGCGGCAGTTTTGTTTTAAAAATCTATACTTAACTAAGTAATCATTAAAGTCGATTCTTATGAAGATTCTCCGTGGTTCTCCCACGTGCACTTTAGATTCTGTGTTAAGAAGCAACGCGGTCTGCGTTTTTTCCAAAGTATAATTACTAATAATGACAACTAAAATATGAAAGTATTTCTCTAATTTCTCGCAGGATAGTGTACATTATTAAAGTCAATATTTTACTATTCGACAACTCAATTCCATCAAGTCAATCTCATGACGATTTTCAACACATTTATCTACTGGCTGTTCCCCTGAGTTTCACTCGCACAATTCAGGAATAAAAGTACTTTATGTCCTTCTCCGTGTCCCTGACAACACGATGCAAAATTTCATGGTAATCGGTTGAGTATAGTTAAGGCGTGAAAACATAACCGACAATAATTAAACTCGCATTCGTATTTGGACGCAGATAAGCAATAACATGTTAACCCACAAAATTAATTTATTGATTCAGAATAATTTTTTGAGAGTTAGGGAACGTTTTTTAATTATGTGTTTATCTTATCACATTGCTTAAATATGTAACTAAATATTGAACATAAAAAATGTTGATACAAAATGGCGCTCCTACTTTTAAAACACGATTTACTCAAAATCTCTCTAGTGTGGGTTAACACACTATTGCTTATCTATGTCCATTTATAATATCCTATTCTATGAATCCTGATGTAATAAATCATTGGACTCACTTATAACCGCCTGGACAATTTTCAATGAAATTCTTGCAACCTCTTACGAAGAAATCGGTGACGAAATACTGCGTATCGCTTGGATATTTTTCTATGGGTTTCCTGTAGGTTCTTCTGGTTAATACGACACCGAACATCGTGATTATGAATATCCCAGCTGATAGGAAAACAAAACTAATGAATGTGGTATATTTTGTTTCTTTATTTTTCAAATAGAACCAGGCTTTCGACGCCTTAGAAATTCCATATTTAAAAAGCTTTCCGCCGCACTCAGAGTCGACTTTAATGATTACTTAGTTAAGTATAGATTTTTAAAACAAAACTGCTGCAATCAGACAAGTTTAATAGATTAATGTTAATTGGCATTTAACTAATTAAGTTATATCTCATTAAATGCCAATTAACATTAATTTAAGGAACATCGCTGATTGCGGTAGTTTTGTTTTAAAAATCTATACTTAACTAAGTAATCATTAAAGTCGACTCTGAGTGCGGCCGTTTAAGTGTTAAGTAACTTAATATACCGTAATAGGACTTAATACTTATTACTATAGTATTATTAGTTTTTATTACTTAGTACTTATAGTACTTATTACTATACGAGCACCTTATCCTTAACCCTAGCAGCAAAAGTACTTTTCTACCATTTTTTTTTATGGAAAAGTAAATTTTTTGAGTATCGTTATATCTATATTATATCATAATATCATATTTAACTAGCTGCGCCCCGCGGTTTCACCCGCGTGACTTTCGAAATTCCCGTAGGAACTCCCTTTTATATTTCTCAGGCTTACTGAATATGCATATAAAATTTCATGAGAATCGGTCAAGCCGTTTCGGAGGAGTATGGGAACGAACATTGTGACACTAGAATTTTATATATTAGATTAAACAACTGAACAGTAGAAGTCGATGTCATATAAAAGTTTTTTATACAATAGGGATGTTGACTACTATTGAATATCAAAATTCTAATTAGTCCATCAGTTAGAAAATAAAAAAACAATAGACACGTATTTTTTGCTTTTGAATTAAAATATACAGAGTTAAAGCGCATTAAAGTTTAGGATGAGGAGGTCGTGACGTCACTAACCGCAAAACCGCCATACAAACTGTCAGAATAGTGACGTCACGCGAAATTTCAACTCCATATATCACCGTTATTTTTTGATTACGTAAAAAAAGAAAAAATACGTGTCCAATATTTTTTAATAATCTACAAGACGGACTAAAAAATAAAAATTAGTCAACATGCCCATTATGTTAAATCCTGAACATTACAATATTGTCCATTACCATCGCTCATTCCCCATAGGAGCTTTTAAAATGTTACCAAGAACTGGGCAACGAAAATATTCAATGCGCATATTATAAACAAAAACAAAGCCATTTGGACGTACATTACCTACCAATCTTCCACCCATATTTATCGCGAACCAATTTCACACGAACTCAGAACCATTTCAATCCGATGTTGTAAACAATACAACCGTTTTATTTCCCTAATCAGAGGTTGAGAACATTTCGTATAAACAATATCTACCGAATTTATAAATATATTGTTATTGCTAACAGGGCGTTCGTATTAAATCAGTCTGAATTTACTGAAAACGCCCTATGATTTCGCAATAAATATTATTTTGTTTAGAAACTGCGTTTACAAATGTACCTATAGTTGCATATTGAGGAAGGTGTTGTAAGTAGGTAAGCGCAATGTTCTGTAGTTTACAGAGATCGGGAATTTGTTAATAAATTTACATTCAGACTATAACTGTTTCCCGCGGTTTCATCCGAAAGCGTAACAAACAAACAAACTCACTTTAGCATTTATAATACTGTAGTAAGGATTCATACATGAATACCGCTGTACTCGATTTCCAGTAATAACAATTATAAACCTAGATTAGTACGTATACAAATTCTTATTATATGGATATTATAAATATTACAAAAAAAACAAGTCCATAAAATTAGTTGTAGTAAAAGGCGCAGTAATTAGTCTGGAAATAACTTGACAGAAGATTGTAATAAACAGATATTTTAAGATAATAATAAAGTTCGTAAACAAGAATATTAACTTGATTAGATAAACCTATTTTGTGATAGATTTGGAAAATAATATAATACATAGTTAATTCTCTTTACAAATTTTCTTAACATTAAAAAAATGCTAGCGATTTCTGACAACAAATATACCTATTTTACGAAACATAATATAGTAACTATTCAATATTGTCGATAAAATCTATACTATAAAAAAATATTATATTTTTTGGTTTGTTCGTACCTACTCTAATACATGCGCGCCTCTAGGTGGATACGATTCGTTCGCGTGCGATGAAACTTTGTGTAGGCGACGTAATTTTTGTTAATTAGATTTAGCCGTAACTTTAATAAAATTTGTCTGTTTTGCTACCTAAGCTAAATTTACTTAATTTGTTCGTATGTGTATCGTTTATAGTAATAAACGCGGATGCTGGTGTGGATGCGTGGTGGTGCATTGGGGCACATGTGTGCGTTTACGCTCGCCCTTAATAATGTGGAACGCATAGAAACTAGTAGTAGTCCGCTAGGCGCAACCGTCGCGAGTGCATACAGGTACCTACGGCTTCTTCACCGTCATCCACGCTAGTAACGGGTGAACTTAGTTTTCCATTTGATTTTGAACGGACCCGCTCATCTACAATACGCTGGTTCTTCGAGCACGGATCCTCAAAAATGTATAAAACACCACCGGCAAAAATAATGACACGTCGTGCAAGACGCGAGGAAGCCGAGAAATGTGAGGTTACGTCCGAACAAGTGCCACGCGCGGCGCCCATGTTGGAGGTTATGCCACCACGTGCTACACGTAGCAATATTACTACTCTTGATAATATTGTTAAAAAATCGTCACCGAAAGGGTCACTGAGTGCAGTATCTAAGACTTCTGTAAAAACAAAAAAGTCGACGATGTCGTCGGCAGCGAGGCGAAAACAGCTCGAATTAGAAGCTGCTCAAGCTAAAGCTAAGATTCAAATGGATCTCATCGAAAAGCAGTTACAAGCTAATTTAGCCCAAATTGATGCAGAAGAACAGCAGGCAAACAGTGGCAGCCAGTGCAGTGAAGCGCTGTTAGACGAAAAATTGCGGCACGTTGAGGAGTGGTTGGACCAGGGTCAGGAGGAGCTTCCTACCTGTGCAGCGAACCGTCCAGTACCAACCAAACTCAATACAGATAACCTACCTACTCAACAACCAGCTGGTGACAGTATGATGCAGCTGGCGCAAACATTAAAAGATTTAATGAGCCAGTCATCAGCACAAAGGGACGAACGTCTCCTCAGCCGCCTCGCCACGCCACGGGATCTACCGAATTTTAGTGGTGACTGTGTCGAGTGGCTACATTTTAAAAATGCGTACAATGATTCAACGCGCGTATGCAGGTTTAGTGACGCTGAAAACCTGTGGCGACTTCGTAAAGCTCTTCGTGGTGATGCAAAAGACACGGTGACCGACCTGTTAATTGGTAACACGCCGCCTGCAACTATTATGGAAGCACTCGAGCTACGATTCGGCAGGAGTGAACTCATCATCCAGAACTTAACGACACAACTAAAAAAATTACCTGCACTGCCTTCATGCTACCAGCAGGATATCATTAATTTTTCAATTAAAATAAATAACTGTGTCGCCACAATAAAAGCATTAAATCAAGATGATTATTTACGTAGTCCAGAGCTCGCGACCGCAGCGATTGCTAAGTTACCGAGCACTTTAATTGGAAAATGGACGGACTACGCATACAATAAGCTAAAAGAAGGCACAAAATCTAAGCTAGAATTATTAGCGACATTTTTAAAACAAGAAGCTGATATGATAGCAATTGTAGGCGTACAGCAGTTACGAGATAAAAAGTGCACAGAAATGCCTAACAAGAAAAATGAAGAAAATAATAAATTTCGTAATCGACCTATATTTACTACTACATGCACAGAACAAAACAAAAATACGCAGATATGTAAATTTTGTAAAAAGGAAAATCACATTTTAACTGAATGTCGATTATTTAAACGCGCCATGCGCAAAGATAAATGGCGATTTGTGAAGTTACACGGACTGTGTTATTGCTGTCTCACAAAGCATCAAGATAAAAACTCTTGTTCAGCACCAGTGTGTGATGTGGATGAGTGTGGACTCGCACACCACAGACTGTTGCATTGGAAACGCCCCGCGCAGGCAGCGGAGGCCGCTCACACAGCAACGCAACAGGAGCCGGCGCAGTCAACGATAGCTCAAGTCACCTCATCTCACAGTGGAGTTATGCTGAAAGTGGTCGCCGTCACTCTGCACGGGCCCAGTGGCTCGGTGAGCACGTACGCACTGCTGGACGACGCAGCATCAGTGTCTATAATCGACTCCGAGTTAGCAAATAGTTTAGGTTTACAGTGCGAAAATTCAAGTGATATTAAGTTCATAGATGCGTTCGGTTTAGAAGTGTATCAGTCGGACGCGCCGACAGTGTGTGCAAAAATAAATAATCAACAGGAAAAGGACATTAGTTATGACATTAAGTTACGTAAAGTGTGTAAATTTAATTTGCCTGTACAAGATTTATCCGCCGTCAAAAATATAAGTTCGAATAATTTGTTGCATGTAAAAGATAAAGTGTGTAATAGTCGAGTTATTCCTAAGTTACTTATAGGCGAAGATAATTATTATTTAATCGCACCGTTGAAAGTAATACATGGCGATATGTATAACCCATATGCTACGTACTGTCGACTAGGATGGTCTATTCATGGGTACTGTGGTCGCACTCACTCTCACGTAAGTCGCAATGTTTTTCATCTTTCTCATGATCCTTATGATAATATAAAAAATTGTTGCGAACTAGATAACTTAATGCATGAATATTTCACCCTCGATTCTATAGGTATAAATTCAACCTTACGCCGCGAAAATACGGCACACATTAGAGCTATACAAATACTCGATGATACGTCGCGCCTGACTGACGAGCAGTGGGAGGTTGGTTTGCCGCTCAAGCAAGACAATTGCATTATGCCGGGTGAATCGTACGACAACGCATTATCTCGTTTATGCACTTTATTAAAAAGATTTCAGAAGGACGAGTCCTACGCTAATAAGTATAAACTAGAAATCGAAAAGTTGTTTGCCAACGGCTACGCTCGCAAGTTGACCGAGCACGAGATTGCTTGCACCGATCGTGTGTGGTATTTACCACATTTTGGCGTGCAAAATCCCAACAAACCAGGCAAGTTGAGGCTGGTATACGACGCTGCTGCTAAGGTAAGAGGCACATCTTTAAATGATTGTTTGCTTACCGGACCAGATTTGTATAACTCTCTGTTAGGTATCATGCTTAGGTTCCGTGAAAATAAAATAGTAATTATTGGAGATATTCGCGACATGTTTTTGAGGATTAAAATTCGAACGGAAGACCAAAATTTGTTAAGATTTTTATGGCAAGAAGCCACAGACAAACCTCTCAATGTGTGTGTGATGCAAAGTTTAATATTCGGAGCTACGTGTTCACCATTTATTGCGCAATACATAAAGAACAAAAATGCATTAAAATATGAAGACTTGTATCCCGAAGCCGTGCAAGTTATATTAAAAAATCATTATATGGACGATTGTTTATACTCAACTAACGATGAAAATAATGCTATTAAATTAATAAACGAAATTACTGAAATTCATAAAAAAGGCGGCTTCGAGATACGAGGTTGGTCTAGCAATAGTAAGCAAGTATTGCAACATGTGCCCGCCGAATCGCTCGCGCAGTCCGCCGTGCAGTTCAAAGACGGAGCCATGAACACGACAGAGCGCACTCTCGGTTTGATGTGGCACCCCGCAGACGACACGTTCGGATTCAAAGTTTCTCTAAATAAATATCCTGAAGAAATAATTAATGGTACTCAACCGCCCACTAAGGCACAAATGTTAAGCATAATTATGTCAATATATGACATACACGGTTTTTTATATCCCTTTACTATAAAGAGTAAAATTATTTTACAGAAAGTACACAGGAGTGGTGTCGACTGGAGATGCCGCATCCGACCGGAGGAGCGCGCTGACTTTATGCGGTGGCTCGACGAACTCAAACAACTAGAATCGCTACGTATACCACGGTGCCTTCTTTACGCCGGGAACTGGACACAGTGCTACACCGTGTCACCGATTGAACCCGACGCCGATGTTGAAGGTATTGTAGACACTCAAATGCATATATACTGCGATGCATCTACAAAGGCGTATGCGGCGGTTATATACTGGCGCCTGACTCGTGCCGACGGGCAGGTTATAGTTTGTTTTTCGTCTGCTAAGAGCAGAGTCACTCCGTTGCGACCAGTGTCTATACCTAGACTTGAACTGCAGGGCGCACTACTGGCAGCCCGCCTCGCCCACACTGTGCAAGGCGAACATAAAGAATTTAAAGCAAATAAGCGCATATTTTGGACCGATTCGAGCACAGTTCTGCAGTGGATACGAAGTGATCCGCGGACTTTTAAGCCTTACGTTGCGCATAGGTTAGGTGAGATTGACGAACTCACCAAGCTAAACGAATGGCGATACGTACCATCACGACTGAACGTAGCAGATGTCGCCACTAAAGACAATACCCCGCCATTGAAGTATGAGGATGAATGGTTTCAGGGACCGAGTTACCTGCGCCAGCCGGAGAACACCTGGCCGAAAGATCTCAAAAGTACTACAGTGTCGGAGGGGGCTGATTGCGAAGTAAGATCTATTAATGTAGTGACGTCACACAACATCGACTACTGTCTACCGGACGAAGACAACTTCTCTTCGTGGATACGACTGGTGCGTACTACTGCTACTGTTTTGTTATTTATTAAAAAATGCCAACGTAAAGCAACATGCATAGATGTCGACCTAATGAAACTAGCGGAAGAACTACTTATAAAGAAGTGTCAACGTATGTCTTTCATTCTCGAAATTGATTGTTTGTCGCAAAACAAAGACATACCTGCAAACAGTCGCATACTAAATTTAACACCGTATCTTGACGACAGCGGCATACTTCGAGTGGGTGGCCGGGTCGACAAGGTGTCAGGCGTACCGCTGAATGCGACGCGACCCGTTATACTCGACGGTAAACACAGGATTTCGAGACTGTTGGTATTGCATCATCATCAAAGAGCGCACCACGGCTCGAATGAGCTCGTCGTTAACGAACTGCGTCAGCGATATTGGATAGTAAATCTTCGTCCAACTGTACGAATTGTAGCCGCACGCTGTCTGCTCTGCAGATATCGTCGCGCAGCCCCGCAGCCTCAACGCATGGCCGACCTGCCAGCTGCCCGCCTGCAGCACCATCGACGCCCGTTCTCCTATACCGGCGTTGATTTCTTCGGCCCCATGGAGGTCACTGTAGGTCGCCGACGACTGAAGCGTTACGGTATGATATTTACCTGTTTAACCATTCGCGCAGTACATATCGAAATAACAGAGAGCCTCACCACTGACGCGGCGATCATGGCTATCAGGCGGATGGCCGCACGCAGAGGCACACCTAGCGCCATCTTTTCGGATAATGGCACGAATCTAAGAGGCGCGGACACGGAGCTGAAACACAGTCTCGCGGAGCTTAATTTTGACCGCATACGTGAAGATGGTACAGTCAGAGGCATAAAATGGTGCTTTATACCACCCGGAGCGCCAGAAATGGGTGGTGCGTGGGAGCGCATGATCCGCTCTGTTAAAACGGCTCTCAGAGTGGTGCTGAAAGAACGCGCCCCCTACCCGGAAACATTAAGCACTTTACTAACGGAGGTAGAAGCGCTAATCAATAGCCGGCCAATCACACATGTTTCGTCAGATCCTAATTACCCCGAGGCACTAACACCATGTCATTTTTTGATAGGCACGTCATCATTCGGTCCGCCCATTGGCAAGTACTCCGAGGTCGATCTCTGTCTACGGCGTCAGTGGCGTGTAGCGCAACGATTAGCCGACATGTTTTGGGTGCGTTGGCTCAAAGAATATTTGCCGACATTGTTGCCGAGACAGAAATGGACTAAGGAAGAACGTTCATTAACGGTAGGTGACTACGTTATTCTCGTCGAACCGAACCCAGACCGCGGTACGTGGCGGCACGGAGTAGTGAGTGCGACACACGCAGGGGATGATGGGCGCGGGCGTGTCGTAGATGTGCGCACGCGCACAGGTTTGCTTAGACGCCCGGTTACACGCGTGGCCTTGTTAAGTATGGCTTCAGAATCTAGTGCTGATTAATCAGCACTAAAGGGGGTGTATATTGTAGGCGACGTAATTTTTGTTAATTAGATTTAGCCGTAACTTTAATAAAATTTGTCTGTTTTGCTACCTAAGCTAAATTTACTTAATTTGTTCGTATGTGTATCGTTTATAGTAATAAACGCGGATGCTGGTGTGGATGCGTGGTGGTGCATTGGGGCACATGTGTGCGTTTACGCTCGCCCTTAATAATGTGGAACGCATAGAAACTAGTAGTAGTCCGCTAGGCGCAACCGTCGCGAGTGCATACAGGTACCTACGGCTTCTTCACCGTCATCCACGCTAGTAACGGGTGAACTTAGTTTTCCATTTGATTTTGAACGGACCCGCTCATCTACAATACGCTGATGGTGTCAGAAGTGGGATACCTGGCTCTCACCCAGGAGGCTCGGGTTCGATTCCCGGTACCGGAACCAAGCCTCAACGCATGGCCGACCTGCCAGCTGCCCGCCTGCAGCACCATCGACGCCCGTTCTCCTATACCGGCGTTGATTTCTTCGGCCCCATGGAGGTCACTGTAGGTCGCCGACGACTGAAGCGTTACGGTATGATATTTACCTGTTTAACCATTCGCGCAGTACATATCGAAATAACAGAGAGCCTCACCACTGACGCGGCGATCATGGCTATCAGGCGGATGGCCGCACGCAGAGGCACACCTAGCGCCATCTTTTCGGATAATGGCACGAATCTAAGAGGCGCGGACACGGAGCTGAAACACAGTCTCGCGGAGCTTAATTTTGACCGCATACGTGAAGATGGTACAGTCAGAGGCATAAAATGGTGCTTTATACCACCCGGAGCGCCAGAAATGGGTGGTGCGTGGGAGCGCATGATCCGCTCTGTTAAAACGGCTCTCAGAGTGGTGCTGAAAGAACGCGCCCCCTACCCGGAAACATTAAGCACTTTACTAACGGAGGTAGAAGCGCTAATCAATAGCCGGCCAATCACACATGTTTCGTCAGATCCTAATTACCCCGAGGCACTAACACCATGTCATTTTTTGATAGGCACGTCATCATTCGGTCCGCCCATTGGCAAGTACTCCGAGGTCGATCTCTGTCTACGGCGTCAGTGGCGTGTAGCGCAACGATTAGCCGACATGTTTTGGGTGCGTTGGCTCAAAGAATATTTGCCGACATTGTTGCCGAGACAGAAATGGACTAAGGAAGAACGTTCATTAACGGTAGGTGACTACGTTATTCTCGTCGAACCGAACCCAGACCGCGGTACGTGGCGGCACGGAGTAGTGAGTGCGACACACGCAGGGGATGATGGGCGCGTGCGTGTCGTAGATGTGCGCACGCGCACAGGTTTGCTTAGACGCCCGGTTACACGCGTGGCCTTGTTAAGTATGGCTTCAGAATCTAGTGCTGATTAATCAGCACTAAAGGGGGTGTATATTGTAGGCGACGTAATTTTTGTTAATTAGATTTAGCCGTAACTTTAATAAAATTTGTCTGTTTTGCTACCTAAGCTAAATTTACTTAATTTGTTCGTATGTGTATCGTTTATAGTAATAAACGCGGATGCTGGTGTGGATGCGTGGTGGTGCATTGGGGCACATGTGTGCGTTTACGCTCGCCCTTAATAATGTGGAACGCATAGAAACTAGTAGTAGTCCGCTAGGCGCAACCGTCGCGAGTGCATACAGGTACCTACGGTACGATTTTGAACGGACCCGCTCATCTACACTTTGGGTTTGGCGAGATTTGTTTAATATTATATTACTATGGATATTCCAAAAATGAACTTGATCGGTTTCAGGGTTATTTATAAATTGAACTAGCTCTTCTCCCGCGGTTTCTCCCGCGTCAATTTCAGAAATCCCGCGGGAACTCTAAAAAGTATCTTAGATAAATAGGGAGCTGTTCGGTAAAGTTTGTGACCGAAAGTTCCGCACCGAAAATAGGTCACCAGCATTTTTGCCACCAGTTTTCGATTCGGCACCATATTTGGTCAGTGAACTCTTCTGTATAGGTATTATTGACACCGCGCGGGGTTGGTCACTGTGCCTAGCAGCTGGTCTCTGATATTGTGTTGCCAACATATCCTTCGGGCAAAAAGAACGACCACCGGGGCGATGGAAAGTCGAAATCTCTTCTTTCCGTTTATGTCACTATGCCATAATGTTGCTTCCGAACTTCCTATCAGTGAAAGACTTTTAGAATCGGTTCAGTAGTTAACTTTAATAATATTATATTATAACTTTAAACTGACCATGCCACTGTTGGAGCGCAGCTTCTTCTCTTCAGCCATCGCACTAGGAAGCTGTGAAGGGTGGACATCTTATGGGTGCTGTCATAATAAATGTAATTTTATTGACGTCAAAAAGAGCCTTATTATGGGCCAAATTTAAATAAATGATTCGACTTTGACTTTAGATTTTTTTATATCCACATTAGTATTATAGACTACTAGCTGTCCCGCGCGGTTTTACCCGCGATAATTTCGAAGTTCCCGCGGAATTGTTCCATAAAAACTTTGCAACCCAGTTTCATCCCCTTAGGGGTTGAATTTTCAAAAATACTTTCTTATCGGATGCCTACGTCATACAAAGAACACTGCACCCTCCAAGTTTCAGGTCTCTACGATCAGCGGTTTAGGTTGTGCGTTGATCCATCAGTCATTTAAGACAAAGCCTTTTATATGTACCTATAGATAATATCAGCCTCATATTGTATTAGATCGGTAAGATATTATAGAAGTACTTCTACTAAACAAATCACAATAACGTATGCCACTTTAGTATCGCTGCTGCTGTTACCTTATGGATATAACCTTTCAACGTATAAATTTTTACGAGATAATATAATAAAATATACATTATTATTTGTGCTTACACATTCTCATAAGAACACCAGACGGTACCGAGAGTAATTTACGTAGTTAATAAAAACCTTTTCTTCATATTTGCCGGTATTTATTTTGTCTAAACGAGATTTTCAAACATTGTTATATTTTACTTACCTATATTAACCTAGATAAATATTTAAATGAAGCAGAAAAGTCCTTTTAAAAAAAAGAAGAACAAAATTGACACTAGTGAAGAACATCTATAGTTCTTTTTGATTAATTTTAAAAAATACTTTTAATTAATTAAAAAAAAATGTTATGTCATCTCTAGTGCCCGGCTGGCTATAGCTACCACCTTCAAGTTGTAATTTTGTCGCCAAGAACCTAACGGTGTGTTCCGGCAGCCCCACTTGAAAGTCAGTTCCCATCCCCATTCCAGGTCGAGAACGCACTTGCAAGCCCTATGGTGCTGCAATGTCCATAGGCGACGGTAATACCATCAGGTGTGCCACCTGCCCGTTTGCTCCCTATAACATAAAAAAAATCAATAACTTAAACATGTTTTTTACTAATTCGGTTTAAATGGCATTGCCGGATGGAATGTTTTGGTATTAACATACCTATATCTAGCAAATAAAAGAAATGAGATTTACAGGACAAAAGGAATTTATATAAATGGGTCAGTGTGTTAAAAAAATTTGTTATCCAACGTTTTAAGTTTATGGGCAATGTAAGACTTAGGTACAAGGTGGCAATCTTTTGTATAACCATCTTCCTATTTCCAAGTTAACGCCGAAAAAGAATAAAAACGAAGGGAGAGGCGTCGAGTTACGAATATATTTTTCTTAGTTGATTAACATGTCAATGACTGAAATAAAAATGTTACTTTTTTACATTTTTATGCGAAATATGATATCTAATATTCACGCCTTTTGTGTGTTTGTGTTGGTTTCTACGTAGGAACCTACGGGCGTGTAGCAGTATACGTATCAAGTTAGCTCTCTTACTTTTCTCTTCGAGTAGATTGTATTAGATTTATTTACTTCACCATCAAAAAAGAAGAAAATAAACAATTTACATAAAATGTGAGTAAAGGTGATCGTCATATTAGCAATAATAATAAGGTAGGTACTTAATGATAAAAATCTAAAACTAGTTACCTTCCTACTTCGTCTCCTAGGATCTTTTATTTATGCCTTCCTCACTTTCTAAAAACTAAAATTCACTATCTCACTTCAGTTCAACTCGTTATTTTTAACGGAAACTTGGTAGGTTAAGTTCCAAAGGGATATCAAAATTCATGGTAAAACAGTGAGAAACAGCAAGTAATTACTTCAATTAATTACTTTCAACTATTCTGGTAGGCTATGTCCATAACTCTGTTATGAGGAGGAGTTAACTTAGGAGTTCCCGAGAAAATACCGAAATTGAGGAGAGTAAAATCGTGGAAAAAGACTAGTATTTAATGTAATAATTGAAATAAAATAAAAAAATTACATCGTAACCTAAAAAAAGGCAAACCAGTAATATTATGTTCGTATTTAAATAATTTTGAGGTTTATAGAATATCATAAGATTGCGATTTCTTCCACGATTTTGTACAGGAAAAAGGTTAAAATCAAGAAAATTATCTTCCGGCCTCAGAGCGAGCTTCCGGCAGAAAACCAATATCTTCATTTATTTGGCTGGATCGTTTCCAAGAGGCAGAATGCGGCCAAATAATGTTGTGTACAAAAGTAGATGTTATATTTAGTGCATTAAATAGTAATGGAGGGCTGATACATACGTTTTATTAATGTAAATTAATGGAGTCAAAACTACACTTCCAAAAAAACGTGGTTCAGTTTGTTTGCAAGAATTTTGTTCGCAAGAATGGCAAGAAATAATTTACCAAATTTAAATTTTAGTAGGTATTACAGCATTAACTATTTTAACAATCGTCATCAACAACCAAACGAGTTGATCATTAAAAAACTAAATTCACTAAAACTGTTAACTCGTAACGCAACGCGTAACGAAAAGCAACCATTTTTTTTTCCTAATACTGTGCCCAAAGGGATCTTCAAAAGTTAAATTTCGCTACAACTGAATCTTTTTAAAGGTAAGGACATATTTAACAGATATAAGGATGTGACAGAAATGTGTAGTAATGTCTTTAAATAAATCATTCCTCGTCGAACACGAATGCACCTTTTAAACTAATATTCTAATATACAAAAACATTACGCAAAATTATTATAAAATTAGAATATTTGTGATTTAACTACAATATTAAAAAACGTAATAAATACCATCCCACAACATCTGAACTCTACAATTGTTCAGAGCACAGTTAGTAGGCGTACACATTTAGGGGTACCTACCCCAGTCTGTAAAACTCCTTACTCGTTAAGTTTTTGTTAAACTATGATAATTTAGCCGTTAGCGTGTCAATGGTTAACATGCATGTTTCTTTTCAGTTTATTTAAAAGATATATGGACTACTTTTAAACAAAAAGAACTAACATAAAAGCTCGTTTTACTTATATTTAGTTCTCTGTGCCTCAATAGCGATAGGTAAATGAAAGCAACAAATTATCACAAACTTGTCATCTGAGGGGCTATTATAACTTTTGTTTCTATCATATTTTTTCGGTTGCAATCAAAAATAGGGCGGTTTTGCGATTACAATTTGCACGTTTTGACACCTTCAATATCTAGCAATCAGCCTTATAAAGATACTTCAAAAGTTGAAGCTTTCTTAACATGATTAATTAATTATAAAATCACTACTTTTCTGATTGAAACTGAAATGCAACAAAAGTTACATAATTGCCGTGCTGTAACCAGTTTATTTTGTTGCGGAAGTAGTTGATAGTAGTTTTGTTTATTTTATTCTGCCTAAATATCTGTTAAACTTATTAAAATTTACCAATATGTATAATATAGGTAGTACCTACACAGTAAAATAATCATAATAAAAACCTGACGTTTAGTTACAAGTTACTGAAGAAAAAAACTAGAGAAACTGTTTTTTTTAGTTTATTTTTTATTTTTCATGCCGTTTAAGAAGTAAAAAAAAAAGTTGGAAAAATAGCCGTATTTAATCTACTTTGAAAGTTTTAGTGACTTATTTAAAATACCTAATATTTCACGTCAAAATAAATCTCAACAAACCAAGAAGCTTGTTGACTTAAAACATACGTACTCAAGACTTTCGCTTAAACATTTCTCTTCTCGAAAGAAAATTGCAAAATTGCAGATGTAAAAGTAAGTTATTAAGTCAAGGCGAGTAAGTTTATTTTCCAACTCGTAGTATTTCTAACTTACATAGGTAAAAGTGGTTCCGTACGTGCTTGTTTGATATTCTCAACGCTGATTGGATTCGAATACTATACTTTTTAGAAAATCTAAGGTTAACTGGTGAATTTAACTCTAGGCTGAGGTTTGAAGAGCATTATTTTTGTCTGGCGCAACATCGCACGCTTAATTTCGCAACTCATATTTGGTCATAGTCTAATGAAAATAAATTCAGCATAATTAACGCTATATACCTACACAAAAAATTGCGCTTGCCTGGGCCAACGCTAAAGAGAAAAAGCGGGCTGGAAAACAATCTGAAGAATTAGTTTTATAGACCTACTAGCTGCCCCACGGTTTCACCCAGAGTAGTTTTGGAGTTTCCGCGGGAATTCCGGGATAAAAAGTACCGTGTATCCTTCTCTGTACCCCTGAAAAGGTGCATGCCAAATTTCATCCTAATCCGTTCAGCGGTTTTTGCGTGATTGAGTGACAAACATCCAAACATCTAAACATCCAAACATCCACACTTTCACATTTATAATATTAGTAGGATTAAGATTGGTGTCGCCTTTCCTCGAATTTCCCTGAACAGAGTGCGAGAGAGACGAATACAGTATCTGACATATGTCTCATTAATGTAGAATCTTGTTTACATTAATTAGTCTATCAATGTAACACTTATGTAAAAAAAACAAAATCACGATTGTTATCTCCACTTTTCTTGTCTAAAACGAGACCGTTTTTTTAGGAATGGTATATGAAGCACTTGGGCTAGGACTGTAGCCTATTCGCGGTACTGTAGCGGTTTTACCCGCGGTAATTTCGGAGTTCCCGCAGGAATTCCGAGATAAAAGTACCCTATGTTCTTTTTTGTACCAGTGCATGCAAAATTTCATGGTGATCAGTTGCGCCGAAAGCGTAAAAAACAAACAAACTCACTTTCGCATTGAAAATAATAGTAAGGATTTGTCGAAATTGTACCCTAGATGGTTAATGACAGCTGTGAATGTACTGAGAATATTGAGAAAGAATATTTAATTTGTACGTTAAAAAGGTATTAAACTACGTTTCTTCTTGAACTTTCATTATTTCTCTCATAAAATCACAATTTTTTTAAATCCAAACCCAAGAAAGTGTTGGAGAATAATAAAATTTGATTCCTATTAAAAATTAAACACTCCCAAACGAAATCTGAATCGAAGCAATTACTAAATGGAGGTTCGACTTTAGCTATAGTGGGTTAGCGTAAGGCAAGAGCGGAAGAGAGTTTTGTTTAAAAATACCTATATCAAGGATATAAATTATTTGGAAATTTGTTAGTAATTGCTCAATAGGTACTTCGAAATTAATGTTATGTAGCTATATCACATTGATTTTATGTATAGAGTATACAAGTTTTACACTATTTTAGGTTTTTTGTGTATCATAATATTTTCAATTATTTGTACACTAGCTGTGCTCCGCGGTTTCACCCGCGGTAATTTCGGATTTCCGCGGGAATTCTGGGATAAAAAGTACCCTATGTGTTAATCTGATGTATAAGCTATATTATTGTAAAGTTTCATTTAAATCCATTCAGTAGTTTTTGCGTGAAATAGTAACAAACATCCATTCATCCATCTATACATACTTACAAACTTTCGCGTTTATAATATTAGTAGCATTTGTGCAAGTGTTAGTGAGGTAATAATATCGGCAAATTAATGCGAAAGTTAAGGCATGTGTATGTATGTTTTTGAGGATTTCGAAAAAATAACTTCCGTCCTCGATATTTCTCTCCGTGTCCAGAGAAATGTAGAGTTGTGTTGTGAAATAAAGATTAATTTAATTTAATACCCATTAACAAAAAAGTGGTCGCTTATATTTTTTACCACGTTGTTTCTACCTGCTAAGAGCAAGTGTCACTCGGCTGGGTTCATAAAGAAAATTAGAATTGCTATAGACAGGGTGATCTCTGAAAGACTAATAAAGTTTTCTATTATTTATCTGTGCCAAAATTGACGTCAAAAGATAAATTAATGTAGACGCCTTAAACCAAGAGATAAATAAAGCTCATCTTATCCAGTTGTTAGTTATTATTCTTACTCCATAAAATTGTTTCCTACTGACTTCTACTCTCCACAAAGTACAACCTACCTACCTTTTAGCTTCATGGGTCACGTAGTTTTCGAGACGTCGTGTTCAGTCAGCGAGTCAACTAACTTTCGCTTATTTATATATTTAAAATACATTATAATAAATATCTTACTCATATTATAAATGTGAAAGTGTGGATGTTTGGATGTTTGTTACTCAATCACGCAAAAACGGCTGAACGGATTTGGATCAAATTTGGCATGCACGTTGTCAGGGATACAAACAAAGATAGAGGGTACTTTTTATCCTGGAATTCCCGCGGAAACTGTGAAATTACCGCGGGTGAAACCGCAGGGCACAGCTAGAATATTATATTATAAAGTTGTTGCATCTGTTAGTAGTCATTACACTTCGGAATAATTCAGACGATTGAGGTCAAATTGACACAGTTTTTTTCGGGATGATGGGTCACAGTTATATTATGTTGGGATTTTTTTTAGATAAGGTAATTTTTTTGTTCACTATCAAACTAATTAGGATATTTCTCTTTGACCAATGAAACACGAGCATAAATGTAACAAAAATTTATTGTATATTTTTAAAAAAACATTACACTACAAACGTACATCAATAGATGAGCCGTTTTTTTATACGGTCAAATCACCACAGTGATGCTGTGCGGAGAGGCGCGTACGAAGTGAGATGGTTCAACTGGAAATAATAATAAAGTTTATTAATTTAAATATTTATAGAAAGAAATGAACGACACACAAGAAAAATCAACAAATATTAAAGAAGTAGGTACCTAATCTAAACCCATAGGTATATTTCTTACATATTTTACCGAAAGGGTCACATTCACATGTGGAGCTAGGATGCGCAACATGATAAAATTTTATCGAGCCATTTTATCGATTCTCGTCGACATAATATATCGTTTTGTCTACCAGTGGTAAAAAATGTTTAACCGAATCTAGTCTTAACTCAATACCCCACTAGTGCACTTTTTTGCTTGGACGCCCACAAATATTTGTCGTGTCGACAATTTTATCTTTCGTTCGATAAACATATCATGTTGCGCATCCTAGCTCCGCAGGGGTGCTAAGATGCGCAACACGATAAAATTTTATCGAGCCATTTTATCGATTCTCGTCGACAAAGCCATACAATATGTCGACGAGAATCGATAAAATGACTCGATAAAATTTTATCGTGTTGCGCATCTTAGCCCGGCAGCTCATGTTTTCATTTGGCAGCCTGTTATGATGCACGTTGAAGTTATACCTACATACATCCTAACTAATATTGAAAATGCGAGAGTGAGTTTGTTTGTTTCTTTGTTACGCTTTCACGCCTCAACTACTCAACCGATCATAATGAAATTTTGCTTACACATTGCCAAGGGTGAAACGAAGGTTATTAGGTACTTTTTATCTCAAAATACTCGCGGGCACTCCGAAATTAACGCGAGACCGCGGGGAATAGCTAGTGATATGTTTAAATAAAAATTACATTTCCCCACTAAATAATTGGATAACATAAAACCTAAAGCACTAAGAAAGGGTTTCTGCGAATTCAACCGTTATAATGTTAAAAAACTAACCCGAGTTTCGTAAGAAGTAGTCTATTTATGAAAATCTGCTAAGTATTGAGAACAAATCTTTTCAAATAAAGAACACAAGAAGGAACACGTATTTTAAGATTTTATCGGACGATACGCGAGCAAAACCGGTATGAGAACAGCTGATTGATAAATAATTAATTAATTAATTAATATTCTTGAGTAAGGATTATAATAATTTTACTAACTGTCGCAGTTACTATGCGAAGTATTTCTTTATTATGTAAATAAATGTTAATAAAAAAATATTCATAACTCATTCGGCGACAGTACACGGACTGTTAATAATACATATAGCATCCCTATACTAATATTATAAATGCGAAACTAACGCTGTCCGGTTGTCTGTTACGCTTTCACGCTTTAACGGCTCAACCAATCATTATGAAATTTTATATATACTCCGGGAATTCTTGCGGGAACTCCGAATTTAACACCGATGAAATCTCTTAAAATTTTACATACACTTTTTCAGGGGTACAGAAAAAGAAACTCCGCGGGATCTCCGAAACTAACGCAGCTGAAACTGAGGGGAACAGCTAGTATATACTTAATATGTTACTTCGTAATATTTCACATCTAGAACTTTTTATGTTGGATTAATAGATTTAGTCGCGAGATTTTAGTTTAAAAAAATATTTCACTGAAATGCATACCCTTGGCGCGGCGAGCAAGTTGTCGTAGGCGAGCAACCTAGTTGCCGGAGCAGCAAGCGTGTGAGCATGACCACTGAGCAGAGCTGGGGCGGCGTAGCCCGACGAGTAGTAAGCAGGTGTAGCCAACCTAGTGGCGTACGCAGTAGGGGTAATGTATCCAGAGTACAGAGCTGGGGCGGCGAAGCCAGAGGAGTACGCCAGATGAGAAGCGTGGCCAGAGTATGCCAGAGGAGAAGAGTATGCTAGAGGAGAGGAGTACGCTAGAGGAGACGCATAGCTTGTGGCGTACGTAGCAGGGGCTATATATCCTGCAGAAGGGGTGATTATTGTGTCACTAGCCAAAGCCAGACTGCCGAAGCTGCCGTGCTCGAAGCTACGCTTGTCCCTTGATTCGGGATTGGCATTGGGTGCTGATGATGCTGCAGCAGCGAAGAGAACAACGCACATCTGAAAGAGAGAGACGATTAGAACCTGTCAGGTGTAAATGATGAAGAGGAGTTTTCTTCAGCTAACTCTTCACTGAGTAAATTAAACGTAGAAGGTAACGGGAAAAGGTAGTTAGTTATTTTAAGATTACAAAAAAAAAAACAAGAACAATAATTTTGATGTGACAAACAAAAAAATTGAAAATATAACACTCAAATTTAAAATAAGGCATGCCGAAATTAAATTAAAAAATACAGTAACTAAAAATAATAGTGTAATAAAATGAGACCGGACATCATAACGAGTGGCATACCGCCGTTTTCTTACAAACCTTTCAGCTTTTCAAGCTTTTCAGGTCGTGCCTCTAGATGACATGAAGGGAAATTGAAAAACCAAATGAAGGACCAGTGGTTTGAAAGGTTTATTGGTTTTTCAACGGTGTTTTTTTCAAGATGGTATTTTGAGGAGTTTAGTGATGGAGAAGAAATGGTCTTCAGATTTTTCAAGACATTGGCAAGATTTGGCTTAAGACCAATGGTTTTACTAGCACCGATTAATATTTTTTTGTTTTATAAAAGAAGCAAAATACCTAAGCACAGTTTGATTCAAAGTTTGATCTGAATTAGAATATTGAAAATTTGCGAATCTAATCTTGATGAGTTATTAAAAAATAAAAATATATTGTCATGTAACTTACAAAGATTTTCATTTTGGATGTATTTGGATCGTTGTTTGTCTTGGAGAAGATGAAATGAAACTAATACATAATGCTCTTCTACACTATCTTTATATACTTGTTCCACGACACTATTGCCAAGGTTGTGAAAACTTTTGGGAAAAAATTGCATAAATACAAATATTGATCTATAAATTTTATCACGCCTGACGCAATATAATTTATTTAATATATGTAAGTATGTATACTACGATCTTTTATCTAATTATGCTAATTAGCATATTTTATTTCACAGTAAAGATCAACGTTAACTGTTGTGCCAACATTGGTCCATATAAGGTTAACGAAGTTATATTATCTCGAGCAGTTATTGCAAAATATACAAGGTTTAAGATTGAATGAGTTACTTTTGAATCCCAAGATCACTCATGCTTGCATGTAACTAAAAAAATAAAAATAACACTGATTAAAAAAATTGAAAAAACCTTAAATAAAAACTCAGATTTACATGGTTGAATGTAATTACTAGATTTGTCGGTAAGCCAGCGGCAAAACGAGGCTCGTTGACTTTTAGAAAATTATCATTTAGCTCATTGGCTCCCTCAGTTTTCATGAATATTTTTTTTTACGTAACTTTTTTATTTTCCATATTTGAGACGAGAATCGGATACTGAACACCCTATGTCAATAAGTTCCTCTTTTGAGTTTACACCCAGTATATTATTGTAATAAGGCAAGAAAGTATAACGTTTTTTTTTGAAAATAGGCCGTACGTTAATTCAATCAGTACCTACGTATTTTTAATAATTTTACAGTCATAATTTACCTACGTGAAACATCTTGTAGATCAGATCCAAATTATGTATCCTTATATTTTTTTACCTTTCATAGAATCTTTAAAACTTCCGTAGACTATACAAATATTCATGCAAGGTTTAGGTATAAGGTAAGGTAGGTACGAACAGTTCTTGAGCAGAAACCCGAAATTGATGAGGGTGAAACACGGGTTAGTCAGCAAATTAATATAATAATAACACCGCCTAACACACAGATCTATTTTATCCCGCACTAAGCGTTGTGTTTTTGACAAAGGAAACATGTTTTATTCTGCGTATCTATAACATTATTAATGTTTCCCTACAGATATATAACATATTTCGGAGTTTCCGCGGGAATACCGGGAAAAAAGTACCGTATGTCACTCAAGATCACTGTAGGCGATGTTTTTATTATATTATTGTATCCCACCAAAAACATATTCATGTAAAATGATGCCAAGATGAGTCCATATGATGGGTACCTACTGTCAAAAAGTTATCAGATCTCATGTGGAGCCAAGCTTATAACTCTACACTCCCTAACTCTACAAGGCCTATCTTCTCAAACTCTACACCTTAGAATATTATGTGGCTTAGCCGTTTCGTTACTGCAAGATCCTTTGTATAAAGTAATTAACAGTGGATACATTTTTCACCTTACGCTCATGTGAATAGAGCGAAATGGCCAAGCCACATATTCTGATTTAGTTGCAGAGCTTGAGAAGTTAGTTCTTGTAGAGTTAGGGGGTGTAGAGTTGTAAGCTTGGCTCTACATGAGATCTGATAACTTTTTGACAGTGCCCATCATAATTATGGACTCATCTTGGCATCATTTTACATGAATATGTTTTTGTGGGATATAATAATATAATAAAAACATCGCTTACAGCGCATTTATTTCAAAGCAATAAAATATTTAGGTTGTTTTCTCTCTAAGAAAACGTCCCTCGATACAACAAAATTGATAAATTTTACATAAATTTTCAATTAGTGTCATCTTCCCTTTTGTCGTCTGCTTTTGTGGTATATTATATTGCTACATTAATGTTATTTTAGTATGGTTTCTTAAAAAGCCTTTTATCATTATCATTTTCTGATTTGACACACCTATTATGATGACGTAATTTTTTTTTGTTTTTACCATTGATATAAGAAATTTACGTATTCAAATAAAAGAAACAAGCCAGAAGTTATGTACAAAGTTATCAGTTTCGTGGTACATAATATATGCCTTTTAAATATTTCACTACCATTTTCTTTGTCTATGATTTTCTACCACCTGCAACAATGACCATAGATAAAACCAATTCACGCAAATGTTTTTTTTTATATTTCAACAGAAATCAAAGTCAACGATCTAAGTAAAGTTCAACACCCTTCCATATCACTGAGACAGCGTAATCAATATCTCGTAGAAGAAAATGCAAGTGAAATATTATATTTCATTGGAAAACTGCTTTGTGTGGTTTTGCGTTACATTTGTAAGTATATAACAACAACAAGTCGTGATTGGCATCAGTGTGTCACGAGGCACTTTATGTATGAAAATATTCCAAATACTGAGACAAATATCACAGGTAGATACTACTACGGCTATTATTAAAAGGCTATTGTAATTGAAAATATCCTGACGTTGGTCGTGATTATAGTAAAAGAATGTCATATGTTTAGAATAGTTATTATGTACGTTTATTAAGTAATAAAGTAATAAAATTATTAAGTAATCCTACCAATTATAAATGTGAAAGTGTGGATGTTTGGATGTTTGTTACTCAATCACGCAAAAACGGCTGAACGGATTTGGATGAAATTTGGCGTGCACGTTGTCAGGTGTACAGAGAAGGACATAGGGTACTTTTTATCCCGGAATTCCCGCGGGAACTCCGAAATTACCGCGGGTGAAACCGCGGGGCACAGCTAGTAAAGTAATAAAATTAAGTATTCAACACTTAACACATAGCTTTTAAGTGCTTAATACTAACCAAAATGAGTCACTGTTACTTGATAAATAAACTATTCTATTCTATTCTATAAAAAAATTCAGTGGAATATGTGTATGTAGACTGCGCCATCTGTATACTTGTATTTGTGAATCTCCGGTCCTGGCTGAAAATCAGCGCTAGACTGCCCGCCCTCATAGCAACATGCTGAGGAGGTGACCGTTTTGGTCTTGGGAACGCACAACACAAACACATCTGTCATTTGGTCTCCTAATATTGTCATATGTATTTAATTTTTTTTTGCTGAAGTCATGTTTGTATAAAACAATTGTTATTGTGTTGCTTCTCTTTTTCCAAGTAAATGCCTTTTCTTTCTTTCTTTCAAATAATATCAGAATTAAATTATATATTGATATTGTTAAACTAGCTGATGCCTGCTGTTTTATCCGCACAAAACGCGTTTATATAGAAAAAAATTTTCCCCTTCATTCAGTTTCAACGAAACAAAGTCTTCATTTTGCTTTGTCATAAGCTTAATCTATTTGCGGAAACCGCAGAAAAATCCGTTTAGTAGTTTTTAAAAATCAGCGTGAATAAAACGGACAAAACAGACAAACAGTTTTTTGTGTTCTGTTTATCTTCTTTTATTACTACTTTCAATGTTTATATAATCATAATCCAATAATAATCCACTTCACAACACACAGATCTACTTGATCCAACACTAAACTATAAGCTTGTGTCGTGGATACCAAGCAAACGTTGTATATACTACACATATTATAACATATATATTATACTATAGATATATATATATGGGTACACACCCAGACTGGAAAATGGAACCCTGTGTTCATCACACAAAGTCCACCCTCACCGGGAATCGAACCCGGAACCTCTTGATTAGCGGGCAGGCATGGTGACCATTGCGCCAATCGGGTCGTCAAATACATTATATTATATTCAACGATATAGAAAAACGGATTCTATCGTTTAATTAACATTTGTGGTAGGTATTCATCACCCGAAACCAGTAGGTGATATTGTCACCTTTTTTTTCTCTTTCATTGAATCGATTATGATTTTGCAATGAAAAATAAAATGTATTTAGGTATATACGAGTAGTTACATGTTTTTAAACGACTTCAAAAAAGGAGGAGGTTCTAATTCGACGCGTATGTTTTTTTGTTAATATACTTATTATAAGTAAGTAAAGTTATATATAGTAGGATAAATAGGTAAGTATAGTATATTTCATTACAAGTGCGGAAAGCCTGTCATTGCAAAGAGTTCTGACAAATGTCTACCCGAGCCGAGGCGCAGCCGAAGGTGAGGGTTGACAGTCGGAACTCTTTGCAATGACGGTTCCGCACGTGTACTGAACAACAATTTTTAATACAGTTGCGAAAAAATTAAGCAATTTAATAAAATATCAAAAACACAACAAACTCAACTAAGTTCCAACTGTGATCAAGAGATGGCGCTAGTCGTATTAGTAATTCGAAACCTACGTTTCGCAATGCAAAGAGTGTGTCAAAGTCGTGTCGCCATTTTTGACAATGGCAAAGAGAACGCACGAGTTCGGGAAAGGTAAACAAAAAGCTCGAGTATGTAATAGCCCACATCCCGAACGCTAAACGTCCCTGCAATACGCCACTTTTTGAGCAACTGTATTAAAAAAAAAGTTTCAATATACTTATTATTATAAGTAGGTACTTAATATGTTTTAAGTTGGACTCTGTGCAAGGCACCTGTCAACAGCGAGTTCCGAGCTTTTACCGTATATACAAGTAAACGGAAAGAAATTCTATGAAAAACCTTATTATATCCAGTTATAAGCAAATTCACGGTATTTCGAGATTCCCCCAGAAATTCCGGTATAAAAATTTAGAACCGAAGCATTTCATCCCAATCAGTTCAGCTCTTTGGGCGTTACTAATTATTGTAACAAACATCTAAACGTCTCCAAAAACAATTAAAAAATTAAAATAACAATTTGACAAAATAAAAAAAATGTTGCCCATCCTAGATGATGGGCGACGAATTATGGAACAAGTCGGAGGCGAGTTTTTATATTTTTCAAGCGGTCGTAGTTATGGGAGTAGAAAATCGAGATGTCGCGTAAAACCGCGCGCCGCGTACTATAGCCTCAACTCGATTTCGAATCCATTCGAACCATAAAATATCTATATCCCATTGGTCGCATGACTGATTCTAGATCATTTAAATAGCAAATCAGTGGCGTAGCATTGACATTGATCTATCTGTAACCAGCGCAGGCGCACAGTTCTAAATTCAAATTGTTTCTCATTTAAATATCTTATTAAAAACTATCGAGTGACAGTGTGACGTAGGTAATTGATTTTGTTTGTGAAATTGTTGGAGTCAACTTTTTGTAGTGCATGAAATGTAAGTTCCAAATTTACTGTGGTCAAAGTATATCGATAGGATGATTTATAACGAACAATTTTAAACTCTCCTTTGCTGGGGAAGGAAAAGTCAAACACACTTATAAAGAAAGGACTTTTGGTTACAAAGATTGAGCTCTTGAACGGGAATCCTTTGTCCGTTTTGGGCATTTGTTGTTTGATGAATGGATTCTACGGTTGCATGAAAACGAATACCTAATAGCTACATCTTACTTCCTGAAGATGAGTTTAAACATAATATTATCTTATCTTTTATTCTGTACTAAATGTGCCCTGCGATTACTATATGATAATCTATACTTATACATATAATAAAATTGTAACAGGTCGATGTCTGTACAGATAAATAAGAAAAAATAAATTTGGCGACTCTATGAGTGATATAGAAGCCAAAAAAACCGTTTTTAGAATTTTGGTCTGTCTGTCTGTATGTTTGCATTCGTGCTACGCAAAAACTGCTGCACCAAATTGAATGCGGTTTTTTTTGTTGTATTGCTAAGGGTCTAACTTAGATACTCATGTTTTGATTTTTTCTAAATTCCATCTGGAACTCGAGATATAAAAAAAATGATGGTTTTACCTATAAATGTGAAAGAGTGGATGTTTGTTACTTAATCACGCAAAAACGGTTGAATGGATTTGGATGAAATTTAGCATGCATGTAGCGTTTAATATCGAAAAGAACATAGGCCCTATCCCGGAATTTCTGCGGGATCTCCGAAATTAACTCGGGTGAAACCGCGGGGCACAGCTAGTTATGTATAAAAAGATACAACTGAATTTAGAATCTCCTCTTTTGATGTCGATTAAAAACAGCTTCAGTTATTTGCTAATTGACACTCATCAAGTAGTCATCTTTAGTGTCGATGACAGTTTCATAACAGTTGAAATTAACATTTTGAGTGGAAAATTAATCGAAACCATAATATAGTTATAGAATCGACAGGCCGCATATAACACACTCCTTAATTAACGCGGGTGAAACCGCGGGGAACAGCTATTGTGTAATATATCTGTGGACCATATACTTTCTGACAAGTAAAATTTATATAGCATCGTTAGTAACTTGCCTTGTTCCTGAAGAAAATTGTTATTATGAAACGAGCTATAATAGCTTGGTTTCGCGGCAAAAGGTGTGTGTTAAAATAATTGACGACACAAGCGGTGAGAGTTATATGGGAGTGTAGAGCACCGGATGCTCAACTTTGAAATTAACTATATTTAAAAAGAAAACGGTCAAGAACGAGTCAGGCTCGTACAGTTAGTGTTCCATACTAAAATAAATAATAATTTAAAAAAAAAACTGAAAAACATGCTACAAACAAAACTTAAAAGTAGAAAATAATTCCCAATTAGGTATATCTATACTATAATAAAAGAGTAGAATCCGCGATTCTGTACATTGAATACTTTTACCTAAAATTGAGAGGGCTGATAAAAGAAGAGTAACCAAGCCCAAAAAAAAGTTTTTAAAATTCTTTTCTATCCGTCTGTCTCTCTGTCTATTCGAGATAATCTCCGCATCTACTGAACCGATTGTCATGCGGTTTTCACAGGTAGATTAAACTTAGCCCGGAGCTACATATAGGCTTTGTTTTATTGAAATCGAATGTTGGGAAAAAAAGTTGTATAAAAACTTTTCATGCGGGTGAAAGCGAATATAATATAAATTAAGAATAGTGTTTAGCACTGACTGTAATTACCATGAAATCTCAAGAAACGCTGAAACGGCGTAGAAATTTTCCAGTATTTGCTTTTTATGGGTAGTGGAAGCCAATTAAATACTCATCCTTAATAATATTATACATAACGTGAAAGTTTGTATGTATGGATGTATGGATTTTTGTTACTCTTTCACGCAAAAACTAGGTACTGAATAGATTTTAATAAAACTTCACAATAATATAGCTTATACATCAGAATAACACATAGGGTACTTTTTATCCAGAATTCTTGCGGGAACTCTGAAGATAACGCGGGTGAAATTGAATTATTTATTGCATCCTAAATACACGTTGTCAGACGTAGGTACAAAAAAGGATATAGGGTACATTTTTATACCAGAATTCCCGCGGGATTTCCGAAGTTATCGCGGGTGAAACCGCGGGGCACAGCTAGTAAACTTATAATTTAATTTGAAAATTAAATTCAAGAAAGTACGCATCTCTATTTAACTTGACAAAGCTTTGTCACCCGATAGTGGCAGCCGAAGTTTCGTTATTGATAGTCAACGAAGACTCTATTAATGATGTTAGTTTCAAACTCAACAGCTGAACTTTTAACTACTAAGTACTTGTGTTCTTCAGGTAATATTTTACTCACCCATAAATTCAGCTATTGGATAAAGATAGATGTTTTATAGAATAGATGTAGTGGTTAATCGGTTCGAGTTTTATTACTGTGCCCCGCGGTTTCACCCGCGGTAATTTCAAAGTTCCCGCGGGAATTCTGAGATAAAACGTATATCCTTTTTTGTACCCTCGATAATGTGCATGCCAAATTTCATCCAAATCCGTTCAGCCGTTTTTGCGTGATTGAGTAAACGTATGCGAGGATAAGTGCTCGAAAGCGCATTTTCATCCGACTTGCTTCAAATTTATCGTCACTGCTCAGCTCCTATGTCTTATCGTTATGTTATATAGCCTGTCCAGGAGTATGGACTACAATCGTACCAAGTTTGGTTAAAATCTCTTCAGTAGTTTTTGACCCATGCGTGCACATACAGACAGACAGACAGACAGAGAGACAAAAAATTTACTGATTGCATTTTTGGCATCAGTATCGATCAACATTCATCCTCCAATATTAATTTTGAATATATATTCAATGTACAGAATTGAACTCTTTACAGTTTTTTTTTTTTTTTTTTTTTTATAAGTATAGACTAGATTTACCGCGGTTTTACAGGCTTGAATTTTGGATTCCCTTTGGGAACTCCTTTTTTGCTGAAGATTACTCTCCGTAAGGTATCTATCTCTATCTACAGTGAGATTTCAGCTTCGTGTCATGTCAAATTATTTCTAAATGAAATTTTTGCACCCCCATTTCATCCTATTAGGGGTTAAATTTCGAAAACCCTTTCTTAGTGCACACCTACGGAATTCTTTTGTTAAAGTTCAAGGTACTAGATTAAGTGATTTAGGGTGTGCATTGATATTATGTTATTCAATCAGTGAGTCAGTATCTTCTACTACTAGACCTAGCTCGTGGTTTTATGGTCGTTAATTTCGAGTTCTCTTGCGAAAACTGTAGATTATTATTTACCCGTTCAGCCATTACCCACAAAACATAATATATGTGGTAAACCTAGTTAAAACGCACAAACTTTTGCGTTTAAAATATACACACCGGCAGAATTAGCGGAACATAAAAAGGCAGAGTATAGAAATAATTACGTATATATATTAAAACAAATAATAATTAGACGTGAAGTAATAAATTAATATACATCTTTTAACACTTTAAAAGTTTGTAATTAAATTATTAAATTTTATTTAAAATAATAATAAAAACACTTTTTCTCTAATTTGTGGGCACACAAATAATGTTGCAAATTAAAGATTACTGTGATTTTAACACTAAATAAATGAACGATTAATAACGTGTGTTTCCCCTTCGTGATTCAACTTTTATTTGCAACATTGTCTGTGTTCTCACAAACTAGTGATTTTTTTTTTTTATTTTGATTACTTTTAGTAAAATTTAATTAAAAACTTCTTAAAGTCGATGTTAAAAGATGTATATTAGTTTATTACTTCATGCCTGATAATAATTTGTTTTAATATATTTACGTAATTATTTCTATACTCTGCCTTTTTATGTTCCGCTAATTCTGCCGGTGTGTATATTATGCACTCTACATTATGCGTTTTTCTATGAGTGTGCGAATTCACCCATACTTGTACATAGATAAGCAATATAGTGTGTTATTTAAATTAAACTTCTCCATAATCATACAACGGCTCTTAACCTTTCCGTAGATTCATTCAAGAACGATTTTTGATCTGTCATTTCAGATTCAACAGTTAATCAACAATGAAGACTTCACCAATTCTTATCTTGACCAAACTGTTCTTGACGCTTGTAATAACCGAAGTCAGAACCAACGAAGACGGCTACCTTCGCTACGTGAAAGAAGGTTGTTTTCTTAGAAACGAAGCCTTATCCTGTCTAAAATACAAAGCATTGAAGATAACAATAAAAACAATCTTCGGGGACACAAACAACAAGAACGAAACATTAAAAGCTAATGATGTTATAAGTTTCGTGCCTCTAGACGAAGACACTTTGGGAAAACTGTCGATTGGTGAAGCGTATGCTTCTGTAAGTGAATCTAAAAGTTTTCTATCGGAATGGACGGAACTAACTAAATACATTGTGAAGTTTGTACAAGATTTTTTTAAATTGAAAGGCATCAAAGTGAATTTGCCTGACGGAGCTCGAGCCGTAGAAGAAGAGGAAGAAGATGGTGAGTCAAATAATGTACTAATTAAAAATAATTAAGTAACTATATAATATTACAAGGGATTATCAGTGCTCTGCTCGTGCAGTTATCTGCTCCGAATAGCACTAAATTAAACTTTAATTTTTCATAAGTTAAGACATTCTATATTATTTCTTTGAAAGCTAAGTTTTTTTAAACTAGACGAAATTTGTCTATAATATCCCGCCTGCCTTGTTAGGCTAAACAGAAAAAGAAAATCATTCTATCTGTATCACCTGTCGAATGCTCATGCACCACTAATAAAATTCCGTAAATCAAATATATTTTTTCATAGTTCGGGCGTGTGAAACTGAAGGAAAAAGCTAGTGTTTAATAAACTCAGCTGAATTTTGCGACCTGCCGTTAAATAAACATAATTATAATCCTAACTTAGCCCTTTATCCTAACTTAGGCGTTTCCATATTTATTATCTTTAGATAACGTCAAGTTTTAAAACGTACTAAAACTATAGTAAACCTTTACTTAGTTGATAGACTTGAGAATGAAAATGAACTTAAATTATAACGTGATTGAATTCTAATAACGCTTAAAGATCACTTTTCAATTTAATTTTGGTAAATAACAAGAAGTGCCGTGACGTTGTCGCTTTCACAGAATTCCAATCATAGAACCTTAATTATAGTCTTAATCCAATTAGGTTAGGAATAGGGTGTTTTAACTTAAATTGTGAGTATTAACGAGAGAAATGGCGGCTATTGTAATAGGCAAGGTAGCCGAATTTTAAAATAGACTAGAAATAATCCCTTTTGTAAATTAATAAAAAAAAATTGAAATGTATTTTTCCTTTTATTACCTAATCAAAAAATAACGGCGATGCATTGAGTTAAAGTTCAGTGTGACGTCACGCCTAGATACACTTTATACTTAGTTATGACGTTACGACCTCCTATCTAAGTTTTTTTTTTTCAATTATTTGAAAAAATAAAATAAAAATAAGTGTCTTTTTTAGTAACTGACGGACTAAATAGAATTTTGATTTTTATACCCTGTCATCATGCCCATCGTTAGCACTGTTGGTGCATTGGTTGGTAAACCATGTCAGGTATTGCGGGTTTGATCCCCACATCAGGGTGAATATTTAATGGTTGGTTTTTGACGTGTAGGTAAATAGTTATAAACAAAAAGAAGTGTATAAGTATATATATCAGTTGTCAGGTACACATAGTACCAACTGCTTGTCATACCAGGTGGTGTTGTCTGATAATATCCAAGGATTATTATATTACTACTAGCTGTTCCCCGGGGTTTCACCCGCGTTAGTTTCGAAGATCCCGTGGGTATTCCGAGATAAAAGTAGGTACTTACTACCCTATATTTTTTATGGACCTATACCCTTGACGTGTAGGTAGTTTTTTCCGCGTAAATTTCGAAATTCCCGTGGGAATTCCGGGATAAAAAGTAGCCAATGTCCTTCTCTGTACTCCTGACAGCGTGTATGCAAAACTTTGTGGTGATCGGTTTTATAATAATACTAGCTGTCCCCCGCGATTTCATCCGCGGTAATTTCGGAGTTCCCGCGGAGGTTGCGGGAAAAAAGTACTCTATGTCCTTCAGTTCCCGAGGGAATTCCGGGATAAAAACTGTCCTATCTTTTAAGTTGGACCATTTTATGAATGGTTACAAAATTTAATCAAAATCCGTTCAGTAGTTTCGGAGTCCATCGCGGACAAACAACGTGACACGTGATTTATATATATTAGATTAGTAAGGATCGATGTGTCGAAAAAATGTGCACGTCACTGATCCTTATAATTAATATATCTAGATTGATTTAAACCTGATGATTACATCTAGATCTGAAAGATTTCCGATTTAAACCTGCCTTATTCTATATTACTATTCAGATTTCAGTATTATGTAGGTATTAATTTATTTATTTATTCTTTATTGCACAGTGTGTACAAATGGCGAACTTAGGTATGTCTTGCGCATTGATTTAAAAAAAAATTGAATAAAGCTCAAAACTAGAACTCAAAAACTCACATTAATGCTACAATAGCTACCGGCTGTGCTAACAACTGGACCTCTACGTATATTTAGACCTTGTGACCCCGTGTAAAATTGTGGAATGACAATAGGTAGGTAACATGACAATGTTATTTTATTTGCTCGAAAATGAATACCTTCAAAAGAAACATGAGTGCAAAGGTATCTAGTGACATTGTTACAATTTTCCCTTTCACCCGGCAAAATTAATCATCACTTTTGCAAGTTCCAAGTGAAGACTGCAGAATATTTCATTGTAATAAACTGAATAAACGGGTATGCCTAAGATTATGATCCATCTATTATCTCTGCAACCGCCAGTGAGTTTCCTTTCGGAAGCTGAGACCCCAAAAGTTTAATACTGGCAATTTAAATAACTGGGATGGTTCGAAACTTATAGAAACTATATTATCTAAAATTGCACATTTAATAGTACATTGTTATCCTAGGGGTGAAAGTCGATCTATATCTATTGGCCAAACCCCGTCTCGGGACTAAATTAGTCTTTCTTCCGAGGATAACACTGTGCTTTTCATTACGAATGCAAGGAAAGTCAAAATAAAAATAGGAATTAGCTAAAGAAAAGAATGAGTGAATTTCATTTTACATAAATCAACCATTAAGTGTGCTACTGGCCAGTAAGTATGCCCCCTATGACATAAAAAAAACTTGAGTTTCTGCCGTATCCAGCTGTCAGTTGAAAGCGATTCTCCCTAGGGCTGAAAAGTGTTACTTTCAACCCGCTTCTCAGGCAACTTCAGACCTACTTTCCGAGTATGAGTAATGAAAAAATATTTTCAAGGCATTCAGTGTCTTTGTGAAGTTTTAAGGACATTTATAAAACGGAAATGCGGCAGCTTGCGCAACGGCTTTTTGAAATGTTGCTCCCTAAAAAAATGACTGAATTTGCCTTCCATTTTTTTTTTTTATCTGAATGAAAGCACTCGAGTGTTTTACTAAATGGTTGATTTAAAAACATTAATAAAGTTAATAGGCTTTTTTATGGTAATGATAGTGAGATTGTGTTTCTGTAATAAGATTTAATGTCTTGTCTCTTGCTTAATTTCTATACAAAACATAGGAATAAATTTTAAACTTGAAACACTTCTTTACATATTTAACACCGCTAAGCCGGTTTGATGACAAGATTTACTGTTATTATTGACCAAGGTCACATTAGCAACAATGGGCGTGATGACTAAATTTTAATTTATACCTAGTCCATCTTGTAGATTAACAAAAAATATTGGACATGTATTTTTCCTTTTTTTACGTAAAAGGCTTCGACTCCGACTCCTATAAGTCGGAACTTCGGATTGATATTACACTTCCGATTCCGACTTCAATTCCAATACTTTGACATCGAAGATTCATGCTAGTCGCGTGTGGGAACCCCCCTTACGTGCTTTCTGTCGTCGATTACTCCTTCATCATACGCAAGACAGATGATATAAGGATGACACATCTCTCTTCTGCTACCACCTCCGACTCTGACTTCGATTCCGATAAACAAGATTCCTATAATCCCTACAACAGAGCTGAGTCGGGTAAACCGCAAGACCACAACGATGCTTGTTACCCTAACTTTCGAATTTATGATTGACGATTTCGTGACGTATAATTTATGCTCCGTTCACATTCACACACTTTTTGAACATTGAATATTGTCATTTTGTACTAGCTGTTTCACCCGCGCGAATTGCTGAAGGCATAAAAAGCATTTTAGGTGTCAATTAATCTCGAAAAAATTCGTAATATGTCTCCCAAATTCCCAAATTTTATTTTTGTTCTTCAATTGTAGCGTCTAATATTTAAATTCTGCCAACAACTTTACAATGTTCCTTAGTAGCAAAATATCTTGTTGACTGTTCCCCAAGATAAAACCCAGTTCTTTCTTGAAAACTAGTATCTTTCCCAAGGTAAAAAGTCTTTTGACGATCCTATTGGCGCAGTAGGTCACCATGCCTGCCCGCCAATCAAGGGGTTCCGGGTTCGATTCCCGGTGGGGTGGACTTTGTGTGATGAACACAAGGTTCCATCTTCCAGTCTGGGCGTATAGGTATATTTCTATATTATAATATAATATATGTAATAAATGTAATAATATATGGTATATAGCACGTTAGCTTGGTTTCCACGACACAAGCTTTTAGCTTAGTGTGGAAGTAGATCTGTGTTGTGAAGTGGATTATTATTAACGGCTGCTGAAATAGTGGTTGGAATTTTGACCGCAAAACGCGTACGACATCCACCCGACAACAACCTAAATATTCAAATTCATACAGTCAATGAATGCTTGATTGACATAAATATCCCAAAAGTAAATCTTTCACATTTATTATTATAACGTAGCGAGCTGCTTCCCGTGGTTTCACCCTCATCAATTTTGAAGTTTCCATCGGAAATGCCGGGATTCTATGTCCTTTTCTGTCCTCCTGACAATATGTTTCCAAAATTTTATAATGATGATGAAAAGGTAAAGGTATTTACCTATAATATTGCTATGGATAGGGATTAGTATGAAACCTTATTATTTTATTTAAAACTAGCTGTAACTCGCGTTAATGTCGGAGTTCCCGCGGGAATTCATAGATAAAAAAGTAGCCTAAGTTACTCCTTATTACATTAGCTATCTGCCAGTAAAATTCCCGTCATAATCGGCCCAGCCGTTTCAAAGATTAGTCGGAACTAATAGACAGACAGACAGACCGTCGACAGACAGGAAAAACATTTTTTAAATTAGTTTTTTTGATGTAAGTACCGTGTATTTTTTTCGTATGCATTTAGTGAAAAGCAACAGACACTTCAATTTTATTTATTTGGATAGATATAGACTAGTGAAAACCTACCCACAGCAGCTCTACAATCATCAGTGTCAGATACGATCAACTATAATTATTTGTATTGTAATACAAATTACTTTACAGAATCCAAGAGCCAAATTTCAATTTGGAATTGTTTCAACAAAACTGAAATTTGGCAAATTCAATTAGTCCAAAGTTTCATACTTATAGTGTCTTGAGTAATCTTGGTACAATTAAAGTTGGGTATCTCTTCGCATTTAGTTTAACACCAACAATTTATTCTATATAGTATAAACTATCGTGTAGATTAGTGTCTCAACAAATATTAGTTGGATCATTTCGACTTGTTTTACAAGGTCATGTGCGGCTGGCTTATCAACAAATTAGGCATTTGTAGCAGGTGGTTGCTGTAGATCTTCCAAATAAATAACTTTGTACACAAACATATAAACAACGTTACATTAATTAGAAACATTGAAGCTGAAAATAGTTCATTATTAGATATAGAATCGACTGTAGTGTTTTGGTGCAAGAAATGTTATACTGACCCAAAAATTAATAAAAAATTTCAAGTTATTTGCAAGCCACCATCGCGCTATTCGAGTGAGCGTACTCGAGTATATTTTTATAGAGTAAGGGCTTAATTACCTTTATAGATTTTCACCTAATAATCCGCAGTATTGCAACATAAAAAAAATATATTAAAATCCATTAAAAACTGGCAGTTTTTGGTACTTACATTCTGTTTGGAATTTTTGACATAAAGTTTAAATGAATCGTCATTAGAAGAATGAAGATTATAATTAAAAGTTGCTTTAAAAATAAATCGGTGTTTTTCAAATATTAAATAGATACCTTAAATGAAATATTTTAAGGATATAGGATTTTTTTAAAGCGAGTTCCGCTGCTTTCACTCCTGCAAGAGCCTTTATAACAAAAATTATCGATTTCGTTACGAAACCACGCTGATTACGGTCTGATGTCAAAAGCTCATATTTATTGGGGTTGAAATTAAACCTTTTGAACGAAAGTGAAAATGTTTCAAACTTTACCCCTGCCTTTTAATTTCATTAATACCCACTGAGGGGTTGTTAATTTAATTTTAACAGAGTTAAAAATACTAATGTTCTTAGTTTCTCTTGTTAATTTTTACGGTGCGCCATTGTTCAGAAACTACAACGGATTTTGATGTTTTGGTACTGGAATAACCCTATGTGAGGGTTGTATAATATGATAATGCTGATGTATAGATTCTGTAATATATGTAAAGATGTATTTTATACAATACTAGCAGTCCGCCACAGTTTCACCCGCGGTACTTTCGAAGTACCCTTGAGTACCCTATGTCACTCAGGACTACCGTAGTGAAAGAATGAGTAAAAGAATTTTCAAAGTCTGTTCACTAGATCCAGAGATTACCCCCTACAACGTCACAAACTCACAATCCACAAACTTACAAACTGTTCCTCTTTATAATATTAGTATAGACTAGCTATTCCTCGCGGTTTCACCCGCGTTAATTTTGGAGTTCCCACGGGAATTCTCTTCTCTGTAACCCTGACAATGTGTATGCAAAATTTCCTGATGATCGATTGAGCAGTTAATGCGTGAAAGCGTAACAGACGTACATACAGACAGAGTTACATTTATAATATTAGTATAGATAAGATTTTCCCCGCGGTTCGTCTCTCTGAACTCGTGTTTAATTCAGAGTTGTTGTGGGAATTCCGGGATAAAAGTGCTCCATGATCTATTCCAGATTATCTCTGTTCCAAATTCCACCCAATTCCGTTCAGCCGTTCTGGCTACGTAAACTTGCGAAATCTAACTAAAATTCTAGGTAACAGTGTTTCCTTCATTTCCTGTCTAAAAGCGTAATTTCAATAAAAAGATTTACCTAGCAACAACAGCAACAATTTACCTATAATAATATGAAAGCCTTTGTCGTTTTCCGCTATTTACCTACATCTAAGATATAACGGTTTAATTATAATGTTATGTTTATCTGTATACCTATAGACGGATGTCTACACGTTAATTTAGACCCATAGTTACAATATAACGAGCCTTATTGCCCACGACAACGAATTCACGGGTAAAGGTTCCTCCACACAAGCACATTATAACGCACGATATTATCGCACACGTTATTGCGACCCGGGTGTTATCCGCACAGCTGTAATTCTGCGTTTTCTCTTCCAATATCTTCCGACATTTATTTTGTCCCACTACGTTGACATAGATGTGTAAGACCGCACGTAATCTAAAATGTAATAAGAAAAAATATTGTTATATCGCAAAACGCGAGGATGCCATCGTCCTACTTTTATATAGTTACCAGGCTAGACGTTTGACTACAGTTCACTTGATTTTATGTGAGTGTGATCAAAGATTGTATGCACACCAAGCCTACTTCTATCACCTAATTATTGTCGCATCAGTGTGTGACAATAGAGAGCGGTAATGATGCGTCTGTGTGTACGAGTCTTTATTAAGAAAGCAAAGTAAAAATATAACTGGCCATCTTTTGCGGTTTATATCTTCGATGTCATACAGGAGTTCGACTACGTTTGAAGTTGCGAATTTAGTGGATCGCACGAATCATTTGCTGAGGTTTTCAAACCTAGTTTTTCATCTTCTGTTTACTTCTTGATTTGTTTTTAAATTCTTTATTGTATTAAAAATATCAATAGATTAAAATCCGTGTTCTATTATGCAAAGCAACGAATTATCCTGTATGTAGGTTTATTATGGCTAACCTGATAGTCTGATATCCAATAGTCTCTCGTCTCTCATTCTATGTAGGTAATTTATAATGAATTTTGAAACCCTTCATCAACAGTAATTATACCCAAAAGAAAACAAAACGTTAACAAAATTTACTTTTTTTTCCAGGGCGTGGAAGAAAAAAGAAGCTGGCTATTGTCATACCATTCTTGACACTTATGGCTGTCATGAAGATGAAATTCCTTCTGGTTCCAGTTCTTCTTGCTGTTATGTTCATAAAGAAACTACTTCTAGCAGCTGCTTTCCTTCTGCCTGGTTTTCTGAGTACTCTGAAACATTGCAAGGTTAGTCAAAAAAAAGAAAATATTGGAATATTACATACAACCATCGATGCCTAAAATTCAATATGGAATATTAAGCAACATTTTTTGCAGAATGGACTGCTGATTCTATTACAATTATTATGGTTAGATTAGGTTATCTAAATGTCTATTATCCCATTTCGACTGGTAAGCATCGGTATCATACTGCGATGCTGCAAAGTTAGTTTTGGAAAATTATATTTATAGACATAGACATAGACATAGACATATACTTTATTTGGCATCAACATCTAAATACCTTAAATAGTAATACAAAAAAATACAAGTAGGTATGTAAAATGTTAAGTATTTGTTGCGATGCCAAACTGGACACCGACTCAGCATATGCTGTCGCATAGAATTTATCGTATTTTATATTCAATTATTTTAAATGAAATATGTCAGAATTGATATAACTCCACTCGTTCTTTATTCATTTTTCAATCTTCGTTCAATTAAGAAAAGAAAAGCAAATACAATTTAATATTACATAATTATCAAAACAATATAAGGTAGATCTACTCTTAATAATACTTAATAACCACCTACTTCAGATTATCCTTAAATAGCAGACATCTTTATTGTTTGTTGGAGTAAACTGAGTAAAGCTTTCTTACTACCAGAAAGATTTCTCTAACAATGGCTTAGTTACAATTAATCACAGCTCCGTTTTCCGGATGAGTTATTAACGAAATCTGGCAATTTATTAAGATCATGAATAGAAATAAGTACCTACTTACTGTTTTTATTAGAGATTAAAAGCATTCGACTGTGTGCATGAGTGACAGTTTATGCTTGACCCGTCACCTTTATTTCTGATGGATTTGTTGAAGTTCATTCAAATGAAAACTTGATAGAGCCTTTTTTTTGTATCCTAACGCCGACTCTAAAGTTATCTATTTATTATTATAATGTATATTATTTATTGCTTATATAATATAATTAGCAGAGAATCAAAAGTTTGTGTAATAAAAATCTAAAAAAAACAAATTGCTAGTAGCTACCTAACAGGTCCTCCAAAAATAAATATTGACGCTGAATAAAAGCATAAAATTTATCTAGAACTAATATACTATTACAATACTTAATCCTTAATATTATAAAAGAAAAGTGAATTTGTTAATTTGTTCGTTACGCTTTCACGCCTTAACTACTAAACCGATCATTATGAAATTTCGCATCCATGTTGTCAGGGGTACAGAATTTCCGCGGAATCTCCGAAATTAACGCGGGTGAAACTGGTTTAAAAAAAAAGTTAATTATGTTAATTCCTAGCTGGCTATACTTGCTAACTAGGTTCCGATCGTTGGTGTTAATTTTTTAAATTCTCATCATGTTTTGTGTATCGAAATTAATTTTGAGCCACGTAAAAAATCATATTTAATGTGCTAGTGTACCATGGTCATAATTAAAAGGGAAAGGACAACTCTTATAATTGCAAATCTACTTTTTTATGTAATATCTCCTCCAGCTGGGAACCTCTTTTGTATATATTATAACTTAAAAATAGTGTTTTATAAAAAAAACCTTTATTTATTTACGATTTCTTTCAAAGATCTGATGGAAATTTTAGTTACTTATTGGTTTTTTGTTGCAAAAATTTTTTTTTTTTTTTGCTATCCCATTGACCAGACATTTTTCCTATCTCCGGACAGAAAGCGACGATACGGACTACGACTATTTTCACCATATTTTCAACATTTTTTTGTCAATGTTGTCTACCAGAACCCGTTTTAATGGAACCCATAAAAAAGAGCGGATACCAAGCATCAATCGTTCGCCAGATTATATCCGGGCTACGCTACGTATCCGTATCGAACCCAACATCGATTGTACGGGCAAATAAATGTTTGTATTTTTAAGGATATCCGTAAAAAACACGCGTAGGTATGCAACGATACTTACTCAGAGGTCAATGTGTTCAGGTTACCTACTTATTTATTCATCGTATTCATAACGTGATAATATGCACAGACCAAATCGTTACAAACTTTGATTACATTGAATGTAATATTAACAATTAGTCAATTCCCGTGTTTTCATAATAATCACGCCATGTTAAAGGAGATTTGTGGTAACGCTATATCCTACTAATATTATAAATGTGAAAGTGTGGATGTTTGGATGTTTGTTAGGTACTCAATAACGCAAAAACGACTGAACGGATTTGGATGAAATTTGACATGCACGTTGTCAGCGGTACAAAGAAGGACATAGGATACTTTTTATCCCGGGAATTCCCGCGGAAACTCCGAAATTACCGCGGGTGAAACCGAGGGGCACAGCTAGTCTCTTATAAATCTTTATCAAAATTAACAATTCAAACATCATTTAAAAGCTTTTTTATTCTCCGCTATGGACGAAAAATAGACAATAAATTAAAAATATCAATTCTCGTTAAAAAAATTTCATTAGAATTTATTTTATCTAATATATAAAAATCACGTGTCACGTTGTTTGTCCGCGATGGACTCCGAAACTACAGAACGGATTTTGATAAAATTTTGCAACCATTTATAATATGGTCCAACTTAAAATATAGGATAGTTTTTATCCCGGAATTCCCACGGGAACTCCGGAATTAATGCGGGGAACAGCTAATCACCGTAAGCTACTGTCAGGGTCGTCAGGGGTACAAAGAAGTACGTAGAGTACTTTTTTCCCGGAATTCCCGAGGGAACTACAAAATTACCGCGGGTGAAATCGCGGGGGACAGCTAGTTATTTTATAAAAAAGGATGAATAAGAGTTTTTCATTCTAGAGAAGCCGCACTCAAAATTATTATTTTTAATATAATAGGTACTTAAATATTATGTAAATTCCATTTGCCAATGTGCTTATTTGTTTACCATACCATTATTTCCAACAAATATAGCACAAATTGAGATTAACATGAAAGTAGGGCTTATTCCACTACTCTGTAATTCCTTGCACTACACTCGCTACAGAAGAATTCACTAGATCTGACTCATCTGGCTCAATGTGATTGTATTTAACATTAAATTTCGCAACTTTTTTGCTTGGGAAATTGACTGGTGAGGCAATGGAATTAGTGATTGATGTAGCTTGCCCGGATTTTTCCGCAAACTTGTTCTGTGATTGAAATCACTGATTAAATTTGTTATATGCTAGCTGATGGCCGTGGTTTCACCTGTTTTTCCATCAGGAACTTTTTGATGTATATTAAAAAAAAAAGGATACCTATACAAATGAGCTACCTAGACGCCAGATGAAGATGGAATGAACCCTTTCGGAATCATCCGATTTGGCATTGTCTTTTTGTTACATGTTGGAATCTTTTGCTATGTATTTATTAATAGGTACTAGTAGATGGTTCAATATCGTGATTCGCTAGAGTATACCTACTCCTTAGGATATTTAGTGAAGTCATGATCGAAACGGAAAACGGAATCGTACGTGTTACAAAAAGAAACTATGGAACAGATTTAGGAAGAGAAAGAAAGAAAGAAAGAAAATACATTTATTTCAGCACAACACACAAGAAAAAGAAACAAACATAAACAGTGCCTAATCTAAATTTGTACACATATTATATCTCTTGTATACTCTGTCGAAAGGGTCACCAACTCAGCATTAGCTAAGTGCTGCGGGTGGTATACCTAGCGCTGGTTTTCAGTTGGCAGCCCGTTGTCACGGACGGACGGGGGTAACAAAAGAAGAGGAAAAAAATTAGGTTTTTATTTAGAGTGAAAATTATTGTAATTTTTATCGAACCTATGCTAGAGGTTTCTGAAAGAACCTTAAAATTATCGTTGATGGTGAAACCATGTAAAATATCAACATAATATAGTGTTGCCATCGTGTCGTTTTTCCACTAATTAAAACTGCTCTCGTTGGGTCGTAACGTTTATCTTTAACAAAGAACACCACTGAAGCTTAAGTCGAATTTAAGTTCTATGATGCGTTAAGTTTAATTGATCGAATAATAATGCATAAAAATACCGATTTAATCCAAAAGACAAAAACACACGTAATATTATTATTGGTTTGTGCTACCACTGATCGGTTTGAATTCGGTGACAAGCCCGCTGGTGTCCGCCCACTTGGGTTGTTCTGCTCACGAAGAGCTGGTGGCGGGAGTCGACTTAGCCCATCTGCCCCCTCCATATTTGGCTTGTCACCGACTTCATACCGATCAGTGGTAGCACAAACCAATAATAATATTACGTGTGTTTTTGTCTTTTGGATTAAATCGGTATTTTGTTATTTTTAGCATTTTATTTTTAAGCTTTTTTAGTTTTGTGTTTTTGGAAGTCGGTTTTAATTTTTTTGTTAAAATTTTGTTTATTTTTCGCTTTTAAGTGTGTAGTTCGTAATTACTGTAAGTTACAATAGCCTAATTTCAACTGCTCATCGCCTTTTACAAAATATTGCTTTTCCCGACGCAGGGACGTTAATTATTGAGGAGTTCTCCTAGTACATCACCAACAGTTCCACTTCACCATATACATTGTGACGAGCATAAATTGTTTAGAAACCATTTTAAAGTTAACGATTCGAAACCCGTGAAATACCTATTATTGAGTAGTTCCCATAACCATCTGTGGTCTTCATCATCAGTTCTACTTCTTCAAATTTTGCTTTCCGAAAGCAAATAAACGTTTTACTATAAAAAATACAAAAATCGCTATAGGTGTACCCATAATTTTTGAAGAGTTCCTTCAATTACTCCAAGATCTCATCATCAGATCTCGACTTGGTGACAATGGAATCAATTTGGGAGTATCTCCTTTCAAACAAAAAAACAATTTTTGAAATCACTCCAATCGGAACCCGTGAAATACGTATTATTGTTGAGTAGTTCCGATGACCATCTATGGTCTTCATCATCAGTTCCACTTCTTCAAATATTGCTTTCCAAAAGCAAATGAACGATTTACTGTAAAAAATACCCAAATCGCTATAGGTGTGCCTATAATTTATGAAGAGTTCCCTCGATTTCTCCAAGATCCCATCATCAGATCCCGACTTGGTGGCAATGGGACCTAATTGGGAGTAAACCCTTTCAAACAAAAAAAGAATTTTCCAAATCGGCCCAACCGTCTTCGAGTAATCGGTGAACATACATAAAAAAAAAAAAAAAAAAAAAAAAAAACATACATACAATCGAACATAGAACCTCCTCCTTTTTGGAAGTCGGTTAAAAATAAAAATTGAATCGAAATATTCAAATAAAATAAGGATTAATGAAATATAATATTACACTGCATTGACAGTAGATAAAAACAATATATAAAAAACAAATAGTGCAAACCCAGCTAAATCTTTTATCTGCGAACACTTGAAATTAATTCCATGCTTTCACAGATATCTGAAGGCGCCGACCGCTTTGGCAATACCATTTGCGCTTCAACAAACTATCGCTTTAATAACAGAAATATTCTACGAAATATTATTATTGCTATACTTTAATCAAACAAAATATGATTCGGTTTCGTTTATTTCGTCTCCAGCATTTTGACTTTGAAATTGTCGAAATTATTGTAATCGTTGAAAATGTTTTTTTTTTTTATATTATTTTCAGAGCTGATTAGTTTTCTGCCATAGTCGTTAAAGCCTAATTTTTCACTACCTTTGTTTTGCACTAGCTATTGCTTGCGGGTCCACACACTAATTTCACGAACTCCTCAGGAACTTCCATTCGGGAATTGTTTATTGTTCCGTTATAATAAATATTGTACTGTATTTTACTCTACTACGGTATTTTTCTGTTCTATCTGTTGTAGAATTTATTGCATCAGTTCACTTTTTCCCAATGTTACAAAAAACAAACAAACCATGTTTTTCAAAAAAACCCACTTTAACTTCAACTTTTACTTTTTCTTTTTTTTTGTACATACTACTTTAGTATCTACAAGGTAAAGCGTAATTTAGAAGTTCAAAGTGGATATAGAGACAGATGCTAGCCACTTTGTGTCTTATTAATTAAAGCTAGGTACTCATTACGTCCGTTACTGTAAACGTAGCTCGTAGGTAGAGTTGCAAAAAATCATAGTGAGTACGCTTTGCGTTTGCTGCGAGCTGACAGCTATTGTAGATCTCTTCACACGTAACACACACCAAAACCTCATTATTGTATCTGTCCGTGACAGTTACAGCTCATTAATGGGAACCCAGCTTAAAAAGTTTTATAAAAAAGTTTCCATATCATTCAGTATCATATATTTTACTGTTCATTTATAAACATTATTGCGTACTTTTATCGAACTTAAGTGCAGCACTTTATTTTTTAATCCCACTTTCAGTTTATATGTAGGTACCTATATTTAAATAAATAAAGTAAAAACACAAACACAAAATATAGCTTACAAAGTATATAATTAAAAATAACTCAGAGTCATACAAAGTAACTAAACACAAAAAATCTGCTAAATTGTTTTTTTCTTTCATTTCGATGAAAAATTAAGAACACAATTATTATGCACGAGAGAGGTACCAATGGGCATGTTGACTAATTTTTATGTTTTAGTCCGTCTTGTAGATTATTAAAAAATATTGGACACGTATTTTTTCTTTTTTTACGTAATCAAAAAATAACGGCGATATATTGAGTTGAAATTTCGCGTGACGTCACTATTCTGACAGTTTGTATGGCGGTTTTGTGGTTAGTGACGTCACGACCTCCTCATCCCAAATTTTAATGCGCTTTATCTCTGTATATTTTAATTTATTTAAAAAGCAAAAAATACGTGTCTATTGTTTTTTTTATTTTCTAACTGACGGACTAATTAGAATTTTGATTTTCAATAGTAGTCAACATCCCTATTATTCCAGTGGTCTAGTAACTGTAGTAAGAAATATTAGTTTGAGCCTAGTGATAATATTCGAGCATTATTATTTATTACTAGCTGTGTCCCGCGGTTTCACCCGCGTGAGTTTCGGAATTCCCACAGGAACTCCAAAGTAGTCTAATTTACTTTTTAAACCTTCCCTGAACTGCCAAAAATATTTCACGATCTAAATTAGCCAAATCGGTCAAGCCATTCTAGAGTTTTAGCGAGACAAACGAACAGCAATTCATTTTTGTATAATTATGTATAAAGATTTCTAATTGTTCTTTTTTTTTATTCTAGCATCACACTCCAATGACACACTACTCCTACTTCGGCAATTCTGACTCTTCAGACTACAATTCCGACTACAGCAACTACGCGTACACTTCATCGGGAGGGTATGGTAAAGACTGGGCATCGAACCGGGCGTACGGCGTTCCTAAGCACAGACCGACCGCCTCTCCCGTATATATCACTGCACCCGGTACTGCTATTTGAGAAATAAATATAAATTATCTTTAGAAAACATAACTTAGATAAAAAAGAGCCAGTACAAAATCTTCGGTTTTTATTCGAATACTGAAATTTTTTAGAATAAAAAATACTTAATTTATTATGTTATTTATTTTGTAAAGTTAAGTTTGTAGTAAGTAGAGCAATAGACTGTTGTAAACGACGACGGTTACGGGGGAAAAGTACTACTACCTACTAACCTGTAAGTTATAGAGACCAGTCCAAACCCAAAGGTGATGCTATTTGATTCGATCGATTATCAATAAAAATTGTATTATCTTTCACTGATTTCTTTTTTATACAAATATATAAGAAAAAATGTAAATAAAGACTTATGTAAAAATGATAAATTTACAGAATAACTAGGTAATATTATAACTCCAGTGTTTAAAGATATACCTATGTATAACCTTTGTTAATGTTATTTATACATATTATTTAAGCCCTTTTAACATCACAAAAATAAGAAATAAAACAGAAATGAAATTTAATTTTCGTCGTTTAAATAAAAAAAAATCTTTATTTTTATTATATTTTAGTGCCCCTAGAAAATATAAATAGGTTAATTTTTATGTAAAATATTGAATGTAAACTGTAGAGAATTATTGATTTTGATTTAAATAAAAAATGCTGTGGACATTTGAGATTATTTCCTTACTTCAAGTTTGCAAAAAATCCGTAAAAAAAAAAGTTCCGTTGTAGAACTAGTTTAAAAATTATAGGATGATCAACTATGTATTTTTGCTGCTTCGAGAATTAGTAGTTTTGACTGCACTGTATTATATTATAAAATTATAGTCTATCGGAGGTAGGCTTGACAATTATTATGTACATAGGTAGCTGCAAATCGATGTTTGAGCCAGTCGGTTTCTGGACATTAAACGTTTAGCATTGAAATTGCGTTTCTCTTATAAGTTGTATACTTATATACTTACTAGCTGTCCTCCGCGATTTCATCTGCGGTAATTTCGGAGTTCCCGCGGGAATTCCGGGAAAAGTACTCTACGGCCTTCTTTGTACCCCTGCACTGACAGTAGTTTACGGTGATTAGCTGTTCCCCGCATTAATTCCGGAGTTACCGCGGGAATTCCGGGATAAAAACTATCCTATCTTTTAAGTTGGGCCAAATACAACATAGTGACGAAATTTCATCACGATCGATTCAGTAGTTTCGGAGTCTGTCGCGAACAAAAAACGTGACACGTGATTTATATTAAAGATGGTAGAATTCTATGGGTAGGTAACTATCATCATATAGGGACTGAGAGGACAAGCTTGTATTCACTGGAAAATGGTGTGCAAAGCCGTTAGATAGCAAGTGTAAGGGGTATCTGGAAAATTTACCGCTTTGACCACGATTATATGAGTTTAAGGTCGTTTGACTTTTTAACCCTGAAAAACTAAGTAAATATTTTGAACTAGCTGCCTGGCGGAGTCACGTTTACTAACCGAGGTAACGGTGCTATGTTAAAATTAAATTTTAGTTAATTTAAACGTCCCTGCTCGCCCCGCTAGACTGTTTGTTCACTGTTTTTTCTATTTATAAAATAAATGATAAATTCTCAAACATTATTCACTTTCAATTAAGTGAATATAATTTATCTGCTAGGTATATCCACAGAGCAAAGAAATAAACTAGAGAGGTCATGTAGGCGGGGCAGGCGCTACCGTTGCAAAGGACGCTAGAGCATTAAGTGCTCTAACTTGCCCAAAACTTATTTTGCTGCCATCCCAAGTATATTTACCACAATATTCCCAAAACTGTGAATTTTGAAAACGGTGACTAAGTAAAAACATAACCATAAAGGTGTGCGAAAATCACCCGGTTGCATCTGTTTTCATTAGTATATGAAAACAGATGCAACCGGGTGTTGCAACTAAGTTGATGTCCCTTCTATCTGTTATTTTTTCTTCTGTCGGTATTTTCTTTATTTTTGCGAAAACTAACTCAATGGGTATCCAATTATCCATCTAATATATTGCAGAAAAAAAATAACCAGTTATTAAGCTTCTACATCTATTATATCTAACAACTAAAACAGTAAGTACCTACTTAAAAAAAGTTTAGTCAAGTGGGTGCTGTCTGTACACTATATTCAACTGGTTTTTCTTAATAAATAGTAATTTAAAAGTTAATTGTTGTTTACTTCCGAATCTCCCTACTATATTAATATTTACACAATATTTTCCTAAGTACTTGAGCAAGATATAAGATGCGAAGTTTTGAGTACCATTGCTTTGGTTTTTTTATCAGGCATTATACACTTTGGATTTCCATCGGAGACTGTTAGTCAAATATTTTTATTCAAAATGTTTTTGACGTTATAAAATGACCATATCTAGTAATGACAACACCCATCGAACGTCCGCTTTTCTCAGCTTCCTAATGCTATGAGCTATGGCCTGCCCATCAAACTCAACGCCTAGCACATGCGCGCTGTTATTTAGTTTAAACTATAAGTTATTCACATTGATATACCACATGTTATTCATTCCTAATATTATATATGCGAAAGGGAAAGACATAATATGATGTTTTTTTAGTTAATTAGGTATCATATGCGAAAACAAAAGGCAGTAACTGTCTGTCATAAATCGAGATAGCATAATGAAATTCAAAATCTAATTTGGGAGTGGGTTTTCATCTGCACTCATGACGTCACGCGACATCTGAATCTCGGAAACGGCTGCAACGGATTTCATGAAATTTAGTATGCTGAAAGTTCCGGGGGCGATTAATCGATGTAGTTAGGTTTTATTTTTAGAAAATGAATATCCGTGTTGTCAGGCCATGAAAAATGAGTGTTTGGTACCTACTGCTTTTCTAATTAACAGATGGCGCTACGAGCGAAGCTAGGTCGCCCAGATATTTATACATGACGGACTCAAAACTAAAATTTAGTCACCTTACGCTTACAGACTTTGAGTTCATACAGTACCACCCACAATAAATCATTGGTTACATATTTTATTTCATCTAGAATATGGAAGAACTAAATTAATATTGTAATATGAAAAAGTTTAATTAGCTATGTTTAGCACCGTTTGCTTATACATTTTGATATCAATTTTAATATATTAAGTTTATGTCAACAGTCTAAGAGAAAAACATATTTTCCCACAAGATATTTTCTCGAAAGAAACCTATCAAGCCTTATTTCAATCCAGCATAAAGACTTATCAACAAAAGTAACGAGACAGCGGAGGCGTCGTTACCAATCCATCAATAGGACGTTATTCTATTCTTGTAAACATTATTATGGGCGCTTATTCAAATATAATATATTGCCCAGGAAAAAAAAAACAGGCACATCAAAACAAACAAGAGACGCCAAAAAGGTAGCCTCAAGGTGCATAATTGAAGAAAGTAAAAATAGAGATATCAGAAGTAAAGATATCGAGTGTTAAATGCTACAGAATTATCATCAAAAGTTTGTATTTATCCCACTACTGATTTTTTTTAAATTAAATATATTAAAGACTAGCTGTGCCTCGCGGTTTCACCCGCGTGAGTCTCGGAATTCCTACAGGAACTCTTAATTTTCTTTAGGTAATACAAACCTTCCTTAAACTTTTATAAATATTTCAAGATCAAAATTAGCCAAATTCGTCCAGCCATTCTCGAGTTTTAGCGATAAAAACGAACAGAGATTATTTTTACATAAGACTAGATGGTGCCCGTGGTTTTACCCGCGTGAGTTTCGAAATTTCCACAGGATATAGGAATATAAAGGGATATTTTTTTATGTTCGAAATTTATTTTTATTTTTATTTTTTTTATTTGAAACGAGAATCAAATACTGGACACTACTTTAGCACGTCCCTCATTTAACCTTACACCCTGTATATTCAGATTTAATTTTCATACACTCGTCATAGGTAATAGGTAGATAGTTAATTCCAAAGACATTATTATCTTCGGTTAATTGCATCGCTAGGTATGCGTTTAGCGTGTCTGTTATACTGGCGCACGACCATATAGTGAATTTATAAAACAAGTCACTTTCCACAACAATAAATAGAGATTTTTTTCTTAATAGTATGTCTTTTAGAGTTCCGTTCGTTTGAATAAAGTAGGTACTACCACCTAGCGCCATCTCTTACGGTTAGTCTATTGCACTTTATATTAAAATTTCGTTCAATGCAAAATCAACTTTAATGTCCAAGGTCATATTATGTTATTTACGTATTATTTGTGAGCAAAAATATATAAACAAAAACAGAGTCAAAGCAAAGAATACTATTGGTACTAAAAAGCGTTACCATCCCTCTCCCCTCCCTCTTCACGCCCCGTGACAGCGTGGCGGTAAGCCTAGAGGTAATAGCGGTGAAGGCTGTTGCTTCTGTGTTGAACAGCAAAATTTTGAATGTGGAACTCACCACGCCGGTCGCTCGCCGCGCCCCAGCGCGAGCCCTACGCCGCGCCGCACGCGCACTCACGTGCGCCCGCAGTAGTGGTGGGGACAGCCCAGCGACACCCCCTTTGAAGCGAAAGTTACTATGGATTTATGCGCGAACTTCCTTACCAACTTTGGAATTTTTATAACCAAATTTTTATGACCGCGTCATACATTGCATTGGTTAGGTTGGCACAAAATGCTTTCATAGATCCGATCAGCGATTAGTATGGAAGTGCCTACTCTTAAAACGTAGTGATTACTTGCTCAGTGGGTGGGGAGTTGGATCGGTTCGCTTGTATGGAGTGTCATGAGTTTAGTCAAGGAAAATTTTTGTAACTGATAAAAATAAGTACATGTATTTTATTTTTTTTGGTAAATTTTACAGTTTTTACGTGAGTATATATTTTTATCATCACAGTTTAACAACGCCATCTATTGTTAAGTAGCTTTAGAGTTGCTTTATCGGTAAAGCAATACCACAGATAATGGCAATACCAAACATTCAATTTTCCATTGCCTGAAACACGGGTAAACGATGTTTTCTAAAAAAGAAGCCTAGCTAGATGGCTTAATCGCCCCCGAAACGGGGGCATTCTAAATTCAATCAATCAATCAATCAAACATTTCATGAAATGATTGGAGCTGTTTCCGAGATTCGGATTATATCGTCGGTTAGTTTACAAGAATTGCTCGTTTAAAGATAGTAGATAGATATAATAGAACCCGGCCTTCTATCTAAAACTCGAGCTTGACTGAATTGATTTATGTTTTTTCACAAGTTTTCACTCGCTTTAACAATGTTTTCAGTTACAATCACGCATGCTGTCTGTGTATCGAATGAAGATCATGTTTATTTATTGGAAGAGAGTAAGTTATAGTTTTGATGGAATCAGTTTGTTGACACTTGTCTTTGTCTATGTAAATGTGACGTATATGAATACGTCAAAATGGGTGTACCTCTGAGGTGTACCTTTACAATATGCTCTGTGATAGTGCTTAGAACACGTAGTGATTGTATTCTGTTTGGTTTGGATATTATCACTCAGCGCTATCTGAGGCGCTATTATGTAACTTTTCTTAAACATGCGCGGAAATATTGTCATTACTTTTGAATAAAGAACACAAAAACCAAAACAAAAAAAAAACAAAATTACTTTCTTTCAGTTGCTATCAAAAACATGTCGGTTTTGCGATTACAATATGCACATTTTGACACCTACTATATCTAGCAATCAACCAAAATAAAAATACTTCAAAAGTTGAAGCTGTCTAAACATGATTAATTAATCACAAAACCGCTATTTTTCTGATTGAAACTGAAATATGATAGCAACAAAAGTTTACATAATTACATAGAAAAGATACATAATTGCCCTGCTGTTCCCAAATTGTATACAACATAACAGCTTGTATTACCGATGCTACAGACAAGACTTATACTATACTTAAATACTTTTTTGTAGTGTAAGATAAACACAAATTTTCATAACATACATTAGATACAGATTATGACCTGACATAATAGTTTTTCACTAACAACTAGAGCAGTGGTTCCCAAAGTGTGGGTCACGCAAATATCAGTAGGTATAACCAAGCCATGGTGTGTCGTTTTTTTTCTCGATGCTTTTTGTTCAGGAGTGTACAATGACACAATGCGTTTGTTTTTTTTTTCGAAGTGGGCTGAGTTGACTAAACATAAATAATAAAATTGATTATTTGATCAACTCAGCCCGCGGAATAAGTTTGGAGCGGGCTGAGTTGACTAAAGAGCCAGCGAATTTAGGTGGGCCCTGGAAATATGTGCCAAAATAAATGGATGTGTCAAACACACTTTGGGAACCACTGCACTACGTTGTTGAAGTTTTTACATCTAAAATGTTTTTATTATTTTACAAATTTCATATTTTATTTGGCCTGATTGAGATGCGAGACAAAACGACTTCTTGTTAGTATTATTTTGTTATTGGCTTTTGCACATCATTGTTTGCGCCACCGAGCCGGCGGCGGCGCCAGATCGAATTTCACAGCTTTCTTAAACTTTTTGTTATATTTTTAAATTTTACTTCTGGGAACATGAGTATAAAATTCTAATATCGAGCAAAGATCGTTTTAATTTGTAATAAGTGAGAGAGAAAAGCTAATTATAACGTCTCCAACGATTCGGTTTATCGATTCATCTATTTTGGTTGTTTCGTGGCTGAGGCATGGAAATGGGAAATAAAATTTTATGTTACTGTATAAACCAATTTCATTATTAAGATACGAGTAGGTACACCGATATGCGTGTATATAACACTGTAGCGAATAAGGTCAGTTCGTGCACCCTTACTTAGAGTTTTGTTAACTGACCGCGGTGTTTCATTCTTGCATATAATTAAAAATCATGACAAAAATTCGACAAATTTTCTGTTAATTTATGTACACTATTTTATCGATATTACCTTATGAACAACACTAACTATCGTAGCATAGGCGATTGAATGTCGAATAAGTGGATGAATATTGAATACACTTACAAATACAGATGGGCAACTAACAAAATCAATTTCAATTTACGGGCTTATATCGGGTTTAAACTCAAGCACCGGGCTTAAACCGGGTTGATTCTTTTTGGGGTTTACAGAAGTCAATTGTCACTTGCAAGTATAGATGCCCATCTATACTTGCAAGTACTTCATATATTATCTAATGGATTTCTTTTAAAGGTACAATACGTAGAATCTTTTTATAGTAATAGTTTACCAATTAATTGTGAATATTTGAATTTTTTATGAAGTTTTTTTTTAAGTTTTTAAAGCCATTGCTAGTTTGCATTGAAAACTATGATTTGGTACATTCTGTTGTCCGCCAAAGTTGTGTAACGATTTTATAACGAGCAGCACTTTAAAATGCAGTTTAAAAAGAAACCCACAAATTCTCGTGGTTGGGCCTTCGTCGGTCTCTGTAGGTTTGTTTGTTAGAATTTATACGAAGCCTATAGTTGTTTTCGTCTTATTTAGTTCACTGGGCTATTCCCTTGGGGTGTTTTAGATGTGGAAATATATTATTATCATTGAATTCGAAAAGGGAAACACTGAAAATGTTTACAGCCCGTAAACTGTCTTATATCATGAAATATCACAGAACAGGAACTTACTAACAATAGGAGCATATTATGACGTGTGTAATAACAAATATGTATGTATTTACCTATATCTATTAAAGTAGAATGTATTTATTTCTTATGTCTTCACAGTCAATAAAGCCGACTATAACGAAATTATCAAAAAAGTTGATCACAATTACTTAATGGGCTTGTCAACCGAATTTTAGTTTTTAGTCCGTCTTATAGATTAATAGAAAATATTGGACACGTATTTTTTCATTTTTTTACGTTACCTAATCAAAAAATAACGGAGATACAATGTCTCGTGACGTCACGCCATGCTACGTTGTGACGTCATGTATACGTCACATATAATAGCTCATACATTAGCTCTGAGCCACTGATCTCAACATATAGCTCAGTAGGTAGCTATAGCAAAAAATAATAATGCTTGGACATGAATCACAGTCTGTTCACAAAATAAGAAGTGCTGGTTACACCACTGATAAAACAAACTTAATGTGTTATTCGTAAAGGATTTCAGGATTTATTCGTTCACATATAATATACATTTAACGCAAATAACAAACTAATTGTTCACCAAATATCCACCTAAATTTTTACTCTGACGCGGGGATCGAACCCGCGCCACCTGCCGTTGCCAGTCAGGTTCGCTAACTAGCCCCATTAGCCCAATTATAATTTGTCAACTTGGCTAGGAGCGATGCAACTGTTCTATTCGTCTTTTATCCGAATAGATCCGGAGACAGTGGATAGTAGATACACATCTTTAATCTAGATGTGCCACTTCACTGCGTATTCAGTGATGCATCCTCATATAAAACTGCACACCGTCTTGGGCCCCTGCATTTGTCATTATAACAGTGCAACCTTTGCAATACACGACCGTAAATAAAAAAAAAAAAAAAACAATTAATTTGAAAAGTGTACGCACACCAGTGCTAGTGAAGTGGAATAGACTATTTGTCATTTATCGATAGAAATAATGAAGAGCGCTCTTTTATTACCGCTTCTGCTCGTCGGGATTGCGAAATCCAGTGGAATTGAAAATGAAGTAAGTCGTAATTGAATTAATTACTTTTTTCCTCTATTGAATTTCGGTGATTCGAGTTTTCTTATAAATAGCTTGATTTATTCGATAAAGCGTTATTGAAAAAGCAATAGATTTAATTTGTCTTTATACGATTCGGGAGACGTGGATTTGTTTCATGAGTCAAAAATGCTTTGTCACGTTCCTTTTTGTCTTTTTCATTTTGCATTGTATCTATCGATGGAAAAAATCGTATTAGATTTCCGACGGTGAAATTGAAAATGTCGACATTCATATGAAAATGGGTACTTACGTGTGTATAACTGTAAGTACATGCGTAGAAGTGAAACTTTTTATCTTGTAACGCCACTTGCGACCAAATGAATTATTTTAATGGAATATTCACGAGAATTCTAAATGAGATGATGAGAGAACATCTTAGCGTAGTATAAAACTTTACTCCCATGAACCATGCCACAAAAGTTTTATTTCAAAAACCAATAAAACAAAGTTTGGGGACCACTAGTAATTGCTGTGTAATGTGTAATAAATTTTGAACTTTTTATTGAATTTTTTTTACTTCATATTTTTATTATTTTTACATACAAGAAATATGCCTACATTATTTGCATGTTCGTAAATAGATTGTGTAATCAGAGATTTCGCTTCAAAACAACCTTGTTTAATAGAGTATAATAATTAATTGTTATTCAGTAAGACCTTATTGTTTCCCAAAGTAGGTACCTTTGAAGCGTAATACCAAACCGAGGTAGGCGGTGCGAAATTAAGCTAACTTTCGAACATTAAAATAGCTTGATCATGAAAGGAAACCACAGCAAATGTAGCAGTTTATATTTTCCAAGCCGCTTATGTACGCATTTAACGTCGACTTAGTTTATACGTAGCGTTGAATTGAAACTGAACCTCTAGTGCTATAAATAACACCATTATTTACTGCTTTAGAAGGCTTGTAGGTTTAGAATTACCTTTACTAAGGTCCCATACAAAGTTTTAAGGTCCGTATTCCAAAAGGTTACTCAAGTCATGAATCTAGTTTTGAAACTAATTTCAAGTAAAGCTTTAATTTTAGAACCTTACTTGTAACGAGATTCATGAATCACCAATCAGCTGAGTTATTTCCTTATTCTAGAACGACGCTTGAGTACTAATCTATACTCAAGCAAAGATGTGATCTTCGTTTACGTCTGTCATGTCAAGACCACTCAACCAATCAGAGCTCAAAATCTCTACTCAAGACTAGTTTCAACTGATTAGAACCAATCAGAGTTCAGAATACCTACTCAAGACTAGTTTCAAGTGATTAGAACTTAAAACGCATTCTTTAATAAGATGTACGCTTGAGCTATGATCTGAGCATAAAACTAATTTCAAGTAAAACGTGATCTGAGTCACCTTCTGGAATACGGGCCTAAGTCTTCGACTAATGATGTTTAAGCTGATTTACATAAAGTATAAGGTATTATTAAATTTATGAAAGAGAATACCTACTTTAATGAAAGTGGCCTGACTTACTTCTTATATCATCGGCTATCTTTCAGTGAAAGTTCCGTCAAAATCGATCCAGCCGTTTCTGAGATAAGTCCAAACAAACAGACAGGCAGACAAAAATAAAAAAAATAAATTATTTTGTGTAGTTGCCGTATATTATGCTTTCATGGTTTGACGAAGGACTGTTAAGTTGTAATTACAAACAGACAATTCAATCTTATTTATATGTAAGTATAGATATATAAATATTTGGATATTATGGTTATAGATGTATAGATATATCGGCGCGAAGCCGTTACGTTCACATATCTACAAATAATTATAACCTTCAATTGATGAATTTATTAAGTAGATTCTTTATATTATGTGATTTAATATTTGTGATTAAAATACCAAGTCTTTATTAATGTAAAAATAAATACAACGGTTAAAATAATCATCATTTAATTGGTAATGCTGTGTTACTTATCATTCATAGAAATACACAGCGTATTGTGAAGCAATACGCTGATAAATTATTGCCGTTGATTTATTTGAATTATAAGGATAATTTCCTTTAGTAATTTAATAAAAGTTATTAATTTGTTGTAAAAGCGCCGGAAACACGTGTAGTTTCAAATAGCCAATCAGAGAAGCGATCGACCAATGGGAGGCGAGCGCGCGCTTTTAGCCAGTTCATCGAGCGGCTTGCCTTATGGAGGGAAAATAGAACTCACTCTTGTTTTGTATTTTGTCTCGAATGGTTGTTCGAAGTACTACTAATTGTAAACTGTAGCGAACAAAGGATTAACCTAGTATTTGTTTAACTTTTGATGATTGTGGTAATAATAGGTTGTAGATTCATAAGTTAATATTGTGGTGAAAGTAATAACTGTACTGTGTGTGATTAAACTACTTGGTGAGTTAAAACATGACTTTATTTGATTAATTCTGTGCGTACATAGTTATAACTAAGCATGAGTGATGAAGATATAAGTCGTGACGTCGGCTCGGCCGACGTCACCATTTTTAAAAATACGAGCAGCATATCTGCTCCGTCATCAGAAGTGGGATGCCCATCCACTTCTGCTGGACATCCTGGAGAATCAACAGAAACTGTGAGTACCCCTGGTCGGGATGATATTTCAATTCAAGCCACAGCCGTGACAGCTGGGCCGACCGTAGGCAATAACACTGCTGCGTCGCAAACAAGCATTCCGCCGGAGTTTTTCATGCAGATGATGGGTATGATGCAGCAGGTCTCAAATCGTCTTATCAATCAACAAGAAAAGGTAAAAATTAATGACATCTTTTTACCATCTTTTGATCCTGACACTAATGTAAGTATACGTGAATGGTGTCAACACATCAATACTGCGATGGAAACTTACAAATTCACTGACTACGAACTTCGCATGAAGGTAGGTGGTTTATTAAAAGGTCGTGCTAAAATGTGGGCGGACAACTGGCTGGTAACAACAACATCTTGGCAAGATTTAAAAAGTACCCTCATAACTACTTTTGAGCCAGAAAGTAGGTATTCGCATGACATTATAAAATTTCGAGAACACTCGTATGAATCTAATAAAAATATTGCAGAATTCCTCTCACAAGCTTGGGTTTTATGGAAACGAGTTACAAAGGATAAATTAAGTAACGATGATGCAGTGGAAGCAGTAATCGGTTGTATTAATGACGATAAGTTACGTATTGAACTTTTAAATGCGCGGGCCTCGTCAGTACCTGAATTAATATCCATTGCATCATCTGTAAGACCTAAACGGTCTCATGCCAGTTCTAATCAAGTACCACCTAGTAAGCGAATGCGCGTGAGTAATTCTCAGTCGTTGCCTTATTGTTACATTTGTAAGAAAACTGGACATATGACGCGTGATTACCGCCTCAGAACGTTTCATAGTGACAATAAGGAGACGATTCAGAGTAAACAAAAGTGTACTTTCTGTAGTAAGGTAGGTCATACATTTGATACCTGTTTCAAGCGAAATCAGTCACTTGCATCAAATGTGAATTGTGTGGGTACATCAAAATTAACTGCTATGACAATTTTTATTGGAAATTTTTCATTTCAAGCAATTTTTGATAGCGGAGCCGAATGCTCTCTAATGTGCGAGTCGGTGGCAGCTAAAATTCCGGGGAAAAGATTAAACAGTGTTACTTATTTAAGAGGCATCGGTCAAATGCCGGTTATTTCACTTTTAACATTAAGTACGGTGTGTATAATTGATAACGTAAACATAGAACTAAATTTTTTCGTATTACCCGACTATGAAATGACTTCTAATATTCTAATTGGTATGGATTTAATTAATAATACTAACCTTAGTGTATTGGTAACATCTAGTGGTGCAAAATTGTTCCATCAACCAACTATATTGCACATACAATCTAATCATTCTATCTTTGATAATCTTAATTGTGATCTTGTTGACGAAACTGAAATGAGTTTATTGCGGACACTATTAAATAAATATGCACACTTATTTATTCGAGGTTTTCCAACTACCCGTGTAAATACTGGTCGATTAGAAATTAGGTTAAAAGATCCGAACAAATTCGTAGAACGAAGACCTTATCGTCTTAGTCCCGTAGAACAAGAGAAAGTCCGTAAGATTATCAAGGACCTTCTTGATCACAATATTATAAGGGAAAGCACATCACCGTATTCTAGCCCTATAATATTAGTGAAAAAGAAGAATGGTGACGATCGCTTATGCGTCGATTATCGTGAATTAAACTCAAACACACTTCGCGATCACTACCCTTTGCCATTAATATCAGATCAAATCGATCGTTTAGTTAACGGTTACTATTACAACACGTTTGATATGGCTGCAGGGTTTCACCAAATACCGATCGCGGATAGCTCTATAGAGAAAACAGCCTTCGTTACTCCAGATGGGCTGTATGAATACCTCACTATGCCCTTCGGCTTGAGCAATGCCTGTTCAGTATATCAGCGTTGTATCAATCGGGCCTTAAGTCCATTACTAGGGAGTGCAGGCATAGCTCAAGTCTACGTAGATGATGTGCTGAGCAAATGTAGAGACTTTTCACAAGGAATTACTCGTATAGAGCAAATTTTCATTGCTCTTCAAAAAGCTGGTTTTTCAATCAATATTGAAAAGTCATCTTTCTTTAAAAGATCTATTGAGTACTTGGGTAACGTTATCAGTGATGGTAAAGTACGCCCAAGTCCTCATAAAATAGAGGCGCTTGTAAAGTCACCTGTGCCTTCTAATGTGAAACAAGTAAGGCAGTTTAACGGTCTGGCTAGTTACTTTCGTCGTTTTATTCCCAATTTTTCACGCATTATGATACCATTATATGAGCTAACTAAAAATGGTGCTAAATGGGAATGGAATGAACGACAGGAACAAGCCCGTAATAAAATTATCGAACACCTTACGTCTGCTCCTGTTTTACTATCAGGAAGACGCTCCGATTGAGTTATATACTGATGCAAGTAGCTTGGGCTACGGCAGCGTACTCGTACAAATTATAAACGGACGACATCACGCAGTGGCATACATGAGCAAGCGAACGACAGAGGTAGAGAGCCGCTACCATTCGTACGAGCTCGAGACTCTGGCGGTGGTGAGATCTATTAAACATTTCAGGCAGTACTTGTATGGGCGCAAATTTAAGGTCATAACCGACTGTAATGCCTTAAAAGCATCCAAACATAAAAAGGAACTACTTCCGCGCGTTTATCGATGGTGGGCGTTTTTACAAAATTATGATTTTGATATTGAGTATCGCAAAGGAAAGCATCTTCAGCATGCTGATTTTTTCAGTAGAAATACAGGTACTCTTACAGTTAATATAATGACTAGAGATTTAGAGTGGCTTAGAGTAGAGCAACGCCGAGATAGAGTATTACGTCCAATAATAGACAGTCTAATAAGTAACGAGTCCATTGCTGGCTATACGTTAGAAGATAACATCCTCAAGAAGACTGATGTCAATCCATCGTCTATTGAACAGAAAGTAATCGTCGTACCCAAGGCATTCCAATGGAGCTTAATTAATAGTTACCACTGTGCGTTAAAACACCCGGGATGGGAGAAGACTTTACAAAAGATAAAGGACTCGTATTGGTTCGAGAAAATGAATACAGTGGTACGTAATTTTACTGATAATTGTATTGTGTGTCGAACATCAAAAGGACCTTCGGGAGCCATCCAGGCTCAATTGCACCCCATACCGAAGCCCACTACAGCATTTCAGATTATACATATGGATATCACAGGCAAGTTGGGCACTATTGGAAACCATGAATACGTCATCGTAACTATAGATGCATTTACAAAGTACGTACTGCTTTATTATGCTACGAAGAAGGATCCACATAGCACGCTAGCTGCCTTAAAACGTACGGTCCACTTGTTTGGTGCTCCATCTCTCCTTGTAGTAGACGGAGGTCGTGAATTTTTAGGAGAATTCAAGACATACTGTGAGCAATTTTCAATAGACATACATGCCATATCGCCAGGAGTCAGCCGAGCGAACGGACAGGTCGAACGGGTAATGGCAACCCTCAAAAATGCTCTTACAATGATTAAAAACTACGAAACTGAACAATGGCATACGGCTCTTGATAGCCTACAGCTAGCAATGAATTGCACGCCCCACCGAGTTACCGGGGAAGCACCACTAACGTTACTCACACGCCGCAAACACTGCGTCCCCCCAGAACTTGCAAATTTGGTTAACATGGATGAACAAGCAATTGACTTCAATCAATTAGAACAACATGTACAAGAAAAAATGTCAAGAACAGCTGATAAAGACAAGCAGCGCTTCGACAAAAACAAAGCCAAAATCCATCACTTTCAAAGAGGAGATTACGTTCTTATTAAAAATAACCCTCGTAATCAAACATGTTTAGACCCTAAGTATAGTGAGCCTTTTGAAGTTCACAGAGTCCTTGACAACGATCGCTACTTGGTGAAAAAGGTAGTCGGAAGAGGGAGACTCAGGAAGGTGTCCCATGACCAACTGCGACGGGCACCCCAGCCGGGTGACCAGGCAACCGTATCGGCGAGTGAGGATGATGTCCTCGAACCAGCAGAATCCGAGACTTCGGCATCACAATCCGCTGCCCAAGTCGCATCACCATCATGTAACCGAGATGATGAAACCGGTAACTCATCTCAGCCACATTAATCATGGTGAGTGTAAACATTTCCGATTTTATCTCTATTACAGAGGATGAATTTCATTGATCTAGTTTCTAATTTCAATATTCATGTTCAATATTAGCCTGTCCTTGGCAGCTATAATGAACCTTATTTTATTGTGAATATTATTTATATAAAGATTGTGTTGATAAGATAGGATTTTTATCCTCAATTTTACAGAACTCATTTTATTGTGAATATTATTTTCATAAAGATTGTGTTGATAAGATAGGATTTTTATCCTCAATTTTACAGAACTCATTTTATTGTGAATATTATTTTCATAAAGATTGTGTTGATAAGATAGGATTTTTATCCTCAATTTTACAGAATTAATCTACAGTTAAAACTATTGTGGTGTAGTGAGAAGCCACAGTAAAACAAAAAAAAAAAAAAAAACTATTATTAAATTTGATAAGATGGGATTCTAATCCTCAATGTAAAAAAAAAAAATTAAAAAAAAAAATAATAATAATAATAAAAAAAAAAAAAAATAATAATAATAATAATGATAATAATTACAATTAAAATTATTGTAGCGTAGTGAGACACTACAGTAATAATCATTTAAGTATTAAAAATTTTAAGATGGGATTCTAATCCTCAATTTTACAGAATGATTATTTATTGTTTATTGTAGCGTAGTGAGATGCCACAATAATAAACAATTATTAAAGTTTTAAGATGGGATTTAAATCCTCACCTTTACGTCATTGTGTAAAATTCATGGAATAATAATAAAAATTTGATAAGACGGGATTTTAATCCTCAATCAAAATAAACTTATACTAGTTATTGTAGCGTAGTGAGACGCCACAATAACAAACATTATTATTAAAGCTGTTAAGATAGGATTATAATCCTCACTTTTATTATGCTTACAAAGCTTTATTAAAAATATTATTATGAGTACCTACTTTATTAAAAGTAAAAGTAAAGCATTGTAACGTAGTGAGACGTTCACAATGTTAACATATGAATTTATAAGATGGAACTGTTTTCCCCATTTCAGTAAAGATGGACATTTGTGCCCACCTATTTTAAGATGGACACCCAGTCCCAAATTTTAAAACATGGAAATAATTTCCCATAAACTACAAGATGGACATACCGTCCCATTCAATAAAAGATGAATATCAGTTCCCACTAATGATAAGATAGACGTTAAGTCTCACCCAAATAAAGATGAAACCTATGTTCCGAACTTACATTAATTTTAAAGTTTAAATACTGATTGATCTAAGATGAACTTTGTGTTCCATTGATTCACAGTCTAGTGTGAGAATAAGATAGACGTGAGGTCTCATCTACATTAAGATGGATTTAAGATCCCAAACTTAAACTTTATTTACATTCTTTTGATTTAAAATGAATGTTGCGTTCCAACATGTCAAAATGAACCTTGAGCTTCATTATAATATTAAGAGGGATACACCCCACAGTATAAGATGGACCTTTGAGTCTCACTTTTTGAAATAGCTTAAGATACTGAATGTTTAATTAAACTGTTTACGTATATAGACGGAAAACAGTAATGCAATGTGTAAAACAATGTTACAATCATTTATTTGTAGCTATCATTTAAATTGATACCTAAATAGTGACAATATTAACTGTTCCTTTCATTGGGAGCAATATGTTTGGCCAGTGGTGATATAAACTCTATGCAATTTTACGCTCATTAAAGTCATGATATTTTACTGGTTCTTTTGGAGGAGCAGTTATATTGAACTATTGGATTTTAGGTCGCCAATGGCAGGCGCTACCTCAAAAGAAAAACAAAATATTGTTTCAGATGCAAACTTTTATGGATCAGCGCAGAGCACGCGCTGTCCATCAGAATGGCCGTATCGGCGCGAAGCCGTTACGTTCACATATCTACAAATAATTATAACCTTCAATTGATGAATTTATTAAGTAGATTCTTTATATTATGTGATTTAATATTTGTGATTAAAATACCAAGTCTTTATTAATGTAAAAATAAATACAACGGTTAAAATAATCATCATTTAATTGGTAATGCTGTGTTACTTATCATTCATAGAAATACACAGCGTATTGTGAAGCAATACGCTGATAAATTATTGCCGTTGATTTATTTGAATTATAAGGATAATTTCCTTTAGTAATTTAATAAAAGTTATTAATTTGTTGTAAAAGCGCCGGAAACACGTGTAGTTTCAAATAGCCAATCAGAGAAGCGATCGACCAATGGGAGGCGAGCGCGCGCTTTTAGCCAGTTCATCGAGCGGCTTGCCTTATGGAGGGAAAATAGAACTCACTCTTGTTTTGTATTTTGTCTCGAATGGTTGTTCGAAGTACTACTAATTGTAAACTGTAGCGAACAAAGGATTAACCTAGTATTTGTTTAACTTTTGATGATTGTGGTAATAATAGGTTGTAGATTCATAAGTTAATATTGTGGTGAAAGTAATAACTGTACTGTGTGTGATTAAACTACTTGGTGAGTTAAAACATGACTTTATTTGATTAATTCTGTGCGTACATAGTTATAACTAAGCATGAGTGATGAAGATATAAGTCGTGACGTCGGCTCGGCCGACGTCACCATTTTTAAAAATACGAGCAGCATATCTGCTCCGTCAGATATATATCCCCTCACCCTAAACTTTATTGCGCTTTATCTCTGTATATTTGAATTTATTTGAAAAAGCAAAAAATACGTGTCTATTGTTTTTTTATTTTCTAACTGACGAACTAATTAGAATTTTGATTTTCAAAAGTAGTCAACATTCCCATTATACTCGTTATAAGTATGTATTTTTTACTCATATTAATTAAGTACGTCTACATAATATTCCCGTATATTTATAGCTATTTAGCTTATACATAAACCATACTAATATTATCAATGCGAAAGTAACTCTGTCTGCCTGTCTGTCTGTCTGTTACGCTTTCACGCCTTAACGGCTAAACCGATCATCTTGCATACACGTTGTCAGAGAGTATACAGAAGGACGTATAGGGTACTTTCTATCCCAGAATTCCCGCGGCAGCTCCGAAATTAACATCGGTTAAATCTCAGGAGATTTTGCATACATGTGTTGTCAGGGGTGTAGAAAAGAATACATGGTACTAGTTACTTTTGCCCCGGAATTCCCGCGGGATCTTCGAAATTAACGTGGGTGAAACCGTGGGGAACGGCTAGACAACGACATTGAAGTGGATACTTCTTTGCACGTTGTATTCCACAACTCTTCCGAAACAACTGTTTTCTTTGCCTTGCTTGCCTTTCTCAAGTTTATCTTCATTCTGATTGCGTAGGTACTACCGTAGGCGCAAACGTAAGTGGTTACTCTTCATAACATATGATCGACAGGGCAATTGCAACAAAAAATAATAATAATAAAATTAATAAATTAATAATATTAATAATGTAACTTTTGTTGCTATCATATTTCAGTTTCAATCAGAAAAATAGCGATTTTGTGATTAATTAATCATACTATTTAGGTAGCTTCAAGTTTTGAAGTATGTTTATTTTGAGATATTGTTGGTGTCAAAACGTGCGTATAGAAATCGCAAAACCGACATGTTTTTGATTGCAACCGTAAAATGAAGAAACAAAAAAACGTTACAATATAAAAGCCGTAAAAGTTGTATTTATATTTAGTTGTAAACAATAATTTATAACACATAATTTGGCTAATCTAGTTTGACATTTAAATTGACTTAGTTCGATTAGAAAAAAATAAAAATATTATAATACTTACCAGATTTCACATGAACTTAAAGGGAGATACATTCGCTTTTTTACGATAATTACTTGTACCAGTCCATGTCATAATGTTGTGCATTTAAAGCTTAACCTAGCTTTATTTGCATATTTTTTACACTTAATATGTAAATTAAATTGAAGCACGTCCCCAATTCCGTGCCATAAAAACCCCATGGAACGTTTGAAAAACGGAATTCGTGTCCTGTGGTTGTAACGTATAAAAAATTATAGAGATACAAATTGTTGTAATCTGATAGTATAAATAAAAAAAAACTTAGCGCCTTCTATAATGTCTATGACACACTCTGTTATGTGTCTATGCAACTTTTTCTTCTTGTCACTTCTACTCCGTTGACATTACGAACTTACCGGTCGTACTAGGTACTACTACGTACCGGTTGGGAAGCAGTTCCTCAATTCATGCTTTTTTTTTAATTTATGTATGTTGTAACTATCCATGTGTTATGTCAAATAAAGTTCAATTCAATTCAATTCAATTCAATACTCACTTTGATAAATTAAATATCTAAAGTTAATACTCAAAGCGTGTTTAATTCATAACTTTACAACATAAATACGTACAGATGTATGGAAAATGTATACAGTATATACCTAGGTACCTACATACTAAGCTATAGAACGTAATTACGCGGTGCTCATGTACATTGCACACATCGACCGGTCTTGTGCTTCAATTTCGTACGGAATTTTTAATGAAGCTAGCCCTCTATATTACTATCTTTTCGTAAAATAAATATTATAGTGTACGTCTTTCCTTATTTAATTTTGTTAAATGTTGTTTAATATTTACAAAACATTAAAATTTCTAGGCAACAAACGGTTTAAGTATATTTAAAGTAATTTCCTGGATTAAAATTAACCCTTCTAGAATACTTGATGTTGTATAAAATTAGCATTAACTGCTACGATAATAGAGTTCAATTTGTGTAATTATGATATTATACCCGTATCATAGCGTGATATGGTCCAATAACAATTCACGGAAGCTCTACATAATTTTGTCGCGTGGAAGCTTTGGCGTATGCAAATTAAAACTGTAGCCCGCTAGATTAGTGGTCGTTCATAAAAGCAGAAGCATTATCTTTATCTATCCACATAATATAGGCAAGCATGAATAAAATCAAAGTTTCTCTCTGTAATATCGAGATAACTACTGTCTATTCACTACACTACACGAGTTAGTATAACATTTCATATATTACGAGTACGTAGAATGCACCTTCCTTTTGAACATCTATACCTACAGAATAGCCCAAAAACAGATCTTTAAAGTAAGACTGGTACTAATCTGGTATCCTGCGGTTTATATTCACGAATTCTTCGGTAGGTCCCTAGTTTTTTATCAGTCCACAGCTATCCTGCGTTGTTCAATATCCATTGAGTTTTATTGTATTAGCTTCCTACTAGATTTTTCTACGGTTTCACCCGCGTTAATTTCGAAGTTGCCGCAAGAAATCCGAGATAAAAAATACCCTGTGTCCTTTTTTGTACCCCAGATAACGTGTACGCAAAATTTCATGATGATCGGTTGAGTAATTAAGGCGTGAAACCGTAACAAACAAAATAACATACGTCTTATTTTCGCATTTATACTATAGGACTAGCTGTCCCCTGCGGTTTTACCCGCGGCTATTTCAGAGTTCCCTTGGAAATCCCGATGTGGACTACTTTTGAAAATCAAAATAATAATTAGTCCGTTAGTTAGAAAATAAAAAAACAAACAAACACGTATTTTTTGCTTTTTTAAATAAATTAAAATATACAGGGATAAAGTGCATTAAAGTTTAGGGTGAGGGGGTCGTGACGTCACTAACCGCTAAAACCGCCATAAAAACTGTCAGAATAGTGACGTCACGCGAAATTTCAACTCAATATATCGCCGTTATTTTTTGATTACGTAAAAAAAGAAAAAAATACGTGTCCAATATTTTTTAATAATCCACAAGACGGACTAAAAATTAAAAATTAGTCCACATGCCCACTCCCGGATAAACTAGTGAATATATTGTTGTATTGGTGAAAACCGTATGAAAATTCGTTCAGCAGTTTTTAAGTTTATCGCGAACAGAGCGGAAGCGACTTCATTTTATACCATGTAATTAATGGATTAGGATTTTTTAAAAATGATACGCTCAGAGCAAATGAATTAACTAGAGAGGACATGTAGGCAGGGCAGGCGCGCCACCGTTGCAAAGGAAGTTACAGCAAATAAATAAATAAATAATATTAAATCCACTTCACAACACACAGATCTACTTGATCCCACACTAAGCTGTAAGCTTGTGTCGTGGAAACCAAGCAAACGTGGTATATGCTACACATATTATTACATATATATTATACTATAGATATATATATACACACCCAGACTGGAAAATGGAACCCTGTGTTCATCACACAAAGTCCACCCCCACCGGGAATCGAACCCGGAACCCCTTGATTAGCGGGCTGGCATGGTGACCATTGCGCCAATCGGGTCGTAAATGCTCTAACTTGCCTAAAACTTATTTTACTTACCATCCCAAGTATAGGTATACAACAATATTCCGAAAACTGTGAGTTTTGAAAACAGTGACTAAGAAAAAACATACCCATAAAGCATTTAATACATTCCTTTACGTTAATGGAAGTTATAGTTTTGTGCGCGAAAATTACCCGACGACACTGGTTTTCATCTTTTTTCGTACAAAACTAAGTTGATGTCCCTTCTATCTGTTATTTTCTGTTCTGTGATGGTACGTATTTTACGTATTTGTTAATTTCGATTTGGGATATTTTACTTCATTATAAAAATAGTAGATATCGGCCTGTGGTATGAGTTGTCACCGATAGCAACGACACCTTGTGAGTTGCTAACGATCTGGTTTCATTTACAATTTCCATCTAGCTGTTCATGCATGCACTACTTAACTAGTGCTGACACTCAACAAGTATCAATTAGCGTGGAAAGTGGGAAACCGGGTCGCGGAGCGGCGTCGCGTTGACCTATAAAGTGATTTCGAATAATTTTATTTATTTACTAGCTGTCCCACGCGGTTTCATCTGCGATAATTTCCCGCGGAATAGTTCCATAAAAACTTTGTAACCCCTTTTCGTCCCCTTAGGGGTTGAATTTTCAAAAATCCTTTCTTATCGGATGCCTACGTCATACAAAGAGCACACCCTCCAAGTTTCAGGTCTCTACGATCAGCGGTTTAGGCGTTGATCCATCAGTCATTCAGGACAAACAATTTTATATATAAATTGATTTTATCTTAGGTACACTGTAGAAAATTTTAGCGGGAAAAACACTTCTATATAATGAAGGTATATGAATCCCTATTTCCCTTAGTCACGGCATCACGCGTGAACGGCTAGACTAATGCCGCTAATTCTTTTTTTGTTGTTGGTTATTGTAAGGAGGTTCTTATGAAAGAAATTTGGGATTCCTGCGGGAATTTCGGAACTCACGCGGGTGAATCGCTGAAACGATTTGACCGATTTCGCCGGAACTTTCACTGCTAATTAGCTAATGCTACAGGAAGTAAATTAGACTACTTTGGAGTTTCTGCGGGAATTCCGAAACTCACGCAAGTGAACCTACGGGGCACAGCTAGTGACAAAAGTCAGATAATGATAAAATATTCATCAGGGGCCTTTCAAGTTTACAGCATGTAGGCACTTCAAGTTCACGAACACGTTCTTCAAGTTCACGCAGTAGGTTGTTAAACTTGGTTAATTTAGGTTCACAAGTAGAATATTTAAGTACATTAAAGGTAGATATAATGCACGTTGTTCCTTAACAATTTGGAGAGATGTGACAAAGTTTTCTCGTACGTGACGTGTGATAAGATCATGAATGAGTTAGAGTGTTGCGTTACCTATTTAATGGATGTTTTATTATCAGACTATAGACACATAGAGAATACAGACAGCACCGTTGGTTTAGGGGTCAGGGAAATTAACTTGAAAGAAAGAAAGAAAGAAAGAAAGAAAAACACACAAGAAAAAGAAACAAACATAAACAGTGCCTGATCTAAATTTTTACACATATGATATCTGTTGCATGCTCTGCCGAAAGGGTCACCAACTCAGCATTACCTAGGTGCTGCGGGTGGTACACCTAGCGCTGGTTTTCAGTTGGCAGCCCGTTGTCACACACGGACGGGGGGTAACTAAAAAATTATAATATCGTACTTTTCTGAATAAATATAAATATAAATAAACCAACTAAACATAAAAATAAAATATAATAGTTTAAATTTAGAGTAAAAAATACAAATAAATAAATAAATTATTAGTCAAGTATATACAACATAAATACTGTAACTTGTATAACACACTACTTAAAATATAATAATTATAATACAATACCTTTAATACAGTGATACTAAATACATAAATAAATGTAATAATAGAGTAAGTAAATAAATAAAATATTTTCGTATATCACTATTGACCGGATATCATAACTTGCTGCGCTAGGTATCGCGAGTTCGCTTCACGCGTCAGGATAAACCTGTTTAGTAGTTTGGGATTAGTTTGTATCGGAAGTACCTATGTGTTTACAAAAAATATATAAGTACTTACTGGCTGTTCTCCGCGGTTTTACTCGCGTTGATATCTAAGCTTTTTTGCGGTAAATCTGAAATAAGAAGCTATTCTGTACTCGTGAAACGGTGTATGCTAAATTTCTTTGTGATCGGTTGAGTAGTGAAGACGTCAAAGCATAACAAACAAACGAACAAACTCACATTCGAATTTGTAATATTAGGATTACAACAGTAATTGTCTATTATCTCTTATTTTAGCTATAGTTGATGCTGTGTGATAATTTCTAAATAATAATATTTTGTCATTATTAAATTACATATTTTGAATTCTGCTCTATATTTTAAAATTTAATGGAAACTAGCCAGTGAAGAGGTGGAAGTGATAGTACATCTTATGTAGGAAAACAATGCTTTAACTCCCAGCATAATAAACCTTCAGGGATACCATAACGAAAAACCAGAAGCCTTAAATTCTTCACAACCGAGGTTTTCAGAGGGTACATGAGGGATCAGAATGAATATAGAAAATAAAGATCCAGAAGATCTTAGGCAGCTACTGTAAGATGATGAAACTAGATAAAATGCACTCAAGAAAATGGGAAAATCCCAAAATTCCACCAATTCCCGCAAAAAGATAATCCGTCAAAAATACTTGTCTGACGTCTGTTCTTAGATTAAAGTTTATATTATTTCAGACCGGTCCCACAGAGGAATCTGTAAAGCGCGGGTTGAGCAGTAAATGTGGGGCTCGGGAGCCAACGCCATGTATAGCCATCGAGCTGATGGGCTTCGTCGACAGGATGCTGAAGACGGCTTCCTTCCAGCTAACTGATGATCTCATGATTGTTGACGAAAGGTAAGAATTGGTTGATCTATTTAAAGTCAGCATGACTCTGAGTACCATTTCCAAAGACTCAATAAAATGACTAAACTACTCAATAAAATGACGTCATAATTGCTAGCTGGTAAGCGGCACTTGCTTGCGCTTTGCGTTTATCCGGACATTAGCAAGTTGCACTTCAGAGGTCAAAGGAATTTGATACTTTATTAATTTTCTATATTAATTATTACCAATAACGGTATTATTTCTCTTAATTCGACGTAAGTTTCATATTTATTTATCTATTTAGGAACATCAACATGTTACTTTAGTAATGCATCTGTACATTGGTATCTTCTTTAATAGTTCACAAATTATGTAACCGAATAGCCACAGCATGCGCATCTACTAGCCAATTGACTACTTGACAAAATTTTTTTTAGTCCGTCGTGTAGATTAATAAAAAATATTGGACACATTTTATTTTTTCTTTTTTTGCTTAATCAAAAAATAACGGCGATATATTGAGTTGAATTTCCGCGTGACGTCACAGCCCGGTGCAGTTTGTACGAAGCATACCGAAAAATGACGTCACGAGTCCGCCACTCTAAACTTTACGCTTTACCTACGTTTATTTTCATTAATTTAAAAAAACAAAGAATACGTGTCTATTATTTCTTTTTTATTTCTAACTGACGGGTTAATTCGAATTTTGATTTTCGTACCTTATGGAAAACAACCAATTAGAGAAAAAACAAAAAGAAAGAAAAGGGCATGAGTAGGTTCAGGGTGGGTACAGTTAAAAACTTGCACTTGGTAGACTAACGGCCGCACTCAGAGTCGACTTTAATGATTACTTAGTTAAGTATAGATTTTTAAAACAAAACTGCCGCAATCAGAGACGTTAACTAAATTAATGTTAATTGGCATTTAATGAGATGTAACTTAATTAGTTAAATGCCAATTAACATTAATTTATTAAACTTGTCTGATTCCGGCAGTTTTGTTTTAAAAATCTATACTTAACTAAGTAATCATTAAAGTCGACTCTGAGTGCGGCGGTAAGCTGTGATATCTCACTAGAAAAATTTGTTTTTACTGCTTTGTTGCATACCGTTAAATCGCTATACCTATCGCATTTTCATACTTATAAAATAATGAACTACAGCCAGAATATAAAACAAGATCGTTCTACCTAATTAATTGCGTATGTTTAAATAGAACTTTGTTCAAAATTGCGGTGGCATTTGTACAGAAATATCAGTTTGTCCAACGTAAAATTTTCAGTAGCAAAATAATTGCTCAATCAAGTTTTAATTAGCTAATAGCAAATTTATTTCATTTATGTTTTCAACACAACCATTTTATTCCGCGAAAAGATTGTTCAAACATTTTTCAATTAATTACAGCAATGTAGAAGGTAAGTAAGTATACTTACATTATAATACCTATAAAGTCGTTGTAATTAGTTGAAATCATTAAGATTTTCTTGAAGGATTTAATTCAAACTGAGAACCCACTTAAAAAGGAAAAGGTTCTCAATTCGGATGTTTATAATTTTTTTTAATTTTTTTATGTCTATGTTCGTACATAACTCTGTCATAGGTAGGTTTATAAACTATGCTCGAACATACAAAAAAAATTATATAAACATACAAATTGAGAACCTTCTACTTTTCGAAGTCGATTAAAATGACACAGTAGGTACTCATAAAAATTTAATTTACTCACTAATATTGGTCAGACGTTACCTATATCACAACACCGTCCTAAACTAAGCAGAACTTGTACAGTGACTACCATAAAACTGTTAAAACAGTTACTTTAAATACTTTTTTTGTTAATACATACTCATGATAGTAAAAACCACTGTTCCATCATCACCATCATATAACTTTTCCTGATATGGGGATTAAACCTGCGACATCTCGCGTAGCAGTTAGTACTTTATCACTGCACCGACGGTGCAAAAATGTTTTAATTCTACATTTTTTTCTATAATAGTCACTACGAGTTTGTTTCAAGTTGGCAGTTACCTCTACTTGCATTGCTATTGCTTGGACTACTATTCCTAGCCCAACATAATACGTGTCCCAAAAACACAACCCTGTGATAATCTGTATGCAAAATTTCATTAGATTCCACCAGCATTAATTTCAGAGTTCCCGCGGTAATTCCGGAATAAAAAGTACCCCATGTCCTTTTCTGTAGGTGACAACGTATGTACAAAATTTCATGATGAACGGTCGTAAAAACGTTTGACAACAGACAGAGTTATTTTCTCATCTATATAATAAAAATGAATCGCCAAATGTGTTGGTAAGCGCATAACTTACAAATTGTTTTTTTTTTGTGTTCGTTATTGTCAGGACAAGGTTTATATAAAAGTAGTTTGGAGTTCCTGCGGGAATTCCGAAACTCACGCGGGTGAATCTGAATCTGAAACGGTTGGACCGATATTGACAGGACTTTCACTGCTAATTAGCTGTTGTTATAAGGAGTACATTAGACTGCATTGGAGTTCCTGCGGGAATCCCGAAACTCACGCGGGTGAAACCGCGGGGTACAGCTAAGCTAAGCTAAGTAGGGATTATTCTTCTGTATGCCATAAGACACGTAAATGTATTTTGTTGAATTGAAACTTCTTTGAGCACGAGGGATAAACTATGGTCATCCTCTACGAAACGTGTCGGAAAGCGGGTCATTTTTCAGACACTTAGGTACATAGTATTTTGTCCACGTCAACATTCTCGCTTCGCGCAAGGTAACTACGACATTCAAAGTTTTCACCTTAGGGAGTCATAACAAGCGCCCAAATCGCGTGATCGATACGCTGCATATGGAAATTTGTTAAAAGTTCTATGATAATATGCAACGAATTTTAACAAGCGTCTACATATCTGAGATGCGCGACTCGAAGAACGAAGCTTGTCCTAACCTGACTCAATATGATTTTATATAAAATTGTAAAAGTTTTGTCTTGAAACACACAACAAATAGGTACATAGTATGCCCTAAATGACCTATCTTCTATTTATTATGATACTAGCTGTTCCCCGCTTTTTCACCAGCGTTAATTTCGGAGTTCCTGCAAGAATTCCGAGATAATTAGTAACCTAAGTTACTCCTAATAACATCAGATATCTGCTAGTGAAAGTCCCGTCAAAATCGGTTCAGTCGTTTCAGAGATTCACAAAGATAAAAAAAAAAATCTCAATGATTTTTGCCACGTGTTGGCTATCTTTCAGTACTGTTTTATATCTAGTCTACGTAATGTTACTAAAAGTTTTTTTTTTCCACGACTTTGCAGCAACGGAATAGCGGCACAAATACCAGTGAAATCTGAATCATTAGCTCGCGCTGGGACGTCCCTTGAAGATCAAGCGCAACAACTTATCATGGACAAATTGTGGAACTACGCCACCACCAGATCGCTGAGGTATAGATTGATGGATGATGCAGACCTTGTCATAGCTAGCAAGGAAGAGAGGGATGGAAGTATTGGTGTAGGTAAGTTGTTTAAAGACAAACCATACCGCAAAATAGGTTTGCCGTAGTTACATCCACCTGATTTATCTCTTAAATCTCTTAAAATTAGGTATCTCTTAAAATTTTCCAAGACCCTATATTTTCTAGACGTAAAGTGACTGTTAAGCCATTCTGATAAATAGCCTTTACAAAATTAAAGGATTTTAAAATTAGCACTTACTTTAACCGTCTGCAGGACTATTCCATTATGTAACTTTGATTTCTATCATTTTTCAGCTGCAATCAGAAACATGGTGGTTTTGCAATTACAATATGCACGTTTTGAAAATTAAAATTTCTTGCAATCAACCAAAATCAACATACCTATTACCTACTATAAAAATTGTAACTGTCTAAATATAATTCAATTTAAAACAAAACCGCTATGTTTCTGATCAAAAACAGAAATTTACAGCTACAAAAGTTTCGTAATTAAACTGCTGAGCTCAATAGAAGGCAGTCATATTGATTTTACAGACAGATACCCACTTAATTTTTATTTATTGTGGTTAATTTGCAAGTGTTATTATTATTATTTTCCATTTGTATTATACCACGTGTTAATGAATGAACTCAAAACCTGGTGCACCTTATTTAAAAAAATAAAAAATAATATGATTAAAATAGAAATTCTGTCGAAAAATTAATACTTGGAAAATTATTCAACATTAGTTTGGAGGTGACCTATCAACGAAATTTCAAGCGCTACGCCCACACCTACTGGTCGGTCAATGACCGATTCGATTTTTTTTCTACGGGCGACGTAGTATGCCGTACGCACTAAATACTGTATTATTTATTTTTTTATTTATTGATGGTCAATATAATGCGCACCACTACAAGAGCTTGAAACATATCACAAGAGAAATGCGCTGAGTTGAAAATACAAATGTTACTTGAAAACAGATCAATATTCAGACATGGGCTGATAAAAATGGAAAAATAATAGATATCGATTCTGAGCAAACTATTTTCTGGTTTTGTCTAAATTCATTAACACTTTGTATATCTAAATACAGTTTGAATAGTGTTCGAGTTTCTAAGAGTATTATGTAAACGCAATCTTGTTTAGGTCGTCAAAATTACATCGCTGTCGGCGAAACCAGCCCAGCGTGTGACGTTGTCTTAAATGTTCAAGACTGTTTGATGAGGATTGCGTAACATTTGGGTGATAAACTCAAGAGTTTTGGTTAAGACACAGTTACTTAAGTATAGTTACCGCGCGAAAGGTTTTTATACAATAACTTTTTTTCCCGATATCCGATTTCAATGAAACAAAGCCTATATGTAGATCCAGGCTAAATTTAATCTACCTGTGAAAACCGCATGACAATCCGTTCGGTGGATTCGGAGATTATCGGGAACAGACAGACAGACAGAAAAGATTTTTAAAAACCCTTTTTTTGTGGTTGGTTACTCTTCGTGTATCGTCCCGTGTCAGTTTTAACAAATTAAAATTATTCAATGTACAGAATCGCAGATTCTACTCTTTTATTATAGTATATGTAGATTAAGGTTGAATATTAAGTTATTCTATTGTTGTACAAAAAGGGCGTGCATATATATTTTAAAATCTTTGTTTTAATAAGATTTATATCACAAAAATATCAAAATTTAACTAAATTGCCAATGTGAAAATATGAATTATCTTCTTAAGTCTCACATTATCATCAGCGCTGTGGCTACTACGGTCGCAGCATATTTTGCTGAGTGGAGTCCCTTTTAACAAGGCACTGCACCACATACTTTTTTTACTTCTATATTGTAAAGTGTTAGTTGCGCGGTGTATGTGCTTGTTCTTGCTGAATAAAGTTTATCTTATATTATCTTATTTGCTAATTATGAGTAATTAGCTGTGCTCGCGGTTTCACCCGCGTTTATTTCGGAACTCTTGCAGGAACTCCCAATGGGCATGTGGACAAATTTTTATTTTTTAGTCCGTCTTGTAGATTATTAAAAAATATTGGACACGTATTTTTTCTTTTTTTACGTAATCAAAAAATAACGGCGATATATTGAGTTGAAATTTCGAGTGACGTCACTATTCTGACAGTTTGTATGGCGGTTTTAGCGGTTAGTGACGTCACGAGCCCCTCATCTTAAACTTTGATGCGTTTTATCTCTGTATATTTTAATTTATTTAAAAAAGCAAAAAATACGTGTCTATTGTTTTTTTTTATTTTCTAACTGACGGACTAATTAGAATTTTGATTTTCAAAAGTAGTCCACATCCCTATTGTTCTCACATTCTTCACAGCAAAGAAGAATTATTATATAAAATATTTTATATGCCATTGTTTCCAGGTGTTTCCGTGAAACAACCGAAAGCCATCGAATCTGGCAGAGCTCGCAACAAGGGGCTCGCGCCATTCATAGCCGCGGCCGCACTGAAGTTTGGTTTGTTAGGAGCGCTGACATTCAAAGGCCTGACTTTGATGGTCGGAAAAGCTCTGTTGATTTCAAAGATAGCCCTCCTGCTCGCTACAATCATTGGTCTGAAGAAATTATTCTCTAACCAGGTAAATAACTGACAAAATTACAGTAATATTACCGGTGCATGTCCTGGGTTAGGCAATATGTTTCTTCTCCATAATGCTTTGTCTTAACCTTTTTCTAACCACGCCTGCAGGGACCAGAAAATTAAAACAAAACGGTGACCAGGGTTAACCGCGAGTGAAAACCACTGATACTTCACTTAAAATGAAATTGGTACGTCTCGATTGTAACGGGTCTTTCACTGGCAGCTGATGTTAAAAGGAATAACTTAGGCTACTTTTATTTTAGAAAAAATAGTTCCCGCTGGAATTCCGAAACACACGCGGGTGAAAGCGCGGGGCACAGCTAGTTTTAAATAAAAGTGTAGATATCATTATTAAGTTTAATTTATAATTTGTTTTCTATTAATTCTCTCCAGATTTTAAACATGCAGACACCACAGTTTGTGGAGTTATTTGTACATTCTGTTTAATTTCACATTATTATCTACCTTTCTTATCTCAATTGATTTTGTAAAATTATGTATATTTTGTACCGTAAAACAATATCGCAAAATTAAAGCACGTAGTAGAGATCTATTGTTATTCCAAGCGCAATTCAGTGACATTGTGCGAGTATCATAATATTCCATCTAGAATATTGCTGTAAGTTAAGTCAGCAACACAACCTGTTTACTGATTTCTCCAGAAAATTAATGAAAGGTATTTCAAATTAGGTCGCCTAAATTTTGACAGTGTAAGAATAAGTGACCCTCGACCCGTGGATAGGATAGATCCCCTGGTGGGTCCCCCGTAGACCCCCTTGACAGAAAAACGCTGACAGGGGGTCCACGGGGAATAAAAATTGTATATCAACTCGCGACCGGTGGTCCTGCTGGCATAAACTATCTTTAACGTCAACTCTCACCGCTTTATCACGAAAACCGCTTTTGATACAAACTATCCGTGTAATTTTGACACAAACGCTTAAAAAGAAGTTCAAAAAAATGCGCTAAATTTTCGCAAAATTTCATGATGATCGGTAGTAGTAGTTACGGCGTTTACTGACTGACTGACGCATCGTTGTTGTGGCATTTGACTGCAAAACATGACTGTGATACCTTAAAACCTGTGCAAAATTAACTTTGAGAATTTGGGACTGCATAGTTAGTAGGTATATTTCACATCAAGGGCATAAAACATGCTAATTTATTTGAGTAATTATTCAGCTCGAGTAAACAGCCAAGTGGACTGCTACGTCGATTGTAAGGAAACAAACAAACGCCAATCCAACTAATATTGTAAACTAGTTGTGCCCCGTGGTTACACCCGCGTTAATTTCAGAGTTCCCGCCGGGATTCCGGATAAAAAGTACCCTATGTGTTAATCTGATGTATAAGCTATATTATTTTAAAGTTTCATTTAAATCGATCCAGTAGTTTTTGCGTGAAAAAGTACCAAACATCCATCCATCCATACATACTTACAAACTTACAAACTTTCGCATTTTAATATTAAAAAAATAAAGTAGGATGTGAAAGTGTGGATGTTAAGATGTTTGTTACTCAATCACGCAAAAACGGCTGAACGGATTTGGATAAAATTTGGCATGCACGTTGTCAGGGGTACAGAGAAGGACATAGGGTATTTTTTATCCCGGAATTCCCGGGGGAACTCCGAAATTACCACGAGCGAAACCGCGAGGCACAGTTAGTTACTAAATAAAAAAATAATAATATTGGTATACAAAAATAGTAAGTTTGGCAACCGGTGGGCTCAGACGAAATAAAAACTCAAGACGGAGCGCTGTCAACAACAAAGTGAAGCCGGTTTCGTAAACATGTGGGTATTTAGTGAGTGTTGCCGTGCAGTGAAAACTTATTAAGTACCCAAAATTGTTAAGTTCTAGAAAGATGAATGGATAAGTAAATACATAGATAAGTTAATATTTTTTTAAGTTGTATACCTCGGCTGTATATTCGAGAACCTTAAAAATATCGGTTGCGAAGTTATGATAAAATATGGAAAATAAAAATTAACGCCTATTTACACTTACATTAATTTTATGAATATTAAATTTTTTTACAAAATAATTAAAACTGACTTCCAAAAAACACAAAACTAAAAAGCTAAAAATAACAAAATACCGATTTAATCCACCAGAAAATAATACACGTAATACCTACTATTATTGGTTTGTGCTACCACTTTTCGATTTGAATTCGGTGCCAAGCCCGCTTACGTCTGCCCACTTGGGTTGTTCAATTCATGACGAGCTCATGGCGGGAGTGGACTTAGCTCATCTATCTACTTACTCCATACTTGGCTTGTCACCGACTTCATATCGAAAAGTGGTAGCACAAACCAATAATAGTAGGTATTACGTGTATTATTGTCTGTTGGATTAAATCGGTATTTTGATATTTTAAGCTTTATAGTTTTGTTTTTTGGAAGTCGGTTTTAATTTTTTTGGTAAAAAATTGTTAATTTCTTGCTTTTAAGTGAGACGGTTTTAATGTTAGATACATTACAAACCGTCTCACAACAAACCGTCGTCAACAATTTTTTACCAAAAAAATTAAAACCGACTTCCAAAAAACAAAACTACAATAGCCTGAAGTTAACTACTCATCATCTTTTACAAAATATTGCTCTTCTCGATGTAGGGACGTTAATTTTTGAGGAGTTCTCCTGGTACATCACACTCAGTCCCACTTTGCCATATACGTTGTGAGTTGTGACAAGCATAAATTGTTTAGGAACCATTTAAAGTTAACGAATCGGAACTCGTGAAATACCTATTATTGAGTAGTTCCGATGATCATCTGTGGTCTTCATCATCAGTTCCACTTCTTCAAATTTTGCTTTCCGAAAGCAAATGAACGATTTACTATAAAAAATACTCAAATCGGTATAGGTGTGCTTATTATTTTTAAAGAGTTCCTTCAATTTCTCCAAGATCACATCATCAGATCCCGATTTGGTGGCAATGGGACCTAATTGAGAGTAAACCCTTTCAAACAAAAAAAAAAATTTCGAAATTGGTCCAACCGTCTTCGAGTAATCGGTGAACCTACATAAAAAAAAAAAACATACATACAATCAAATGCATAACCTCCTGCTTTTTGGAAGTCGGTTAAAAAGTTAAAATCGAAATAGGTAAATGAACGTGTTACATTACGTTCTAGGTCACATTAACTTACCCAAAAAACGGGGACTATTGTGACGCTCACTAGTAGCAACACTTATGAAAGTTGTGGAGGTTTTGTGTTCCAAGTTGTCATAAATTAATAAAATTGGTATTTTATTAAAAATGTGGTTCTATCCTGCTTTTTAATTTTCGAAGATTGGTTTTTACACCCTCTCACTACAAAATTCGGCATTTTTTCTTAAAAAAATAGAAATTATTACAGCGTGACACTCCGCGCGTCGGAATTGCTTGACTGACAAGGTAAGGCGTAGTTTCGTTATATGTGTGTGCGTGTAACTGTGCATGTACACGCCGAGGCGTAGTTTTACGGCTTCACTTCTTTGTTCACAGCGCTCCGTCTTGAGTTTTTATTTCGTCTGAGCCGGTGGGTTGTTTAAATTAAATTGTTTTATGCACGAAAACATAAAAAGTGGTTTTAGTCCATTTTAACAAGGCACCAAAGAGAACGCCACAGAATTTGTTTAACGAATAATTTGCCTGCTGACTCTCCAAATATGGGTACAAAATTCAAGATGGTTCTATCGAAAATATAAATACGTACCTACCTACTGTAATTGCATACATATGAGATAGTTATTGTATCGAAACCAATTAATAGGCCACTTGCTTTTATTTTCAACTGTCTGCGGCTTCGCCCATACCTACCTACCTACCTAGGTAGGTATGGGCGAAGCCATAGGCGTATCCATAGTAGGTGATAAGCAAACGTTTTAAGTTTGTATCTAACAGGCCTATGCCCAGCAGTGGACTGCTATAGGCTGGTGGTGATGATGATGATGATGACCTAACTGCATAACGTCTCTTTCCTTCAATCGATTGCGATGAAAAAAAACTGTTTTAAGTTAGATCATTTCACTCTCATCACTCAGTTCATTTCACTCTCATCACCTTTCATTTATGAAAGGTAACTGAGTTTCGTTTAATGTTCTTTAGTAGTTTTTGCTTGAGACACCTACTATAGACGTAAAGACAGTCTCTGATGTCCCACTGTTTGATATATTACTATAGCTGATTCCCGTGGTTTCACCCGCGTCAATTTCAGAGTTTCCGCAGGAATTCCGGGATAATGACCTATGTCCTTTTCTGTACACCAGAAGACATGTATGTAAAATATCATGACGATCGGTTGAATCGCTATAGCGGGAAAGCGTTAAAAACTTCATTTGCGCATAATGTTTTAATTAGGACTTCAGCATCATTGTCTCTAGTTTAAACACTAATTTAATCGTACAAATAGGTACTTATTTCTTTAGTTTCATAATGTTGTTTTTCTAAATAAATATTGTCTATGTTAAAAATAAATGATCACCAAAAACCCAACAAATTCTACCATGATTTGCACGCAGCAAACATTTCAGATGTCAAATGTGATACGCCACAAACCGCCGCGTCAACTTGACGGATAGCTGTGTGAAATTTAACTTGGAAGCGTTTTCGTTTCACAGTAGTAAATATACAGCACATTGGGGTAGTGGTTAGCTGATCTGACTGCTACTCTAGAACTAGGTGTTAAATATGTATTACAAAATAATTGTACATATTAAATCACGTCTGTCAAGCTATATCTGGCTAAGTTTGGGGCTAGGTGGCATTTTGTGCCTCTCGTACTAGGTAGCTAAACTATATAGCCCATGCACCCTCAGCTTTAGGGTAGGCCTTTACCTTAAGTGTGAGGAATTTTAAAATGCCTTATTATAATTATTTCATACATACAGTTACTGTTACAGTGTAGTAGTATACAGTGTCTGTTTGTAATCCAAATTAAAAGCTATTCACTAAATGCATATGAAAGTATATATATTATCATACGGTACCTACTTACATAAAAAAACTTTTTGTTTATTTATGTCTGTCTGTCTATGTGTTTGTTTATTGCGGCTAAACTCGCTGATAGCTGATGTTATGAGGAGTAAGTTAGGCTACTTTTATTTAAAAAAAACAATATCCCCGCGGGAATTCCGAAACTCACGCGGATGAAACCGCGGAGCACAGCTAGTTACTCAATAAAACTCAGTGGTCGCGTAAGTTCAGATAATGCTCTTCATGGATAAGATCTATATCTATGTCAAATAGTACTTGAACTTTTGAAGCAAAAATTCCGAAAGTATCTTTCAATTAATCTCAATTCCTTGAGTAACATCGGTTTGGGATTTCACAACCTCTGCACAACAATATAGTTCCAAAACTGTTGCTGGATTTATTTACGGCGATACTAAAACTTGTGGCGACTAGATATCGTTGACCCCTTGTATACCGCTTATAACTGTGCTCTAGAGAACTAGAGTTAACACTTCATTATCCAACTATCGCCTTGGGCACTATTTATTATTTAGCACCCATTAACGACGACAGAAAGCATCTTAGAATAGATGTCTTCGGATAGTTCTAAACATCGTTAGTTCTAAGACTTAAAATGTTATCTATATTAATTCGGACACCACCGTTGATCTAGTCGTTAGGAAACCTAACTGCTATGCGAGGTGTCACGGGTTCGATGCCCGCATTAGCATTTATACATAATATTATTTATAAAATTTGTGTTTATCCTGAGTCTGGGTGTCACCTATGACATTTAACACATATAAATGCGTAAAATTAAAATTCCCAAAGGAATTAATTTTAACCTACTTCTAAGTAATTGTCGTATCGATATGAAACTTTGTATGTATATTGTATACGTATAGGTATACGCGATGGCCATGGGAACTCGCGTATTAAACAATGCAATCCCATCGAGTTGGGGCTAGTTTGAATAGTCTTGATATCGGCTCTGGTCCTAGATGAGTTCTGTTTTGTAAATTTTACTCTTAAAGCGTATTTTTTTTTTTAATATTTGAACTGAAGCATAACTGGTAGATAATGCCATAGATATTATGTCCGCCTGTTTTATTTGAGAAATAAGGTTCTTTAAGTAAATAAACTTATTTTTGTTCCATTTTGTGGAGATAGCGGCCCGAAAATTTTGTGTGTGTTTTAAATGACAATTCGTTTAATAAAGATGCAGTTGAGGTGTATCGACTTTAGAGTATGCTAAAAATCATCTTGTAGGTATATAAAATAAGATAGAACTTGGTTTGAATACTTTTTCTGAACGTCACAAGCGATTCGCTGCCATGCTTACTCGACCACAATAAGAGCAAACCCAAGAGTATACTAATGAACGAATGTGTTCATTGTGACTGATGGTTAAATTGGTCAACTTAAGTTAATTAGATAACTTAGTTAAATTGAATTTTAGTCAACCCATGCGTCACTCCCCACGACACTTTGTTGGGGCTATAGGTTTCCCAAGGTGCCTTTATAGTGTTAAGTTTTATTTTAATTAACATGTAATTAACATTGCAGTCTCCAGCCAAAAAGGATTGAATGGTCTAACAGTGAAGATCGAAGGTTGTGGGTGTGAATGAACTAACATCAAGTACCTACCTACTAATATAATATTATGATAACTGAAAATTTTGTTTACAAATTCACTGGAATTCACAAGTCAAAAGGGACTTTTTGATTTTTTCCAAGAAATAACATTTATGACCGGCGCAAACAAATTTTATTTTATTTAAATTATTATTTAATATGAAAAGAATAATTTAACGAATAACAAATTCTAAAATAAGAAATAATTACCATAAATAAATAAAAATGTAAATATTATAGTAAATTACTAAACTTTATATTAATTTATTTTGAGTTCTTATAGTAGCTACTCAACAACTTGTAAAATAAATAAAAGCTTATTTTCGCATTTAATTGTAAGTATATTAACCAAAATAAAAGCTATGCATTTTATTCACATAATGTAGAAATAATAATTTATTTTACTATAGTTTGTGTTGCTTTTGTACTAACAATAATAATTTATATCTAACATTATTTATTTGATTAAATGGACTATCTCCAAAATATTGATAACTAGTTTCTGTGTCCTGGGTTTCCTCTTATATGTATACATACGTACCATAAAAATTTTCCTTTTGGGGTGCTATCAAATGATAATAATCTTGTAAAAAATATATTCTGTTCAAAGACCTAAATTACTCATATAAAGGTATACTTACGAAATTCCCTGCATTTTTACCTTCGTAAATACTGGTTTTCGCAGTTTACAATAAAACTTAAATAATATAGTTATAAAAATCACCATAGAGCGGCTCACAGAGTTCATCGCTATTTTTTTCGAATAAAGCCTCCAAGTGAAGTTATGGCTGTGACATAAAAACGGATAAATGGACAGGACGAAATTATTAGATTAAAGAATTAGATGTAACCACGGAACTCTAAAAGTTGCATCGATCCATGCACCGAACACTGGGTAACCTGCATGTATATTGTATAGTATCTACTCATAGACGTAGTAGATACGTCTCAACGTTTCAGCAATTTCTCGTCGCATGAAATACTGTTGTAGAAAATACTTGGCATGTAATTTGGAGAATCCATTACTCTTTGAGAGAAACTTAATATTATGTAAGAAATGTAATGTAGGAGCTACGTTTGCGCTATAAAACTACGTGGATGAAAATCATTTTGACAGATCAACCTTGGTAAGACGTGAAAAACATAAGGTAATCTATTAATACACAGTAGATTCAAGTATACACAAAAGCGGATTTACGTCAAACAAAACAATGTTTTTAATTAAATAAGATGTAAAACAAAATAATTTTTCATTACTCATACTCGGAAAGTAGGTCTGAAGTTGCCTGAGAAGCGGGTTGAAAGTAACCCAGCCCTAGGGAGAATCGCTTTCAACTGACAACTGTCAAATTATTAAAAAAAAACTAGGTCTATTTTCACATTTCTATTGAACCCTGTTTCAACTTTCTATACAGCCAGCGCGATGTAAAATTGAAATAAAGTAAAGTTTAAGTAGGTATTAATTAAAATAAAATTCACTCACTTTTTCTTAAGCTAATTCCTATTTATATTTTTTTATTTTCTTTAATTAATACTTAATAATTAAAGAAAATATTTTTTTAGGTCGCCACAATGTAAATAAAAAATACTGGCTGAATAGCTAGCCGGCCAAAGAAAAAGAAATAGGTGGGAAAGTGTCAAGCGACTATCCGATCTTCACTCATTTTTTCTTTAGCTAATTCCTATTTTTATTTTGACTTTCCTCGCATTCGTAATGAAAAGGGGTGAAAGTAACTTATTTAGTCCCGAGACGGGGTTTGGCGCCCGAGCGTAGCGAGGGCGCCAATAGATCGAGGGACTAAATAAGTCTTTCTCCCGAGGATAACACTGTGCTTTTCATTACGAATGCGAGGAAAGTCAAAATAAAAATAGGAATTAGCTAAAGAAAAAATGAGTGAAGATCGGATAGTCGCTTGACACTTTCCCACCTATTTCTTTTTCTTTGGCCGGCTAGCTATTGTATGTACTATTGCTATTCCCAAAAAAATTACGTAAAATTATGGCCAACGAAGTCTTATAGCGAGGAGTACTCGCGTTTCTCATTTGAATAGTGCTATAGCAGTCAGCAAATTTATTGGGCCCAACTTGCAAGATTTTTACCATTTATAAACAAAATATAGAATAGAATACACTTTATTGTATAACAAAATAATGTTACAGTGTGTTAACAAAAACAAAAAATTATAAATAAAAGCATACAAAAGGCGGTCTTATCGCTTTACTAGCGATCTCTTCCAGACAGCCTTTCCAACCAATATAACATTGTTTAAAAGTAATCTATTGTGTTCTTAACTTGTTAATTCTGACAAAATTCACGCTGACCTAATCACGTGTGCAATATTTTGTACCTTAAGTAATAGTCATATTTTGTGAGTAATTTTCATGCAAAATGTGCGCAAGAAGTATCTGCCCAAATTGTTTTTTGAATCGAAACTTTTGGGCACGGTGACACGGTAAACAAAATATCCTAATTAATCTTTTTATTAATACCATCATACAGGATACCCAGGTGACGTACACAGTGCACGCCACACGACATCGCCCTCATTTGGTCCTGAGCCACTGGAGGCGAAACCATCACGAAGTGCCGAAAGATCTTAAAAAGTACATGACGTCTGAACCACAAAATAGTGATGACTAAACCTAACTAAGCAATGATATTACAAATAATATCATTGATAAGGACTATATTTAATGTGATTTCAAGTGGACATAGATAAGCAATAGTCTGTTAACCCACACTGGAGAAATTTTGAGTAAATTAAAGTTTTAAAATCATAGCGCCATTTTGGGTCAACATTTTTATGCGCAATATTTAGATACATATTTAAACAATGTAATAAGGTAAACTCATAATTAAAAAACTTTCTCCGCCTCTCAATAAATCGTTCTGAAACAATAACTTCATTTTGTGGGTTAACATGTTATTGCTTATCTGCGTCCAAGTATAATGTTTATTTGATTTACTACCCGTATGAATTTCGGGTTCCCCCCGGGAACACTTGTGCCAGAAAAAAACCACTAAGCATGAAACAAGAAGTTTCAATATGTTTGTCTATCATGTATTTGAAAGTTTTCTTTTCTAAATATAAGTATACCTTTTTGTATTAATTAGATAACTACTTACTACTTAGATATTACTTGTATTAATTACTAATCTTAATAATTAATATACAAGGAGACCTCGCATGCATTTACTATATTACTATTTAGTTTGTTAAAATTAAATTATTTACAAAAATATAATGATTGGTTTTAATTACCTACTTTAATTTTTAATTATTTTTTTTTTGTCTAGGTAGGTATTTACCTGAATTGCTTACCCGACTTGCTTACTGACTGAATGAAATGATTTTAGACGTTCCTCAATTTCATTTTGTGATGAAAATTGTGTAAAAGAGACACAACGTCGAATAACAATAGGGATGTGGACTACTTTTGAAAATCAAAATTCTAATTGGTCCGTCAGTTAGAAAATAAACAAACAAAATACACGTATTTTTTGCTTTTTTAAATAAATTAAAATATACAGAGATAAAGCGCATTAAAGTTTAGGGTGAGGGGCTCGTGACGTCACTAACAGCTAAAACCGCCATACAAACTGTCAGAATAGTGACGTCACACGAAATTTCAACTCAATATAATATCTCCGTTATTTTTTGATTACGTAAAAAAAGAAAAAATACGTGTCCAATATTTTTTAATAATCTACAAGACGGACTAAAAAATAAAAATTAGTCCACACGCCCATTGTGTGGACGATTTCGACCGGTTACACATAACTTAGTACCTTGGTATTTCTAAAATCGCGATGTGACCTAGGGGTTAAAGCCCAAAAACTCTTTTTGTTTCTTCGCGGATAAAATATCCTTTATACCGGTAATAATAAAAAGAGGAATATATTTTTTAATACAGTTGCTCAAAAAGTGGCGTATTGCAGGGACGTTTAGCGTTCGGGATGTGGGCTATTACATACTCGAGCTTTTTGTTTACCTTTCCCGAACTCGTGCGTTCTCTTTGCCAACTGTCAAAAATGGCAACACGACTTTGACACACTTTTTGCATTGCGAAACGTAGGTTTCGCATTACTAATACGACTAGCGCCATCTCTTGATCACAGTTGGAACTTAGTAAAGTTTTTTGTGTTTTTGATATTTTATTAAATTGCTTAATTTTTTCGTAACTGTATTAAAAATAGTTGTTCAGTACACGTGCGGAACCGTCATTGCAACTAGTTCCGACTGTCAACCCTCACCTTCGGCTGCGCCTCGGCTCGGGTAGACATTTGTCGGAACTCTTTGCAATGACAGGCTTTCCGCACTTATAATGAAATATACTATTTTTTGCAGCGGGGCCCGGGATAATCTACTACATATAGACGGTTTTTAAATATCCTTGCTCTAATAGGAGGCTATAGTACCCCTGAGTGACATTAAAGATACTTTTATCCCGGAACGAAAAGCTCCCGAGGGCGCCTCAAAACTCACGCGTAGATTATCTAATATATATAAATCACGTGTCACGTTGTTTGTCCGCGATGGACTCCGAAACTACTGAACGGATTTTGATAAAATTTTGTAACCATTTATAATATGGTCCAACTTAAAAGATAGGATAGTTTTTATACCGGAATTCCCTCGGGAACTGAAGGACATAGAGTACTTTTTGCCGCAACCTGCGCGGGAACTCCGAAATTACCGCGGATAAAATCGCGGGGGACAGCTAGTATCAATGTATAGATAGCCATCAGGAACTTCTATTTAGTATCAGTTCCAAGTAATTGAGATCTTGGAATAAGACTTAAGTTGCTTTTTATCAGGATACAGCGAGTTCCTGAGATAGTGCCGAATTTGACATGGCTGGCAAGTACGTCATATGCGTGAACGGGTGCCATCAGCGGTTATTGTACTTTGCCCTTATTCACTATGACCAACAACATTCCTTGCTCATAACGCTCGTCCCAAAAGCACTATCCCAAACGCTCCAGATGCAAAAATATAATAAATTAATATTCTTTATGACAAAAGAAACGTTGTAGGTAAATGTATTTTTTAAAAGTGAAACTTCTTTGAACAGGTGGGATAAGCAGTTTAAGTTGCGCTTCATCTTACCGCGACGCGTTGTCCTAGTGAGTCTCTTCTGCTGTGGTAGGTAATCTTATAATGACGCTGTGTCTTAGTTTAAAACAGTTACGGCTCTCTGTTCCCACATAATTAATTGGAATACGGGTAAATTCTTGTATTATAATAACTTGAAACTGACAGCGCGCTACTACGGAGTTTGTTGCTCAGTTCCTTCTCTCCATCTATAGCTTTTCACTAAATAAATATGAAAGTAGGTAGGTACTTACATAAAAAAATTAACTATTTAAATTTTTCTCTGTCTGTCTGCTTGTTCCGGCTAATCGAAACGGCTGGACCGATTTTAACGAGACTTTCACTAGGATAGCTGTACCTTAGAGTAATAATATATACTACGTATTACCTATGTAATAAGGAGTATATCCTACTTAATATTATAAATGTGAAAGTGTGGATGTTTGGATGTTTGTTACTCAATCACGCAAAAACGGCTGAACGGATTTGAATGAAATTTGGCATGCACGTTTTCACGGGTACAGAGAAGGACATATGGTACCTTTTATCGCGGTATTCCCGCGGGAACTTCGAAATTACCACGGGTGAAACCGCGGGGCACAGCTAGTAAGGAAAAAACAGTTCCTGCGGGAATTCCGAAACACACGCGGGTGAAACCGTGGGGCATAGCTAGGTAGTAATCCTACTAATATTATAGGTAAATGTGAAAGTGTGGAAGTTTGTTAATCAATCACGCAAAAACGGCTGAACGGATTTAGATGAAATTTGACATGCACGTTGTCAGGAGTACAGAGAAGGACATTGGTACTTTTTATCCCGGAATTACCGCGGAATCTCTAGAATTACCGCGGGTTAAACCGCGGGGTACAGCTTGTTATGAATAAAGAAGTAGTTTGTAACTTTAATTATAGGAGATAATCTCTGTGCAGTTACTAAAAATTCTTGAATTGATACGCAGCTACAGTATCCTAAGTGACACTCCTCATTTAAGAGTTCCCAAAGGAATTTCACAACGTGTGTGCAACTGTATAGGTAATGGCTATTGTATTACATAAATGTATGTGTTTAGACTATTTTTGGTGGATATGACTTAATAAGGATCTAGCGAAGATTGTGGGGTGACGCAGGAGCGGTCGTCGATGGGGATCCTTGGGGAAGATCTTTATCCAGCTGTGGACGCCTGGACTTCACTACAAAGATTTTACTTTTTAAGTTTTTCTTTTACAGCCTGATATTATTGGACCAGCAAAACTCTCTGTATAGGCAGTACTGTAGCATTCATTTTCTTGTGTGTTCAATAATTGTAGGCGCTAGTTTAATCCATATTTATACAACATTAATTGTAAACTTTGATCTAGGGGTGATTTCTATAACTAGTGAACTGATTTAAAACACTAATAACATGCTGTCATAGGGCATAGGATACTTTTTAGAGTTCCCGAGGAAGCTCCGATTTTTATGTTGGTGAAATCACAAGGGAACTAGTCTATACTGATCTATACTAATATTATAAAGAGGATAGATTTGATTTATTGTTTTACGATTTAACTCAAAAACTACTAGATAGATTTCTAAAATTCTTTCACCATTAGAAAGCTACATTATCCCTTAGTAATTTAGGCTGTACTGTAATCCGGAATCCCTGCGGGAACTTCGAAATTATTGCGAGTGAAACCGCGCGGGACAGCTATAAATGATAAAAGGATCCTCGGTACCTACGTATAGATCGTACTTACCAATACATGTCATTAAAGGTAAAAAAAAAACTAAAGAACACTTGTTAACATCTCTTTATATTTCACAATAGTATGCTGAATAAATAAGCTTTATAAAAAAAACGCTTAGCAACTAACAAATAAATTACAATAATTTAACTAAGCAAAAAATTTTAATTAACTCTATAAAATAAAGTCGACGGGCTCGCGCTTATAACTATTTCAGTCTTCAGAAAGGAGTCGCTTAAAACACTTATTTAAGTAGGCGTTTAAAGAAGCAATGTTTTAAATCATCTGGACCATGACAATGATTTAGGGCAAGAAACTTCAAGGATCATAATACCTTTGGTTTAAAACATTGCTACATTCGTTTCGCTAAATGTCAGACCACCACATGCATACAAAAATAGTTTTTCAATCGGATCAAGATAGCATGCGGTGGTCTGACATTTAGCGCAGTATTTTAATATCCGAATGATGCTACTTGATCCATTATTTTTTTTTTATCGTCCAAATGTCCAGTTTTGCTCACTGTCCGCCTTCGGGCATGCCGATTGGTGGGCCGTACATATGGGGCATAACATACATAGGCATTGTCATTGTTGGACCGTAGCTTAGAGGCGGGTGTTCCGGTAAGCCAAATAGGGTTCTGAAGATGCGCGCGATGCTCCATAAGACATTGGACGTCGCCGGTATCCTGTACAACATAATTATTACAACGAGTTATGATGAGAATTACAATTCAAATATTGTTCTTGAAACTCCAAAGCCGAGTAACCACTAGCTAGTTTTGTAACAGAGAAAAGTTCCGAGGGGTTACAATCTTACTTTTGTTTCTATCATTTTTTCCGTTGCAATCAACAACATGACGGTTTTGCGATTACAATATGCACGTTTTACACCAACAATATCTAGCAATCAACAAAAATAAACATACTTCGAGAGTTGAAGCTGCCGAAACATGATTAATTAGTCACAATAATTGCTATTTTTCCAGTTGAAACTGAAATATGATAGCCGCAAAAGTTACATAATTGCCCCCGCTGATGTGAAGGCGTGATGTGAAATATCGATTTACTGCGAACGAAATATTTGGTTACAGTTATCGCTCGCTTATGAATACCCGGCTTTAAGATAACTTGACAAGTTCTATTCATAATCCACAGTAAAACTTGCTCATTTCCACTAGTTCCTATTGTCTTTAACTCCAAAAAGAGTGAATATTGCATCAAAATCTATACATAGTGAATTTATTCATTACAAGCTCGAATCTTATTGTTTGTGTGTACAGTGAGTGGGTATAGAACTTCCATGGGTAGAAAGATTGAATATAATATAAGAAATAATATATAAGCTTGCAGTGAAACAAGACTCATCTCAAAAACAAATATCGTCTGTGAGATTTATCGTGTATTGTCGTAAGAATAGTAGATAAATCGGAGTCCAACCATTTAAACTTTCAAATGTAATAGATTTAAAAGTACTGAAAGCCATTATACCCATTCTTTAAAAGACAACTGCGTGTTTTATTCTCACATTTTTCACAAGCCCCCTAATTTATTGGAAATAAAATAATATATATACAGGTGGTTCTTCTTTAAGAAAAATCCATAGTGCTTTAAATATTAATCTATTACATTTGAAAAATACTTTTTGCTCTAATGAGTTAAACATTAGAACAATTCACAAACAATATTTTTTTTATATTTACAAAACTACATTCACGGAACCCTTGGTTAGTAGAATATTTATAAAATCTATTTTTGAAAAAAGCTGAAAATTAACCTTCACCATTTAAATAACATGTAGATAAATGCTTTGTAATAAATGCTTTTATAAACAAAATTAATGTATTTTAAATACAAATTATGCTTTATGCAGCGTTGGCGAAGATCTATTCGCTTTTATTTTTTTCTTTCCTTTTTTGCTACTACTACTATAAGACAACTTGCTTTTAGTTGTTTTATTGTTTTTAAGCTTTGCTGCTTTAGTTTTTCCCTCTATACTATTTTCTATTGAACTTTGAACTTCAAGTAAGCCATCTATAGCATCCAAACTATACATCAAGAGGTCGTAAGCCAATTTATAAAATTTTGGAGGAGATTTCGCTTTGATTTCGTTATTATTCATTATTTTAGTTTTACTGTTTTTATTTGCATCAGATAGAGTTTCCAAAGGATTTGAGGTAAAAAAATTGCTTATATACTCATAAATGTTATAAATTCCTCTTGGGTCAGCAAAATTTCTAATATTATTATCATAAAGACTAGTGTTATAGACTGTGTTTATTTTAGCATCTGTTTCTGGATCAGTACTTCTTTTATTCCTAAAATGATTTTCGATTTTATGTAAGGCTAGTGTGTTAGACTTAGAAGTTTTGTTACTATTAGTTCCTATGAATGTTGTATTATAATTCAATACTAAAATAGGCTTCCATTCCGTAGAAGCGTTATATAAAATAATATTATCTCTTACAGGAACAGTTGTCGTGCTGAAACTTTCTTTCTTATACGGTAATAATCTGTTGTTACTCGGTTTTTCAAATAATGTGTTTGGATTGACATAGTATTTGATCGTAGGATAATAATATGTGTTATGATAATTATGTTTATATTTTTTTGTTTTCACATAATCGTGATAATCTTTATTAACTTTAAGCCTATCTAGATCCACTTTTAGTTCACTATACTTTTTAGGTCTCATCAAAACTGTTTTTCGATATGTCATTTTCCTTTGTGCTATATTTCTCGGTTGAGGCAAAAGTATTTCTTTCGGTCTCACCAATTTTTCTTCTGAAGTCGTTGATTCGTTTTCTAACGTGGTCGTTGTAGACACGTCAGTATTTAATCCTCTAAAAGTTGTGGGCATTGCCCCGTAGAACGCTTTGGCTATTGGATCTATGATGTTTTTGGCTCCGTCGACGATCGGTTCGATGAATTTTTGGAGTAGCGACTTACCGTCCCATCTTTCTGTTGCACGCGTAGAGTTAAGCAGTTGTAAAGTAGGCGCCTGTTGCGACTGCTGAGCTGTTGCGTCGTTTTGCTGAAGCAATTCTTGTGTTTGGGAGTTCGTTGCTAAGCCAGTGGGGTTGAACATCTCGGGTGATGCGAACTGTGGGCTCACTCCACTCATGGAGTATGCGTGCGATGAGGCGCTTGGGAAATCGATCGGATATTGCGAATATATATACGGGTTGTTTTGTAAACCGACGCTGGAATGTAAACAAAATTTTCTTTTACAATTGGTTGTATTACGTCACCTCGATAAAATTCAAGGGCTCGTAAATAACATATTGGTCGTATCTTCGTATTATATTTTTGTCGTTTTGCAACAAGTAAGGGTCCTGTAGTTAGACTCGTAAAAATAAATAGTGGTCAAAAATACCCGTCGTAGTATTTTTTTTTATTCTTGTCAATTTCAATGATAGTTTTGTTACAAGTCGAAAGTCTGTAGTTCATTATGTAAATGTGTCTTTCTTCACTACTCAGCAGTCATTTAGACAGTATTCTCGTATACCGTCCTTACACAAAGTATGTCCCATGTTCGTTGTGTCTTCATACAATGTACAAACGTCTTTGAGAAATATACCAAGTTTAAAGTCATTATAATTATGTATTATATTATGTATTTATATTATGTATTTCATCGTAAGGGTTCTAATTTTATAATAGGTGGGTATACATTTAATAATGACGCTGTTTTTATGGACAAATTATATGATATACGACACTGCAAATAGATCATTATAATGGCACGATGTTTGAAAAAAAAAATAGGCACAACGAACTGTGATAGTGATGTTTTTTTTTTTTTTTTTTCAAAAATTATTAGAAAGGATTAGTAATACAGCATTCCATTTCCTATTTCTTTCAATTTCAACTTTCGTTTATATATTAGGCACTTTCGTTGTAGAGTCGTTCGTTTCTTTTACAGCAAACGGTCAGTAGGCAAACCAGTAACGTCACGTGCAATAGAGTGAAATCATTGTCTAATTGTAAGAATAATTTACTATAGTCACTTGTGCGTGTCACGTAGGTATAATAGTCAGTTAAAACTACAGTCATGCAGTCAAATGTATGTGTACACTGTCTATATAGTTCGGTTCAAATATATGTGGGCGTCCAAGCAAAAAGTACCAGTTCTCAGCATTTAGATTCCGAGATAATAATATAAGAAGTTTTGTAAAGTTGGGTGAAAAACTTGCGTCCGCGATTTTAACTGATTATTAATAAATGCTCAGTTTTCTATAATTTCATATAGGTAATATCTTCATCTACAATAATATATAAAAATCTATGTAACAAACAAGTAGAAGTGTCTTTTTCTTTTACTGAAACTTTTATAATGGGTTTTCTCAAATCAAGCTATTTCAGAATTTCAACTTCAAATAACTGATAAAAAGGTTGTTGACGAGTGAAACTCGTACCGATAACACGCGTGTCACGTGTCTTCATTATTTCAGTCATTTTTCAGCATCTATTTTGGACCCTGAGCAGGAAACTGGCTTTCAAGAGAGCCATGTTTTAACTTGGGGGACAATCTAACATTGTCATTGGCGTTTCGCCATAATTGAAGAAGATGAAGAGATTTTTATTATTAAGAAACATGGTCATTGGCAAATTATAATTATAGACGCCATTATTAAAGAAGAAGAAGAACTGATAAAAAAAGATGTGCTAGTTTGTGGATATTTTTTCAAAACTTATGTACTTTTAATTGACTATTCTAGATACCAAATTATGTAATAACCTAATAGTTACCCCACTACTACCCTCCTTTTGCTTGGACGCCCACATACTTTTGCAGCAGACGTTTAATGTGAATGCGTTTCTTTCATTGCACGATTCATGGGTACGTTCCCGTTAGTCCCATTGAAATTGGTCTTCAACAAGTTTAATAGGATGAATGAGAAATAAGTATTAAAATAATAATATCGGTTCGCCCGTCTGGATGGGACGAAAGGAAAATAGGTATGGATCAGATCTTTTTCTTTTCGTCACACTCTAGACTCTAGATTCATTATATTTGTTAAGTTTTAATAATTATAATTTTTTTTTTCATCTTTGCTGTTGAAAGTATTTTGTACATAAATCTAGCAAGCAGACACGCATTCGTCACTTTGTGGTTATTAACATAAGCCAGTATATAATGAACCAATTAAGTTCTTTTAGAATAAAAACTGGAACCATACCTGTGGAAGACAATAATAATATGTAGTACAATATGGTATACTCGTATCTAAGGGCAATTGAAAAGCAAATCCACTCAGAATTTAGCCAAAAAATCGACAAGTACACTTTTTGAACTGCGATCTTTTTTATGTCGTTTGTCGGTTACCCAATCACCGGCAAAAAACTGTTGGACCAAATTTAATATCACTTTCACTACAGCGCGGTGAAAGTGATTGTCGGCGTCTTTCGGTTAAATTTAAAAGGGTTTCACAGAATAGTACCAATACAAGTCTTTTTCAGCGCGATTGCACAGCACAATCAATGTAAATCAGTTTTAGTAATTTATTTATTTTATTTTCTTACCGCCGCACTCAGAGTCGACTTCAATGATTACTTAATTAAGTATAGATTTTTAAAACAAAACTGCCGCAATGAGACAATTTTAACAAATTAATGTTGATTGGCATTTAACTGATTAAGTTACATCTCATTAAATGCCGATTGACATTAATTTACTGAACGTCTCTAATTGCGGCAGTTTTGTTTTAAAAATCTATACTTAACTAAGTAATCATTAAAGTCGATTCTGAGTGCGGCCGTTAGTAATTTAGTTTAATAAGTTCTTAGAGTCATACGTATAGGTACTACATGGTAGGGGAAACTTAATCAAAAAGTCAATGGGTTTATACCCCTCATATTTTAAACATGACGCCTCTAATAGATATTGGTCCAATAAATTCAAGTCAAGGCCAATAGTCGACTACTAACCGCCGCACTCAGTCCGAAGAGAGGCTATTTGATTTTCCCCGCTACAGTTTTTTTTACGAAATAAAGGAGAACACCTATCTATGTATGTAGTTTAAAATTCACTTTACTGGACAGTCTACAATTCTAAATTGTTCGTGGCATTGGTGTCACTTCGAACTTGGCTAACATGTGGACAGAAGCACTCGCCTTGTATCATCAATTTGCCGACAATGGCGTTTGACAAGACTTGGCCAACATCTATTGCCATCAAAACATATAAGTACGAGTGTATTGCCAATATTAAAAGGTTTTTCAATTGATGTAAATTGGCAATAGCTCAGCTTGAATAATGTCTTTGATACTGAAAATATCAATGCTCTATAATCTATTATTAAATAAATATCTGATGTATTGTGTTGGATCTAAAACGCTACAGTTTTTAATGAAACACTGGCTTTTGTTAAAGTTAGATTGCAGATAATGATATAGTCTTTTATCTTTTTTACAATAATAATAATATGAGCACTGTGTCACCTCTACCGTGGATTATAACATCAAAGTTAATTTCCGACCAGGGTTCTTCAATAGATACAACGTTCTGCTCAAATATATATCTCAATAGGTAATACGATTATAAATGTGAAAGTTTGCCTCGGATGCTCGAAACTCAATCGCAAAAAATTAAATATTCTATATGAAACTTGGTACACATATTAAATAAAGCAAGCGTTTGAAAATCGAAATTCTATTTAGTCCGTCTTGTAGATTAATAAAAATTATTAGACACGTATTTTTTTTTAAGTAATCAAAAAATAACGTAGAAGTTGCGTGACGTCACAACGTATTTAAACTGTTATTTTTTGATAACGTAAAAAATAAAAAAAATATTCACTTGTTCAATATTTTTTATTAATCAACAAGACGGACTAAAAACTACAATTTGGTTGACAAGCCCAATCCTACTTTATTTCACCGTTATGGATTGAATTATGTAAATCTCTGAAATACGTAAGTATTAGGTACTTATATGAAACGTATAAACGACCTAGGTTTAGGTATACCATAGTCCATATCATAGATAAGGATGTTTTTATGACGATATAAGGAGTTCTCGAGGGAATCCTAAAATTCACCCAGGTTAAAAGCTATTTTTTTAAATTTAGTACCTACCTGGCAAACTTCCGCATTTATCATAATGTTTAATATCACCGTAAAGATCGATAAAAAGAGAACGTTGCACCGTCATTAGTATCCATTACTAACATTTGATATATCGCGGGTAATTTGCCGATCGGTGAAGCCTATTTTTACAGTACTTACGGCCGCACTCAGAGTCGACTTTAATGATTACTTAGTTAAGTATAGATTTTTAGAACAAAACTGCCGCAATCCGACAACTTTAATAAATAAATGTTAATTGGCATTTAATGAGATGCAACTTAATTAGTTAAATGCCAATTAACATTAATTTATTAAACTTGTTTGATTGCGGCAGTTTTGTTTTAAAAATCTATACTTAACTAAGTAATCATTAAAGTCGACTCTGAGTGCGGCGGTTAGTCTCATTGTGAGGTCATGTTCCATCACTGGAGAGGTGAAACAGGCGTTTATATCGATGCACAAACTCACCCTTGGCCATATGACTCGTATAGTTTCTTCATTGCCATGCCAGCTGTCACCAATAGTGCCATTTTGCTCGCGAGGAACGCCTTTAACGTCACAACGGTGACAGCTGCCGTCGCGAATATAACGATGGCAGCCGTTTTCATACCAAACAGTAGAGGCACTACTGCTTGAATCACTTTCTTTGTCTTTTTTCTTCCTATAAAGAGAGAAATAACTAGAATTTATCAATTCATCCACAGCTAGTACACGGTTGAAATATCTACCTTAAATGTACTTAATTTAAAATTTATAATGTGTTTTGTTCTTCTAATATAATATGATTGAAGTAACTTTCTACTGATATTATAAACGCGAAAGTTTGTAAGTATGTATGAATGGATGGATGGATGGATGGATGAATGTTTGTTACCCTTTCACGCAAAAACTACTGGATGAATTTAAATGAAACTTTACAATAATATAGCTTATACATCAGATTAACACATAGGGTACTTTCCATCCCGGAATTCCCGCGGGAACTCTGAAATTAATGCAGGTGAAACCGTGAAACAGTGATCTATACATATAAAATGCTTTGTCCTGAATGACTGACGGTTTAATGCACAGCCTAAACCGCTGATCGTAGAGACCTGAAACTTGGAGGGTGTGTTTTTTGTATGACGTAGGCATCCGATAAAACAGGATTTTCCGAAATGTTATCCCTAAGGGGGTGAAAAAGGGGGGCAAAGTTTGTATGGAACAATTCCGCGGGAACTCCGAAATCATCGCGGGTGAAACCGCGCGGCAAAGCTAGTCTTTAATAAATCAATGAACTACCTGTATTTCGTAAAAAAAATTAAAATAATAATACAAAACATGCAAGGTATAGCGTCGTTTGTTGGTAGGTAAAGGTAATCTTCAAAGTGTATAAAAGTATTATATAAGTACTAGTTGTTCGCTGCGGTTTCACCCGCGTTAGTTTTCACGATCCCGCGGGAATTCCTGGATAAAAAGTACCCTATGTCCTTCTCGGTACCCCTGATAACGTGTAAGCCAATTTTAATGATGATCGGTTAGCTGTTATACCTACATGAAAGCGTAACAAACAAACTAACTCACACATTTATAATAGCAAGGATTTTGATAAGATTAATAATTTTAGTTGTCAGTCAGTTAAAAATCACATTTTTTTTGTTGTGTCAATGTTAGTTACAGAGTAGGTACTACGTAAAAGTGTTGTCCACAAAGTTCTTAATTCTGTCCACTTTTTAATGAACAGTCAAAAATGAACTTTATTTACTTTGAGTTAGAGCTGTTGGAATTCAAATAGCTGTTCACCAATAGCAGGACAAGTAACATTAGTAATGGTAGAGTGAATGAATGTCAAAACATGTCCGGGTGTCGATGAAAGTTACCGCGCGGTGCCGCTGCTTCGATCGATAAATCTATCGAGTTGTAACGTTTTCAATGTGTTTTGGAGGTTTTATTTTTGTTTCTCTTTATTTTATGATTACGTGAAACTATTTTATACTAGACGATCCCCCACCGTTTCACGTGTATCGGTGTAGAGTAGACTACTATTTTTGAGTATTTATTTTTTTAAAACGCAGCTGTCATGTTTTTTATTGTTATGTGTTACAATTCATCGGGTACACCGAGTAATTTTTTTTTTAATAATTTTCTCTTATTTGTGAGAGAGATAAAAAGAGAAAGTAGAAAAAATTACGAATTACAAAATTACAAAAAAAATAATTGATTGAGTAGGTAAACAAAAAATTATTGGTTTGACTTTGAGAGTTATGAACCAAATTCTGTTTTATTAATTTTTTCTGTAAAATTTTGCCATTGTCTTTTCGTTCAGCGGAGACGGCGATAAATGAAGAACAAGAGGACCTCTAAATTAATTTAATTCATATTTATTATTTCTATGATATATTTTGTAAATAATTGGCCGATTCATGAAATGGTCGGCCACATCATGAACTATCGAATGTCACCATATTTTGTCTTTGGCGCATCGCCGGCCGCTGCCGCGGCACGCTCGTTGCGCTCGCTCGGTTCGCGCGACTTGGTACAAACCTAACCTAACCAAGAATGTCGGGATGCTCTACACCCTGCTTAAAGTCAGTAACTAGACACTACTTGTAATTGGTTCATGATGTGACCGACCATTTCAGGAGGTGCCACCATTTCATGAAATGGCCAGCCATATCATGAATTGGCTAATTCTTAGATGTGGTCATGACAATACAGAATTGTTTACGGAATCTCTTATATTTATTTATTTCAACAAAAACAACAATACTATGTTTTTTTACAGGCTAACCTAATCTACATTTATATCTACACTTATAATAAAACTGTAGAGAGGTCAATTCTGTACATTGAATAAATATTCAAAATTAATATTGCAGGATGAATGAGGATCGATACTGATGCCAGAAATGCAATCAGTAATTTTTTTGTCTGTCTGTCTGTCTGTCTGTATTTGCACGCATGGGTCAAAAACTACTGAAGGGATTTTAACCAAACTTAGTGCGATTGTAGTCCATACTCCTGCGGAGCTAGGATGCGCAACATGATATGTTTATCGAACGAAAGATAAAATTGTCGACACGACAAATATTTGTGGGCGTCCAAGCAAAAAAGTGCAGTAGTGGGGTATTGAGTTAAGACTAGATTCGATTAAACATTTTTTACCACTCGTAGACAAAACGATATATTATGTCGACGAGAATCGATAAAATGGCTCGATAAAATTTTATCATGTTGCGCATCCTAGCTCCACTGGGCAGGTTATAGGCTATATAACATAACGCTAAGACACATAGGAGCTGAGCAGTGACGATAAATTTGAAGCAAGTCGGATGAAATGCGCTTTCGAACTTTTATCCTCGCATACCTTTACTCAACCGCGCAAAAACGGCTTAACGGATTTGGATGAAATTTGGCATGCACGTTGTCAGGGGTACAGAGAAGGACATAGGATACTGTTTATCCCGGAATTCCCGCGGAAACTTTGAAATTACCGCGGGTGAAACCGCGGGGCACAGCTAGTATGATAATATGGTGTGAGTTTATATTACGTAGGTATATGAAATATTTTATTGTAATTGAATTTTACATATTAAATTCATCAGTAATTCAGTTAGCAAACTACCAAAATATAATTACACATATTCCGCAGTTCTACAATAAAATATACGGTAGTATCTCTAAGTAGTTTGTGAACAAACTCGAACACAAATATCATAAATTAAGAGAGTAATAAACAGTTTTACACATAGAATGTCATTGGTTTTACCTAATAAACTTTTTAACTATATTATCATCCGACGATCGGCGCAATTATTTCACCATAAATTCACACTTTTTGATTTACCATCAGAGACAATAATAAAACAATAAAATCTGAAACCCTTGTTTGTGTATTGTCGATTGTGAGCAAAATTCATGATAGGTACTCTCACCGATTCGCGGTACGAAAACATTGGTTTAGCGACACGGGACTTCTCTCATAAATCACTATATCGGGGGAAATTTATAGGTTACAATAGATTTTACGTTTCATATTTAGGACTTGTAACTTTGCACTTTTCATGGCAAAGTTTGGTGAAAATTACGAAAGTTACCGGAGTGGAAAAAAGGTTGTGGAGAATGTAACTTACAAAAATAAAAAATTAAAACAATGAGTTGTGTCAGAGTTACAACCTTTGGTATATTAAAAACCTATATCAATGGTTACAAAATTTGTATAAATACATACATACATATAGGGTTGTCACCTTTAGTTGAGGGAAAAAAAGGGTTTTGTGTTTTTTCACGTTTTAAAAATATCGAAGTTTAATAAAAATAGTACACAATTCTGGTTATTACTTTTTGCTTTGGCCACCGAAGTTTTAATTTATTATAATCCTATTATTATTATAAATGCGAAAGTGAGTTTGTTTGTATGTTACGCTTTCACGCTTTAACGGCTCAACTAATTTTCATGAAATATTGCGTACACATTGTCAAGGGCACAGGGAAGGATATCGGGTACTTTTTATCCCGCAAATCCCGCGGGAACTCCGAACTTATCGCGGCTGAAACCGCGGGGAACAGCTAGTAAAAGATAAAACAGAAAGCGCAACAACAATAATTATATATTTTTTCATTAAAAAAAAATATAATACGATACTATATAATATAGTACGGGTGGCAAGCCTTTACATAATGTATAGACCTCCACGTTATGTTGTGACATAAAAAAATATTTCTTATCGTCACACGATTCGTTGATTATGATTTATGACGATGATTTTCTTCGTCTACAGAGAGATAATGGTGATGATCGAAATGTCTACTTAATTAATATGTCAAGTACTTAGATGCCGCGTTGACACAATCCAATTTCGGTTTGTGGTTTTATGACTTCTGTGTACGATGTAGCTAGGCTCTTTGAAGTCACGCTTTGACAGTGTATTAAAAAACAACCATAACAAACAAGAATTTTACTGTACCTACATCACATAAGAAACCACACATAAGTCACATCACATAAGTCTATGGAATATAATGCTATTTGAACGAGACGGTACAATTGTAGTTTGATGTATGGACGCAGATAAGCAATAAAATGTTAACCCACAAAATTAAGTTATTGATACAGAACGATTTATTGAGAGTTAGAGAACGTTTTTTAATTATGTGTTTACTTCATTACATTCTATAAATATGTAACAATGTGTTGAACATAAAAAAATGTTGACACAAAATGGCGCTATAGTTTTAGAACACGATTTACTCAAAATTTCTCCAGTGTGGGTTAACACACTATTGCTTATCTATGTCCGTATATCTATTGTATCTATTGTACCTATATATCTAGGAACATAATTAGTATAGGTAGTACTGATAACTCGCTGCAGTCTAATCATCTAGACAAGTGCTTTAACTGATTTTTATTATGGATTTGATGATGATCTCTCTATGTTATTCAAGAAGTAAGATTTCAGTTTATTTTTAACTAGCTGTTTCACCCGCAATAATTTTGGAGTTCCCGCAGCAATTCCGGATTACAATATAGCCTATGTTACTCAGGGTTAATCTAGCTTTCTAATGGTGAAAGAATTTTCGACATTGGTCCAGTAGTTTTTGACTTAAATCGTAACAAACAAACAAATAAACAAAAAATCTAATCTTTCCTCTTTATAATATTAGTAGGTGTAGATAACTTTTTGGGTTATACTCTCAACTTAATCTGCTAATCGAAAATCATTTTATTATTATCATTTTATGACTTCATATTTGAATGTTTTTGATTGAACCATTGCCTTGACACTAGCGAGCGCACTGAATTTTCAACGTCTCTAAATCGAGATTATGAATTTTCTAAGCCTCAAACTGACGTGACTTATCTAAAAGATAACCGATACGGACACGTAAATATACAACAGCAAGGTATAATATAATTCACGTCTCTGAGATACCGACGCGGTGAGATAAAATGAAATTGCTACTTAGAGGGATTTGCAAGCAAAGGTCGATGGACCTAAAATACTTTACGACGCTTCTTCTGCCAATTTCTCGAGATAACAACTTGGTTATTTATTGTTTTGTTCTGTTAAATATATTATGGTGTTTATATGAGGCATGAGAAAATAATAATTTTCTTTGGTCTGAAACTGTGTAAAAATATTACCCACCTTTTTATGAAAATAAAATCTAGATACTCTAAAATATTATTGAAGCTACTGGCGTAGCGTAACTCTATTGAAATATGGTTGTAGAGAAAAACATAACGCAGGCATTTCTTTTCGCGAATTGAATTTATTTTTTTCTACGGAAGTGACGCGCATGATATTAACGGAAGTATCGCGCATGAAGTTGGCAACAAACTCAAAATTTTATCTCTTCACACCATGGAAACATAATTTTTAACGTGCCACTAAAATATACACGTTTTCTTACTTTATTTCCTAACTAACAAGTTTTAAATAATTAAAAAAAAAAACAACATACAATCGAATTGAGAACCCCCTTCCTTTTTCGAAAGTCAGTTAACAAAATACACATGATCACAGAAAAGGTATGGCTTATACATGACAATTATCTTGCTATTCTTAATTTAGTTATGGCGGGGAGATAGATATACCCTCGGGCAACTCTCGGAAGCGTTCCCTATAAGAGTTCCGCTGAAACCAACTTTGAAGCATTATAGAGGCGACAACATAATATTATAATCCTTGTACCTAATGGGTATCATTGGTTGAGACAGTGTGCAGTTTGGCATCACAGTGATTACGATTAAATTCCACCTATTTTTGATTAACAAATTTCTCCACATTCTCTAAGTCTGTATTTTTTATATTTATCTACTCGAGTGTACATAACCTAACTTTTCACAGGTACATTCCAGCCATTGCTGGCTCGCCGTGAATTAACTAAACGTGTGTTCGCATAAAAAATGCTAGAAAAAAGTGAAATGTATTAATAACAATAATTAGTTGAGCATTTTCTTCAAACAATGTTAGCATGTGGACGTAACGAGCACGCTACATTAGAAAATGGCGGGAAGAAAGTGTGCGGCTGAATAACTTGATTCGTTTGCTTTTTTATTTCGTTTTAAAAATGTCGTTTTCACAACGCTTGAGTATCATTTACTTTTTATGCTTAGGGGCTACTTCGGTAGTGTTTTTTCACATGGCTATTATATCTATACAGTAACGACTATACATACAGTAGTATATAACCGCTATTGTGAACTTTATATACCTAGAGATATTTAATTGATTCTAAACTTCGCTAGACTACCGGCCGTACTCAGAGTCGTTTTAATGATTACTTAGTTTTAAGTAATGATTTTAATAACAAAACTGCCGCACTCCGAGACGTTCCTTAAATTATATTTAACTGGCATTTAACTAATTAAGTTAAACTTAGTTAAATGCCAATTAACATTAATTTAATCAACGTTTCTGAGTGCGGCCGTAAGACTTGTTTGAAAATGTGTTTGTTTTTTTGTAAATATGTTTATTGTGTGTGTGCAAAAAGTAAGTAAAGTATACATATTTGATTTTATTTCACTTTGTTTTATCTGCGGTTCAACAACGTGACTTCAACAAAAAAATATTGAAAACTTACAAAATTAATGCATCTAACGGCCGCACTCAGAGTCGCCTTTAATGATTACTTAGTTAAGTATAGATTTTTAAAACAAAACTGCCGCAATCAGAGACGTTCAGTAAATTAATGTTAATTGGCATTTAATGAGATGTAACTTAATTTGTCAAATGCCAATTAACATTAATTTATTAAACTTGTCTGATTGCGGCAGTTTTGTTTTAAAAATCTATACTTAAATAAGTAATCATTAAAGTCGACTCTGAGTGCGGCGGTAAGACCAAACATCAATTCCAATAGGTTATATGTGGTTAGGTAATAAGTGTATAGGTAATTTGTGGTTTAATGGCTGCACCGTTCTGACGGATTAATTGTTCCAAATATAATTATTATGTAAGAAATTACTATAGAAAATAATTAGGTACATGTCAAGCTATTTCCTTGGGTGAGTTTAAGGTACAGGTATAGGTAAGGTAAGGGTGATGGAAGGGTATATTATTAGGCTATTTCGACCAAGCAAGGAAGCATTTTAATTTCCTGTCAGTAATTTTGCTTTTCGTTTATTTCTACCGAGTTGATTTTCTTGACATTGAATTTTTTTTTTGTATAGTAAAAAAGTTCCAAGTTCGTTTGTCTCGCTAAAACTTGAGAACGGCTAGACCGATTTGGCTAATTCTTTTTTTGTTGTGTTTGTTATTGTAAGAGGTAGGTTCTTGTGAAAGGAATTTGGACTTCCTGCGGAAATTCCGAAGCGAAGCAGGTAAATCTCCGATTTTGACGCGACTTTCACTGCTAATTAGACTACTTTGGAGTTCTTGCGGCAATTCCAAATCTCACGCGGATGATACCGCGGGGCACAGCTAGTCTTATATATAAAAATGAATTGCTGTTCGTTTGTCCCGTTAAAACTCGACGATGCACGATGAGATGTGAATAATTCTTTTTTGTTGAGTTCGTAATTATCAGAAGGTTTTTATTTAAAAAAATTGGGAGTTCCTGCGGGAATTCCGAAACTCACGCAAGTGAAACCGAGGGCACAGGTAGTATATATCTAATAATATAATAATCTGTCATATCATAAAATTGGAACGGGTCTATTTGTCTTTGTGAACTTCTTATTATTCATGGCGACTATAAAAACCAGTACACAAGGCTAGTGAAAAAGGGGGCTACAAGTCAATAGCAGATAGAACTGTTCATTATAAAAAATATTTTTTGCTTAAATCCGTACTACAAAGCTGCGTTAAGAAGCTCTACTTCAAAAACTTTCGAAAAAATTAGTTACCTATTTTAAAAGGTCCTATCTACTATTTTACTAAAGAGTAAAATTTGGTTTGATTTTTTTGTCAAGGAGAGTAATCTCTGAAACTGCATAACTGATTTAAAAAAAATACATAGAAGTCACTGTGTGCCTAAGTAGTATAGGATACTTTTTGGCTCGGAATAAGTTTCCTTGATGTGTCTCAAAATGAGTGGAATTGTGGGGAACTGTTTGGTAATATACGAGTAATTTAGGTCTTGGATTTTAGGACATAATGCTACTTATTATCCTGATACAAAGAGCTCCCGGAAGAATTTAAAATCTTGACGTGGGTGAACCCGTCGGTTAGAACAAGTATTTATATTTTACGCGGTAGATTTATATAGAGGTGATGTAACCGCTTGTCTCGTTTCGATGCCGTTTTACTATTATTAACATTGCCTTCCTTTTCTCAGGACGCCGAAAGTCACTTAATATCCTCCATTTTGTGCAAAATAAACATGGATGAGTATCCAATTTCGTTCTGAACATTAATTTGCTTTTAAAACTGAATGACGTTGCTTCAAATTTTTTATATACATTTCATGATTATTTATTAGCGCTCTGCAATGGACATTAATTGCCATCATATTTCAATAAGCGTAAAATTTTATATTTTATAAGTGAATTTCCTAAAATAATTAATAGGCAAATCTAATACGGTTCGCCATTTGCTTTTTAAGTTTTTAATTTATTGCATATCTACGCATAATAGAGACCTATCGACTATATTGTTTTCACCTGCGGTTTTGACTCTTACTTTAAAAAAGGTTTGGAGTTAAATTCAATTTAATTTTTAATATCAATGAAATAGAAAATTTTGTTTCATTATGACTGTCGTGTGTGACATGCAGCAAGGAAAAATAGAAATTGGTGTCTTTTATGAGGTTTTAAAATAACTTTAACAATAAATAAAAAATAATATCTAACGTTCCTAATTCTTCCGAATCGTCTGCGAAAATTATGAACTATGAACCTTCCAGATTAAAAAGAGGTAGTTATAAATTTTACGAATACCTACCTATCGAGATCATACAAATTTCGAATTCTTTGATTTCTTTTTTTTTATTTCTCTTCTTTTTGGACTCAACACTGAGTGATTTGATTTCTTATTTATCGTCTTTAAAAATGATGCTGTTTTTTGAAGAAAGACAACTTGCCTATTACATTTAGGAATTTTACTCGAATTTTATTGGGTATGGACATTTATTTTTTTAAGTTTACCCCTTTGGGGAAAGCAAAGGACACTTGGTCCATACAGCCAATTCAGTTGTATTTTTCTTCGATGCTTTTCTGGAACTTTTACCAGCAATTCTTCAAAGTTGAACCGTAATCGACCGCTCTGTGGGAAGTTGTATAATGTATAGCAAAACGATAACCTCCCGACGAAAGCCACATTTCATCTTATTTCATTCTTTTCGCACACTGTTCATCACTAATGGATCACTATTATGCAAAGTCTACCACATTCACACAATATTGATCACGATAAAATTATTTGTAAAACAAAATAATAAAACAGACGTCCATTTCTGCTAAAATCCCGCCAAAAGTCTCTTGGACATAGACAATAGGAAATTGTGATCAATGAAACACTCACGATGACGTATATGCTTAGGTTCCTTTTCCCCGTCTTCCAAATCCTTTGTGCTCGATTTCTTCGAATTCACCTCTGAAACATCTGGAAACAATAAAACAATCAAGTTTCAGAATACTGTGGAGACAAAAAGAGGCTAAATAGGAAAATTCTTTTGACCGTCTTAACTATAGAGTTTTGTTACAACAATCAAAGCTGTCTTTCTAACAGTTTTAATACGACCTTATAATGGAAGATCGTTTTAACTTTCTAATTTAACTAAAAATAAACATCGATATCTATACATATAATAAAATTGTAACAGATCGATGTCTGTACATGGGAGATAAATAAGAAAAAAAAATTTAGGCGACTCTATAAGTGATATAGAAGCCAAAAATACCGTTTTTAGAATTTTATCTGTCTGTCTGTCTGTATGTTTGTATTCGTGCTACGCAAAAACTGCTGCACCAAATTGAATGCGGTTTTTTTGTTGTATTGCTCAGGGTTTTACTTAGATACTCATGTTTCGATTTTTCGAAATTCTATTTGGAACTCGAGATATTAAAAAAAAATGCTGGTCATTCTACTAATATTATAAATGTGAAAGTGTGGATGTTTGTTACTCAATCACGCAAAAACGGCCAAACGGATTTTGATGAAATTTAGCATGCATGTAACCTTTGACATGGAAAAGAACATTGGCTACCTTTTATCCCGGAATTCCCGCAGGATCTCTGAAATTAACGCGGGTGAAATAGAATTAACTATTGCATACTACCTACCCGTTGTTAGAGGTACAAAAATGGACATAGGGTACTTTGTATCCCGGAATTCTTCTGGGATCTCCGACATTAACCCGGGTGCAACCGCAGGGCATAGCTAGTTACTTATATAAAAATGAATCCCTATTTCTATTGGTCATGGCATCGCGCGTGAACGACTGGACCGATTTAGCAATTTTTTTTTGTTGTGTTTGCTATTGTAAGAATAAGAAGAATAAAATAAGTTTGGAGTTCCTGCGGGAATGTGTTGCAGATGTCTATGGGCGGCCGTAATCACGCTATCAGGTGTATCTACCTACTACTTGCCCGTTTGGCCCCTATGACATAAAAAAAAATATTCAAAACTCACGCGGGTGAAACCGCGGGGCACATCTATTATGTAGTTTTTATCAGTAGCACGAGAAAACATTAAGAAGCAATTCCAATGCGTTTCAATACAATCTAGTCAGCCGACTTTGTTAATAAAATTTGCTCCTAAAAGTCATAATTATGTACGAGACAAATTAAGATCTCCCTTATTCAATTACTGTGACGTGGGAATTTCGCGTTAGAAATGAAGCAAAATGTAATAATGATATTAATAACTACCTCGCTGTTCCCCGCGGTTTCACCCGCGATAATTTCGGAGATCCCACGAAAGTAACTCTGTCCGTCTGTCTGTCTGTCCGTCCGTCTGTTTGGTACGCTTTCAAGCCTTAACGGCTCAACCGTTTAACATGAAATTTTGCATACCTACACGTTCTCAGGGTACAGAAAAGGACATAAAGTACCTTTATTCCGGAATCTCCGCAGGAATTCGGAAATACCTATATACCTACACTACACACATATTATTATGTGCCCAGTGAATTTGCCTAGAACGGCAACGAAAAGCAAATAATACTTTGAAATGCATTCAATATTCATCATACCAAAGAATGATGTTCATCAAATTATTTTTAGAATTTTACACAAAAATTTCAATAAAATGTTTTTATTAAAACAAAATCGCAGAAGAATTTGTAACTGGAATATAAAAACTATTCCCAATCCGAAAACCATTTGCTTACTCATTCTCCATTGCGAATAAGTGAAATGTGAATTACAAAAAATCTCCTATTACATGTCTTTAGTTCTAGGATCGCCATCTTAAGATAAGGTGAGGGATCGACGCCGTTTGGACCCCTCGTTCTGGCTAGATTACGAGTATGACCTAAGTCTAGTTCTAGACAGGGTTATTGTCTGCCATTGTCTACTACCTAAAATTCCAATTATCTACTTTTTACGCGTTGCATTTCGTCTGTAGTCTAGAGATAACATTTTTCTTTGGTATTGGTCACCATGTAATAGGTAGATACTTCTATAATTCCATAGACAGAGTATTCGTTACCTCGTTTGGTTATATTTGTAATTTTATACATTTCTATAGTAAGCTACCAATACAATTAAAAAAAAAGTTGTTATTGATCAGTTTTGGGACACTGTCTCAAAGATGAAGAAAAACTTCGTCATTATTTCGCTTCCAACAAAATATTGGCTTGTTGAATGAATATAAAAAAACTAGATTCGCCCTGTGCGCGAGCTGCGAGCAGCTCGCGTTTCCGAGCCAGGGCCGAAACAATTTCCCCATACAAACAACTAATGTTCGGCGGCCATCTTGAAAAATGACGCAATCGAAAAACTGATTCGATATTCGGCATCAGCGACCCCAAAAACCCCCGGATGCCGAACCTCACCTGGATCGGATCAACTTTTTTTCGGCCGCCATTTTGAATCCGCCATTTTGGATTTTTACTACGCCAGGCGGTTGCCCCCCATTGACCTCTATTTGTTCGAGCACCCCCCACCTGACTCTTTTAGTTTCGGAGATAATCGAGTTTGAATTTTGTTCGGCGGCCATGATTTTTTCCGCCATTTTGAGAAAAAAGTTTCACTATTGAAATTTGCCCAAGGTGTGGATCAAACTTTGTAAGTAATAGTTTTACTTTTGATGGATAGTTTCGGCGGGCAGTCAACTCACTACCTGATGAGGAGCAGGAATCGAAGATGTCAAGGTTTTCCCACAATCACAGAAACCTCCTTTCCACATCTTAAATACATTATATCGACCTAGAGATGCTCCTTCTGGGAGAACAATTATGCTTAACTTTTTTTCGCCAGCCATTTCGAATCCGTCCGCCATTTTGGAATTATTTATATCCCGATAGAAGAAGATAGTGCACCACCAACTGTATAAATTTTTTTTCAATACCCACGGCCGATAGTTTCCGAGCCAGGGCCGAAACAATTTCCCCATACAAACAACTAATGTTCGGCGGCCATCTTGAAAAATGACGCAATCGAAAAACTGATTCGATATTCGGCATCAGCGACCCCAAAAACCCCCGGATGCCGAACCTCACCCGGATCGGATCAACTTTTTTTTCGGCCGCCATTTTGAATCCGCCATTTTGGATTTTTACCACGCCAGGCGGTTGCCCCCCATTGACCTCTATGACATTTGTTTGAGCACCCCCCATCTGACTCCTATAGTTTCGGAGATAATCGAGTTTGAATTTTGTTCGGCGGCCATGTTTTTTTCCGCCATTTTGAAAAAAAAGTTACACTATTGAAATTTGCCCAAGGTGTGGATAAAATTTAGTTAGAAACGTTTTCACTTTCGATGGATAGTTTCGGCGGGCAGTCGACTCACTACCTGATGAGAAGCAAGAATCGAAGATGTCGAGGTTTTCCCATAATCACCGAAACGTCCCCTCTACATGTTCCATACAATATATCAACCTAGAGATGCTCCTTCTGGGAGAACAATTATGTCAATGAGTGAGTGGTAATCCAGCTTTATATATTATAACTAGATTCGCCCTGTGCGCGAGCTGCGAGCAGCTCGCGTTTCCGAGCCAGGGCCGAAACAATTTCCCCATACAAACAACTAATGTTCGGCGGCCATCTTGAAAAATGACGCAATCGAAAAACTAATTCGATATTCGGCATCAGCGACCCCAAAAACCCCCGGATGCCGAACCTCACCCGGATCGGATCAACTTTTTTTTCGGCCGCCATTTTGAATCCGCCATTTTGAATTTTTACCACGCCAGGCGGTTGCCCCCCATTGACCTCTATGACATTTGTTTGAGCATCCCTTACCTGACTCTTTTAGTTTCTGAGATAATCGAGTTTGAATTTTGTTCGGCGGCCATGTTTTTTTCCGCCATTTTGAAAAAAAAGTTACACTATTGAAATTTGCCCAAGGTGTGGATGAAATTTAGTTAGAAACGTTTTCACTTTCGATGGATAGTTTCGGCGGGCAGTCGACTCACTACCTGATGAGAAGCAGGAATCGAAGATGTCGAGGTTTTCCCATAATCACCGAAACGTCCCCTCTACATGTTCCATACATTATATCAACCTAGAGATGCTCCTTCTGGGAGAACAATTATGTCAATGAGTGAGTGGCAATCCAGCTTTATATATTATAATACCGTGTTCTATTTTCAAAGTCATAGGTCTCTTCGTCTTTATTACAGTTAAATTTGGAAATAGAAAATTCCAATACACGTAGTGATTACCTTCTCTCTGTTCCAATATTGAGTACTTTGGTAAAAAATGTCATTTTGTATAATAACGCACATTTTGTAGAATAAAGATTTCTAAGAGAAAGATAAATTTATTATTAGATGCGTAGTAGAAAGAGATATTAATTTTGATGCGTATGTTCTGAAAATCAATCAAGGAGTCTGTCAAAATCAAAATAGAAAATAAAATAATATTTAATAAAGTAAAAAAAGGATGATATTAATATACAAAATATTATACCTAACAGTTTTTAAAAATAAAAAAAAGTAAAAGAACAGGCTATCGTAACGATTAGCATACGGCCGACTCGATACAAGAGGCATGTATCAAATTACAAATGACGCTATTAAAATCTCAGTATTGTGCCCGGCTGCGCGGCGTTGGGATAACCTAGGTTAGTTGTGTGGAACAATTCGATCTATCTAGGTACAAACGGATATAAAAATGTGTAACAAACTAATCCATCAAGACGATAGTAATGTCTAATTTTTCTAGCCCACTTATTTTATATCGCGTGATACAATGTGATCATACATAACATACAGAGTGGAAAAATATTGCCAGGGAAGGGAAAGTGCCACAAATACAGAAAAAAATACTTAAATAAACATTATTTAGTTGTCATAGCTGCATTAAATTTTTTTTCATTACTCATACTCGGAAAGTAGGTCTGAAGTTGCCTGAGAAGCGGGTTGAAAGTAACACTTTTCAGCCCTAGGGAGAATCGCTTTCAACTGACTGCTGGATAATGCAGAAACTCAAGTTTTTTTTTTTAACCCATGGGATGTCGTGTGTCATGACAGCTGTCACCCTGGCCACCGTCACATACTAACAAAAAAGGTTGGATTTCTGAGGGTATATGGAAATATCCACCTACCTTAAGAAAAATTATATTTGATGTGTTATACATCAAAATTTTCGTTTTTACATACGTCTTCTAAAAAATAGCAACTTAAATCTACTACTTACCTGTGATTTTGAAGATATTTTTTTTTTTCCGAAGATGGTGTTCTTTTTTCAAATCCGTGAAAATTCATTCACGATTCGATCACGATTTGCACTAAATTTATAGCCACATATCACATTTCACATACACTAAAATGTAACTGGCCAGTATAGGCGTCGATTTTATGTAATTACACCATCACAAAACTAATAATCACTTCATAAAAACTATTTATTGACGAAATTCTTGCCGGCCAGTAATAAAACTGCCATGGCGGATCGTTTCCCGGGTTGGAAAAAAATGAAAATTTAGTTAATTCACAAGATTTAACACCAATAAAATATGTGAAATGATATCTTGAGTAAATTTGCTACATAACAATTGATTCTTCGTAAAGTTTTAAACAAATTAATATTAGAAAAAAAAGATAAATATTTAATATTTTTTTTGTTTTACGGCCATTATCCAAATTATTACATCATCAAAAGTTACGGACTTTTTTTTACTGAAAATTATGTCGTGCTGCTAAAATAAACATAAAAAACAAAAACCTTATTTAATTTCCAGTAATTTGATATATAATACACGATATAAACTCTAAGCGATTAAACTATTACGACGTTAATATGCCAGACGCGCCCGGTCACTTACTGACAGAACACTACTGAGTATGCAAAATGGCGGAGTAAAACTCGCCCATACCAACTTATTTTTTCTATTTCCGGGCCGTGTTTGCGATTTTGATTGGTTAAAAATGTAATTTGTATTCTCTATGAGTGTCTCCAGCCAATAAAACTTCTACAGTACTGCCAACTTAAATAGTTCGCCGTAGAAAAAATAAAGAAAACCGCCAAAATTCCTAGTGACTACTGTAGTGCCTAGGACGTTTCAACGTCAAAATTCCTAGTGACTACTGTAGTGCCTAGGACATTCAAGAGGTGTCATAGGAGGCATACTTACTGGCCAGTAGCACACCTAATGGTTGATTTATGTAAAATAAAATTCACTCATTTTTTTCTTTAACTAATTCCTATTTTTATTTTGACTTTCCTTCCATTCGTAATGAAAAGCACAGTGTTACCCTCGGGAGAAAGACTTATTTAGTTACTTTCACCCCTAGGATAACAATGTACTATTCCTCAACCGGAAATAAAATCGATTAAAAGACCCAGAGCACTTATATTTGTGTGATGAAAGATTGATGAGAGAAAAGAATCCTGAGGAAGGACATCCATCATCATGCTATTGTAATTTTTATCTCGGTGCAAAAACTTCCAAAATTTCTTAGTAGATTCCATTATCAGTTTAATATAATATATTACGCCCATCATATCGCGTTAGCGTGTAAGGTTTATTAAATAGCACTGTTGAGAAAACCAATGAGGTATGAACAAAGAAAACAGTAAATAAATAAATAAATTTGAAAAAATCTTAATCTAATGTAGCGGGAGCGGGATAAATGATATGGCTCGACCACCACCAAAGCGGAAACTTCCTTCCAGTATTTACTTTCATAAAACTTATGCCAGTTTGTTTAGTTAACGTCTTTATACACCCTGTATCCAAACTAACACACAGTATTACTGAATTATTCATTAAATACTACTTAGTTCAGTAAAATGCTTCTAATTAAGTTGGGGTTTACTCGTGATGAGCGAGATCGAAGAGTGTATTGAGAATTTATTTTTTTCTTTCTCATTATTTTTATGTATTTTTATCGTAAAATAGCTGTTTCCCTGGGTTTTAACCCGCGTGAATTCCGATACTATTTATAAGTATTGTTATCTGTACAATGGGCATGTTGACTAATTTTTATTTTTTAGTCCGTCTTGTAGATTATTGAAAAATATTGGACACGTATTTTTTCTTTTTTTACGTAATCAAAAAATAACGGCGATATATTGAGTTGAAATTTCGCGTGACGTCACTATTCTGACAGTTTGTATGGCGGTTTTGTGGTTAGTGACGTCACGACCTCCTCATCCTAAACTTTAATGCGCTTTATGTCTGTATATTTTAATTTATTTAAAAAAGCAAAAAATACGTGTCTATTGTTTTTTTTATTTTCTAACTGACGGACTAATTAGAATTTTGATTTTCAAAAGTAGGCAACATCCCTATTAAATGAATGAAGTAAGGGAAGATCTAAACCGGGATCCCAGTAAAAAAGCTTCAATATTATGTTCACTGGACACAGATACTTCTCATGCGTTGTTTTTTAATCAATGTATCTAGACGTTTATTTCATCTAAGATAGTATCTAAAACCTATTTGTACCCGACGCACCAACTGGCTGGTCAAGAAAAAAAATAAATTTCAAACAGGGGACTCTTTGGCGGGAACCGAGGGCGCCATTTTCGTTATTTATTTCTGTGTTGATAAACAATTGTTGAAAGTGGATTTCGTGTTTTACGATGCCATTTTGAACAGTGAAGTATAACAGTGGCAGTTGTTTACGTGCGCATCAAAATATATTACGTCTAAAGCTTTATGCTTTTTTAAAGTTTTTACAGACTAAAGCACCATAAACTGCTGTTTCAGATCATCCAACGAGGCGAATAAAAAATACATTTAACTTGTGCGCTGGTTTAACTTGCTGCGTCATGTCCGAAAGTTAGGGCTACGTTCAAAAAGCACACCTGAGTGCGGCCGATCACCCAGATGACGTTCCAGATACCTGTTGGAGCTGTCACGGTAACTTTCATGGACAGTCCTTAATTTATTTCCAGTGACGTGACTGTCATTTTGTGGATGGTGTTTCTGAACGAACCAAAGAGAAGAAAAATCCTTGAGCAGAAATTGATGTTGAACTTCTTCTTATTTTTGCAAATTAGTATAATGTAAATTTGGTCCATTAGTGATGAACGGTGTGTGGAAACAGTGAAATAAGGTCAAATAGGGCGTTCGCTGAAAGGTTGTCGTTTTTCTATATAATATTCCTCAGAGTATCCCAATTTTATATCATCTGTAGACTTGTACAGTTGTAACTTGTAAGTTTCTCTTTACACTAGATCAAGCCGGTAGATAACAATTTTAACATTCAAAATTCAACTGTGTCATGAGTTACTTCCAAATAAATGCATTTAATGAAAATATATAACTTCAGAGCTTAAGGTTCAATTTTGTAATCTGGTTTAAGATGATGACCTTGTTGGTTATAAAAAAAAGGACGAAAAAATACACAACCCGCTTTGATGTTGAAAATTTAATCTAATCCGATTTAGAAACATTCCAATATGAAAGTCTCGCAACATCTTTACAGAGGCATAAATGATAATTACTTGTTGGCGTGTCATCAATAATTACAATGCTTAAGAATGGTGCACACCAGTAGAAATACTTTCACGAAAGTCGCAAAGATAATGAACAATGCCCATACTCCTTTGACAGTGGGCGCTATGATTATTTTTCATTACTCATACTCGGAAAGTAGGTCTGAAGTTGCCTGAGAAGCGGGTTGAAAGTAACCCTTTTCAGCCCTAGGGAGAATCGCTTTCAACTGACAACTGTCAAATTATTAAAAAAATAACTAGGTCTATTTTCACATTTCTATTGAACCATGTTCCAACTTTCTATACAGCCAGCGCGATGTAAAATTGAAATAACGTAAAGTTTAAGTAGGTATTAATTAAAATAAAATTCACTCATTTTTTCTTTAGCTAATTCTTATTTTTATTTTGACTTTCCTTGCATTCGTAATGAAAAGCACAGTGTTATCCTCGGGAGAAAGACTTATTTAGTCCCTCGATCTATTGGCCCCAAACCCCGTCTCGGGACTAAATAAGTTACTTTCACCCCTAGGATAACAATGTACTATTTTTACTATGATTAAACAGTTAATATTTTATGTCTTATGAATTACAAATTTGAATAAGTACTATTATTTAACTTCTCTACAAATACAAATATAGTGATCACTGTTTATACATAAATTAGACAATTTCCTTGTCCAGTCGATGGTATGGTATGGTATGGTAGTCGATGATTTAGTCTAATAATTATACTTTGTATATACATATTAGTACATTTTGAGCATGTTTGTTGTTGCTGTTGTTTGTTGTTTATTGTATAAAATGGAACCTTGTGTTCACCACACAAAGTCCAACCCCACCGGGAATCGAACCCGGACCCTCTTGATTAGCGGGCAGGCATGGTAACCATTGCGCCAATCGGGTCGCCAAATATGATCAAAAAATATGATCAGTAAATATCTCGTTTTAAGTCATAGTCCCTGAAATAAAGACAACCTGGACCCACATAAAACTACATACCTACTCTATATTGTATTATAAATAACATTATATTAACTACACAGCACGAACCCTCACAATACTCGGTTGACTTATAATCCCAAGTCACGAACCGACCGACTAATTCTAAACATCAAAGGTCTAGAATTCTGAGTTTGATTGTAACTAATGGCTCGTTTGTACTAAGCAAAGGTTCCAAGGACTTTGCATCAATATTGTGTAAGTAAGTAGGTACATAGGTACGTTCATTGTTCATAGCGAGAGTATATAATATGAGGATATAGTTTAAAATTCAAGATTCACTAAAATCAATAAAAAACCAACATACAGATAAATGTTGTAAAATGGGTTTAACCAAATTTCAATTTTTAGTCCGTCTTGTAGATTAATAAAAAAAAGAGATACATTAAGTTTAAAGGTCGCGTGACGTCACGCCGTGCTTTATGACTTCAAGAGCCCTCCTGAATTTTAATGCGTTTTATCAAGTGTTTTTACAAGACGGACTAAATAGAATTTTGATTTTCATACCCCAGAAACAAGCCTATTATCATAAAAGATTTATTACAGCCATGTGCTTGTCAAAATTAATACTTTCCACGGATACTATATTGAAGTGGAATTAATTATTTTTATAAAATACACCATTTTAGCCTTAGTTTCTAAGCCTTTGTTGCAGAAATTTAATTTAAGTCTTAGATTCAATACCATGATTATGATATACCAATAGTGTTAAATATCTTATGAACGTAATAAAACTCCTGGTGTTATTATTCTACTCACTCACCCACTTCCCTTTGTTGATGTTATTTTACAAGAAATTTAATTATAAAGATCGTTAGTGGAAAACTTATCGAGAAAGTTTCAGGTAAACGCTCAAAGGAGGTAACACAAAACTTTTCCGTTTGCGAACGAAAAATAAATTTAAAGCTCTTTATATTGAGTGGATTTTTTTAAGACTTTACCTTTGGCAGTTCTGCTCTCGAACACCTCAATTTCCACTGCATCGTTAACATTCTTCGCTTTGGTGAGTTTGATCGACCAATCGTCCCAATCGAATGTGAACGCGTGGTTTTCGAAAAATTTCGACACAATGCCGTCGTTGGATCTCGCCTCCCTCGCATTTATTGGCTCCACCGTCAACATATCGAATAGCTTCACCGTCTTCTCCTGTCGGACACTCCTAACGAATTCCCTTGCCATATTCTCCAGACACGTCGCGTTGTCACTGCAATTCAGTTCTATGACGCCGGCCCTGACGTGGCCCGCGAGCATCGCGACGAAAATATAAACTATGGCAGTCATTTTGAACACACAAACACACAAAACTCACAGGACGATCAACACAATATTTTAATGAGGTGTCACCAATCCATTAGTAGGTCACTCCACCTATTTTCGTGCCACCTCCATCGGTGTTCCTTCGTAAATGAGTCCATTTGTGCAATGCTTATGATTTTTATGCATTGTCGTTACGCTGCACTGGCTGCTTTGGACCGTGAGTGTTTTTTTTTTTACTTCCAACGCTCTATTCACGTGCGCACTTATTCCATACTTAATTAACATCGGACATTTCTTTGCAACGTTCCGAGTTCCCGTTCCGAATCGTTTCCGTGGTTCGCATTGATTTATGTAGAGAAAAAGTAAATAGTATTTTTACTACAGGGATATGAATGCATTACTTTCGAATAAATCAACACGCTATACTGATAACCACGCCCATAATTTTGTTTATCCTTATCTGGGTACCTATTACAAATAGGGATGTTGACTACTATTGAAAATCAAAATTCTAATTAGTCCGTCAGTTAGAAAATAAAAAAACAATAGACACGTATTTTTTGCTTTTTTAAATAAATTAAAATATACAGAGATAAAGCGCATTAAAGTTCAGGATGAGGAGGTCGTGACGTCACTAACCACAAAACCGCCATACAAACTGTCAGAATAGTGACGTCACGCGAAATTTCAACTCAATATATCGCCGTTATTTTTTGATTACGTAAAAAAAAGAAAAAATACGTGTCCAATATTTTTCAATAATCTACAAGACGGACTAAAAAATTAAAATTAGTCAACATGCCCATTCATCTGGCTTTAAAAGTGCATGAGTCGTGAACGATTTTATATGGATCCGTCTACGAACTACGGGGCCTGTCTTTCTTCGTTCTGTATGAATATACCTACATTTTAGACTAATTCGATGTTTATCAAAGAAACATCGCATGTAATGTTCCTCAGTCGTAGCAAATTTTACGAAAATATTAAGTTTTTTGTCATGCGTGCGACAAGCTTATAAACCATCGATGTATAAAAATATTACGTTCCATACAAATGTACTTACAAAAAGTGTTTGAATGAATAAGCCCTAAAACTTGTACTTATGCATACGACATAGCGCTGTTTCGACTCTTGAAAGAACGATTGTTTGCTGTCAGACACCAAATTGTAGGTACTTAATTGCATGGAAAATTACCTTATTTTCTATAGACGTTTTTGCGCCTCAAACTGTGTATATTGGTTCAATATTATAAATGTAATTTCATTGAAATCTTTAAAGTGACCTTGTCACCACAAAAGAGGCATGTTATACAGTAAAAGCAATTTCGTTGAGAGCACAATAAACATTCGCCTCGCTTTGAGTGTGTGTTTGATTAGACACAATAATTAACCAAAGTTTATTGTGCATAATGTAAGTCTGTCTGTTCTAATAGTTAGTTAGTTCATGTAACGCGAGCTTGGTAGACAAAACCCTTTTTCTATGTGACTTTCATTAGTAATATTATTTCGTTTGTTACTCTACTTTGCTGATTAGATTTCAAGTACGGCTCTGTTTCTAGTGTCTCATCAGTCTCATCTCATAATCTAAATTATTTATTTATATCACTTTGTCTATGATAATTTTCTAAATCAATTCTATTTTTGCATTTACGTGTTTTGCACTTTCACAAAATTAGTTCGTTTAGTAGAAAAATTCAGGGAGCAATTTATAAAAAAAAACTTATTCAAACCTTCGATAGGAATAAAATTCATGCTTCAATGCAATTGGAAAATAATAGGTTGCTAGTAAATAACAAATACGAGTAAGTATGATCCATCAGTCAAAGCATTGACAACTAGTGCGGGTAATTTTCGTGAACAGATTTTTAACAACATAAACTGATTCAAGATTTTGTTTATAATATTTTAGATGAAAACTCTCTTTTTAATCTAATATTATTAAGAGTGTTCTTTACAGTTCATTGCTGAAATTTTATCTTCAAAGAAAATGTGATAAGTACCTACTGTCAATATTGCATGTAACCCCAATTCAGATTCTGACCTAGTGAGTTTGTTTGTTTGTTACGCTTTCTCGCCATAACGGCTCAACTGATCATTATGAAATTTGGCATAAACGTTGTCAGGCGTACAGAAAAGGACATAGGGTACTATTAACCCAGGAAATCCCGGAGGATCTCCGAAATTAACGGGGTGAAACCGCGGCTAAATCTGAATATGCAAAGTGGAGACGACAATACGACAATGAAAGTTGTTTTATCTTATGTAAATAAAGAACCTTATAAAACAAAAAACAATACGACAATAAATTAAAACACCGGCAAAACTAATATATTGGAGTATGAAATAATCAAATAAGCCTTATTATCTAAATAGAAAAATAATGTTTTTCTAATAAACTAAATAGGACAAATATTGGAAAAAAATAGTAAAACATAATTTTTAATATTAGTTCACTAACCTGTGATAAGAGCGGCAAAATCCCACGAGCGCGGTGTCATCTGATTGGCTCCGTGCGCACTGAAAGTCGCTGCGAGTTGGCAACGTGGCGTATTTTTACAATACAGAGGTAGACTTTGCTACCTAGAAAAGTAGGTACAGGATAAAGTAATTTTTTATAAATGAGAAGTTTCGATGTCACGCGGAATTTCGATATTAGGGGTTATTAGATAGTATATTATCAAATCCTTTGTCCTGAATCGATCGACGAATCGATGAATGGATCGATGCACAGCCTAAACCACTGATCGTAGAGACCTGAAACTTGGAGAGTGTGTTCCTTGTATGACGCAGGCGGATGCCTACGTCATCCAAATGTCAAAATCCTTTTTTATCGGATGATAAGAAAGGATTTTTGAAAATTCAACCGCTAAGGGGATGAAAATGGGTTCAAAAGTTTGTATGGCAACAATTCCGCGGGAACTTCGAGATTATCGCGGGTGAAACCGCGCGGGACAGCTAGTACTGTTATAATATTAGTACTGCCGGTGTTTTCAGTCATTGTCATATTGTCGTCTTCACCCGTTATATTACAATCAATCACAGACATAATCAAGTTGAGGTTTACAATTTGATGGATATTAATGTTATATAGTTATTTATAGTTATATTGACGTATCCATTGGCCCGTTTTCAACAGCCACAGCCATTTATATAGGTTTCCAGAACGTATTAATTAATCACAATCAAGAGTTAGATAACGCTTCAATAGATATTAGGTACGAGCATTTTTATGCCTCTATTACTCAGTTTTACTATATTACTAGCTATCCCCCGCGATTTTATCCGCGATAATTTCGAAGTTCCCGCGGCATTTTTAAATACAAACTTTTCACCCCCTTTGCATCCCCTTAGAGGTTGAATTTTCAAAAATCCTTTCTTATCGGATGCCTACGTCATACAAACAACACGCCCTCCAAGTTTCAGGTCTCTACGATCAGCGGTTTAGGCTGTGCGTTGATCCATCAGTCATTCAGGACAAAGGATTTTATATATTACTAGCTGTCCCCCGCGATTTCATCCGCGGTAATTTCGGAGTTCCCGCGGAGGTTGCGGGAAAAAAGTACTCTATGTCCTTCAGTTCCTGAGGGAATTCCGGGATAAAAACTATCCAATCTTTTAAGTTGGACCATATTATAAATGGTTGCAAAATTTTATCAAAATCCGTTCAGTAGTTTCGGAGTACATCGCGGAAAAACAACGTGACACGTGATTTATATAATATATTAGATATAGATTACAGTAAAACACAAAAAGTTAATAAAAGAGAGCAAAGATAGCATTTCTACTCTTTGTTACTCCTTTTCGCTCATTTCTATTGACAGAGTGGGTGTAAGCAAGATGTGTAACGGATTCAACTTGTTTACTCTGCGATAAATAAATACACTTTGACATGCTGTAACGGTCTATGATTCCAATATCAGGCGACAGCTGCGGGTTGTGTACCTACGACGTGATTGAAGTCTCGACTCGTCGCCTCTGTGGTTCCGTGCTGCAAGGAAATTGATTATCAAGACACGCGGGAGCGTGTCTAGCCAAGTTGAAGAAAAAGTGAACCGGTGCGCAGCATCGTATGTATTACACGAACTGTTTGAAGTCAGTTTTAACACATTCATGATTAAAAACACATTTAACACCAAGATTTGGTTACTATGTTAAACTTACTTTTCAGGTTCAAAAGTCGTCATTTTTATGACTGACTGACAAAAAAACCTAACCTACTTCCAGATGAAGAAATATAAAATTTGCCATCTACCTAGGCAATTATAAAGCTCATTGTTTACAAAGAAGGAAAAAATACTAAATAACATGAAGAAAAAGCGTTAATTTTTTCTGTATTTTTTTTTTGGGGTCGTTATCATGGCGTCTAAAACACAAAACAGTTTTTACAACAAATGTTTCATAAAATGCCAAAAAATATTATTAGGTATACTAAGTTAATGGGAATGTCAGTTTATTTATTTATTGGTTTGTTTGTTACGCTTTTACGCCTTAACTCAATCGATCGTCATAAAATTTTGCAGACACGTTATCACAGAAATACTTTTATGCCAGAATAAATTCTTTAAACCCATTCCGCGGAAACTCCGGATTGCGCGGGAAACAGAAAAAATCCTCCATTTGCGTGACTTTAATTTTACCAACCTTGCATGAACGTACATGGATGGATAGTGGAAGTTACAAATTCACATACAATACTTTGCCTCTACGTAATATGTACTATATGGTATGTAGTATTAATATAAATATCTCACATATACCTGTTATGTATAAATCTCATCTCATTACTGTCACTGTAACTCTACACCACATCTGACTGTTGTTATTATAAATAGTACTGTTTGAAGGATAAGACCTATACAGTACACAATCAGTACCATAAGTACAATACACAAGTGTAAGGTCAATGCCTTACACTAGTTTATTGTATTATATTATAATCTATGTTACGCTGTTGGTTTTATGAATAAAATAAAAAAAAAAGTTACACAGATGGGATCTTTATGATGCGCTGAATACGGTACGTAATTTCATACAAGGACAGGTAAATCTATAAATTCATGACGAAAACAAGTGCTATTTATATCTGACCTTTCGCTCTACAAGACTGTCCACAGTCAAATCAAATACTTGGAATAATCGGAAAAGCCGATGGAAAACAAACTGGAATGCGTGGGAAGTACTTTTTTAAGGTAACAGATTGAGACAGTCTGCAAATCTTAATATATATAAATCACGTGCCACGTTGTTTGTCCGCGATGGACTCCGAAACTACTGAACGGATTTTTATAAAATTTTGCAACCATTCATAAAATGGTCCAACTTAAAAGATACTCCGAAGGAACTCCGAAATTACCGCGGATGAAATCGCGGGGGACAGCTAGTATATTATATGTTGTGGACGATGATGACTAAGGTGTAAAAATGGTAATCCAATACTCAAGATAAAATATTTATCCTTCTCACCTTTTCAGGTTATAAAATTAACTAGCTGTCCCCCGCGATTTCATCCGCGGTAATTTCGGAGTTCCCGCGGGAATTCCGGGAAAAAGTACTCTACGTCCTTCTTTGTACCCTGAGTTCTGGAGTTCCCGCGGGAATTCCGGGATAAAAACTATCCTATCTTTTAAGTTGGACCATTTTATGAATGGTTACAAAATTTTATCAAAATCCGTTCAGTAGTTTCGGAGTCCATCGCGGACAAACAACGTGACACGTGATTTATATGTATTAGAATAGCTGTCCCCCGCGATTTCATCCGCGGTAATTTCGGAGTTCCTGTTTCCTTTGTACCCCTGACAGTAGTTTACGGTGATAACCAGTTCCCCGCATTAATTCCGGAGTTACTGCGGGAATTCCGAGATAAAAACTATCCTATCTTTTAAGTTGGACCGTATTATAAATGGTTACAAAATTTTATCAAAATCCGTTCAGTAGTTTCGGAGTTCATCGCGGACAAACAACGTGACACGTGATTTATATGTATTAAGATAAGATTATTGAATTGATTTTTCTCTCATTTTATTTGTAAAACAAACTAGGTAAAGTTTTCAAATTTTTAAAATCCCTACTTATCCATCCATATGCAAAATTTCATGATGATAGGTTGAGCCGTTAAGGCGTGAAAGTGTAACAAACAAACTCCCCGCGGTTTTGCCCACGATAAGTTGGGAGTTCCCACGGGAATTCTTAAGTGGCATTTAACTAATTAAGATAAATTTAGTTAAATGCTAATTAACATTAATTTAAAGAACGTCTCTGAGTGCGGCAGTTTTGTTTTTAAAAACATAATTTAAAATTAAGTAATCATTAAAACGACTCTAGTCTCTAGGTGCGGCCGTTAGTTTTTATGGTTATCGATGTCTTGTTATTTTTTAGACCTCATAATATATCTGACCACCTGTATAAGGTTCAACTGAAGTTGTAGTTACTCAATTTCAAAGTGTAACACGTATTTTATAGTGAAAGTATTTGGTAACGTAAAATTCCTTTCATTCTTACCATAGAACTAGCTGTGCCCTGCCGATTCACCCTCGGGGTTTTTTGAATTCCCGCGGGGACTATTGTTTTTTTAAAATAAAAGTACCCTAAGTTATAACATCAAATATCTGCCAGTGAAAGTTTAAGATCGGTTGAGCCGTGTCGGAGATTAGCTGGAACAAACAGACAGACAGGTAGTCAGATAAAATAAAAAAACAAAAACAGTTTTTATAAGTACCGTATATGCATTTCGTAAAAATGTGTTGATTTGGCATTGCAAACAGACACTTCAATTTTATTTTTATGTATATAGATGTATAGATGAGAAAGGCCGGACGGAGGCGTTTTGTTTTCTTTTATTACAACAAAGGTGTTTGATTGTTGGTGCCTCTAATAATGATAGAGATTGCGAGTAAATTACAATGGTTGAAGCGTGCTTTGAATTGCAAATAGTCAGCCATTTGATAGATACTATTTATATTGATCTCATAACTAATGCTGAGTTTAGATAGTATAGTAGTAGGTATTTGTCGGTAACGATGAGTCTGCAACTACACAAATTGGAATAAGCAAACGCTATTGACCATTATTATAAGCTCTACTAATCTCTATTATATAATATAACTAGCTGTTTCCCGCGATTTCATCCGCGGTAATTTCGGAGTTCCCGCGGGAATTCCGGGAAAAGTAGATATAGACATAGACATAGACATAGACATAGACATATACTTTATTTGGCATCAACATCAAAATCCCTTAAATAGGAATACAAAAAAATACAAATAGGTACGTAAAATGTTAAGTATTTGTTGCGATGCCAAACTGGACACCGACTCAGCACATGCTGTCGCATAGAATGCGGCAGCGCTGATTTTCAGCGGAGCCCATAATGCGAGTAAAGTATAAAGTAAAGTACTCTACGTCCTTCTTTGTACCCCTGAGTTCTGGAGTTCCCGCGGGAATTCCGGGATAAAAACTATCCTATCTTTTAAGTTGGACCATATTATGAATGGTTACAAATTTTTATCAAAATCCGTTCAGTAGTTTCGGAGTCCATCGCGGACAAACAACGTGAGACGTGATTTATATATATAACTCATAGGCTTGTTACCGGGGTATGAAAATTCAAATTATATTTAGTCCATCTTGTAGATTAATAAACAATAATACACCCTTATTTTTTGCTTTTTCAAATTATTTAAAAAAAAACTAAGATAAAACGCTATAAACTGTAGCATAGCGTGACGTCACGCGACATTTCAACTTAATGTATCTCCGTTATTTTTTGATTACCTAATACGTAAAAAATAAAAAGTGAGTGTCCAATATTTTTTTATTAATCTATATGACGGACTAAAAGTCAAAATTTGATTGACAAGCCCATTGTATCATAGACAATCGTCGTATTTATCTCGAGAAACAAGGTAGTTTCCTTTTCTTTCTTACACATAAATTATAACATAGTATGAAAACTGAAAGCACCTTACGACCGTTTTCTCGTGCAAGAGACGTGTTCGTTTCAAGAACTTCCTTGTAATGATTAATAGATATCCTCATAGCGGTTGTTGTGTTTACTTGTCTTTGATGTTCTTTTATTTTTCCGCTTTCGAAATATAGAATAGTTTTCTCAGGGGACGGGCGAGAATCTCAGGCGGGAGTTTTTGGCAGGAATCCAAGATGGCGATTATTTCATTTGTTATTTGTCGATAGAAAATTGTGAAAAATGGATTTTGTTGTGTTTTACAATGCTTTGTTGGACAGTAAGTTTTGCAGTGTCAGTATTTAGCTGCGCATCTTAAGTGACGTTACGAGAAAACTTTACGAGATTTTTTGCAACGTTCCTAATAGATATTATGAATTTATTTAACTTGAAACTGGGTAAATTAATTAATATATGCGAAATTCCATAATAATAAAGAAGAAGAGAAATAAATAAATAAATACATGTGAAACTAAGGTCAATTTCGGCGATTAAAAAAATAAATAAGAAAGTAGGTATTAAAAATATAAGCGAATGTAGGTATATATTCTTATGGGAATAAATGCTCTCTAACCCGAATATCGAACCCAAAAAGTTTGGAAGCCTTTGTGGTTTGTTAAAAATTCTTCTTGAGATTTTTAACTTCTCAAATTGGTATAATATATTTTATTCTTTTTTTTTTCTAACATCATTAATCAGATTTATGCAGTCGAATGGAATAAAAATAGTTAAAAAATAAGTAAGTTACGATAAAGCCATACAATAATATTTCCTTATATTTATTATTATGTGACTCGTTGAATAAAATTTACACAGATTAATATTAAAATCAACTAAGAACCGTGCACGTGACATAAATCGCAAATCTGACTTTAGTCGTCTTAACTCCGGCTTAAGACGTAGAAGAAGAAGATATTTTGATCACTGAAACATTATTTTTGGCAAAATTTATGTGATAAATTCCGATAGACGCCATAATTGAACAAGACGAAGAATCACTGATCAGTTGGGACCGCGCTTTCACCCACCTCGATTTTGGATATTCCGCGGCAATTTTTGGTCCCGAGACAAAAGTGTCCCATATTTTTCAGGACATTGTTTAGTGAGTGAAATATTACGATAGGTTCAGTAGTTTTGGAGATCCTTTGTTCCCTACTTCGACAATCTTTAGGCTATATAATATTAGTGTAGATTTCTACAATACTGTGCTTTAAGGGTCAAAATGGCCATAATACCTTATGTTAATGACAACATAGAACCATTAGTCACAATTTGTAGAAATTAAAGTCGTATTAATAGGGTTGGCTCAAGGGTGATTTTCAACCGCACTTCTATGACTTTATGGGCCATTATTGCCGCCTATAACTCATAAAACGAAAGGTTAATTGTAAGGCGGGGTTAAAATTAAGTATAACATTGATTTGTATAAATGTACAATTATTAAAAAAGGTGTGCGACAAATAAGAACGCAGTAGGAACCTACTTGTAAATTGCGCTGACGTAGGTAACTCGATTTTCAACCGACTTCAAAAAAAGAGGAGGTTCTCAATTGGACGCGTATGTTTTTTTTTTAACTATGAGCTATGTATGAACTTTAAACTGCCTGTATAGGTTAAAATTTTCAAATTTTCAAGCATCCCTAAAATACAATAATATCATCTAATTACTAGCACACTTCACTTTTATTAAACATAGATATTAAAAAGTAACAAAGATGGCCGCTCTCAATTATTCCATTTTCACCGAGCCCTTCGCTTCATTTAGCTTATTTTGCTAAAGCTCCGAAATACCTGAACACTCTCACTTGTTTTGTTAGTACCTATTTAACTTTAAAACAGAAAGAAAAAAGTATTTACCGCCAACGGCCAAACTGCTCAATTGGTAGACACTGCGGTGGTATTTTCACTATAATCATCATAGACGTAGTATAACTAGATGTACTAACATTCATTCACCATTTAGTAGAAGAAAATGTCTAAATCATTCGTTATATAAAGCGATTGTAGAGCATATTAATATTGTTACTGTAATTACATATTTTCTATTGTACTCTATTTACTAATTTATAAAATAAAATTTAATAAAATTTATTAATGTAACCGAGCACTAAGAAAATATTTTTGGAAATTCAACTCCTATAAGGATGAAAGATCTAAAATACGGTTGAAACAGGGCAAACTGTGTAAGGGTTAGGATTTAGGGTTAAAAATCATTCACCCGAATACGACTGCGTTTATTTGTCAAAATTGACTGTGTGGTTTATCAGTTAGTAACATAATATAATAGGGATGTTGACTACTATTGAAAATCAAAATTCTAATTAGTCCGTCATTTAGAAAATAAAAAAACAATAGACACGTATTTTATGCTTTTTAAATAAATTAAAATATACAGAGATAAAGCGTATTAAAGTTTAGGATGAGGAGGTTGTGACGTCACTAACTGCAAAACCGCCATACAAACTGTCAGAATAGTGACGTCACGCGAAATTTCAACTCAATATATTATCGCCGTTATTTTTTGATTACGTAAAAGAAGAAAAAATACGTGTCCAATATTTTTTAATAATCTACAAGACGGACTAAAAAATAAAAATTAGTCAACATGCCCATTGTATAGTTATAATTTTATTGCCTATAAATGAAAGCATGATTATTATATTATAACAAGCTTGAATATAGGTATATCATATATTAAGATTACATAGTGTATAAATATAATAGTTATATTATGTTATTTTCTACTATCTGTAAACTGATATTTTTTTAAACAAATATCAAATACCAGTTAAACTATACTTATACAAAGATATAGGTTTAATATTTTGTAGATAAAAATAAAATAAAATATAATAAAATACACACAGTTAAAACGCAATATCATCTATTTTAATAACTTTAATCTGAAAACCGTGCATAGTTTAATTGGAACGTCGCTAACGAGTGTTGCCGCATGCAAATTATGAAAATCGACAGCGGTCATCGTCGAGTTCCGGGCTTTGCTCTACTAACGATGAAAACCACTGAAAGTGATTGGGTTAAAATCTGCAAAAATAATAAAAGAGATAAAGTTTGTAAGTTTTATATAGGAGGAGTGACCTCTGAAACTACTAAAATGATTTTAAGAATTCTTTCAATGAGGGAAAGCTACACTGACAGAATACTTTTTGTCTCAGAACAAAGAGCTGATGCGGGAATCCCAAAATGTATGCGGGTAAAACCAATGGGAGACCCGATATTTGGTGTATACTCGTAGTTACGAGTAATTTAAGTCTTGGGACTGGAGGTAAGTTACTTTTATCCTGGTACAAAAAGATCCTGCGAGAATCCCCAAAAATGAGTACTGCACTATATTTTATGTAGAGCGTGGAGAGCTTCCTTTTTCTTCTTCCATTATGAAAATCTATCGCGATTTATCGCATTTAATTCTGCCAATGTACCTACGTAGTTTTAGCAATTAAAGTAATTATGGCGAAACGCCAATGACCATGTTAGATTGGTTCCCCCAGGTTGAACACGGTTCTCTAGACGACTTCTACCGGTCAACTACCCCGTGGAGAGCTATTTTTGTTACTAGTTTTTTTCGTTTTGCTTTTAATTACACTAACTGAACCTGAAGGAAAACCAAAGACTTATGAGTAGGATCGTAGGATTGAAATTGAAAGAACTTTATTTGACACAACACATGGAGCATTACAACATACATTAAACAGAAAAGTATGAATGAGGCACATCTTCGTAGTAAGTGGAGATGGATTTGTCACCTTACAGAACCCAAGAATGATTTTATGTAATTTACAAAACAGAAAAAAAATACCTTAGTCACTAAATATCATAAGTTCAAATATTTGAGATGTCTCTTCTAGTATTTTTGTACAAATGCGCATCACAGCTAGTGTAAACCATTGTTTTGCTCTTATTTATAAGCGGTTTCAATGTCGTGATCTTTTTCGGTGGTATTCTGCAATGAAAAAAGGTGATACTAAATTATTTTATAATATTATGATAAACTTTGTACCTACATATATATATTGGAATTTTAGCTACCTATAGTCGGAGCTTTCAAAAAATTGTTTAACATTTTTTGATTTCATTTAGATAAAACTGCTTTAGAAAGTAGTAGGTACTTATTATGTTTATATATTTTTTTCTGTCGCGTTATTTTTATATTTTCTGTCTAATTCAGCAGTAAAATTTTTATATTAAATTTTCATCATTTTAATTATTAAAAAAAGTTGTCAATTGTCTCTTCATATTGGCTTGTGACGCTATTGATAAAATTAGCGTAGTTATTCCCTTCTAAAACAAAAACGCAATTATGAGCCGTACAATTGATACAATCAAAATCAATTTTCCGAATAAACAGAGTGTAAAAAAACAACCTTACACTCATCTCGTTGTGGAATGGCCCACCATATCTTTTCCACTAGTCGTCTCAACGCCAAAGCAATTGCTCGACATTTTGATGTTGTCGTTTTTTTGAAAGCTATCACTATAAAAGCGTTCAGTGTCTCCATTTCCTTCTTATTTCACCGTCTGTATTCGTATCGAAAATGTATCGGTTACTTGTGATTGTTTTGGCTTTGACGCCCACAATTTTGGGCTCGGTGCTAGATGGTGATCTGACGTTGACCGATGGTGTGAAGTTAGTTAGTATACCAGTGTCGAATAGTTTGGAGGAGGAAGGTCGGTCATTAGGTGTGAACTCGCCACTATACCGGCTGGCGAAGTTCCTGCAAGGACACGAGTTGCATGTGAAACTGCCGTACTTGATCGAGAAGGATAAACTGGGTCAAGTGTTCGAAGAATCGCTGAAAGCCGTGGATGAAACTTATAAGGACCACAGTGGTTAGTGTTTTGTTTTTACAATATAAAATAATAATATGTGCAACAGTGTAAATTGTAGGAGATGAAAGTGCAATCGTTTAATAGAATATTCAGTCAAAAGATTCTCTGTACATATATAACACAGGTCAGTCAAGTACTGAGTCAGGTAGGTGTGAGAGAAAGAGAGAGTGAAAGAATCAATATCTACCTTGCTATTTGACCATAATTAAGTATTATGAATTGTATCATTCCTTCAAAAAGGCTGAAATCACCACAATAATTTGATAGCTAACCCCAATGTGACATAGCAGTGACTCACTCACAGTTTCATGAGCAAAGAAAAAACCTTTACCTAACCGTTTGAGTGACAGTTCGAACCTCACGGTTTTTCTGTAAACCTTTTGTATTGTTTTTATAAGTTTCACGTCCAACATATTTACATACGCAATCTTTTTTTTATTTAAATTTGCTCAAGTGTCTAAGCTAGACCTGGAAATGTACATAATAATACTTTTACGTGTTTTATTTGCTGCAAGTGCAGTTGTTCTTTTATTGGCAATACATAATAAATAATTATAATGTCCTGTACGGGTATGTGCAGGCCCTGCTAAAATAGTAAACTTTTTTTTAACTTCGTGATATTTTTTTCATTTCATCCATAGAGTTTGAAAAATCAAAAATGCACGGAACCTCTCAAAACTAGTCCATGCAAATTATTTTTTTCTTTAATAGCCGCAGGTCCAAACGTTTGACCGCAGCTATTTTTCTTATATTTTTAAAGTTTTACAGACAACATAAACTTAAGAATGATTGTGGTATATCAATGATGATAATACGCATGAACAATATCAACAAAGCATTATCTGGGCGACCGAGCTTCGCTCGTTGTGATAACTTCTCCCGGAGAAAGGTGCTTATAACGCCATCTGTTATTAAGTAGAGAAGCAGTATCAAACACTCATTTTTCACTGCCTAAAAACACAGATAAAATTACATTTCCTAACAATGAAACCTAGCTAGACCGATTAATCGTCCCCGAAATCCCCTGCATGCTAATGATAATCGTTGGAGGCCTTTCTGAGATTCAGATTATAATATATATTTATGTATGTATTATGTATACAAGAATTGCTCATTTAAAGGTAGGATAGATAATTTCACTTCCTGAAAAAACATTAATAATAATATCGAATAACATTACTAGCTATACTAAATAAAAGTTTAATTTACTATCGTGTTTCATGTGATTGATCTAGATCTTCCTACTCATAGGTATACAACAAAGTACCTACCTACTTTGTTATAAAAAAATATTATATAATACCAAGATAAGATATTGCTAAAAAAATCGAAGAGATATATATCGAAGAATCCTTTTCATATCTCCTAAACGTGCTTTTTGAATATTCAACGAAGACTTGTCGTTTTTATCTCGTATTTGTTTGGGACTTTTACTCACAGAATTGTTTTCGAACCTTCGTAAACGCATTGTATTTGACATCGTTATAACTTACAGTAGATAATGTCAGTCTTAAAAGAAAATATATTTCAGATGCTTTAAAAAAATTACATCTAATATTAAGACCAATTAAGGAACTAACAACATCATAGGTAAAAGGAAATTACTTTGAACTTCTATTCTACACAACTCGATTGCAAACTATATTATGAACTTTATAGGTATAGGTACTTAAGGTTTACGTTTTTCATATCATTTAAAATTATGAAATTTTCTTCAAGATATAAAACCATAAAGCACATATTTCTTTATATTATTTTAACCGACTATTGCATGCACGTTTAATTAACATATTATTCCGAAGTAATTTTAAACCCTGGAAAAGAGGACAGACTATTTTTTTTAACTTCCGAATGAATAAAGAAATTAAAAACGAGTGTAATTGAAAACTGGCACTGGCTATTGAAAAATGTAAACAACCCAATTGAATGATGGTTCACTTCATTCATTGAGCCAACCCGTTTTTCCTAACATCAATTCTTTCCACGGCTCAGAATTTTATTAAGCCGGCAGAAAAAACAGGTATTAAAAATGCTTCAGTGTGATTAATGTGGGTTGTGTAAAACATGTTTTCACTTTATTCACATTTTAGGCAGCTTACATAAATAAGAGAATAGGCTTGTTACCGGGGTGTGAAAATCAAAATTCTATTTAGTTCGACTTGTAGGTTAATAAAAAATAATAGACCCGTATTTTTTGGTTTCTCAAATTATTGCAAAAATACTAAGATAAAACGCATTAAAGTTTAGGAATGGGGGTTCTTGGCGTTATAATGTGCTATAAACTGTAGCACGCCGTGACGTCACGCGCCATTTCAACTTAATGTATCTCCGTTATTTTTTGGCTACGTAAAAAATTAAAAAGTACATGTTCAATATTTTTTTGTAACCTACGAGTTGGTAAATATTTAAATTTGGTTGCCAAGCCCATTCTATAATCTCGACTCGATCGTTTATTAAACTCATTCACGCATAGGCGGTAGAACGGATTTGGATGAAAATAGAATATGTTCTAGTTTAAGTGTTCCTGGAAGAACCCTAAAATTCACGCTGATAAAGCAGCGGGGAACAACTAACTTGCTGCTTAAACAAAAATCTATTAAAAACACGTTAAATTTTGAATAAATTTTAATTTTTAGTCCGTCTTGTAGATTAATAAAAAAAATTGGACACGTATTTCTCCTTTTTTTACGTAATCAAAAATAAAAGCGATACATTTTGTTGAAATTCCGTGTGACGTCACATCTAGGTACACTTTATACTTGTAAGACGCCATTAATGCGTTATATCGAAGTTAAATCTAAAAAGCAAAAAATACGTGTCTATTATTTTTTTTACTATCTAACTGATGAACTTAATATAGAATTTCGATTTTTATACCTTCTCATTCATGACCATTGCTTACCTAACTTTCTGTTACTGTATGAAAGCTCATGACTGACTTTACTCAACCCTTCCTAATATTGCCAAATTCTTACTACATATTAAAAACGCTATTGTGAGCTTTTCTGTTTGTTTTTTTATTATCCTTTCACGCATTAACGGCTCGACCAATCATGATGAAATTTTGCAAGTAAGTAACAAGTTATGCAGCGTTACAGAAAAGGACATTGGGTACTTTTTATCCCGGAATTTCCACAGAGGCGATTACAAATCGGCACGTGACAAAACCGGTAGACCGGTGACGACAAAAGCGCCTTTAAGTGTTCCCGTTGGATAAATTGATGAAAAGATATTTTAAGGAGTTTTTTGGCGGGAATCAAAGATGGCGGTTCGGTCATTTATTTTCGTGTCAATAAAAAATTGTTAAAAGCGGATTTTGTTGTGTTTTATGGTACTGTATATTGGACAATAATTTTCACAGTGACGGCTTTTTATGTGCTCAAGAAGATATATGACATTTAGAGCTGATTTCTTCAGTATCCTCTAAGAACTCCGAGAAAGTTCTCGTAGTCTATGGCCTACAAGTTCTTCAAGATGCTAAACGCTAATTTGTGCACTTACACTTACTTACACTTACTTACACTAACTTATTTTACTTGAAACTGGCCAAATGCATTATATGCGAAAGCCAAATAGAAGAAGAAATATATTTTAACAGTAATGAATTTGCTGTTTTCAGTTAAAGGGCGCGGTAAAGGAGATGGCGGTGGGAGCTTGGCGATAATAAGTCTCATGTTCGCGAAGACATTGGGCGCTGTCGGCATTGGAGGATTGGGCCTTCTCACTATGAAAGTAAGGTTTAAATTTGATAAGACAGCTGCTGTTTATATTATAAATCTTTGAGACTTGATTATAAATTTTTGTTTTTTTTTATGATGGAACCTTTTTTAGAACCGCCAAGTGATCATTCTTTCTTATTAAGGTCCTATAATAGAATAGAATGAAAAAGAGGAGAATGGACTAGGTTTGACCTGTCTTCGAAAAAATTTCAAAAGCTCCTTTACTTTGATATAAAGCTGGTGTTTATGACATCGCGATTGAGCTTTAAAAATATCTTGTTTTTAAACACGCTATGTGAGCGCATTAAAAAAACATATTAAACCTATAAACGTTAAGGCTTTTTCTGCACAGAGAGTGTTTTTTCACCATCTCAAGTTGATGAGGTTATTTGGATTAACTGCACGCTCGATACCTTGAAACGGACATAGGTTATACATCATATATCTAGGTACTGTAATCCCACTAATATTATAAATGTGAAAGTGTGGATGTTTGGATGTTTGTTACTCAATCACGCAAAAACGACTGAACGGATTTGGATGACATTTGGCATGCACGTTGTCAAGGGTGCAGAGAAGGACTTAGGGTACTTTTTATCCTGGAATTCCCGCGGGGACTCTGTAATCACCGCGGGTGAAACCGTGGGGCACAGCTGATACTTTATAATGTTGATAAATGTCCCATCCCAAGGTTTAATTGCGTCGCTGACCTGCGTCCCTTTCTGCTTATCCTATCTTGTTTTTTTAATATATGGAACGCTAAATACACGTCATCCCATATACTTAGTTTTATCGATGAGCAAAGTGGAGTTAAGTGCGAATAGTATGTAGTTGCGAAAGTGAATTAATTGTTGAACAAAGACCCGTTTGTCCATATAGCGTGACCGCAGAGCGAGCGTGACGCTACGTGAAAAGGGTTGCCAACTTCAATGTGGGGATTTTCGGCAATTTCGTCGCCGGAATGCGCGACGCGGCTAAAAAATGTAGGACCCAGCTCTCAGAGTATAGGAAGGAGAGAAATATAACAAGAAATCAGATTTAGGTCACACATTTGTAATAGTTTTGTTGAACACGTTTTATTTGGTTCGGTTATAATCTTTTTTTTATAAAGGTTGAAACGATAAAGGAACACAAATATTATAAAAATAGAGCAACACTCATAGAATCCCTCAACAGTATTGTAAATTTATAAAATAAAACAGTAACTAAGTAGGAAAAGAAATATTTTTTTATAAACTTCCTCTTTTACGAAATAATGTAGGTAGATGTTTCAAAAATGGTAAGTGTAGTAAGTACATTAGAACAGGACTTTAAACTATTAACAATTAAACTACCGTGATCAATAATTGGGCACTAAACTTATCTCTAATAGCATAATAGCTGGTCCCCGCGGTTTCACCCGCATTAATTCGAAATTTCCGCGGGAATTCCGGGATACAAAGTACCCAATGTCCTTTTCTGTACCCCTGCAACATGTATGCATAATTTTATGCTATTATACCCATGTTAACACCGGAATACAAATTGAGTACCCTATGATTTTCTTTGGACCTCTGACAACGTGTGTGCAAAATTTCATAATGAAATGATGATGTGAAAGAATAACAGACAGACTGACATAGTTACTTTTGGATTTATAATATTGATTCTAACTGAATGGAATTTTTTTAACCTTCCTGTAGTTACATAAAACTGTAAAACAAAATATGTGCTCATTATTATTGGAGATCCAAATGCATGAATAAATTTTTCGGCTCTTGCGGCACGTTTGGCAACCCTATTCGCGGCTATACATGGAGAAATGTGCGACAGCCATGATCTGAGCATCACAGGTATTCATATCTGTTATTTCAACTCTTTACAGTCGAATGATTTTGTATAAGGCAGGGTAATTAATTAGTCAAATGTTCAGAAAATAATCCAGATGATTGTCGCGATTTCACGATTTCACTAATGCGATTTTGAGATTGCCTTGTTTTGTAGCGTATAACCGACTAGTTGTGCCCCGCGCATGCTTTTGTTATACGTATACCTACAAAATACCGTCTATTTACTTCGGCGCATAATTGCCAGTAAATTTTAAATCACCCAATTACCTTATGCATATTTATGATAATATTATGCGGTGTAGTAATTCACGAAACGAGCTGTGCCTCTCTATGTGTGTGGTTGTCTTTATTGTCCATTATGTTCGCATCCCTTAAATTTAGAACAGTATTGTGTTATACTAGCTGGTGCCCGCGGTTTCACCCGCATGAATTTTCGACCCTTGCAATGACAGTAATGACGTTAGATTTTTTCACTCTTTTAAAAAGTAGTGGTTATATACTCTTTAGTCTCAAAGAAAATATAATAACATCATGTGTTTCTCCAAGCCTTAAAACTGTCACTGCAAAAAATCAATTAAAAAAAAAAAAAATGCATATTTCTAAAAAGGTTTTATCATGGTCGTCAAGCAACATTATCAAAGCTTTCGACCATTGCATTGCTCTGAAGTCTATAACTGATGATAACTTTTTTCCCCTATGTCCTATTTCGATGAAACAAAGCCTATATGTTGCTCCAGACATAGCTTAATCTACTACTGAAAACTGCACAACAACCCTTTCAGTAGATGCGGACATTATCGCGAACAGACAGACAGACAGACAGAAAATAATTTTAAAAACTTTTTTTGGGCTTGGTTACTCTTTTTTTATCACCCCTCTCAATTTTAGGTAAAAATATTCAATGTATAGAAGTGCGGATTCTACTCTTTTATTATAGTATAGATAGATAGTATTGCACACAGTATATTGTGTAACGTTAAATTGTTATCTTTAAAGTAGTAAAATACATTAAAATAAAGCAGATGATTGATGCATTGATAATAGTACTTGTCTACACTTATCACTAGGTACATATTAAAATATAAAACAATACTTTGTTTTCCTCTGCGCGATAAACTCAAAAACAACCGAACGATTTGTATGCGATTTTCATCAAAAGAGAGCGATTCAAGAGGTAGGTTTATACGTATATTTTATCTTGAAATTTCTACAGGAACTCTAAAATTATCGCGGGTAAAACTTCAGGGGACAGCTAGTATTTAAAAAAGTGAAATTTATAACTTTGTATGTAGGGGATAATCTCTGGAACTACTGAACTGATCAGAAGCCACAATATCTCCGAGTGTTCTAGGTTACTTTTCATCATGGAACGAAGAATTCCCGCGGTAATGCCGATGTTCCCGCAGGTAAAACAGCGGGAGAACAGCTAATTAAAGCAAATTGTTTTTAATTAATATTTTCCCTTCATTTATCGACATTAACACTAGAGGTATAAATAAAGAAGAGGAAAAGCTTGTTTATCTGTTTGTAGGTTGTAATATCAGGAACTCTTGATTTATTTATTTTTTGTTTTTAATTATTAAATATGTTTAAGTGAGCGATTGAATATATATATAAATTTATAGAGGGGACTGAAAAATCAAATGTAGCAACCGGAAGAAAATATAAGATATCTACATATTGAAGGGTCTCTTCTATAAATCGCACAACCACCCTCATCAATCTACTCTCAACCATTTATGTCTGCAGCACACACTTCAAAATGTTTTAATTTTTTTTTACACGTAACGCTGAATTTGGAATCTTATGTAGTATTGAAAACAAGGCACAATATTTATCGATCAATAACTCAATTCATTTAAGGAACCATCCCTCAAAATATTATACATAACAAACGCATCCAATTGGAAGGGATACTAATATTGGTTTCCCAGCACGTGCCTCCGTTTGAATTAGTCCAAGTCACGTATGAATTATGTGACCGTGACTTTTCGTCTTAAAACCAAGTCTTAGCTAAGCAGAAGCTTTCTTTGTTGCTCAGTATCTTGTTTAAAAAACTTGGAGGTGATCGGGGCAGTATTATCACATAACTTTCGCCTTTGTTAAAGGGGTCGAGGTTCAATTCCAGATTCGTACCAATTTATTTATTTTTATGAAGAAAAACAATTAAGTACCAGAAATACTTTCGCTTTTATATTGTACTTTCATTATTCTCTCTAAATAATTTTATTACTATATTTCATTTGTTTCCTTTCATTTTTTTAAATATAGGTAAAGATTTTTTTTAAATCAATCTTATTGTACCTCCAATATTATAATCTCATATATTATAACCAACAGTATAACCTCCAAATTTATCTTTATATGCTTATTAAATAAAATCGCTATATTATGTATTTATCTAACGTAATTAGAGCTTATCTAAACTAAAATGTCACGCCCCACTACTCAATAAGCAGTTTTAAATGTGCGACATCATGTACTGATAATATCTCTTTAATAGTGTGAGTGCGGCGACGCTATGCGGCAACTGAGGACGAATGGCAAGACCAAATTTATATGTGTCGTATCGATATTTTAACGGTTGTGCGTGTGCGTATGCCCAATGGAGGGGCGCGTCATTTTAGCTTAGATAAGCTCTAACTATGTAGATCAGATCAATCTTTTTCGTGTGAACTAATTGATATAAGCTTGAACTACCCCTTTTCTTCTATTACCTAGTACCTACACATATGAATTTGATTACTACAGGCTTAAAGGTGGAGTAAAATATGAAGGAAACCAGCAGCATACTAACTCGCTTAGGTTCAGGAATTTCATTCGACAGCTCTCTACTTAGCTAATCTGTTTTTATAAAATCTACATTTAAATCAAATGCATACTTCTGAGATGGGACCTAAGAAACGTTCACATATCCCGACATTATTGTAGAGAAATATAAATATGATATCCATTAGTATGTAGCCACACAACATTTTATTTCGTGTGAGATTCAATTTATTCCCTTTGATAAATAATTCAGATTGTTGATGAAAAAAAAGCCTAAAGGTTTGCTTTTTGTATTACTTACGGTTTCATTAGATTTTCTTAGGTTGGCGGTAATTTTGTAAGTTAGAAATAAAGATTTATTAACTAAAAAGCGATTTTTTGCCATACCATATAATAAGATTTACAATATATTGTAAGTTTTAAGTTTTATTTTAATTTAATATCTATACTTAAACTAAAAAAAAAAAAAAAATTTGGTACAAATTTACTAGAATTAGCTTATTATATGATTTCATGGATATTGCATAAGGACTATTTGTGTATTTGTGTGGATGCGATAGTAACTGTGTTTGGAATCTCTTTTCTTTCATCATCATATCAGCCGAAAGACATCCACTGCTGGACATGGGCCTCCTCATGGCCTCCTCTATAGATCGCCACAACGACCGGTCCTGCACTTCCCGCGTTTTCCTTTGTCTTAAATTACATTTAGTTTTTCGTTTTGTTTGTTCCAGGCCCTAGCAGTGTCGGCATTGGCTCTGATGCTTTCAGCGATCGTCGGAGTCAAAAAGTTGGCGTCCCATGATGACCACGATGACCATCAAGTCATCTACGCTGACCACGGTCACCACAGGCGGAAGAGGGGACTGGATACCCCACTGCCCTACAAAGGATGGACGGAGTACATGCAAAATGTCACTCACTGATATACAAATTAGAATGCATCTTACACTGTAGTCAAATGTTAGAGTTGACTTGACTGTAAATTGAATGTTTATCTAGTACCTATTAAGTGTCTCGTTTTGGAATTTCGCGTAGGAACTCCTAGATTTCTTTAATGCAAACCTTGTCCTGACAATTACGAACACAATAGAAAAAATATTCAAATCGGTTTTATCCATTGTCGAGGAATTGATTGAATTTTATTATCATCATATAACCAGTTCTACATACAGTTTGTCCAGCTTGAGTTTCGGAATTCTCATAGGAACTCTATATCAAGATTAAAGTATCTACCTCTTTTTTATTTCAAGATCTAAATGACTCGTGACTATATACCAAATAGCTGCAAATGTTTTACCTTTTGTCAGCAAACATCCTTACAGCGAAATTTCACCAATAGTTTACAAGATTGTATTTGCCAAGAGTTATCCAATAGGCGGTTATTATCAGTTGCTAAAACAATTTGTACAGGTACCTACGAGTACTTTCCAATGGTCCAAAACCCGAAAATAAATCCTTGTTGATGTAGAAGAAAGATCGAAATATTCGGAGCTCTCAGGCCACTACCGATTTGGTTGAAGTTACTTGAGCATTTTCGTCAAACAAAACATCTTTTAAAATAATAACCTCTGAAATCCAAAACACTCAGCTAAAAGCCTTTATGTAGAATACTTGTACCTATACAATTCAACCTGTAAGCACTCTTCGAAATCGTTCAAAAGACGCTAGGAATAGGCTAGTTTCCTAAATTTTGTTTTTTAGTCCGTTTTGTAGATTATTAAAAAATATTGGACACGTATTTTTTAATTTTTTATGTAACCAAAAAATAACGGAGATATATCAAGTCGAAATTTCACATGACGTCACGCCTCGCTACAGTTTGTTCGCACGTTATAGCGAGCTGTGACGTCACGAGTCCCCCACCCTAAACTTTAATGCGCTTTATCTATGCATATTTCCATTATTTTAAAAAAGCAAAAAATACGTGTCTTTTATTTTTTTATTATCTAACTGACGGACTAAATAGAATTTTGATTTTTTTACCCAGGAAACTAGCCTATTGTGGATGGATTCGGACTTAAAAGTGGCATTGCTTCAGCCCCCTCATACCTCTCTTATATTACAGGCTCAGGGGCCTTATTTTTGAATCGCTCGAATTACACACACGGAATTGCAAGATTCACTTGTGAATGCTTAAAAAATGTATGAGCATTCGCACGTGAATTCGAGATTCCGTGCGCGAAAGTAATTCGAGCGTTACAAAAATACGACCCCAGGCCCCTTAACTGGTCACTTGGTCAGCCAGTGCTTTTTATCATTTATGATAACGCTATCTATAAAGATAAAAAATCTGTTCCTGTAATGATACTGTGGATTTTACACTGCTGTGAACGAAATTGTTAAATAAATTTATTTCAAGAACCTACCTTACTTATTTGCGTGGATGAAGCTCGATTTGATATTTTTTTTATAATAACCAATAATGATAACCAATTTAGAAAATCGATTAATAATTATTAAGCAATAAACCTAAGGTTATTTATTTTACTAAACGTATTATTATTTATAATAATTTATTGTTACTGTTTAATATTGTTTTTCTTATAAAAAGTCAAATAAATTAAAACTCACAAAATTATTATCTTGTTTTATTTTTTGTCATATTGAATTGAATTGAATTGATAAACTTTATTTGACACAACACAAAGATTTACAGCATAAGTATACAACAACTAAACATATATTATATATATAACAAGTATTGAGGGTTCGCTTCTCAACCGACTTTGTCATACTAGGTCATACTACTAATAGTAGGTATAAAGCTATAATACATTTTTAATTAGGTATGTTTTTGGTGGTAACAGAAAATCAATATCTTGGTACATCAAACCACTTACCAAACGATCGTTGAAAAATTCCACAGTACATATAATTTAGTATATAAAATGTTTAATTGTTTATTTTAGTGGTGTTCAGATTAAAACTAAATTAACATACACTCCAAACTATGGCTTGTTTCTTAGATACTTCATAAACGCTTTTTTTTTGCCATTTTTTCGATTTATAAAATTTATTAAAATCCTAGTCGATACACGAGCCAAGGTTTTGAGACCTCAGCCACAGATAATATAATACTATACTCCTCAACTAAAGAATAGAGAATATAATATAACGAAGCGACACTCCGCCTCCGACCAATTTTATTTTCACACCCAGTGAAAGTTTCTTAGAAATTCCAAGGAAAATTTGACACATGTACATTGTAAAATCTTCTTCTTCTTCTTCTTCTTTAATAATGGCGTCTATAATAATAATTTGCCAATGACAATGTTTCTTATTATTAACAAAAATCTCTTCATCTAATTCTTCAATTATGGCGAAATGCCAATGACAATGTTAGATTGTTCCCCAAGTTAAAACATGGTTCTCTTGAAAACCAGTTTCCTGCTCAGGGTCCAAAATAGATGCTGAAAAGTGACTAAAATAACGAAGACAAACGTGAAACGCGTGTTTTCGATACGGCTTTCACTCGTCAACAACCTTGTAAAATCCTACATGTGATTATTCACTGACAGCTGACAGTTACAGTCAGCTCGCTGTGAACCCTGTGAACCTTACAATACACACACGCACAACACATGTACGTACAAACTACACGACTCACGATAATGTTAAACTTTCAAGGACATTGGAATTTAATACAATTTCTAAAAGGAAACCCCAAACAATTGTTAAGCGCGATCACATAATTCTGTGGGAATCCTGTTTCAATCTCCAATTGCTAACAGAATTTATTTTATATCGATTAATGTTGTACGAGGCGGCCGTATGCCACTCGTTACGATATCCTGCCTCATTTGTATTACTTTTTATTTTTAAGATACTTCCTTTTTATATTCTACTAGCTGTCCCCCGCGATTTCATCCACGGTAATTTCGAAGTTCCCGCGGAGGTAGCGGGAAAAAAGTTCCCCGCATTAGTGCCGAAGTTCCCGCGGGAATTCCGGGATAAAAACTATCCTATCTTTTAAGTTGAACCATATTATAAATGGTTGCAAAATTTTATCAAAATCCGTTCAGTAGTTTCGGAGTCCATCGCGGACAAACAACGCGACACGTGATTTATATATTTAGATTGATATTCTTTTTTATAAATTTCAAATATTTTTTATATTCTGATTTTGTATTTTATTAAGGACTCCAATTCCAGATTCGACACAATAAACATCTAGATTATTTGTGTCTCAATAAATTTTATTTTACCATTTTATTTTATTAAATATCTTTTATTTGAGGCTAGCCGAGGGCTATTACTACCACGAACCTCACAATATGTGACTTTATGTGATTGAATAACTTCTCTCGATTTAAATCAATTTCGGCTACTGGAGTTGTTGCAAATCGTGAATAATTCAAAAAGTATAGACACCTACAGCTGTAAACTGAGTATTTAAACGTTATAAACCTGCCGAAGAGTAAAGATATTAAACACTCAGCCGTCACGAAAGACCTCAAGCTTAAGAAGTTATTAGGATTTCACACTACCAACTAGAGAACCTCATTCAGAAGCGAAGAAAAGACGTCATTTTCAGTGACAAAACTGTACGCAATATACGACTACCATAGTCATGATAGAAAATATAGAATGTGTATATAGAAAATATACAGAAAATATAGAATGTGTACCTAGTTCCTAAAATATTAGACAGAGAGTGAGGTTAAATAATGGACGTATTAAAAAAACATATCACAGAGAAAAACGCAAATAAAACGTGGATTTACGTGGGTGAATGAACTTTATATTTGATTTCTCTGCTCTTCAGCGACAATAAAGAGGAAAATCCCGTTGAATGTCCCAGGGCGCTAAATGATCCGAAGTCGCGTTGGCAACTTGCGCGGTCGATCCTCGTCAGTTTAAACCATTTTTTTTTTGTTATTTGAGAAAACACTCGAATACAGAATACCTATAGGTCCTTATAGCCTATAGGTCCTTCGTTTGATCATACATACTCTACCTAATTACCTAACAAAAACTGCTAACTTAAATATTAAATAACAGTTAAAAAAAGCAATAGGTCCCTAACTATTGCATTTTTTGCCGTATTTTATTTGTCACACTGGACCCGATTGTATTGATGTTATACCTATAACACGTCGTTGTTAGTAGCTATTAACGTGCGAGTACCTATACAATGCGAAAACATTTCTTGTTACGGCGAATTCTTATCCAATAAGCCCACACATTCTTCGCTTCAAAGGATGATTATTGATTATTGAAAAAAAAATTATACTGTAGATAACTTGACAACCCGGAAAGAATCCCCGAAAACCTTTTGTAACGTGTTATACAGCAATTTGTTACCGTCACACAAGAAACCAATAAAAATAAATGAAATGTCACAGGGAGGTTGGTACTTTGACGCAGTCTCTTTACCTTCTCTCTGGTCTCTCGGTGTTCGATGATGGAACAGGTCTATTAAAATCACAAGCTTCTTATTATTGTCATGGAAAGTGGCCGTTCACAAACACTCTATGAAATGCGCATAAACTAATTAAAATAAAATAAAAAAAACACACAATAGAACATCATCCATAGAACATCTACATCGTTTGAAAGAGGAATAATTATTTGTTTTACCAGCTGTGCCCCGCGGTTTCACCCACTGTAATTTCGGGTTTCCCGCGGGGATTCCGGGATAAATAGTACCCTATATCCTTCTCTGTACCTCTGACAACGTGCATGCCAAATTTCATCCAAATCCGTTCAGCCGTTTTTGCGTGATTGAGTAACAAATATCCAAACATCTAGACATCCAAACATCCACACTTTCACATTTATAATATAAGTAGATTAGTAGGATTGTATGACGTATGTCTCCTATAGACGCTTTTAAACTGTGATATAGAGAAACAGAATAATTACAATGCAACTGGCTTTTTCCCGCGATTTCACCCGCGTTAATTTCGGAGTTCCTGTGCGAATTCCGGGATAAAAAGCACTTACCTACTGCTTATCTAATTTATTTTACCACTTTTCTTTTATTTCCTTTCCTTTTTTTATGCCTAGTTTTGAGGTTATCGAACCATTATTTTTATGTTTATCAACCTCCTTTCTCTTTATCTCTTCTCCCGCCAATGTTTAAACATCGAAAGGATTTGAAGTAATTACTTCAAAGATTGACTGGAAGAAATCCCCTCGCGGGATAAGTCCGCCTTTGAGCATAAATTACCTGCTTATTTTAATTTTAGCAATTTGTAAAAAGTTTGTTTATGTTCAATAAAGTATACAAACAAACAAACAACAAACATACTCTTTATTCTTGTCTGAAACCTCTGACCACATGTATACTAAATTTCATGGTGATAGGTTGAGCTTTAAGGCGTGAAAGCGTTACAAACAAACTAACAAACTCATATTAGCATTTAGGATGGATTGATAGTAATTTTGATAACAGCTGTAAGGACTAGTTAGAGTAGTATATTTTTTAAACACTGCCATCTGCCAAACTTCACTGTCAACTTATTATCTAGTTAGATTTGAACAGTTATAACATCATTTAATTTATTGCCCTCTGTGCTAGAGAGCAGTAAGTATATTGTGCTATACACTCTGTACTAATAGCAATGGTAGCTTATCGAGCTATAGTTACACCATACTGCTCTTAAACTTTTCTGTAAGATGGCGTTTGCGTTGTTATCAGCTAAAAAAGGTGTGTTCAATGAGTTCGAAAATAGATTTTTATTGTTTTCATAAATTATTTTTTTAACAAACATACATAGGTACAACTATTTAAATACCCATGTATCTTTATTATGTACTTCAAGAAGGCTAAGTACCTACATACTTTCAGACTTAAAATTATTATTAGGTAGTAAGTAAATGTGGGCGTCAAAGTTACAAGATACCAAGTTTTGTAAAGTTGGGTGAAAAAATTGCGTCCGCGATTTTAATTGATTATATGCTCAATTTTGCTTCAATTTTATATATTATCTTAATCTACAATAATATAGGTATAAAGATCTATGTAACAAGCAAGTAAACGTGTGTGTTTTTTTTTTCACTCCAACTTTTATAATGCTTTTTCTCGAATCAAGCTTTTCCAGAATTTCAACTTCAAATGTCTGATAAAAAAAACTGTACTAGTTATTGAATATTTTTTCAATCCTTACTGTTAATTGACTATTCTAGATACCGAATCTAGTCTTAACTCAATACCCCACTACTGGTACCTTTTTACGTAGACGCCCACAAATACTTTATTGTAGTTAATTTATATAAAAAAAGGTTATAAAATTATTTACCTATCCGGCCACTTTCCCTTTAAATCAATTTCGCGGGTTCATTCTGCAGATTCCGCAAAACCGTAATTGTTAAAACGCACCTACAATGCTTAAACCATAAAATGTCAATAAACATTCATAGCACAAGCTTGGAACTTACGCATTCGTCTCACACGGTCATAAAACAGGTTATCGTATCGACCATGGTACCGACGTTCGTTCTAGTGATGTTCCTATCGACATTTGTAATGTACGCTTTTTCGAAAAAAAACTAGCTCAGTCTAGAATTCTAATTAATATTTTGAATACGAATTTCAGTTTGTTCGTTTGTTTGTTACGCTTTTACGTCTTCAATACTTAACCGATAATCATGAAATTTCGCACACACGTTGTCAGGTGTATAGAAAAAGATATAGAGTATTTTTTATTCCGAAATTACTGGGGGAACTCAATTATTAACGCGAATGAAACCGCGGGGAGCAGCTAGTAGGCGAAATTTGCCATTTAATTAGCTTCGATATATCTATACCACTATCAACAATCGATAAACAGTATTGAACTCTCTAGATAGAGCCGTGTTATGTGCAGGGAGCAATCGGATCTAGAGTTGCACTATACAACTGGGTTATAAGGTTACACGCATACACCGCGCTCAAGTGAATTACTGATCATCGATGTGCTTCTTTGTGTTTTAAACTTGTTCAATTTGTCACGTTGTCAGTCAGGCAACTTGTAATTGTAAATAAGTCAGTTTACAAACTCGCTCGTTATTTTGTAATTTGTATTTACTCATACATATACTATTTATCCCCGTTTTTACAGCTAATATAATTATGTGATAGGTATATTAAATCAAATCAATCAAAAGGAATACTCTTTTGAGTAAAATTGACCCATAAAGTAGAAGACGTCTTCAGAAAGGCGAAAGTAAAGAGAAGGATTGAAATGCAAATGTTAAAATGCAATTCAAAACTCATATAAATAAATATTTTTATTCCAAGTCAAGGCCGACAGTTTCGTTTAGATTTCCTCGAATCTCAATAAAAAATGTATCCGTAGATATCTACGTAAAGTGCATTTATGAAGATAGCTATAATCTATATAAAATCCGTGGACATTGGAAGCTAGTTAAGTTTCTATTTGCTATACGGCATGTGTGAGACTTGAGCCATTAAATTACAAGTACCTACGTAGATCAAAAGAAACTGTTCTACAATCAGCTGTTAGAAAATCCTTACCAATATTATAAACGCGAAAGTTTGTATGTATGGATGTTTGTTACTCTTTTACGCAAAAGCGACTGAATGGATTTTAATAAAACTTTACTCACGTCTATTTCTATTTACCGACTGTGAGTACTGAGTATGTCTAAGAAATTTTGCACTTTTGACGAGCATAAAGTTACTTAACTAAGTAGGTGTTTATTTTTTACACATGATGTGCACCTTGGTTCGTTTCGAAATTCCTTAGGAAAATGACTGTGACAAAACTCAGGATTTACCATAATTTGAGCTTATTTATAAAGTAACTTAGTTATTCTATTTACCGTTACTAATCCACATTAATTACTGAAGGAATCTTATTAATAAATTAGGTAATAAATAACGTATATTTCTTTTACAAGAATAATTTATCATATTATAAGTGGGGAGTTTCCCTTTAGGTAAATAGACCGCTGTGTATTACTATATATATTTAAGTACCTATCAAAATAGAAATTATAGTTACTTACCTACTCGAGTAACTTCAAGCTTTAGTAACTAGCCAAGCTAGTAACTACTATGTACCTCTATACCGTTAGATGAACCATGATACTGAAATGAAACGAAAACGGCTTTGAGACAAAAAGAAGCGGGACTATCAAAGTTCTTCAACGGTTGTCACAATATTTATCTAGCTGACTGTACCTCCATTCTGAACTACGTCCGTGCGTCCGGCTAGGCTAGGGTTGCTCTCTTATAAAAATCAAATGTAATATTTTTGAAGGCTGGACCAGTAAAAAGCACTAGATGACGACAATGTTTTCTGCTATTCTGAGCATTTAATAACCATTTCTTATTCAATATCACATCTTCACAAATAAATTTTTTTATTAACTAGTATCGTTCCCGGCGGTTTCACCCGTGTTAATTTCGGAATCTCCGCAGAAAACCGGGATCAAAGTAGGTAAGTAGGGTAAGTAGGTAAGTAGGTAAGTAGGTAAGTAGGTGACGATTGGTTAAGTATAAATTTAATAAGGTACTAACTGGTGCTCGCGGTTCCACCCGCGTGAATTTTCGACCATTGCAATGAGAGTAATGATGTTAGATTTTCTCACTCGTTTAAAACGTAGTGGTTATATACTCTTTAGTCTCAAAGAAAATATAATCACAACATCTGACTGTCACTTCACGAAAAATCAATTCAAAAGAAAAAAATGCATATCTCTAAAATATTACTAGGATTATATTGGTCCTATTGTGTCTCATTTCTAAAATACAGCAGTTTCATTAATTTACAATTATTGCTTTTTTTTTTTCTAACACCTTTTGTAGTAAAAAACTGATGGCAACCCTAGGCTGAGTCCAGGCGTTACGATTGCCGCAGCTTGTTGCTAGAAACTGCCGTTTGCGCCGATTCTCTCCCATAATGATGACGGTTTCCGTTCTACGGAATATTCAACATATAAGTGATATTTTCTTTATGATACCTACATAAAGCCAATAACATATTATAACAGCTTACTCAAAGCTCTTGGGGAAAGGGTTCTACAAACTCAGAGGGAAGTTACGATACGTTACAGATGGAGAAGTTAAGTCATGAGTAATTTGTGAATGAAATCCTAAATGCTAATGCGAATTTGTTTCGTTTTTGTGAAGCTTTCACTCCTTAACTACTCAACCGAACATGATGATATTTTGCATAAACGTTGTAAGGGGTACCTACAGAAAAGGAAATAGGGTAGTACTTAGGTTGAGACTGCGGTGAACAGCTAGTGAATGAATCTATACTTAAAAAAGGAAAGATTTGATTTTTTGTTTGTTTGTTACAATTTAACTCAAAAACTACTGGACCGATTTCAAAAATTCTTTCACCGTTAGAAAGCTACATTATCCTTGAGTAACAAAGGCTATATAGTAATACTGAATTCCCACGGGAACTCTGAAATTATCGCAGGTGAAACCCCGCGGGGCAGCTAGTAAAATAGTAAAGACAGATTCGTATTAGGGGGAAATAGAGGGATGGTTAGATAATACATTTTGATCTACAGTGTACCCAATTGAGATCTCCCTTTTTATGATTTTTTGAAGTTTTTCCTATTTTTCCATAAATTTTAATACCTAGCACACAAATTACATCACCATTCACTATACATGCAGGTAACACGGCACACCATTCAGAACATCGCGTCCGGTTATAAGTTTCGAAGTGACACTTGTCTTGTACATTTACTTACTTTCTACGCGAATTACTTCTTTAAAGGCAGTTGGGTACACAATAATACAAATAGCTGTACAGTAACGCAACTACCTCGATCAATTTTTAAAAAAACTTCTTTTAGTGAGGTAAAAGTAAAATTTCAAAGTCGAATTTAATAATAGTGTCTATTTATTTATTTAAACTTTATGCACATCAAAGTATAAAAGGCGGACTTCGAATCAGCCGGCTTACTCTTGACTCTCGACGCAATCGAGTTATATCGAAAACACAATCGAACAGCGAACTCCAATCGAAATTAGATCGCAGGATCGAAAGGAAATCAAATTTTGCTACTTTCGAAGTTTTGGGATCGCGTTTCTATCAAAGCTGTATCGAATATATCCGTAAAATTGCTCGATTTCATTAAATTGACAATGAAAACAATCCATTTTTACTGACTTGTCGGAGGTCGTCTTTAGACAATAACACGTTTTCAAATATGATTTCAATTTGAAGTCAAATCAAAATCGGAATCAGTGTTTGGTGTTGAATGAACCCGACATACTGTGCAGCTCTATAATACTGTGTCACGGTGCTCTACAGTAGTATACGTACAAGCCTCATCGATGTCTCGACCGATTACTCGCGTCCGGGAAATACCAATGTTTTGAGTCATTTACTTTTAAAACAAATCACATACGACCTTTCGTATACATTCCATCTATGCCTCTACAAATCCTACAAATCATACCATATTATGTAAAGGTCATTCACCCGAGTAAGTTCGGGTTTTCTCTATTATTTATCAGTGTTTTGTTTTATGTATTGTACTATTTTATTAGTTACGCGAAAGCATGAAGTATCGAGAGAGAGAGAGAAGTAAAATATCCCCATTTAAAATTGCATGGTGTATATTTAGGTACCTACACAAAATTAAAGTTTCTCACTGACTATAACAACCCGCACAATCTCTTAAAGTATAAGTAACTACTTATAATAATGCTTATATAAGTACCTGGTATAGGTGGTAAAAAAGTGAAACGCGGGTGATACAGCTGCAAATAGCTATAGTTTGCAACTAAAAAAACTTACTGAGGACAAAGTCCTAATAAATTCTACTCATGCATAGAACAAGCAAAAAATGTAGGTACCTACCTACATCCGCTTTTCGACCCAATACTCAGCATTGTGTCAAACGGAACCATTTCCACGACCCACTGCACTTAGTGTTTACCGTATTTACTGATGAACTCATTAGCAATTAATTAAAAAAAAAACAATACAATTTCCGCGGTTCGAGCATATGCAAAAAGGTTATAGCGATTTGACGTCTATATAAATATATATATATCTAAAGAATTTTTAGTAGGTATGTTTCGAGTACACAAGTAAGATTTTAAAATTTTCATTGAAATATGTAAGTTTTGTTTCTATCATTTTTCGGTTTCAATCAAAAAACATGGCGGTTGTGTGATTACAATAGATATGCACGTTCTGACACCTATATTATCTAGCAATTAACCAAAATAAACTTACCTACTTCAAAAGTTGAAGCTGTCTTAACATGATTAATTAATCACAATATCGCTATATTTTTCTGATTGAAACTGAAATATGAAAGCAACAATAATTACATAACTGCCTTGCTGTATGTATATAACAATCAAAAATTGAAATCTGTATATAAATATATGTATATGATATATGAAGATATCTTTACATGGATTACCCATTTTCCTTTACTATTTAGTCTATTATAAATGCTAAAGTGAGTTTGTTCGTTACGTTTTCACGCCTTAACAGCTCAACCGATCATTAGCTTTGAAATTTTGCATACACGCTATCATGGATACACGGGAATTCCCGTAGGAACTCCAAAACTTTGCATGATAATATCAGAAATCTATTGAATTTTGTCAAACATAATATAAAGAACTAACGGCCGCACTCAGAGTCGTCTTTAATGATTACTTAGTTAAGTATAGATTTTTAAAACAAAACTGCCGCAATCAGAGACGTTCAGTAAATTAATGCTAATTGGCATTTAATGAGATGTAACTTAATTAGTTAAATATCAATTAACATTAATTTATTAAACTTGTCTGATTGCGGCAATTTTGTTTTAAAAATCTATACTTAACTAAGTAATCATTAAAGTCGACTCTGAGTGCGGCGGTAAGTGCTTAACCTTGTACGTGATAAAATGATTAGTCTCCTGAGATTTTTCCACGTGTCACAATACAAGAAAAAGTAACACGTTGATATAATCAAATCTGATTTTTATAAGTGTGATAGTTAAGTAGGTACGTGCGATTCTTTTACTTCTCGTTCCCATAGATTAGCCGCTTTCTACATAACGTATGAATAGGTCATAAAATAAAATGGCTACCCCAGTCTTAAAAATAATTTTAACAGTTTTTTTTTTTTTTTTAAACTCGTAGGTACATTGTTTGTGAGTTTTAGTTGAATCATCCTATAAAATAATACCAATAATTTCTACGATGTCAAATGTTTTTCCATATGCAGGGAGGCACGATTTTGATGGCAGCATATATGTAGTTTTGCTTCTACAACGTGTTAATGAATTGACTGAAAACTATAAAGTTGTTTGCTCAGAATCGACTTATAAATCGATTGCACCATGTTTTAATTTATGTTAATTTTTTTTTTTTTACCAGCCCATGTCTAAATTATTTATAATACAATATTTGGCACGTATGCCCTTCGTAGCAAAAAAATCGAATCGGTCATTGACACGTAGCGCGGGCGTACCTAGCGCCTAAAATTTCGTAGATAGGTAACGTCCTAACTAATGTTGAATGACTTTTAGACTGTTAATTTTTTCGACAATTCATATTTTAATCATAATTATTATTGTTTATTTTTTTAAATGGGGTGTATAAGGTTTTTGGTCAATTCATTAACACGTTGTAGGTATGTATATGCAGGAATGCTGGTATTCTTTGCCCCATCTGTACCTTTAGTTCAGCACAATTGACTGTCATTAGTTTTCATAATTACAACAATCAGCAATTCAAGACTCATCTTTCAACAACATATCAACGGTTTTCCACATAGAACATGAGTACCTTATGACGAGTGACCACCCCGCTAGCTCGGTCCCAGCCTCTCAGTGAAAGTAAGCGAAAGCCTTCCTTCCATACACAACATGCAATCAATGAAAATTAAAAACAAAAATAGTTATTAAAGATTGATAATGACGGTGCAAGGTTCATCAACGGTCACGGAATAACGTTTTTATTACTGTATTTATAAATAATTAATATACAGGCTGTAATTTAAACGAGGAATTTTAAGGATCTTAAATTTCATGTTTTACATGTAACTAATAAGAATATACTTCTTAAAACAGAGACAAAACCTTGACAAAGAACGTAGGTTGTCGCGATTGAATGACCCTACTCTATACCATTGATTTTTCGGCGCATCAGCGACAATATACCTATACACTATGTACATACATAGAACTAGGACATGCATTTATCTTGATATTATTACTACCTTTAAACGAGAAATTCTTATGTATAATATACATATAATCGGAATCTCGGAAACGGCTCCAACGACTTTCGACTACTTTAATTTTACAAAAAAAATTGTTCCTGCGGGAATTCCGAAACTCACGCGGCTGAAACCGCGGGGTACAGCTGGTCAGTTAATATTGTAGTAGGTTATGGTAACATTTTAAATAGGTAGGTACATTGTCGTACTGAGCATTGACTTATTAAATATGGAGTCTTTTGCTTAACGTTTGCATACTTTGTCGCCTCACAACAATGCCTATTATTTATTCTTTACTCAGTAAGTTTGCGAGCGCGCCGGTTTACAATCTACATGGTTATAGCCACAGATGTAGTTGAGAGTAGATAAAAGAAGTTGGTGAAGTTATATGAAAAAGTGCCACAATTAATTTATTTAATCTGTACTGATATTTTAAAGAGATACTGTTTTTTGTTCATATGTTTGTAGAGGGGTAAAAATCTCTAGAACAACAGAATTTCTCTATAGGAACATAATAATACATCAAAAAACTCCTAATATTATATACATAATACTTTATTTTCTAAAAAATCATGGACAAATTTTTTCACAAAGATTTTTGCATAGCTCCTAAACAAAACCGACTTTTTTATTTAACCTCATAAGACTCTCATTGCCGTAATAAAAAAGACAATTTATCTAAACAAACATAAAAAATGTTTGATCTGGTTATCGATTATGTAAAACATTTTAACACCTATACCTAATCAAATGAATGAATGATACCTGCTAAACAGCTGTTGGTCTACTTTTTACATTTAAAGACAATAGCACACCAGCTTAAAAATAGTTATACCTATATATCGTGATTTGATGACACTATAATTTCTTGAATGAAAACTATAAAATGTTATGCCAATCGTACTGGCTGTGTAGATTTTTGAATTACTTAAGTGTTTTATTTTTATACGACAGAGAATGGCTTATTAGGTACTAGCTGTATTCCGCGGTTTCACCCGCGTGTAAAGATTTTATGTAACAACTTTTTTCCCGACATCCGATTTGAATAAAACAAAACCTATTTGTAGCTCCAGACTAAGCCTAATCTTCCTGTGAAAACCGCATGACACTCAGTTCAGTAGATTCAAAGATTATCGCGAACAGACAGACAGACAGAAAGACAGAAAATAATTTTAAAAACTCTTTTTTTGTGGTTAGTTACTGTTATTTTATCACCCTCTGTCAATTTTACTTAAAAATACTCAATGAAAAGGCGGTTTTATTGCACTGATTTCGAAATAAATAAATCCATGCCATGGATACGTTTTTGTGTCGTTTTAAACCTTCTTAATGAAATTATTAAAATCTATTGCGACCATTTTACTCGGAAACTAAGTAATTAACATAATTTTGGCTCCTTGAATTTTTTGTTAAATTAATTTTTTTTTGTTTTTTGTTTTTTGTACTTCTTTTAGTACATTATTTTTTTCTAGCACGAAACAGAAGAAATGCGCAACGGAACTAGCTTTACTCTCACAGTTAATTTTTTTTGTTACTGAAAAACTGAGTGTGTCAACGGCTTTATTTGAAATTATCAACTGTGTATATTAAGAGGCAAACAGGTTTTACTTCTGTCTACCAAACTGTCTAGTATGACATGTTAATAAGTACATAGTAATATAGTTATATATTTTTAAAGACACCCAAATGCAATGTTTTTATTCTGTCTGACTATTAATTTTAACCACAAGATGCTTTTTCACGATTTTTCACTTTCTTAATATATTTTTAGTTTTTACGCTTTTCATGCTCATGCTTAAGCTGGGTGTAAGCAGACTTAAGCTAACTTTTTAAGCACGTCTGCAATCAAACAAAAAGTAATAAAAAGCCCTCTGATTATATAAAAACTAGTAATAAATATCTAATCTTGTGTTGGAAATAGGTACTCAATTAATTGTTTATAAATAGAAATATTTTTATTATATTTCCTCGAAACCGAAGTGAAAATCAGTACCTTTATCAGTTACTTTATATCAGTTATTTTACTATCGTAGTAACATAAAAAGTCTCCAATAGAATGGTATAATTCTGAAATGACAAGCAACACTTAGTATCAAAGCGAGTGATTTTTTCGCTAAATGGAGAGATGATCAAGAGTCTTATGCGAAACGCTGAGCCGCTGAGCGAGGATAGAGAAATTGCTCATGATGGTTCTATGTTGAGGGTAAGACGTATTTTGTTGTACAGCAGGTGTATAATGTATATACCTACATACTTTCTTTGTCATTAATCTCAAATCGCCTGATGAGTACCTACGTCCTCAACAGTAGTACCTATTCGATGATACTTCAATTTAATTCGGAGTCGTTGTATTCTGAGATCTCTTGAGTATCGTGTCTCATAACTTTCTCCTATCAAAAATCGTGTGCGCAAGATTCACATACTTGCATGTTTTGTCGATCCATAGTGCCATTGTGTAGCGGGTTTCTTTTTTGTCGTAGCGATCACTGAAAAATTATTGATTTTTTTTAATATAAGTATAGCAAATAGGTACCTATATAAATATTTTCATGACCCTAACCAAAATTAATATCTTTTCAGGGGTACAGAGAAGGACATAGGATGCTTTTCATCCCGGAACTCCCACGGGAACTCCAAAATTTCCGCGGGTCACAGCTATAAATATTGTGCAATTCTTCAATTTCGATTGTATGTTTATTGTTCGCAAAGAGTAAAAAAGTGGTTAATTCTAGCTACATGACGTGTTACCGGAACCCGTTTTGTTTATGCAAAATATACCAGACCACTGACCGCTAAATGAAATTGACAAGTTAAACAAATACAAATAGCGAGTTGACGCATAACTCAAATGTTTCAATCGTTTTATTACAGCTATTGATGAACGCCAATAGAACTTCGGCGTTATATCGGCGTTTGCAGTAAAATTATTTATTTTATTTTAATAAAAGTTATAACTTTATAGTCATTATTTAAATAAGTACATAAGTGATTATAATTATGTTCTTACAACAAAATTAGAAATTCTAAAAAGTTACAAAAAAAGTTACAAAACGTTCTGTTACAATATAATACTTCAAACTCATTTTCGCATTTATAAGGATATAGTATATTTCATTATAAGTGCGGAAAGCCTGTCATTGCAAAGAGTTCCGACAAATGTCTACCCGAGCCGAGGCGCAGCCGAAGGTGAGGGTTGACAGTCGGAACTAGTTGCAATGACGGTTCCGCACGTGTACTGAACAACTATTTTTAATACAGTTACGAAAAATTAAGCAATTTATTAAAATATCAAAAACACAACAAACTCAACTAAGTTCCAACTGTTATCAAGAGATGGCGCTAGTCGTATTAGTAATGCGAAACCTACGTTTCGCTATGCAAAAAGTGTGTCAAAGTCGTGTCGCCATTTTTGACAGTTGGCAAAGAGAACGCACGAGTTCGGGAAAGGTAAACAAAAAGCTCGAGTATGTAATAGCCCACATCCCGAACGCTAAACGTCCCTGCAATACGCCACTTTTTGAGCAACTGTATTAAAAAAGGATTTTCGAATGCAGCAAAAGCTTCGGCTGGCATAAAACCTGCACCACATATTTTTGTACAATCCTTACCATTATAAATCCAAAAGTGAGCTTGTTTGTTTGTTTGTTTGTTTGTTGGTTTTTTTGTTTGTTTATAACGCCTTCACGCGTTGTCGGTGCAACCGGTCACCGTAAAATTTTGCATAGACATTGCCAGGGGTACAGAGAAGGGTATAGGGTACTTTTTTCCCAGAATTCCCGCGGGAACTCTGAAATTAACGCGGGTGATACCGCGGGGAATATGGCTTGTATTTATATAAATGTAATACATGCTAAAAAGGCGGCCTTACTGCTAGAAGCCATTTTGTCAAGGCAACCTTGACGCGACAAGAATAGAATGAATTTGCCATTTTGTTATGTAAAGACTAGCTGTCCTACGCGGTTTCACCCGCGATAATTTCGAAGTTCCCGCGGAATTGTTCCATACAAACTTTGCAACCCCTTTTCATCCCCTTAGGGGTTGAATTTTCAAAAATCCTTTCTTATCGGATGCCGACGTCATACAAAGAACACACCCTCCAAGTTTCAGGTCTCGACGATCAGCGGATTAAGCTGTGCGTTGATCCATCGGGACAAAGCATTTTACATGTTTAAATAGATGTTCTACTGAAGATACTTCTTATGTGAATGAACTCAAAGGTCACGAGAAAAGTGAAAGGTTCACTTGTTATGCGGACTAGCACCTACTTCCATTGATAAAGTCATTTTATTAAACCATTTTTTATCACGGGGTTTTCTTCATCAAGCTAGTTTGAACTTTAGTTTTTATCTTATAATTCTCGTATACAATAGAAACTATATAATCACTATTTCTATGTTCGCTACTGACTTTTAACCGCGGCATTACTCGTGTGGTTATTAAAGGTACGCGCAAATTCCAGTAACTCCTTTTTCTGTTAATCAATTATGAAAAAATTCCAAAAATAATTTTTGCCATTGTGCATAGTGAATAGGCATGTATTCAATGTTTCTCGAGAGTCATACTCTAGTGTGTTTTAGGCCAAGTACCAGCTTAGCCTATACACACATCCCTATTTTTAATAAAAACAACCTTCGATATGTTATTATCACCTGATTAACTTCTCTCTCGTTTATGACAACGATTTATGAATTTGGCAATTTGGAAACGATTGGGAAAACAGTGTTTCTTCCTTTTGGAACGGACTTTTCCTTTATTAACATTGATATACTCATTAAAAACTTGATCCACTTGGTTTTGCCGAAATAATATTTTTTGTTTAAAGAAAAAAACAGGTCTAATAAAGATAACATTTGTCAGAAAAAAAGTAATTATACAAAATGATGTATCTATTCATAATTTTTATCACACTATTTTAATAGATCGAAAATTTGTGTCGGAACTTCTCCTTAGTTTTAAGTACATATATTTTTGCCCGATTCAAATTTTTTTTACAAGTTACATTTTTTTATTATTTTACATAATTTAATTGAAGATATAAAATTATTTAAATTAACTTCATTGTTATGGAAGTTGAAACATGAAAACATAATATAGAGATTATCTACACTAACTTTCTTTTGGTTGCATGTACTGTATGTCTGGTATATTAAAGTAATTGTTCATGCTAAATTTAAAATTTACGCTATTTTTCTCACAATATGTAAGTATATAGTTAAATCTTTGCATTCAATTGGCGAGTCTTCCTAAGAATTCTTGTAAATTTCCTTATTTGATTTATCAAAGCCATTAAAAACACAAAGTAGTTACATTATTTCGTACTAGCTGTCCCCTGCAGTTTCACCCACGGCAATTCTGGAGTTCCCGCGGAAATTCTAGGATAAACTATAGATATAAACATTCCTCATGAATCTCTCTATCTACTGGTGAAAACCGCATCAAAGTCTGTGTCATAGTTTTTGAGTTTATTGCAAACAGATAGCGAAGCGACTTGCATTAACAGCCCTTACCTTGATTGTAACTTTATTGATAAGAAGAGCCACATTATTCAAAGTCAAAGTCAAATCATTTATTCAAATTAGGCCCCTAATTTGAATAAATGATTTGACTTTGCCTTCTGTATAAAAAAATATTTCCTCTTTAACTTAAAATTAAATTTATTTTTGAAGTGCTTTTTAAGCATCTATACTTAAATTGAATAGTATGGTATAGTTAATTATACCGAAAAGGGAATAAAACCTATTTAAGACAGTAGTTGAGACCTAGAACTTGATTAGATGTTCACTGTTCAGTAAAAAAAGCCTCCTAATTCGACAATGACCAACCGAAATAAATACTGTTGGGAGCTCCTGCAAGAATTCTGGAATCGGAAATACCCTTTGCTTTTCCTGTACACCAAACTACGTGTAGGTAGATATGAAACATGCTTTGTTGATCGGTTATAGTTGAGACGTGAAAAGGTAACAGACAGACAGAGTTAATGGCATTATGAATATGAACTTTGGCCTTAAGCTTCTTTTTATAATTGAACCTCTAAAGCAGAGAAAGGAGATCCCACACTTTGAATGAAAGTTAATTTATGTGAGATTCATGAAAATCGATATTTGAACTCTTGTATTTTATACTTAATTTGATTTGATTTGATTTTTTGTAATTACTTGTGTATAATGTTTCACGAACTCAAGAACTATTTAACCGATTTGAAAAGTTCTTTCTTTTATAGAAATCTACAGTATTCCTGAATGACACAGAGTACTTTGCATCCCGGAATTTCCACGGGAACTTTAAAATAAACGCAATTGAAACCGTGGGAGATCAACTAGTTATCAATAAAAGGAACAATCATCATAAGGTTTTATAGGATTTCAACCCTTCAGGGTGATACGCGATTATTGCGCGAGTCCACAAGTAGATAATTAATTAAAGTTTAATAGATCAAGCTATGAGATAATAACTTTTTTTCAGACTGATCCACTTACAAACAAAATGTCCAATCAACTCGCCACCATGAACGTAGCACTTTTTAGGCGTGATACTTAAATTTAACTCGTTCAAAGTTATTATGTGGTGTTACAACAAAATAAAGATTCATTTACGGTCACTGAGTCTCTACACGCAAAATAGGCGCTCAGACGTCGAGTTGCGGAAACCAGCCCGCTAACAAATACAAATACGGTCACTGAGTCAACAAAAAAAGCATGCCTTTATGTCTTAATGTTTGTTGTTTTCATTTTCATACCTTAGGTATGTACCATAATTATTTGCAACTAGCTGTGCCCCGCGGTTTAACCCGCGTGATTTTCAAAATTCACGCAGGAACTCCAAACTTGGTTTCTAAAAATCTTGTCTTGAAAATAACAAACACAAAAAAAGAATCATCCAATTTGGTGCAGTCATTTGGAAGTGCTCTTAGCAACACATTTAGCGATTTATTTTAATTTATGTATATAAATACCAACAGGTAATAGGTAAAACTAAGTGTAATAATTGTAATAACTAAAATAATCACCATGATAATTTTTAATAGTTATTCCTAGTTTATTTGTAGGTATATCGGGTACAAAATATACAGTATTTATCGGTATACTCCATTTATAAGCTCTTACTTTCTCATTTTATTTCTCTACAAATTTTTTTGTAATGGTAAATAATACCAAGCCTACCTTTCGTATAATTTGTGGAATAGTTTTTATATGTGTTTTATATAAAAAAAAAAAATTAGGTTTCTGAACGTAGCGAAATATTGTTTAAATATTTCTAATCCCTACACAAACGGAATGGTAAATCACAAAAAAAATATTCGTTATAATATTAATCAAAGCAAACGTTTGACCTTTGCATTGAACGTTGACTTTAATCCAAAACGTAATAATTACAAGACTTTCGCGCAACTTGACGTTATGAAATTCGAACTTCACTTTTACAAAAGCACCTGAGAAAGTAAGTACATTCAAATAATTCGGCGATGTACCTATATTTTTTCACCATCAACCGTGGACGGTTCGGGCAGCGAGGGGTGCGGTGTGGTATTTAAGATGACGAGCACGCATCCGTACCGCAGTTTTCATCCGACGCCCTAGCCATGTGGAGGACTGGCGCTTTCCTTGCATTAGCGGCCGCGTGCCTCGCTCTACCCGCTCAGGAAACGGGATTTACAGATAACGACATAGACGGTATAAGTGATTGCTTCAAAAAGGACTCTATGCAATGTTTAAAATACAAATTCTTCACTTACTTGGACAAAATCATCGGACAGAAAGACAATATCGCTATATCGGATGGCGTGACGGTGGTACGAGCGACGGACGTCAAAGAAACTGGTGCACCTAGATCCTTAGATCCTGTTTCGAGATTGAAGAATTACTTCGAAACCCACTCCGTTCGTGTCGAGGTTAAAGGTTCCGATGTTATGGATGCGGTGTCTAGTGCTGGGAGAGCTTTGGAAGACACGGTCGCCTCGTTCACAGAAGATAATGAAGTGGACGAGGAAGGCAGAGGGAAAAAGAAGAAGGCACAGAAGCTTCTTGGTCCTTTAATGGGTATTTTGGCTTTGAAAATGATGGCAATACTTCCGTTAGCTATCGGTGCCATCGCTTTGATTGCTGGGAAAGCATTGTTGATTGGTAAACTAGCGTTAGTGTTGTCGGCTATAATTGGATTGAAGAAGCTATTATCTCAACAGAAGCACGTGACTTATGAGGTCGTGGCGCACCCTCATCACTCGTCGAGCCATGAGTACAGTTCCTCGAGTGGTTACGGGGCTGATGGTGCTTCCGGTGGTTACAGCAGTGGCAGCGGCGGTGGAGGACACGGCGGCTGGGGAAGGTCCATAGATGCACAGAGCTTAGCGTACTCAGCGCAAATACCTCAACAACCTGCTCAGTGACACACTTAATTGTATGACCTCTTTATATCGCGATTTCACCTCAACGCGTCGACGCCCAACGACAATTGTTTTAGCTTTTATTATTATAAGTATTTTATCAACGATCGTCATTTATGTTATTTACATGGTGTGAAAGATTTGTATGCCATTAAGTTATTATGCGTGTTGTGTGGATGTATATGTTTTAATGTTCTACTTTATTCATGACATGCCATTTTATACTTTTCGCTCATTTTTAATATTGAAGTCATTATTCATTTCTCGTTCTTGTCTCAAAATTGATTGTGATTATAGAATTTGTTGTATTTCGACTGAGTTTTTGTATAGCTTATGTAAATAATAGTGTATTTTATTTATTTATTTATTTCAATTAATTTAAAATTAGTTTGATAACGAGGTTTATTTATTATTATATAATAATTTTGTTTTATAACCAGTACCTGGCTTTAATAATGTGTAAGTAATATTTAAGAATATTATTATTTAATTTTTTGTATATTTATGTCATCTGACATTCTTGCCTATCTTGGGTCATGCTATAAAAGTTGTATTGTAATTTATTAGGCTTAAAATGATTTTACTTTATGTATAATGTCATACTTACAATTATAAATAACAGTTACAATTGTTATTATTTATTGTTTTCTTGTTTGTATGTTAAATTTAATTGAAAATAAGAAAGTTAATGTTATGTTGTCAATAAAAAGTTAAAATTTTTCAATAATTTTTATTACCTCTATGAAAAACTTTACATCGAATTCTTTTTAAATATCAACAGAATAATTACCTATTAATCCATTCTCTACTTTATTTTCAAAGTTGTAAATAATAAATAAATTTACTACATAAAATTTAAAGATATTATTATCGATAGGTACGTATTTTATTACAAAAAAAATAGTCTCTAATTTCTCCATAAAGAAGATAGTTTAGGTAAGTACGTACAAATCACAAATTTCTCTTTATTTATATCTTAAGTATCTCTGTAGTCTACTTATTTATCCGCAGATGTTACATTTCTACTCCTAATAACATACAAGGTAAGGTACACATATATATCAGTTAGTTTCTCTCGTAGATAGACGTACAGTCATAATAATAAGTGCGTACTACAAACGTGCTTGTTAATACTAACGATTCGAAATCTCCTAACCTAACCCATAGCGCGGCATAGTTCCAACTTACACTCGTATTTTTGCACATAATTGTAGGGACAATAATATTACATACGAATACATATACCTAAGCCGGTATGTACGCATGGTGTAGATGTCGTCAGTACATTTGTGAGAAGTTTGTGAGAAAATACTTGCAATTATGAAGATTCACGATGTTTCGTTCACATGACTAGAGAGAATAAATTCCTTATTTGATTTAATTAATAAGAGCTGAGCGATTTTTTGGAAATAGGAGTCATTTATCTATCCTAATGTTTTAAAAAGCTAAAGTTTGTGAGTTTGTAAATTGAGAGTTTGTGACGTTGTAGGGATCTCTGGATCTACGGAAGCGATTTTGAAAATTCTTTCACTTACTTTCGCTTTCTAAAGCTACAGTAGTCCTGAGTGAAATTTATCCTGAAATTCCCATGGGAGCTCCGAAATTACCGCGGGTGAAACCGCGGGAGACAGTTATAAGAACGCAGTTCAATGTAGATAAATAATTAAGTATATACAATCTTACATGAAAAGATTTTATCAATTATATTAGGAAATAAGACACTTAACTCTCTAATGCTCTCTATTTTTTATTCTAATAGACGTTCTACATAAAAATCTTTATTTGCAAAAAAAAACATAAGATTTAGATTTACAAACAATAGTATACATATAAAAAATCTGGCAGTAAGTGCTTACATACTTGCTTCATTTATACGTATTTTACTTACAAAAAATGTTGCTTCATTAATTGTTCATTCAATAAAAAAATTTTCATTGAAATTAGTTTTGCATGATATTGTTACAGTTATTAAAATTAAACGCATTATTTATACAAAGTTATTTGGCATCAAAAATGCTTTATGTAAAACAGTACAAGTTACAATGTAATATTAAATAATAAGGTTGTAATAATTTCGAAAGAGGATCGGCAACTATAGTTCTTAATTATGCTAAATGTTTAATTATACGATTGTTACAATATTTTTTAACTACGGTTCTATGATTTTCATGATCTGTAAATCGTGTTCAATAATTTTGATGTCTTAGTAAGTACACTATTTTAATTAAGAAATTTTAACATTTATGAAAAAACAAATTGCCATTCGTATAAAGACGCATACCTATACAGTATCTATACAGTAGTGAAATTAGCATTGCCCGCAATAGAAAATCTTCTAAGATATTTGATTTATTGTAGAAAGAAATTGGAAGCAACATATATGAAATACGATAAATACATAACTTTTTATGATAATTTTGCAATAAATTGCCAAAATAATTTTCAATTAAACTTTATTATATATTTTATTGTATTGTATATTTTATTTTCGAAGAGATATTTCTAAAAATTAGTTCGGAACCACTGTGCGAAGTCCAACACACACTTTGCTAGGATTGTTTTACATATTGTAACTCGCTAGGTAGGTACGTGTGACGATTTTTTTCTCTACGATGCACGATGCTCAAAGAAGTTTCACTTCCAATTGCCCCCGCTGTCGCTCATCCCTTGCGGGTGTTAGAGCAGCTTTCCTTGCAACCGGGTCGGACACTTGCCCTCTAACACTAAGTATAGAGAAAGGTAGTTGTGAAACCGTCGCGCGATCATGATTATAAAATGCGTTGTAGGAAAAGTAAAATTTCCGTCCCAATTGTTCGTCAAGAGTCAATCATGGTGATGGAACCGTATGAAGTAACGCTTGGTGTCTTTGTTCGGTGATTATTTGCGGCTATTCACTTTGTATTACGTGACACTTTATGGAAGTGAGCTGATGCCTCCTTTCTATAAAAATTATGTTATGTTAAAATTTGTTAAATTCACTAAGGCGATAGTCAATAGAATAAAAAATAAGTAAAATAACTAAAAAAGTAAACTATTTTCAAATAAAATGTCATCTAATGTCATAAATTCAATATTCTGTAGCCATATTAGCTCTATTTTTGGAAACTGTTATCACATCTCTATCTTTCATTCAGACATACCTATAGGTAGGTATACCGTATACGTACTTAAACTTAAAACTCAATTTCATTGTTCTACGATGTTTACTTACCCCCTGTCAGATTGAACTGGTGTTCGAGTATAAAAAATTGTTTTTGGGAAGTAATTATTATTTTTGTTCTTACATTAATTCAAATTCTAGTAGGTATAAGTGTTTCAATTTTTTGGTGTAACAAATTTTTTTGTCGATTCTCATATTTATTACTTCATTCATAGTCATTTCTGCGATAAAATAAACATGACAATATGAAGTCATAGGCAATTACGACAGTAAAAATAAAACATAAATTGAACATCCGACAAACGACCTTGAAAGAAATAAAATAAAACTGCAGTTACGCCATCTTGTTTGCGAGTACGATAAAAAAATAACAATTTTTTCTATATTATGAGCAATGAGTTCGTTATGTTGGTTTGTTCATAAAACTATTGTTAAATACTTATAGATACTAGCTATTTAAAAACTATTCAAAGTCTTTATTGATATCATATTTCTGTTATTTTACTAAAAATTATGAGTATGGAATGAATTTATGCATTTGACTTTAGAACATCAGAATACTAATTTAAGAGCCTAAAAATACAAAAAAGGGAACAATATACAGGCAGGTTTGCTGCAGATTTGCTACAAAACGTAGCCGAGTAATAAATGAGAAATCTCATACTATCTACTGGAATACCTAAATACCTACTAAAATTTCTCGTGTCCTCGTAAACCTTTTTTGTTTGCCTACATAACAATTTAAGTGTTTCGTACTAAATGATAAGCATTACAGATAACCTCCTCTTTACAATAATCAACAATAAAAATAAAACTTTAAATACACGGAAAAAGTCCAGCTGTAAAAACTAGTGAAGGTTGGGTTCAATAAAAAATCTGGCTGCAAAAACTTGTTGGGTTCAATGACTCGACGACAACGCCACGCTAGCGCGAGCGGTAATACCTTGAACTTTTGTTTTATTTGTAAACAAACTTGACCATGAAATCAGTTCAGCTAAAAAGCAACAGATGGCGTCGTATCTCATATTTCTAAAGACCTTCAAGATTTTTTCCAGCGGATGCTCATTCATATTCTATGAAAGAAAGTCTTGGTTGAATAAAAGTTGGAGCTGTGGCCCATAGGTGGCTTTGTATAAAAAATTTAAGTTGTATGTAATATTGTGTATCACCTCAAAATTAAATAATTTGAGCAAGAAGAGAAATAAATTTCTGCATTGAGACGTTTCACATGGCCGACAAATTAACATATAGGTATGCTTGCAATAAAATGTCAGTGCTATTGAAAAAGCGATATATTTAGACTTTTTTAATTGTCGAAATAATATTATTTTATTTCTTCACACCAACACAACCTCCATAAAGCTAGATTGTTACTAGGTACATAAACAGTCTACTTTATTTACTGAACTGATTTTGAAAATTCTTTTACCAATAGAATGCCACAGTGTTCCTGAGTGTAATTCCGTTCCGTAAGAATTACTCTTCTTATCCCGGAATTCCCGCGGGAACTCCGAAATACCACGAGTAAAACCGCGGGGGAACAGCTAATCCTCATCCTCATGAGGACCACTTAATTTTTTTTAAATCAACGTAGAGGAAATGGATAAGAATCGCTGAAGTTTCTTTAAATATATCGAAGAAGCTTTATGACTGGCCTGTTTTATAGAGGTTGAAACTGTAAACATTCGGTTACTATTTTGTAAAAAAAAATCAAAGAGCTTAAAAGTAACTTAAGGCATTACGATTTAAGAGAGTAAATTGTCGCAATTTCGATCCCAGCATCAATTTGATATAACTTGAAACATTTGTGTTTGCCTTGACTCTGGGTGTTTGGTATCTATCTTACTTATTTAAGTAATATTTACCATAAAATATTTGAGAATATATATTCAGCTTTGGCCCGACCGAGGCATTAGAAGAATCCTTGTGCGACACTCATATTGAATATGCTACGTATTATCTTCAAGCATGCCACATCTGGGGTCTAATGGGCTAATTTTTAGCAACTAATCTAGACATATAAGCATTCTTAGCCAGTAGCTTATGGCATGTTTCAAATAAAGTTGTTTCTTGTAAAAACAAAATGGTAGAACGTTTATCTTTATACCTATTTATCATGTTTCATACACTTATCTATTTTAATCTATGCATGTAGTGTGACAGTAAAAAGGTTTTACTGTTTAACATGGGTGCGGCCTTGATTCTTGTTTCGTAGTAGGTTACCGTCTTTTATTCACTGGGGCTTGGCATTATAATAATACCGATTACAGTGACTAGAAAGGGTTTGAAGAAAAACTTGATTTTTTATCTGATGATTCTAAAATCATCGATCAGACAATTAATTTAATTTTTTGTTAGAAGTTTAGGTAAAAAAATTACTTATTAGTCATTTTATTAAGTATATCTATTGATTTACCCCTTGGGTATATAATTTAGTAAAAAAAAAATCTTAAATCGCATCTTTATTGAAAAAAAAAAATATTTATTGAGTAATATTATAAGGTAATCTAGGGGAGAAACACAACGCTACATTAACACTAGCTGTTCCCCGCGGTTTCACCCGCGATAATTTCGGAGTTCTCGCGGATATTCTGGGATCAAAAGCACCTTATATCCTTCTCTGTATCTCTGACAACGTGTATGCAAAATTTCATAACGATCCGTTGAGCCGTTGAGGCGTGAAAGCGTAACAAACAAACTCACTTTCGCATTTATAATAACATTAAGTACTAAGGATTTTATCGTACACCCACTTAAACTCCTAACCCACTGATAATGTGGATGCAAAATTTCATGTTGTTCGATTGTGTAGTAAACGCGTAAAGAGCAAAAATGTAACGAACATACAAACATAGTAGAAATAAACAAACAAACTCACATTTTCATTTACAATACGAATTAGTAAACACGAAACTTTGAATTAAATATTCAATTTATAACCTTTTAGCTACGGATAGGATATTGACCTCGGGTACCGATGCTTTAATAGTTCAAGACAGTGCAACGTGCATCGTATGGAATGAAAGCAAGGGGACTTTCTTCTCTTTGTACGACTATCCGTAAGACACGCAATGCTAAAGGTGAGACACGTGTACGTAATTACAGATTTCCAGCCAAAGGCTGCGACTTCAAAGTACCTATGGCCATTTCACAACCGCTGCTTAAGAAATGTCTGATGACTGGGTGTTGAACAATGGTGTTTTGCGGCGTTAATTTCTACAACTATTGAGCCTAGGATAAACAGTTATATCAACGACGCCATTTTAGTTTGCAAAATTGCGGGAAGCAAAAAAAAAACTCATATTTTGTATTGACCCGATTGGCGCAATGGTCACCATGCTTGCCCGCTAATCAAGGGGTTCCAGGTTCGATTCCCGGTGGGGGTGGACTTTGTGTGATGAACACTGGGTTCCATTTTCCAGTCTGGGTGTGTTTATATATCTATAGTATAATATATAAGTAATTCTATGTAGTATATACCACGTTTGCTTGGTTTCCACGACACAAGCTAATAATAGCTTACTGTGGGATCAAGTAGATCTGTGTGTTGTGATGTGGATTATTATTATTATTATTTGCAAACACCCTGACTGCTAGGTTAGGTTGGGTTTGAACTATGACCAGAAAAGAGTTGAGTAGTATACCACAGTAATGCTGATTTACAACGCGCGAGCACCCACTACAACGTATTTCTGTCTTTGGTGAAAAAACCACACTGGCGGTCCCCCGCGACTTCACCAGCAATAATTTCAGAGTCCCCGCGGGAATTCCAGAATTAAATGGACATAGATAAGCAATAGTATGTTAACCCACACTGGAGAAATTTTGAGTAAAGCGTATTTTAAAAGTAGGAGCGCCATTTTGTGTCAACATTTTTTATGTTCAATATTTAGTTACATATTTAAGCAATGTAATAAGGTAAACACACAATTAAAAAACGTTCCCTAACTCTCAATAAATCGTTCTGAATCAATCAATAACTTAATTTTGTGGGTTAACATGTTATTGCTTATCTGCGTCCAAATATAAATTAGGTAATATATAATTTTACTATGGATTTTTGAATCTGAAATAAAAAATTACTATTATAATTATAAATATGAACCTTTCTCATGAATCACTCTATCTATTGGTGAAATCCGCATGAAAATCCGTTGCGTAGTTTTGAAGATCTAAGCATACATAGGGACAGATCGACAGCGGGAAGCTACTTTTTTATACCTACTATGTAGTGATGGTGATGGCATATTATTATTTTATGAACGACTTCCACTCTAGTTTCACAACGCTCAGGGAATATAATAATTGGTTAGTAAAAATTAATCAGATAATTAATATAGGAAAGGATAGAAGACAAACAACCTAGCCGAATTCAAAACGATTTCAGAATTTTGTACCTGTCCAAAAGTATTTTTAGAACTTATTGAACCAGTTTTTTTTTTAATTATTTCGAACGACGTATAAAAATCGAACCTGGGATATTAGCTTTATTACATGTGTAGTAATCGCGGTGAGTTAATCGATTTAATAATTAATTATAAAAACGTGTACACCACTACTTATATGGACGCAGATAAGCAATAAAATGTTAACCCACAAAATTAAGTTAGTGATTCAAAACGATTTATTGAGAAATAGAGAACGTTTTTTAATTATGTGTTTACCTTATTACATTGTTTAAATATGTAACTAAATATTGAACATAAAAAATGTTGACACAAAATGGCAATATAATTTTAAAACACGATTTACTCAAAATTTCTCCAGTGTGGGTTAACACACTATTGCTTATCTATGTCCATATAACATTGGAACTGCACTTTTGATAAAAATGCGAGCGGATTCACGATTAACAGCTAGTATATATTATATATCTACAGAGTTAAGCATTGAGCCTCAGGCTAGATGGGATTATGTTTGTCGGTTCTAATCATTAAAAAAGTAGGCCTACAAAATGTCGGTGTGTCCGGACCCTAAATATTGTCTGAAGTGAAGTCGTTTCAAATAAGTACTTATCTCTTTCACTTTCACATTACGGAGATTTTAATCAATGACTGACTGTTTTAATTAGTTGAGCTTCACTTTAATAAGCTGTTTATTTACTTAGCATGGTATATAATTAACTAATTAACTCTCTGATTCTGTTTTCGAAAATTAAACGTGAAAGTTTTTTACTAATTTTTAGGAAGTTCGTAAATTTAATTATTTTTTCGTTTATTTCTTTTTTAATGTTCTTTTTCTTTATTATTGTCGTAAGAGGTTTTTTTTTGGACGATTTAATTAATTACAGTAAAACAAAATGAATAAATTTGGATAATGACTTGTTTATTTTACTGTCGTCTATACTATGACGATCCATAATGATGGCGCATATAATGATAACATAAATAATTATTATGATACGGTGAGGGAAACTGAAATTAATATTAAATAATGAGAATAAAGGCATCACACTATAAAACTAAAACAGAAAATAAATAAAACAAACTATAGTACAAAAGTAAGTAATGAAAGGAACAATGATAAATTATAATTATATACAAAGATTATAATAAACTTCGAAGATGCAAAAAATAATATTTTACATAAATACGGTGGTAATATAGGAAAAAACTATTTACAAAAGAAAATACTATACGAAAGAGAAAAAGAAGTCTATCGAAATATAATGTACGACGATACTTAAAAACAAAAACAAAAATAATTAAAGCTATAAAAAACTAAAATAATATTTGTACTTATTGTGATAACAATAATAATTATTACTATTGATAATAATACTCGATAAAGATAAAATGAAAAGGGCAGGTACAATGTAGTAGAGACGAAATTAAAGAATACAATAACAAATCAAGACGTGATGCAATTAGAAACGAATGAATTAAATGAAGACAAGAATGACTCGCTGACAACAATAAATTAATACTTGTTTAAATAATTTAATTAAGTATTCAATAAGTTAACAATAAATTAATTAATAACGATCGATCTGAGGTCCGTGCTAGACTAACCATAAACAGAACAGACTGTGGTACCGATTGACTCAATAACAGTCTTGATGATTCTTAGGTTTTTACTTTTCATATGCGCTGTACGCCAAACTTTGGGCGTCTTGGGATGATCTTCCCCAACCTCCGTGACCACTACCGTGGCTGTAATGCTCCTCATGGTGAGGATGGGCGACTACCTCGTAGCTTTCATGATGATCATTCTTGGAGAGCAGTTTCTTCAGTAAAACAAGAGCTGACGCCAACAATGCAGCCTTAGCTAACAGCAGACCTTTGATGGCGGCGAAGGCGATGATCCCAAGGAACAAGGGGATGAGGGACTGGATCTTGAGCTGGAGAAGGGCGAAGATTGGGATGAGCTGCTTTAGCTTCTTCTTCTTGCCACGACCTGTGAAGTAACGCGTCAGTTTTATTTACATAGAAATAATACAGACAATTGAGCTCAGTATTAAAATTTGTAGTATCTATCTATTGAATATTGATAAAATATATATTATATATATACTACTGCAAAAAAAAAATTGAAGTGGATCAAAAACAAAAGTTAAGTCTGATATGGTTTAAAAATTAAAGACTTCGACGAACACACAGCTGTACCAGAGATTATATATTATATAGACAATAATATACGTATGGATCAATTGCTCATAAACCACAAATGAATGCAATAAATATTTTCTCAAGCTTTCCATGTCCTAAATGCGCGAACTAAGTGTGACTGATAAACTAGGCTAGATTCAGTTTATTATAGTCAGAGACACATTTAAGTATTTGCATCAGTAAATAATTTAAAAATCGTTGTTGTATAACTATTTGTGAAATTAAAACAGATAAATCATACAAGTTTTTAAAACATATTTTCTTAATATACCTATTTAGTAAACATATTTTGAAGTAAACAATTACTGCAGTGAACAGAAATTGAAATTCGCGAACTATATTTGTGACTATGTTGAAACACTAATTTCTTATTCGAAGCGAGCGTTCGACAGATCGAGTTGGAATTTTTGAAACAATATCACTTTCATTGATATTCACCATGTTATGTCCAGTTTGCATAACAACCTGATTCGTCCATATAGAAAGCGCATCGATTACAATTCGAAAGCTCCGGTCCTACTTCCATATTTCGTTAACAAGATTCCGCCTAGAGCGTGACTTTTACTCGATACTTGGTCGATCGAGATCACAAAACTCCACGGCCAGCGTTTAACGGCACCATATAAAACTAGTTGAGTGGCAGTCCCACATACCTACGTGCAAGTTCAAGTGTTTATATACTTTGGAAATCTTGCAAAAACTAGACTTAGAGCGGTCCATCCGCTTTTCACCTTAACAAGCCTTGTTAATAGGTTAGAGAAACTCCTACATAAACATTTTGTTGATTAAATTTTCTAACGTATCCTCTTTAAACGATATTGGTAGGTATATGTTTTTTCTTCTTCTAATAACGTCAATTTTCTTTTTTATAGACACCGATAAACGTTTGTAATTGCAATATCATTTTGTTAATACGAGTATTTCCTGCGTTGTGTTTGTTAAATATGATTTTATTTCACATTCAACGTTAAATTTTTCTGGTTATGTTAATGGTCGACTTTCTATTTTCAAATTCTCACGTATGTTCTCGGCTGGTTTTTGAGAAGTTTTTAATTTGTACAATTTTTTTACTTATTATTTGCACGCCATCAGTGCGAATTGCCTTTTATGTAATAAACTTATTGCTCTCTCTGTTACGAGCTCGTATAAAAAAAAATACGATATTTCGTCACCATATTAACATAGTTAAACATACTTTTAACAGAGGAAAGTTCAATTAAATTATGTTGTAACGTAATAGTCATTAAAAATATTAATAACTGTGCTAATATATCTTTCAAATTACGTAATATAGAGCAAAGATAGCTGAGCTTTAGGGTGATAAACATACAATGTTATTGTTATAACCAAAGTTAATGATAGAAAAAACACATACCACGACCAAACGAAACAGTGACCAATTTTCAACGCCCGTTAGCGGCTCGTGCACAAACCAGTTTTTATTTTAGAAATAAAACTTCTAACACTTATTATCTAACAATACGGGTATTCTCATAATTCACCGTAACGAATTCATTCATGGAGGCTCTATTGATAGATTCCGTAATAACCGTCTTCGACTTGACGTTTTTGGGGCAATTTTAACAACTACGATTATCACCATTGTTTAGTTTTAGTATTTTTATTTCACTTTTTTGGTTTGTTGTGTTTCAGTCTAACTCATAATATTATAGGTAAATAATATTTTTTAAATTGAAAGTTACGTATATTTTCACGCACTTTAGCGTACAAGATGTTTACTCTGTTCTTAAAGCTCGGTTCAAGAATGATTGACCTAGTTAAGAAAAGATGATTTGAAGAATTTTTTTACGCGTAATGAAAGTGTCAATATTTATTGAAATATTTTTTTTCTAGTTTTCCTAGAACTTTATGCCTTTAGAACCTGTAAAGCTGCAAGATTGCAATGTGCATGTTTATATGGATAAATATATGATTTTATCATTTGCTACATATAGTTTTAAACGTTATTAATTTATCAATTTTTAACTAGGTTTAAGTGAATGTATTTAAACTGTAACATCTGGCGTACAATGAAGTTTTATTCATTCATAGATTGATTTAAAACTTTTAACCCTCACACCAAGACAAATAATTATTATCATTCTCTGATTTGAAGCTTTTAGAAAAAAATATATGGCAATATCAAGAGAGCAGTAAAGCATGTAGAATGAAAATTTATCCTATAGCTAGCTGTGCCTCGCGGTTTCACCCACGTGAGTTTCGGGATTCCCGCATGAACTTGTTTTCTAAAATAGAAGAAGCCTAAGTTACTCCTGATAACATTAGCTATCTGCCAGTCTTGCCAGAGTGCCAGAGTCTTGTTAAAATCGGTGCAGTCGTTACAGAGATTAGCCGGAACAAACAGACAGACGGAGAAAAATTAACAAAATTTATTTTTATATGTAAATAGCGTATATACTTTCATAATTATGCATTTAGTGAAAAGCTGTTAATGTGGAATTACAAAAAGACACTTCATTTTATTTATATGTATAGATGCATAAATAAAAAAGTATCCGCGTGTTTGTTCACGCTAATCTTCGGAACTTCTGAATGGATTACCATGCAATTTTTACATGTAGGTTAAGCTTAGCTTGGAGAAAAATATAGGCTTTGTTTCGTTTAAATCGGATGTCGGAAAAAAATTGGTACATAGAATCGTTCACTCGGTAGAAACCGCGTGGCACAGCTAGTGATAAATAAATACTGTAACTAACCTTCATCGAGTGACCTTTTCACATCTTCAACAGTACTTTTTGGCATACGAAGTTGGATAACATGATTTTCTAGGAAATCAAGGGCTGAATCCATAAGCCTTGATTCCACCTGATTCTCCCTTGCTCTGGGTTCTTCCGGCAACGGTTCTAGAGCTCTAGCAGACCTCGGGGAGCCAGTACCAAGTAGAGAGATGCCGTCAACTAAGTTGATTTCTCTTGCTGTTGACAAGTTTTCAAAATATTTCAGCGCTCGCTCCTGAAAATACAAGAATTTTTATTAATTAAAATTAAAATTGCAGTCCTATTTTTTGTTTTTATATAATTTATAACAAAGTCATATCGTGAATTTAAGATTTAAAGAATGACTCAATTCATTCATTTCATTAAGTTGATTATAAATTCTTTAAAGGAACAAATTAAAATATAACAATTTAGTTTATACAATGCAATTAAATTTTCGGTATAGTCGACATACAATGCACTTAAAACATTTTATAGCAGTTGTTGAACTTTATTACCTACTATTGAAATAATATTAAGCGTGAATAAAATAACTTTAGATCCATCGATGCCACTATACCTACTTACAATGGTGTTACGTCACCATTTAGAATAACCTCAACAAATCTCAACAATTTACTGATAGTAAAATCTCTCTTCAAGGAGAAATAATAAAATTTTAACGAATATCTTCGGTATCTAAGCTCAATTAGCAAGTAGTAACGGTTTGTTTAGATTTTATGTTGCGTTATTAACACGTTGCGGCTGGTTCTTTGTGAATTATATTTAGTTAAGATGAAATGTTTATAAATCGTGAAATAGAACCTTAAGTTTACTGTACACAGCGTGGATTATATGCAAAAATATCACATAAAAACTACAATTATGAAAATAATGCTGTTTTAATTTTTCTTGCATGATTAATTAGTTCATAATAATTAACGAGCTGGTATAATTTTCTCGTTTTCACATGCTTAAAAGTACCTACATGTTTTTATGTATAAAACGGTAAACCATGAACAAAGCACAATTTTATGAAAATCATTAATAAGTTATTCTTTTTCAAAACAGAAAAACAACATTAATCTTTATTTTAGTTATTTCTGAATAGTTTAAAAGTTCTGTTTAGTAGAGCAATGAACATTACTGAAGAAAGTTAGTTGTGTATTTCAATTCTTAAAAATCTCTCCATCCACTAATTGATGACATTTAGACGGAATACTTAAATACAAAGCGCTCCTACGCCTCTAAAGTCATGAAGCCATTGATTACTTTATTGAAAAATGTAGTGAGCAAAAACCTATAAGTCACTGTTTGTCAAAAATCAACAAAACACAATCACTGAAACACACCTTCAAACACAGAGCGACGTCTTGTTCCGAACAACTCTTGACGACTCCGACCACCGAGCTGACGACGTCATCTTCACCGGTGGGTTTGGAATTCACGACAGCGACACTAACCAATATTAACAGGAACGCCTTCATTTTTTTGTTTTTTATTTTTATATATTTTTTTTTTACAAATTTTATCCTGCCGGCGCTCCTGTACTAAGTGAAATGTAGCTTTGGGAATGGTGCATAGCGGTTTTATTCCGCGCGCCCCCACTGTCGTGTGCTCGGTTGGTTCCCGCCAAATTGTACGTACGCAACTAAACATACTTTACATGCTTTGTTGACTTGCCAATGTCTCAGAAATGGCAGTTTTGATGTTGAACATTTTCATTCATGTACCGTGCGAACGCGTTGATGTCTTTTGCACAGGATTTGTTGGTTAACATTTAACGCAGGTAAATGAATGTCGAATTGACTGATTTGATATTTACTGACAAAAAAATTTAAACTGCACTTTAGAATTTTAAGTTTCTCCATAAAATCCAATTGAAGTATTCGTGTAGGTACACGAAAAAAATTGGTGTTTCCAATTTAATTTTATTTCGCCTAGTAAAAGTTTTCTCAGTTTTTTGTTTTGGAAATTAGTCTGTCATATTGATTGTTCTAATAAAACTTATTTGGCATTTGTGAAACGGGATTTATGTTGTAAACATCGTAAGTAAGTATCAATCAAATGATAGATTAACAATTAACAACTAGCTGTCCCCCGCGGTTTCACCCGCGTGAGTTTCGAAATTCCCGCAGAAACTACATATTTTTTCTAAACTTAAAGTAGCCTAAGTTACTCCATATAGCATCAGGTATTTGCCAGTGACAGTCCCGTTAAAATTGGTACAGTCGTTTCAGAGATTAGTTGACAGACAGAAAGATAGACAGACAGACATTTTTTTTAATGTAAGTATTGTTCTCGTATGTACTTTCACAGGCATTTAGTGAAAAGAAAAGGACACTTAAATTTTATTTATATATGTATAGATGTATGAATTAGTTATCATCCGATTATTGCTTATAAAATGGAAGTTAGAACACAAAAGCACCGACCGGTTATTCGGTCTGTTACATTTGTAACTCTATAGTAGCGCCTGCTTCTGTAGTTGAAGTACAGTGGGTGACGTATCATCGCTCGGGACCGAATGATATTCACTCTCAATGAATATTACCAACGCAAATTAATATTTATGATGTATTTACACAATTTTTATTATTAGGATTTCTAAAATTACATAACCCAATGTATGGGTAATAATTGAAGTGCTAACTTAGTTAATTTTTTTTTGTTAATATCACACCAAAAATCTACAGTTTATTTTTTATATCTCTTAGTGTGTATATTTTATTATTAAAGTTAAAGAATTACATCGAAAAGTCAAATATCAAAGCGACATAAAACCGAAAGGTTTTTTCACGAATCGATGCATGCAAAGATATTCACAATTTGATATCAAACATTGCGGTCGTATGAATTTTGCCTCAACATACCGCTGTAGGAAACAGGTACTAATGTGATTGTGCATGTGTGCTCTTGAATAACTGAAACTGAAACAGAGCCGTTCTGCGTTACATAAAACTTTCTCATCAAAAATATTTTTGTGTAGAATTATGATATTTTTAATGATATAAGTTCTACTGAAAAATAAAGAGAGATGGTTGTACAATGTACATACTACATAAAATAGTAAAATAATGACTAAAGGCGAATTAAATTTAAATTAATTAACATTAAAGTTAAATTAACTGTCCCCCGCGGTTTCACCCATGCTAATTTCGGAGTTACCGCGGGAATTCCGGAATAAAAAGTACCATATGTCTTTTTCTATATCTGACAAGCAAAAGATCTTGTGGTTTCACCGGAGTTAATTTCGAGTTTCCGAAAGAATTCTGGGATAAAAAGTACGTTTCTGTGCGACTGTTATGTATTTGCAAAATTTCGTGACAATCGGTCTAGCCATAAAGGCGTGACTTTCGCATTTATAGTTAGCATAAGGAAAGTTTTGGGTGACTTAATTTATGGGTATCACTAGGAGAATGCAGTAAAATTATTTTTGGAATTTTTGTTTATTCTTAGGTTATATTCGTACATATTTGTTGACAATAGAAAATATTTAAGTATGACATAATACAAGCGTAGTGTTATAATATTTTTTTGTCAATCTTTTTCTTAAACCATAGAATATTCATGAGTATAAACAAGTTATTGATAAGACAGTTTCGGATCCTATTCCATACGTGTTACGAAACGGAATGAACTTCTTCTTCTTTTTTTTTTTAATAATGGTGTCTATAATTATAATTTTCCAATGACAATGTTTCTTAATAATAGAAATCACTTCATCTACTTCTTCAACTATGGCGAAACGCCAATGACAATGTTAGATTGTTCCCCGAGTTAAAACATGGCTCTCTTGAAAGCCAGTTTCCTGCTCAGGGTCCAAAATAGATGCTGAAAAGTGACTGAAATAACGAAGACAACCGAGAAACGCGTGTTTTCGGTACGGCTTTCATTCGTCAACAACCCTGGAACGAACTTAACGACAGCAAATTTTTTTTGATAAATCAAACAGCAAACCTCAAAGACTTGCTGTGTGATATAAACTTAATGTTCAAAATGACGCCAAGTTTAAATGCACAGCAGTAATGTTTGTATTCACTTTCGGAATAGCGCTTCTAGAAATCACGACTGTGCAAATTACGATTTTATTAATGAGATGATAATACTCGAGCATCGTTATGTCTTGGGTGTCCCAAAAAAGGCCAACTTACGTGTTCACCGAATATATACATGCATTTCTCCCAAATTGGAGTGATTCTGTTTTATCTACTAAAGCGTCATCAAACGTCTCTGTTCACACAATTTAAACTCCACAACAGTATCATAATCATAATTAACAAAAAAAAGGTTGAATTACATACAAAATACAAAAATGTTTTACAAAACGAAATATTATTAGGCTGGTTCACATTATACAATGCTATGTATTAAATTTCCACACTCTTACTACAAAGGAAAGTAAATTGGCAGCAAATGCAGTGAGCTTTTACTAACATGTGTTTCGAAAAAAAAAAACAGGATTCCCATGGTTGTCTAATCTATTGACGTATCCGACTAATTAGCTAAGACCTGTTCAAGTCTATTATAATGACATACAATTGTGACAATTTTGTTACGTTAGCTCTTTATTGTATGGGTCTTCAGTGATTGGTTGATAAGTAACCATTGTCTCTAGAATTTATAGGTCTCTCCAACAATAAAATTGGACTGGAACTATTATTTACACAGTGACATTTTAAAACGATAAATTTTTCTATAAACCTATAAATAGCATTAATTTTTCGATTTCTCAAATATGTAAGCAGCATAAAATTATAATTTTGATTGTTTTTTTTTTTTTTTTTAATTACGCGTAAAGCAAATTTTCGTAAAATTTATTATTTATTATTCTCTCACTACTATTTCGAAAAATAATAGAAAATAAATTCATGACAAGAGATAAATATTTAGGGCAATGGTACTTATTTTAAACTTCGACAAATATCTTTGAAATAGTTATATTATGAAATTCAACCCCGTCATTCAACTGGTGCAGCAATGACTCTATCAACTAGCCAGTCTAGACTGCGCGCAATCTTGCCAAGAATTCAGCCAGAACGATTCCGTACCCAAATTAAGATCGAATAATCTTTTCATTTCAATAATAATTTATAATTTACAACTAGAGAAACTTCATTTGTCCCAAATTATGAGTTTTCACACTTCATGAAATTTTGTAATAGTATACTTACATGATTTCTACTCATTTTAAAACAAAACTGACGTAAATACTTATATTATTAGACACTTGAATATTGAAGTAACTTTTCTTTGATTCTTTGACTGTGTTTTTATAAATATTCAGAAACATCTGTGTTATTAGCTGATTAATTAAATAAATAATCCATTAATTAATATCGCAGATGCAATACTTTCTTTTATAATAATCATTTAATTTATTATTATATAATAAATTATCTTTTAAAAAAACGTAATCAAAGGTTAGATTATGGTTTTATGTAAATCGTAGACAATAAGCAAGATTATGTGGTATAGTACTCACTACTCACTTATACTTTTACAAGTCCAGTAATAAGCCGAAAAACTCTATCAAAAGTATGAAATATTTCACGAAAATTTTGCGACTTGGATTTCAGCGCCGAATTCGAGAATATTTTTGTGATATATTTTACAAACTTTTCGTTTTTTTTTCAGTAGCTATATAGTTTTCTTCGTTGATTTAATTTTTCAGTCGTATTGACGAATTCGTGAAGAGCTACAAGATGTAATATATGTATGGAAGTCTACTACTACGTATATGTATACTAAAGTACAGTGGCGAAGGGTGAAATATTGAAAGAGGGAAGCCGGAAATCTACTTTAATTTCAACTTATTAAACTATTAACTGTTCCCCGCGGTTTCACTTGCGATAAGTTCAGGAGTTCCCGCGGGAATTTCGGTATAAAAAGTCCTTCCCTGTATCCCTGACAACGTTCTCAATTATGGAGAGAGACGTTGCGTCTGAAGGGAAGCCGGTGGGAATCGGCTTCTATGGTACCTTCGCCACTGCTAAAGTATTTAAGCATAGAAAAAATTTAAAAATAGGTCTAAATGGGACATTTTAGAAATTTTATTTACTTTTAATAAAAATTCCGAGCAAATATTTTCCGTTGAAAATACAACATAAAACAAAAAATAATTGACAAAGATTGGTTTGCACAAACTATCAATAAGTACTGTGCTTTTCAAGCTGTTACTAAAAAAAATTACAATCCAAATATTCACACTATAATATAATTTTACTCTCATAAAAACATTGAAATGACGTAGCCTGTATTTGATTGGAGGAATGCAATAAATCGATCATTTACACGAGCATTCCAATTGTTACATGACTCCAACTATGTATAACAATTAATGGATAAGGTAAAAGCTTTGCTGTCTTCAGAGGTGATTTTGATGACTAAATAGGTAATAGATTTGATTAGCTTATATTATGACAAATAAAAACGCTTTGGCGAATATAAAACAATCTAGAGTGATCGTGAAGTCCTTGGTCCGTCCCTGGAAAGCGTTGACTTATGTATTTTTCGAGTGTCTTAACTCTATTATTATATATTTTGAGAGTTTACACAATATTGAGAGTTTACACATTTATTCTGCCTATTTTCTACCACGCAGATTTTGACATTCCCACGGGAACTCTTAACATACCCTTGAACTATTGTCTCAACAAAACAAATAACCTCAATCAGTCAAGTCACAGACGGTAAAGTGGGACAAATAACATACCTAATATTTATACAAGTTTATAAGTACCTAGATCCCACGTAGTAAGTTGTTGCTTAGTCTCTACTGTATGAATGAATGTATGAATGTAAGGCATAGTGTAAATTGCCATATAATTGCCATATAGGCATTTTATCTTTGTATCGTATTTTTGGAATATTATGAATTAATATTAGTGCCAATGAGTTCGAAAGGCATGTGCAAAATTTAAAATGTAATCAAGATCAAAACTTTCGCACTTCTCTCACACATAGCAAAAGGATTTTTATTGTTTTTCACACACATGCTCATTTGAAATTATAATTAATTTGTATAACAGAATCATGAATGATTGAAACAAAATTATCGACATCACGTCATAATCATCGGGCATCGTCGAGCGCGTGTTGTTAACTTTCATTGATGGATATCCATCTGACCATTCGGGGATTCGAACCGGTCGCTTAAATTTTAATCGTTTCTTCTCGATGAATGGTGCAATTTTTGATGTTTCCGGTACGAAGGTATGTTGGATAGTTTTAGGCGCGGTTCAATTACATGAAATTTTCGTTCGGCTTGTAGGTATATGCCAATTATTAAATTTCGATTACATTAATTTTAAGCGCTTAAGTGGGGCTGCATGAACCGGCTGATTTTCCACTAGCTGGAATGTCGTGAGTGTAAAGGTAAGGATTGTAGGAATCACAGGTGAAATAAGCTCTGCGCTGGTCATCATGGAGGTTTTTGGACTAAACCTTTGTCAAATAGTAGCCGTCTTTTAAGCAGAGTTGAATATAATATGATTTTCAAACTTGTCCTCTTTGATTCTATCTAGACTATTTTGAAACTTCAACACACAGATCCCACAGTGTAAGCTTGAACCGTGAAAAACAAGCAATAGATGCATAATATTTTATTGCTTACTAAGTGCTTATAAAAGATCTTAAATATTAATAGTTGTACAGTGCTCTTAAAGCTTAGTTACCTTTTACAGGGGTTGCAACCGCATTAAACTACTAGTAGTTGAATACTACTCGTCTACTTTAAATAAATTTAAATTAAATACTACCTCAATAGGTAAATTACACTGCTTAGACTATTATTATTACTTTCTTTTTCTTTTTCTTATTTAGGTATCATTATTGTTATTCGAATACATTATGTAATTTAAAATTAATATTATACATTATCACAAATCACTTCATGTCCCTGGTGAATAGAAACATTTTTTTGTTAGAAACGGTTTAAGGCTTTTATTGAACCCGATACCTCTTGATTGACCGGCACGATGGTCACTTGTATCCGGTCATTGATTGAAGAAATTTCAACATGAGATTTCGTCATCGCAGAAGAGATCCGACTTCCGGACGGCGCTTTTCCCCGACGTTCCACTTTACTTTGCGCGTTGTAACTGGAATACATATCATTCGATTATTCGACATTTATCGCCTCCCCTCGGGTCGTGATCCGAACAGGTTATTGCCTTTTTAAATCTATTGTGTCGCTATGCGCTATGACTCGATGAAAGTGATGTTTTTGGTTTCTATAGGTATATATATAAGGAGGGACCGTGACAATCGCAGCCTTGAGAATTCGGTTGCTGTTGACTTGTTTGGTTGTCTATTTGAACTTAGTCATTTTATAACTTAATAGCCGCTTCCCGCGATTTTAACAGTGTGAATTTTTTCGGGAACTCTTTGATGTACTGGCATAATAGCCTACTAGACTTAAAAAAGATCTGTAGCTATGTGCAAAAGTTCAAATCAATCGGATGATCCAATTATACTTATACTAGTTGTTCCACACGGTTTCACCTGCGTTCATTTCGTACCCCTTACAAAGTATAGTATGTAGAATTTTATGCAGTTTCACCCGCGTTAATTTCAGAGATCTCGCGGGAATTCTGGGATAAAAAACAAACCCTTCATTTTTTTCTATACCCCTGACTACGTATATGCAAAATTTTATAAGGATCGGTTGATAATTTAGGATGTGAAAGCGTTACCAACAAACAAAAATTCGCATTTATATAGGCTATTTAGATTTAACTTAGCATCGCAAAAATTTCCTTCGTATTACGTAAAATGATTCAACAGCTTCCTTAGCTAAGTTGACAATCTATAATAATCGATAATGCATAGAAATCTAAGGTACGGAATCGTCATGTCACGTCGTGATCAAGCAAAACTGGACTTTTCGTTGAACGATTTTACGTTGAACGTTTTTATGCGTTATGGCCGATTTACACTTTCATATGCAGTAAGTTAAGTAAGTAAGTAAGTAATTAAAAAAAACACGTGTGGACGCCGGCCGGCAAGTAAGTACCTAAGTGATTAAATAGCAACTTGCCGCAAGATAGAAAGGTATTGTTAAACTTACTTACTTACTTACGGACGCTCACCGTTACTTTTCGATTAAGGAAGTAAAAAAGATGTTGAGCTGAACTTACTTATTAACTACTTATAGAAGTGTAAACCGGCCATTAACGATTATTGAATGTCAACTTGGCTAAGGGGGCGAGCACAGAGTAGAAATCGAAAATAATATTTTCCAAGCCCTTGCGTTCGCGTTTCATACACTCTTAATTCCGATTCAGAATAATCATTCCAAGACGACGGTCAACTATGTCAATTAAATGTGTTATTTTTTTCAAATAGTTATTACTCTCTAAGCAAAATTAAATGTGAAATTCTAGTTGAATCAGTAGGAAATAAAATATATTTTTACTTCAGATATATTTTCTTTTAAATGTTTTCTCTTTACTTCTCACACTGTTGAGTATATTGCATAAAAGTTTATATAACTTCACTTTTTTTATTTTTTACAATTGCAAAGTTTTGTTTTGTACTCAAGATCCTAGATTTGCACGATCTACAACGTGTTAATGAATTAACTGAAAACATGATACACCTCATTTAAAAAAATAAACAATAATACGATTAAATATATTTTATGTCGAAAAAATGTATAGTTTAAAAGTTATTCAACATCAGTTTGGAGGTGACCTATCTACAAAATTCCAAGCGCTACGCCCGCGCCTAATGGTTCGATTTTTTTTCTACGGGTGGCGTACGCGCTAAATATTGTAATTAAGACATGAGCTGATAAAATTTAAAAAATATAACCTATATTAAAACATGGTGCGATCGATTCGCTAGTAGATTCTAAACAAATTACTTTCTAGTTTTCAGTTGATTCATTAACACATTGTATATTCACACAATTTATATTTGGTATATAAGATGTAAAAAAGGGGAAATTAGAAATAATGGGTGCGTTGAATCAGTATGTGTACACGAGTAAAAGTGAAACTTATAAATAACATTTTCGAAAGTCGATTGAAAACTTCTTAGAAAAATTGCAAGGTTCGTAGCGATGCCCAAACTGTTACTTGTCACATCATTATAAATCACGAGCTGTGCCCCGCGGTTTCACCCGCGGTAATTTCGGAGTTCCCGCAGGAATTCCGGAAAAAAAAAGCAGCCCATATCCTTCTCTGTACCCCTGACAACGTGCATGCCAAATTTCATCCAAATCCGTTCAGCCGTTTTTGCGTGATTGAGTAACAAACATCCAAACATCCAAACGTCCACACTTTCACATTTATAATATTAGTAGGATAGGATAGGATTACGTATTTTAAAATTAATTACTTTACAAGTGGCGCAGGTGTTATCGTGAGCCTTTGTTTGAAACCGGATATGGATTTATTTCGATTTTTCGTCCACACTTCTCTCCATTCTGAAAGAAGTTTTACTATCATAAAAATAAGGCTGGTTTTCAATGAGCATGTTGACAAATTTTTATTTTTTTGTCCGTCTTGTAGATTATTAAAAAATATTGTACACGTATTTTTTCTTTTTTTACGTAATCAAAAAATAACGGCAATATATTGAGTTGAAATTCCGCGTGACGTCAATATTCTGAGAGTTTGTAGGGCGGTTTTAGCGGTTAGTGACGTCATGACCCCCTCACCCTAAACTTTAATGCGCTTTATCTTTGTATATTTTAATTTATTTACAAAAGCAAAAAATATGTGTCTATTGTTTTTTTATTTTCTAACTGATGGACTAATTAGAATTTTGATTTTCAAAAGTAGTCCACATCCCCATTGTCCATATTATTTAAATTTAAGAAACACATTACTTTCGTAAAAGGTTATCCTTTTGGATATTTGAGGTGTACCTAAAATACTTACTAGTTTATTATTAAGTAAATAAAAAAATAAAACACACTTATTTTTTGCCTTTTTAAATTAATGAAAATAAACATAGATAAAGTGCATTAAAGTTTAGGGTGGGAGACTCGTGACGTCATTATGCAGTATAAGCCCCGTTCAAACTGCATCGGGTTGTGACATCACGCAAAATTTTAACTCAATGTATCGCCATTATTTTTTGATTACGTAAAAAAAGAAAAAAACACCTGTCCAATATTTTTTATTAACATACACGACGCGACGGACTAAAACAAATTTTGTCAAGTAGCCAATTCCATTGAATTAGATTTAATTGCATAAATCTTAGTGTGTCAATCAATAAAATGTAAATACATAAATTATTAATAAAAAAATAATTAAAAACGTTTTTTTTTTTAATACCATGGGGCAAACGGGCCGTTGCCCATGGAAATTTGCAACACCATAGGGCATGCACCGCATGCAAGTGCAAGTGCGTTGCTGACATGGAATGGGAATGGGAACTGGCATAACTATATATATCATATTTAAATCGTGTAAACACGTCATGAAAATTATGAAGATCTTATGAAAACGAAAAAAACAAGTAACTGAACTAAAACTAAAATAAACAATGTTCAAAACTTGCAAAAGTAAAAAATATATGCGTAGACCTGTGTGTTCTTAGGTTTACTTTCATAATTATAAAAAAAAAACAAAAGAATTCGAGATTTAAAAACACAGTCGTATACTATGACTATCATTTACAATGCAATTAATTACCTCATTATTGTTGAAGTATAATAATTATTTTAATTTTAACTAACGACTAATAAGCATGGCCCATAGCCTGTGAAAGTGATAGCCAGTGAATGAATCAAGTTCGGACCCTCGCACCGTGCTTACAGCACCTGTTTGCGCGCAATACGGGTTTTGAAAACATACGCGTCCTTATTTTGTCGAACAGGACGTGCTCGAACAAGTTGGGAGACATGTGCGACGTATATTTAAATGGTTCTTTTTATATCAATTTTAACCTTCATGTAGTATAAGTTAAAAAAATAGTTTATGAATAAATTCAAAGTAAGTAATTAAAATTCGACTTTATGATATTGTATTTTATCCATATCTAATTATTATTAAATATTTTTATTTTAAATATTTAGTAAGTGGGAATTTTGCTGTTGCACTGTAACTTATCAGTATGACTAGGTAAGGGTTTATCAATTAGAATTCGATTAATTAAACATTATTTTTTTAAACATTAGTACAATTTAAAATTTCCTGTTCAGTCGGTTTTGTTTAAGATAAATAATTAATAAATAATTATTCAGAGTACTAAGATTTTTCCAACATAATAGTACAATTACATATTTGTTTTGTCATATCGCAGTATTTTTTATTTTGTAATATTTACTTTGTTTATTTGAACCGAAAAAAAATACTTCCTCCTAAAATTCCTTCCTACGATAGAACCTAATAATTCTCACAGTTCACGGTGTAATGAGGTGGCTGTATGTCACTCGTTATGATATCCTGCCTCATTTTTATTCCTTTTTTATGTAAATAGAAAAAACTTGTTGAATTTTTATATAATAATCCAATTTACAACACGCAGATCTACTTGGCCCCACAGTAAGCTTTCATTAGCTTGTGTCCTGCATACCAAGCAAACGTGGTATATGCTATATAAAATTACATATATATTATACTATCGATATATAAATTTAAATACACCTAGACTGGAAAGTGGAACCCTGTGTTCATCACACAAAGTCCACCCCCACCGAGAATCAAACCCAAAACCTCTTGATTAGCGGGTAGGCATGGTGACCTACTACGCCTATCGGGTCGTCAACTACTGATACAATATTATAATACACGAAAATACTTACTACATATAAAATATTATATGATGGTACATATTTGTAAAAAATCTGGGATGATAAGCAATTACGAGAAGTTTATTCTCACCAAGAAGCAATTTAAGAGGCGGTAAGTAATATTTCACACCAAAACGTTCGTTACGAACAAAAACAAATTGTAGGTATGATTTGTTTTCACTGCTACAGCCAACAGGGTGTAAAAAATATTATAATAGCCTATTATTTGAGAATAACTATAGATCATGTTCGTCGAGCCGCTTGTCGGATTTGCTCTTTGAAACTATGACCCATGTATCACGAAAGTAGATCACTATAATTACTATCAATAGGCCTTTGTATACACTTAATTATACAGTAACAGAGCGTCGAAAACAATTCCGTTGGTTTAATTTGCGTCCAGTAACGTATATTATTTATATTGTTTGTTACTCTCGCTGCTCGCTCAATGGAGATATCGTTAGCTTGAAATATAGTAGGTATGTACCTACATAAATAACTCACATGCTTTTAGAGTGTTTAGAGTGAGTTTTTAAGACAAGTTCAGAGCTTGATTCCTTAGATCAATATAGATAAAAATGTTCAAATCTGTTGACATAATATGAAAACACAGTTGGTATAGTGGTTAGCGAAACTGAGCTGTGCTGAGGTTTTATGGGTTCAATCCCCGAAAAGTAAAGAAATATGACATGATGACTTACCTACTTATGTATTTACGAAAAATGTTAAAGTATTGTATACATCACTTGACTGACCTTGACCCATAATACAAACTCTGCTTAGTTTAGAACCAGTTAACGCTGTTATCTGCAAGTCCAAATCTTTCCCTAGTTAGCTATATTTTTGTGTTAGAAGTTTCATTGAATTCTAGAAGAAGTTGCTCTCACTTCGAGTTTATATTTTGTGGTGCAGTCATCATAATATCATAGCATCCTTCTTTGGGGCTATATACAATTAACTAACCGACTTTATCTAAGTATGTAGTGTTTTTTTTTGTAAAAGATTATTATTACTTTAAATCCAATCATATATACTTTATCGCATACACAGAAACAGAAAAATATGTAAATACGTCAATTAAGCGACTAATATTGTTAAAAGTAATCTTTTGATATATGACGGTAGAGACAGATAAGGAAAAGAAAAGTACAATGTGCGGCATATAATACAATAGACTTATATACATTTAAATACTGACGTAATATAAATAACTATTTAGATCTGAAAGACTAACTACTAACGTAAACATACAACGTTCCGATACACGCAAGTATCTTATAGTATCATAATATAACCTATCTATACTAATATTAAAAAGCCGAAGTTTGTTTGTTTGTTTGATTGAACGCGCTAATCTCCGGAGCTAGTGATCAGGAAAGGCTATAAGCTATTTAACATCAGGTTACAACAAATAAGAATGGAGCAGCAATAAAAAATTTTGAAAAAACGGAAAAAAAAATATTTTTGAGAGCTTCCGTTGCCAACGCTGCGTGTTAGCTGTGAAGGAATATATTTTAGTAGGTTTTTCAGGTCAAAATTAATACGGCAGAAACCACGGGGCACAGCTAGTAGAATCAATAAACACCTACTCGTCAAATTTAATTCAAACGTATCAAATAGATTTTACGTGACGCGTGTTCAAACAAACCAACATAGAAATGGTTATGGGTAGAACAAATTTACTATTTTATTGCTATTATTACATCCATAAAGGCACTTATCAAACTATTATAATGTAATAATGCATAAGCACCAAAACAATATATGATTACAGCACATATAACAATGCTAACCTCAAAGAAAAAGTTTCGACGTGTTTTTTTTTTTCGTTAAAAAGAATACAGCGCTGATCGCTTACAACAAACAATAGACAAAAATGAATCCGTAATTCGCGCGTAGGTATAGTTTCTGATTATAATCTTGGTTGTAAGTTTTATTAACTTTCTTTTCTTCCATTTTTAGCGACCAGCGGAACCCTTTTTTCTCTGTGGTCATCCAGCCATAATTCCTTTCTGATATCAGACATCGTGATCGAAAATTTTCGGTTTTGTTTCTTAATATTCGGTCCGAGTTCACTGTAGTGTGTATTCCACTCAAGACTGTATTCTCTGGTAGTTTTGAAACAATACTGTTAGAGTATTCTTTATAGGGTCACGGTCATTTTTCATAAATTCAATTAATATTTTCTCCCTCTATAGTGGATTTTTATTTTTTAGCTATTCCCGTTAAATCCGTTCGAACGAAATCCGTTCAGTAGTTTTTGACTTTCTAACAAATAGACAGACAGACGCAGCGGAGGACTTTGTTTTATGAATATACGTTCCTATACGTTAATAATAAAATTTCTATTACATTTCTTCCAATCCCGTGAATACCTACAAAAATTCATACAAAAAATTAAAAATAGATATTTTTTAGTGCTAAGTAAGATTTAAATATCAGTTGAAATTCATATAAATACTAATAGTAATGATCTCTCATAAGATATTGACACAATTATTCATTTAAATAGATTTACAAATATCATCTCTACATCGGATATTAATCAGCACATTAGTAATATGAAGTCTCTTGATGAACTTCAAGTTAAATACTATATTATATAATAACATTTTATATTTCATACCACAATGCGTTAATAAATAAAATAATAGTAAGTAACTAAAGACCCAAAAAAAATCATCAAATATTATTATTTAAGATTCACGCATACAGAAATACGTTTGCTTGTATTTCCAAAAACCAGAAATGGCTATGAGGTATCCAAAATGAAAAATATGCAAAGAATCTCTCGAAAGTAAAAATCAGGGTATGAAAACGAAAGTCGTAGCTTGGCGTCGTTGCCGCAGCCGGTGTGTCGTGTGAACGAGATGAGTTTTAAAAAATTCGCCCATATAGCACGACATTAAAAAAAAATTTAGACGATACGATACTGTTAATGCTATAATTGTACATTACGATACGAGTGCGTAATGTTGGTTATAACTCACGAGGTGGAATTCAGGCGCGGTCGCAGACTGAAATTTTTGAGGTTTTAGGGGGGTCACTAAAAATTAAACCTTTATTATAAATTAAAACTTTATTGCACAATACCCAATTTTATCGCACACATTATAAAACAAATGGATTTTGGGGGGGTCATATCCTCCGTGACCCCCCTCCTTCGGACCGCGCCTGGTGGAATTTGCGTAATGGATCCGTCAGCCGAGTGTGTATAATCATATACGCACGTGTATCGTACGATGTTTTTCAAAACACTCTTGTGAGGGCGCTAAGATAAGGTAGGTACTTAAGTGGGTACCTTAACTTAACGTAGGTTGAGGAAAGTCCAATGTAAAACATGAGGCAAACTGACCACTCTATAACCCACTACTGGTTAGTAGTACATTTATTATATTAAAAAAGACTCGTTTTTTTTTAAAGACGACTATCTATAGAAAAATAAACTTAGAAATAGTAAATCTTAACTTAGTACAAAAATTTATCCATAACGTTATTGCCGTTTCCGAGATACATGAAATAAATTTATATATTTTTGATAAATTTCATTATATTCATGTATTATGAGTGTTTTCTCGTCTGTCCACTTAGCCAAGTTGACAATCTATAATAATAATCGTTAATGCATAGAAAACTAAAATAGAATGTCACGTGGTCACGTAAAAGTCCAGCCCCAGTTTTGCGTGACTACAATATGATACTTAACGATTCCGTTCCTATAAAAATCAAACAACTGGATGTCTTATAACACATTTCTTATAAGACACAAGAACATTTCTTATAATGTGCAAAAGGCGTTAGATTTCTATGCGTATATTGGATTGTAAGCTTGGCTAATAATCGTTCACACGACTTTACCATGTCGCATAGTATAAATGCTGTTTTTAACGGCGCCTACAGCTTTATCCCATCGATCGTGCCGATCGATGTCGCATGCTTCTAATCTTTAGCTCCGTCTCGTTTGGACGTAACATTCGGAATCAATATCTCTCAACTAATTGTTATAATTACATAAACTTTCACTTACCGTGCTTTACGACTATTAAAGTGCCGTGTAGCGGATATTATGTTTTAAAATATTATGATGAAATTTTATTGCAACGACAAACGATGGCTAGGCTTCCTCAACGTGTTTATGATTAAGTTTGTACCTTACCGCCGCACTCAGAGTCAACTTTAATGATTACTTAGTTAAGTATAGATTTTTACAACAAAAAACTGCCGCAATCAGAAAAGTTTAATAAATTAATGTTAATTGGCATTTAACTAATTAAGTTACATCTCATTAAATGCTAATTAACATTAATTTACTGAACGTCTCTGATTGCGGCAGTTTTGTTTTAAAAACTATACTTAACTAAGTAGATAATCATTAAAGTTGACTCGGAGTGCGGCCGTTAGAGTTGAAAGAAAACTTAAACGACAAAACTAGAAAGAAAGAAAGAAAATACATTTATTTCAGCACAACACACAACACAAAACACACAACACACAACTACTGCATATTTTACTCGTAAAACTCTTAACTCGTAGGGTTGAGTTTTAATTGTACCTACCTACGTACGATATACATATGTACAATACAATGGGCTAGGTGACTTGATTTTAGTTTTTGGTCCGCCATATTGAAAACGTATTTTTTCTTTTTTCAAAAAATTACAGCGATACATTGCGTTGAAATTTGTTGTGACGTCACGCCTAGGTACTCTTTATAATTAGTTGTGACTCAGTAAATTGAAAAAGCAAAATTATCTATAATTTTTTTACTAACGGTTTAAATTGAATTTGAATTTTATACCCCGTCATCATGCCCATTAAAAACCTTATAACTTTATACTTCGAGTTCGATGTTCGATATCGAACCCGGACGAGTACCTATAGCGCGAAGTGTGAGTTCAATATTGTTTTCTTCGTTAGCCATTTGAAATTATATAAAATCACTAGCTGTACCCCGCGGTTTCACCCGCGTGAAATTCGGAATACCCGCAGGCACTCGAAAGTAAAATTATGTCAAAAAAAATGTAGGTAGCCACTCTTATCACCCAGGGTGTAAAAATAGCCTATACTACGATATTCTCAGACCTACCGTTTGGTTTATAAATCATACACAAAAAAAAATTCATAGAAATCAGTCAAGCCGTTTCGGAGGAGTTTGGCAACAAACACTGTGACGCAAGATTTTTTTATATTAGATAATTAAAATTAATTAAGTTTTTAATCATTAAATAGTAAAAATTACATCGCAGTAGTCATGGTACACTTGGATAAGTGATTATCGAATCTGAATGGACGCCAGGTGTCGCGGGTACGATATCAGAGTACTTACATACATTTTATGTTATGACAATTTGTGTTTACTCTGATTCTGGCTGTTTAGAATAGGTATTATCATATGTACAAGCTTTTCCCCGTGGTTTCACCCAAGTTAATTTCCGAGTTCCCATGGGAATACTGAAATTCAAGTCCTCTATGTCCTTTTCTGTGCCCCTGATAACGTGTACGTAAAATTTTATTATGATCGGCTGTACCGTTAATGGTCCGTTTTATATATATATATATATGAAAGCGTAACAAACAAACAAATAAACTTGCATTCGCATTTTTAGTAGTAGGTACCTACTACTTACAAGCTGTCCCCCGCGGTTTCACCCGCGGTAATTTTGGAGTTCCCGCAGGAATTCCAGAATACACTATACGTGCAAACCTTCCTCTTAAATCACTCTATCTATTTAAAAAACAGCATCAAAATCGGTTGCGTAGTTTTAAAGATCTAAGCTTATGTACATAGCGACAAAGTGAATTATTATTATATGTATATATTATCTAGTCTAGACATCGAGACATAAATAAAATTGAAGTGTCTGTTTGAAATATCAAATTAACACCTTTTCACTAAATGCATGCGAAAGTATATACGGTAACTCACATTATATAATCAATTTTCAAAATTTTTCTCTGTCTGTCTGTTTGTTCCGGCTAATCTATGAAACAGCTGGACCGATTTTAACGGGACTTTCACTAGCAGATAGCTGATTTATAAGGAGTAACTTAGGCTACGCTTCAGGGGTAGGATTTCAGAAAATAATTTCTATCGGATGCCTACGTCATACAAAAAACACACCCTCCAAGTTTCAGGTCTCTACGAGCTGCGGTTTAGGCTGTGCGTTGGTCCGTCAGTCAGTCATTCAGGTCAAAGCATTTTATATACTGTATAGATTAGACGACCCGATTGGCGCAATGGTCACCATGCCTGCCCGCTAATCAAGAGGTTCCGGGTTCGATTCTTGTTGGGGGTGAACTTTGTGTGATGAACACAGGGTTCCATTTTCCAGTCTGGGTGTGTATATATATATCTATAGTATAATATATAATATGTAATAATATGTGTAGCATATACCACGTTTGCTTGGTTACCACGAGACAAGCTTATACCTTACTGTGGGATCAAGTAGATCTGTGTGTTGTGAAGTGAATTATTATTATTATTATTAGTACTGTAATGGGAACAATTTATTCGATAACCTATTTTTTTGTATTTATTTACGAAGTGTCTACTGTCTAGTCGTCCACCAAACGGATTATTTTTATTAGTCGTCCATGGCCTACTAAACTACATAAATTCACAAAAGAGGTTGTCAATATAGATTGTTAAATGTCAAAAGATTGTGAACCGTAACATACTCCTTACAATTTAATGCATTTCGCTAGTTTTTTTGGGAACAATGTTACGGTTCACAATCTTTTGACAATTAACAATCTATATTGACAACCTCTAAATATCCTAATCTTTAAATATCGCGAGATAGATTATAATCTAACGGTATTTGCAATTTTATAGTGAAATATACAATCTTTTGTTAAACAAAATTTTTATATAACCTAAAAAGGTTTTTCATTCGGCGTGCAAATATCGTAACAAAAAAAGAACGTTAAGAAAGATCATTACATTTTGCGTTAAGCGGACGACTAATGAGTCGTCCGTTTAGTGGACGACTAGCCACAGCCATTTATTTAATGCTCTTAAACGTACTTTGTACTACTGCAAGAACATTATTAAACGTATCACGGCAGATACGCGTTAGGTAAGTGACATCACTGTTACCAACCAAGACAAAATTATGCAACTAGTTGTGCCCCGCGGTTTCACCCGCGTTAACTTTAGAGTTCCCGCAGGAATTCCGGGATAAAAAGTACCCTATGTGTTAATCTGATGTATAAGCTATATTATTGTAAAGTTTCATTTAAATCCATCCAGTAGTTTTTGCGTGAAAGAGTAACAAACATCCATCCATCCATCCATACATACCAACTTTCGCGTTTATAATATTAGTAGGATAAGACTGATCAAGTAAAAATAGTGTCTAAAAATTATATAAGAAAATAAAACAAAATATTTAGTTACATAGATTATATAATAAATTCATTAAAAACAGAAAGTTTTGTAGCTTTTTTAAATATATGAATGTAAGATTTATCTGTAGCTGCTGTAAAATAATTATATACTGGAATTAACCTGTTTATAGATTCAATAGTCATCTTTCAGATTGATTTATTGAGTTATATGCTAAAAAAACTTTTAGGATATAATTTAATAATTGGACCCAGAAAACTCGATTTCCTTTATTTACAAAGCAAACAAAAGCAAATTGATATAAATGTTTTTTTTTTTTAGTTTTTACCCAAATTCACAGTTGCATTTAAATTTAATATCAACAAGCGGCATCGTAACTAAATTGTAAAAAAATTATACATACCTAACTTTATACTTAAACTTAAATAAAGAGCTGTTTTAATAACTTAATTAATCGAAGAGAATTACAGATAGTTTACATCAATATGTCCTCATGGCTTCAAGTACCTTTTAGTCAAATATAAGCTTTCTCCCGCGGTTTCACCCGCGCTTATTTCGGAATTCCAATGAGAATTCCAGGATAAGCTATACAAAAAACCTTCCACTTGAATGACTCTATCTATTGGTGAAAACCGCATGATTTCATTATCCGCGAACAGACAGACAGGAATATGCGGCGGAGGACTTTGTTTTATACTTATGTAGTGATATGAGTCCAAATATATATTATGAATACTACAAAGAGGTAAAAATTGTGAATTGTGATTTTGTGAGTTGTGAGTTTGTAACGTTGCAGGGGGTCTACTGAACCAATTTTGAAAATTCTTTCACTTATAGGAATCTACGGCAGTCCTGAGTAACATTACTAATTGGGTACTATTTATTCCGAAATTCTCACGGAAACTCCGAAATTACCGCGGGTGAAACCGCGGGGGAAAGCTAGTTATTAATATATTTTTTGCAGTTTGCATATATAGTTAATCTAGTGTTGAACAAGCACAATATTTACGGTACACCATACTTGACTACGAGAGCCGGTTTCTCAAAGGAAATCGTAATGTGTATAGTGAAACTTAAGTGCTCTGTATTTGCTCTTGATTGGTGGTTGTAGTGGTTGTTGTGTTTAAGAGTATGCTACGTTCACTATATTGGACACTGGCTCTTCTCCCGCAGTTTGACTAGCGTAAATTTCGGGAACTTCACAGGAACTCTGAAAAGTGTTTATTTATAGATACTTTATTTGCTGTGCCCCGCGATGTCACCCTCGCGAGTTTTGGAAATCCCGCAGGAACTCCAAACTAGCCGAATTTACTGCTTATAACATCAGCTAACTAGCAGAGAAAGTTCCATTAAAGCTGGTCCCCTCGTTTCGGAGATTCACCCCCGTGAGTTTCGGTGTAACTCCAAAATTCTTTCAAAACCTTGTCCTGAAAATAACGAACATGAAACAAAAATAATTATCAACTTTGGTGTAGCCGTTTGGAAGTTATGCAATCACAATGTAAACACAGTCTCAGTTGGTGATTCATTTTTATTTATACAGAAGATTGTACTAGAAGCTACACATGGCGAACTTAATGCCTTGCGGCATTCTCTACCAGGTAACAATTAAGTTGACAGAGATATACCTATATAGTACTCGTAGGGAAGGGGTGTGAAAGCATCCTATGACGCTTAGGATACTGTAGCTCCCTATCGGTGAAACAATATTTAGAGTTGATTCAGTAGTTCCAGAGATTATTTAAATGAGGTTTTTAGGTTTATTTATTTGTTTGTTACGCTTTCATGCCTTAACTACTCAACCGATCATCATGAAATTTTGTATACACGTTATCAGAGGTACAGAGAAGGGCATGGGTAATTTTTATCTCGGAATTCCCGCACGAACTCAGATAAATACACTGGTGAAATCGCAGGCAAGAGCTAAAAATAATATTATAGAAGTACGAACGAGTGTCAAGTTTTATGGTGTTTAGTAAAAAATTAACAAAAAAATTTAAACCGAATTCATACACAAAATTGCACTACATTAACTTTTAGCGTTCAAAATAACTCAAAACCGATTTGATCCGAATGACAAAAATGCACGTAATGTTATTATTGGTATGTGCTATCTGCTGATCGTTTCGAAGTCGGTGACAAGTCAAATAGGTAATAGAAATTAAGTCAGCGGTGGGCCACACTGCAAGTGTGTGAGCGTGTCGTCGTGAACAAACCAACCCGGCAAGTGCATGGACAAACACGAGCAGGTTTAGCACCGACTTCGGAGTAGGTAATCACGTAACAAATCTACAAAAAAAAAACAACATACAGTCGAATTGGGAACCTCCCTTTTTTGGAAGCCGGTTAAAAAAAGTAGCTGCGTGCAGTGTGTATCGTAGTTTCGATGTAAATTTTGATGTGGTGGTTTAGCCTCTGGTCACACGCTATTTTTTTAAGGCTAGACGTTTGACCACAATAATAATGAAAAGTGACGGGTGTGGTCGAAGATTGTAAACACACCTAGCCCGGGATGGAACTTTCCTGATCTATTCTGATTCAATTTTCTTTATACTTAGGTAGGTTATATTTTTGTTGTTGTTGTATCTTGTTCTAATGTCTTACTCTAAATAAATGCCTTTTATTTCTTTCTTTCTTTCTCGTTCGATCGCTTCGAGCTTACGAAGCGTAAGCAACAACCGTAGCGAATGCCTACGGGCCTTATAACGTTCATATGAAAGTGGAATGTAATTAGTCACAGGGCGATAACGCTATGGAAACTATGCCTATCTAAATGTTATGAAATTTAGACACGACACCATCGTTGGTCTAGTGAATTTCGAACCTGGGCCCTTATTCTCTATGACCAACAACATTTCTTGCCCATAACGCGCGTCCTAAAAATAAAATTCCAACAGCTCCAGATGCCAAAATATTAGAAATTAATACTCTATATACCATAACACACGTTGTAAATGTATTTTTTTTAAGTGAAGTTTGATCGCAAGGGAAGTCTTTGCATCGTCTTATCTTAAGGCGGCGTGTTATGGTCAATTGTTCATAATGAATAAGGGCCCTGATCACTACTACTATCACGGGTTTGATCCCCGTATCAGAAAATAAGTGTTTTTCATACCGTGGCTAAAGAGGTTTCTCCCAAACTTTACGCTAAAACCTTTATAGTCGTAAAACAATAAAAAATAACCATTTGTTATAAAAAATCATAACATCTTCTAAGAAACATTTAAAAATAAATCCTTAGAAGAATTGGGTAGATATACATTAATTTTGATGATAATCTTCAATATAATCTTCCATCATGATCTTCAATACATGATTTCTAAAAAAATCCAAAACCGGTTACATTTGGCTTATTTTAATAAAACTTTTGTACTTTATAAAGTTGCAGTTACGTAAATATTTTAAACAAACTCAACTAAACCTAAACAGTTATAAACGTGTTAATCACAAAACCTATTAAGTCAAACTAAGAAAACTGTAATTAAAGTATCCGACAAACAAACAGCTTATTAGTTACATATAGACAGGCGTACAAAAGGTGATTACAGAAAGAAATAATAATTTATGTAGCAATCATAACAGTGATTATCACACAATTAACGTTGTCACTCAGGCTTGAGTTACTAAATCCTTATTGAAGTTTAAGTTCTGGAAAGACAAAGGTATTGGAAATGTAAGCTCCATCGGATTATAGTAAGTTATACGATAAACCAAATTGCCTGTGATTACTGAGCACGGACACGGACAAAAAAGGTACAGATGAAAGTAGCACTGGAACGGGTAAAATTAAGTGTTGTGTGATATCCAGATATCCTAACTGTCACATCTATAAATTTTGTAAGTTCAATATTTTTTTTAAATTTTCGATAAAGTGGTATATAATCCTTGTACCATGGATGCGAATGTGAGTTTGTTTGTTTGTTACGTTTTCACGCCTTAACTACTCAACCGATCATCATGAAATTTTGCATCCACGTTGTCAGGGGTTCAGAAAAGGACGTAGAGTACTTATCACATTGATTTTTTTTAGCGGAAACTGCAAAATTAGCGTGGGCGAAATTGCGGAGAAACGCTAACAACAAAATATGGTATACTAGCTGTTCTCGCAGTTACACTTACGGTGATTTTGAAGTTCCCGGAAGAATTTCAGGATGAAAAGTACCCTATGTCCTTCTTTGTACCCCTGACAACGTGCATGCAAAATTGTATGCTGGTCCGTTAAGCCGTTAATGCGTAAAAGCGTAACAAACAAACAAACTCACATTCGCATATCGCATTTATGATAATTATTAGTAAGGGTAGTAAGGATTATGGCATTTCAAAAATTGACTCACGTCCTCGGTTTCAACCACGTGACTATCGGAATTCCCTCAGGAACTGTACTTACCAGACAAAAATATACCTTATCATTTTTTAACCCAAATCATAAGCCATTCAGGTGAAAATTTTGGTTCAAATCTAACTGGTAGTCTTTCATTACGTTTAAACTTAACAATAATTCGAAAAATGCTCTTCTTCATCCGGCAAATATTTATTTTTACTTAAGACAATTATACAAAAATACTCCGTATAAAGTTATTTTAATGTGCAGATATTGGTACCTACCTACAGTGCAGATATGTATACCTAATTTTTTTTTGTTATAATAGAATCAATTTCTCTTTCATCCTACTATCTTTTTTATGTTACAACATATAATACTCGCGACCACGCCTCGAATTTGTAAAATGACAAATTTATCTAAAAAAAAAAGATAAAATACTTATACATTCCATCCCATATTTATACCATCTTATTTGCATAAACATATAAATGTATAAACTTATAAACTAAATCACAAATTTCGTCTTAACCTAGTTGAGGGGCCAGCTCGCGTGAACGGTGGGGGTAGAACGATAAAACTGTAAAGCTCTCCCGCTACACAGCCAAACATAGCTTGACATCGCTAGATGTCAGAAAATTAACTGTGAGCGATTAAAAAAAAAAACAGTTGAAAATGAAGATCGCATTGGTTTTAACTTTAGCCCTTGTGGCGTTCGTGAGAGCCGAAGACAGTGATAACACAATGGAAATTGCATTGGGATTCATCAAAGATTGCAAAGGCGATTACTTCTTATGTGTCAAGGTTAATAACACCATACATTTTATAATACATAGATAACGTTAATATATTTTTTTTTCGAAAAAAGTGAAAGTGCAATTCAGTGAGAACGGAACGTGTTATTGTGCAGTCCGAGTGGAATCCAGTTTCTTTAGTGCCTCCAGTTTTTAATACTGAAATTAAATTATCTCGTTTGCATAATTAATTTGATTTTTTATGAGAAATAATCTATAAAACTTAGCGTCAAACTTACACATAATCTATAGAGTCCCACAAAAAATAATTTCCTTTTGATTAAAATTGATTTTTATCAAGAAATTATTGTTAAAAAATTAGTTAAAAATAACCACGATATTTTTTTTTTACAGGAAAAAGTACTGAAGATTGTTGACAACGTAAGAGCAGCGCGCAGCATCACCATTGCTGAGGGCGTCGTCATCAAAGGAGACCCAGAGAAAAGGGGAGCCAAGAAACTTGATGCCCTGCCAGAAGATCCCACTGCCAGGGACGCAGAAGTAAACTACAGGCTTTTAGATGGAGTAGTGAGCCTCTTCGAGACGCACGCACTCGAAGTTAAAATGGATAAGACTGAAAAGGAGAGCCTCCAGAGGTCTCTTGAAGAAGGTAACTCATTAATCAACATTCACAGCTTTCTGTATCCTATTCAACGACATGTGAACACGTAAACGCTATTCATAGGAATGAACACAATAAGATTGCTCTGTTTCGCATCAATCATTCTATTAGTATAGAAACAAGTACACATGTTTGAAGTGAAATCACGTTTCGACTAAAGATGATCTTTATGAACAAATAAGTCTCATCTAATTTATCCACGTCAGTAGTGAATTTTTTTAATCATAAACTTCGAACCGGTAAAAATATATACCTATAATTAAGTAAGTTAACTATATTAAAACAACGTAGGTGTTAGATAAAAATCATGCGTTGGAGTTTTCACTTTTATGCAATCCAATCTTATCTAGCTAATTTAATACAGCGAGCTTAATGTTATAGAGACTAATAAAATTTACTGTACTCATAAGTTTGATCTGATGCTCGTAGAGAAAATGAAATAACTATATGTTTTTTCTTCACAGGCCGTGGCAAGAAAGGAGGCAAAGGTGGTGGCGGTCTAGGTGCCATCATCGGATTGATTGGTGCTAAGGTGCTCCTTGGTAAACTCTTCATTGTCAAACTGATCGCCCTCAAAGCGTTAGCGGTCGCCAAGATCGCTCTCGTCTTGGCCGTTATCCTCTTTGTGGCATACTGCTTCAAACAAGACCACACGAAGACGACTTACGAAGTCGTCCCTCATCATCACGAGACTCATCATCCACACATCGAGCACATATCCCACGAGGTCGGCCACGGTCACGGCGGTGGATACAGCTACGGCGGTTCAGACTGGAACAAGAACCTCGACGAAGCACAGAACCTCGCCTACAGTGGTTACTCGAGTCATCGCAAGTGATCCATAAAATATTTTTAATAGTTTTTAGATAGCAAATCATAGGGACACACGGCCCTTTCTTAAAACCTCCACTGTACAAAGACTTATTTATTATTTATTGCTATTTTACTTTTAATAATAATTTATTTAACTTATTTTATAACTTTAGGTGACTTAATAAAAGAATCAAATGTGTGCGATTGGGTTTTTATTTATACTTACTTAAAAATCATATTTGTGAAAGTTTACATATCCGTTTACAGTGTGTAATGAACCATTTAATGTCGATAGCTATCATTATCGGCGTTCGACGATAAAAAAAGAAAGCACACGTCATGAATCGAGCGACCGAATATCATTGAAAGAAAAACAAGTTCAAACCACAAGTCGAAAACATTATTAGATGCTTAATTAGTCCCTTGTCCCTCAATGCACTGTTACATCCGTTACCATTGCTACGAACATTTCACCTGTCATATATAGTAAATGTCCAGTTATTATTACAATCTGCAACACTTTCGCTAAACGAGTTTAATACTGTATGATATTATACACATTACCAAACCAAATGAATAGTTCATCTATATAAATCTGTCTAACCTCTCTAAAGATAAGATTATAACGTCGTGTCTCCTTAATTAGATTAATTTGGATTTTAATTTTAGTATATAATTTCTTATTAATTATAATAATTATCCACTTTGCTTAACATTCCATTTTCGGTTTTGCAGACGTAAAATATTACGTTTGAATCTAGACAATTTTTTTTATTTATTTTTTTTAGAAACTTTCACTCTGTGTCTGTACCGTCAGATGTCTACCGAAAAATTTATTTTATTTAAGGAACTTCCGGAAGCGTGTATGTTTCATAATCTCGGCCTTACTGATTTTATTAACTTTTATTACGTTTTATTAACATGCTAGTGAAGTCGAAGAAATCTTTAAAAGTTAAAGAGTTACGTTTTGAAAATTATCAATTTACGCATCTTTATGCATTTAAATTTGCTTTAACACCTTACCAGTTTCAATTCCAACTCTCTAATGAGAGTTATGTATATTTATCTTCGTTCCACATACGTTGCTATGTATTTGGACTGAGTTCACACCGGCCTGGCGGTTAATGAAGTTACTCGTTTAAGCCGAGTCTCACGTTCGAAACTGGTTTTAGCTGTGTTATTTTCAATGATAAACTCTACTTTCTATGGGATGGTGATTTTCACATGATTTCGTTCAAATTTATCTTCGATGCCAAGAGGCTGGATAGCTGACTGCGATAGTGTGGTTGTCTTCGCAATTCAACGTGGACCGAAGCTTTCGCATTTGCCATGCTGTTGGTTTATAACGCACTAATGCTATACCATGGAGATTATAGAGACAGAGGTATTGTAGCTTTAGGTAGTCGATCTTAGATACTTATATATGGATGGGCAATGACCACCCTAGAAACCTTTTTAGTCACTCTAGAAAAAGCGAAAGTATTGAATAAATATTTACTGTTATATTGTTTTTAAGATGCAATTCCAGTCTTCGTGTAATTAATTTATGCAAAATCAGTTTATCAAAATTATTGGTCCAACCCAAAAACACCCCCTAACTCTAACACTAACAAACTATTAAAAGTGAAACAACAACCTTCAACACTATACATATACCACTAACAATCTTTGCTGTGTAGATCAAGCAGACTTGTTTCTGACCCTGGACTGCATGGCATCTAGCAGGTTGGGAAGTTGGTAAGTCAACGTTGGGGTCGACCATCGCCTTCTACGTGTTGATCTTGACTATTCGAAGATCTAATTTGAGTATATCAATTTTAATTTTACGTAATAATATGATTGGGAACTTAAACCACCAGCTGATGTGTTAGAAAGTGTGGATAAAATAGAAATTGTGGCCATAATGCTTAGTAATCGCCCCACAGAAAGCAAAAGTAGGTGCGATAATGTAACAAGTTGATGTTTTATGGTATACGAGTTTTTGTCCCTGATTTCACTAAACTGCATTTTTGAGATTGCTTCTCTTTGGCTGAATAGAAAATACTGTAAACTATTATATAACGTAGTTGTATACATCCAACAACTAATGTTTAAAACTACGACAAAAATCCAACCTATAGAGTTTCAGTACCGAACCAAATCGAGTGCTTTATACTAATACCAGCTGTTCCCCGCGATTTCACCCGCGATAATTTCGGACTTCCTGTGGAATTGTTCCATACAAGCTTTGCCCCCCCTTTTTTTCAAAAATCCTTTCTTATCGGATGCCTACGTAACACACCCTCCAAGTTTCAGGTCTCTACGATCAGCGATTTAAACTGTACGTTGATTCCTAAGTCAGTCATTAAGGACAAAGCATTTTATATGTATAAATTTACAAGTACCTAAATCAGTCAGTCCCCTGTATCTGAGTTGCATTTTACTTTCTTATATTTCGTATATAAAAGTGGACGAAGTTATGAAGGTAATCAAAACAGCTAGGTACTTGCCTTAGCTAGAGCTCCATACTGCACTCAAATTTTGTATTTAAGACGTAAAATATGATAAAATTATGTAAAACATTAATTTTCATACTTCAATATGTATCTCCTGAGAAAGTAGACATATTATAAACTTGATATTCAGTCTTTTGAGGACATCCTTATAAGGCACGTATTAATAAATTCGATACGCTCTCAAATAGTTTTTGGTCTTTTTCATTTTCTAGCACAATGACCGAGATAAACAATGACTTCAGAGCGACTTTTCCGACTTTTGTACGTATATTATCATTTTATTTTATCATATTGCTACAGAATTCTGTCTAGACTCTAGATACTAGCTCATTGGAATTTGGATCCTTTTGAGGAGACATCGGGAATTTTCCAGTACTGGTACGTTCACAAAATATAAAAAATGGATTAAAAGAAAATCTTGAAAAAAAATTACAGTCCATTTAATCTTAAATTTAAAATTGTGTCAAGTTCAATCTAATGTGAATGTGGCACATATTTTAAAAATACAAAAAGACTTGTCGACTCCGATTAAGCATTATTATCCTTTCTCAGTTTAATATCATCGTTTCTTAACAAGTTGGTCACGCGGTCAAGCAAATGTGTAAGTTAGAAAATTCCGGATTTAGTAGATGGCCCAGAGGAAAACAACTTTCCGGAATGACTAAGTAGAAATTAACCAACTTCTATAATTAATGTTTATAAAACGTCAATAAGATGCTTATACGGCTTCATTACTTTTTATCACTGGATAATGTCAACTGACAGTTTATATAAATTCAATTACATCCATTATCTTCAAAATCTACAGGTACCAATATTATAAAGCTCACGAATTTATTTGTTTGGTTGAACGCGCAAATCTCAAGAACTAATGGTTCGAATTGATAAATTCTTTGTGTGTTGAACAGTTCATTTATCGGGGAAGGCTATGTTAACTTCACGCATCTGCTAATAGGACCGGAGCATCAAATTAAAAACTGCGGGGCACAGCTAACTATAAAAGTATAAAACGTCATCGACCCACTTACGGAACACGGAATTTAGAAAAAAAATTTAACCTATGAAGCTGAACTTTGACAGACATACTTAGATAGTTTTCAGGAAGGAGGTGTCAACTAACAAAGAATTTAACGGAATCCCCACGGGAACTCCCAAATTAATGCCAGTAAACTCGCAGGGAACAGCTAGTGTTTCAATAAAATTAATGAATTATATCTAATCATTTCGAATTGCAGTTATTTTGTTCTACTTAGAGAGGTTGGAGGGAGTGAGACCTTGATAGATTTGTCAAAACGAAGACATATCTTTTGAGTTGCACTTGCAATGCAAATCATTATTTCAACATATATTTAGGTATTTCATTAAATTAATCCATTTTGTTGATACAAAATGCTTTTATAACCTTTTTAGTAAAATAATTTTATTGCATTCAGTTACAAGTTGTATCTAATATTGAATTATTTTGTACAATATTTTTATTCACATCGAATTTGATCAATGAATAAGAACTTAAAGTAAGAAAGATAAAGTATTTACGTGTACTACTTTGGTGAGACCATGGTTTATAAATTTGAAACTTCACGTCTCAAAGTGACACAGATAAAATATAATAGTATAAAAAATTTCTTAGGTAAGTACAATATATTTAAAAGGCAAAAAAAAATAACTGTTAAAAACACATTTTACGGAATTATTATTTCGGTCACCACGAAAACTAGTAATATGGACACGGTAACTTGAACGCAGGTGTAATATGCATTTATTATTACAATTACTCTGTTAAAAATCACATAAACAAATTAGGGAATATTCTTAATTTTTAATGATAACAACAGAGATTATTATTGTAATTTACACATACTTACATTTGATTTGTTTAATTTCAGTTTTTTTTTTAATGAAAATAGTTATCTGTGGGATTACGGCGGAAGATCCACGGGGCTGGGAGTCAATCCCTTCAATCAAATGGAATCCAATGGTTATTTTCTGGTATTAGTATCTACAAAGGATTTAAAAACGAACAGGCTGCGTAACGAAAGTATACTTTGACAAACGCAATTAAAATAAAATGGACCTTCCTGAATGGACCTACCTAAATATTTTAATTAAGTTTAGTGATAGATAAGCTGTTAATTAGATAATGTAGATATACAATTATAATAATCATTAAAACTTTGATGAGCGCTTTCTCGCCAATAACCTATATTTATAGGTTGGCGAGATATATCTTATTATATACCTATTACATATTACATAAGTCATATTGTATATTTGTAGATCTCACTCACTTTCGCAATTATAATATTAGTAGTTGTGCCCCGCGGTTTCACCCGCGTTAATTTCAGAGTTCCCGCGGGAATTCCGGGATAAAAAGTACCCTTTGTGTAAATCGATGTATAAGCTGTATTATTGTGAAGTTTCATTTAAATCCATCTAGTAGTTTTTGCGTGAAAGAGTAACAAACATCCATCCATCCATCATACATTCTTACAAACTTTCGCGTTTATAATATTAGTAGGATTAAGGACTAGTAAGGATGGACACATTTTAGAGCCCGTCTTTACTAACACCATTGACAATTTTGTTATGGCAATGCCTGTCATTTGCATGGTAAAATTATCAATAGTGCATTAAAGACTGGTTATAAAATGCTTCCATAGTAGGTATACGATAATTTCACCGTGTAGATATTTCTATTTTTCTAAACACAAAACCTTTATACAAGATTCAATAGGTATTACTTTTGAATTTTTAAAAAATTGAAATATAATAGTTATTAGTAAAGTGCCTTGAAGTAAAGAGTTAGTAAGTTTTTTTCTACTGCGAAGCTTAGGCAGTTGTTGTCAGGCGTCAGAGAAAGTAGAGAAAGCTTTCACTTTGCCCGCGACCATCGTCGACTTAGCTATTGTAATCCCATCAGGCGCTTTATACAACAACACTGAAATGGATCGTAAGTAGGTACATAAAACTAGAGAGTATTTATATAAGTTTACTTATCCATGCAGGACAATGGGCATGTTGACTAATTTTTATTTTTTAGTCCGTCTTGTAGATTATTAAAAAATATTGGACACGTATTTTTTCTTTTTTTACGCAATCAAAAAATAACGGCGATATATTGAGTTGAAATTTCGCGTGACGTCACTATTCTGACAGTTTGTATGGCGGTTTTTTGTTTAGTGACGTCACGACCTCCTCATCCTAATCTTTAATGCGCTTTATCTCTGTATATTTTAATTTATTTAAAAAAGCAAAAAATACGTGTCTATTGTTTTTTTATTTTCTAACTGACGGACTACCTAATTAGAATTTTGATTTTCAATAGTAGTCAACATCCCTATTAGGTAACTTTTGTTGCATTCATATTTCAGTTTCAATGAGAAAAATAGCGATTTTGTAATTAATTATTATTGATGTTTAGACCGCTTAAATTTTTGGACTGTGTTTATTTTGATGGATTGCTAAATATTGTGCGCATATTATAATCGCAAAACCGCCGTGTTCCCGATTGCAACCGAAAAATCTTTTCTAATATAATAAATGCGAAAGTGAGTTTGTTTGTTACGCTTTCACGCCTTAACGGCTTAACCGATCATCATGAAATTTGGCATGCACTTTATCAGGGATACAGAGAAGGACATAGGGTGGACAAACTTTTTATTCCAGGATTTTCGCGGGAACTTTATATAGTATAGTCACAGATAATATAATACTATAGTATAGTATAAAGTAGGTAGGTATTTTTAAGCGTTAAATAAAATCAAATGATACCCTATAACAAAATAATAATAATAATCATTTTCGATCTTCTGATTTAATTTTAACCAATCCCATATTATGTAAAATTGCAAAATGTGTGACGTCACACCGGATGGGAAGCCTCTGCCTCTAGTGGGTAATCAGAGAGGAAATTTTTAGTAGTTTATGCAAAATTGTCACTGGACTTTTCGCTTGGTGGTAGAGTCTGGAGAAGCACTAAGAGATGTTAAGAAGAGAAAGAAGAAGACAGGATGCATGGGCTTTAGCACTACGTTTCAACTATATTGAACTCTGATCCAGTTCCACTCGCTTACAAAAAATGCGGCGGCGCCTTTGTCACGCTCTAGATAATTCCTTTTTTCTAGTTCAAAATTTTCATATCACTGAGTTGACAAAGCAAAATATAGGTAGGTTACATAATTCATATTCAATATTATCAATTTATGTTGTACATATAAATTTTACTAGCTATCCCGCGGATTCATCCGTGGTAATGTCGGAGTTCCCGCGAGAATTCCAGGATAAAATATAGATATAAACCTTCCTCATGAATCACTCTATCTATTGGTGAAAACCGCATGACAATCCATTGCGTAGTTTTAAAGATCTAAGCATAGGTACATGGGGACAGACAGATAGCGGGAAGCGACTTTGTTTTATACTATGTAGTGATAATACTTGTAACTTTGAAAAAGAGTTCCTTTATTACGAGGCTGGCTTGGCGCATGAGCGTAAAAAGCCTCACTAAATAAATGATTTAAAAAAAAAAAGAGTTCCTATCTCGTCTCTTCTCTTGGGAAATCTGCCGTCTGAGCGAGCGGTAAATGTGAAAAATTATCTTTGTATCCCTACTACTACTAATATTATAAATGCGAAAATAAGTCTGCCTGCCTATCTGTCTGCCTGTCTGTCCGTCTGTTACGCTTTCACGCCTTAACGGCTCAACTAATCATCACCAAATTTTGCATACATGTTGTCAGGGGTACAAAAAAGGACATAGGGTACTTTTAATCCTGGAATTCCCGCGGGAACTCCGAAATTAACGCGGATAAAACAGCGAGAAACAGCTAGATCAAAATAATTGTTATGATGTAACTTTGACGAGTTCAATGAACTTTTTGAGTTTGAATTTTAGCTAGACTATTACATTATGACAGCCAAAGAATACTATTGCCTACTACTCAAAGAAGCGACACTCTACCCTCCGTCAACTTCGCGCCTCCCCCCATTCTGTTACAAACACAGAGCAAATAAATTAATTAGAGAGGACATGTAGGTGGGGCAGGCGCGCTACCGTTACAAAGGAAGTTGGAGCAAATGTTTGCCCACAACTTGCGTTGCTGCCACCCCAAGTAGGTATATTTAACATAATATTCCCAAAACTATATGAATTTTGAAAATAATGACTAAATAAAAACATAACCATAAAGCGTTTAGTATATTTCTTGACGTTAATGAATGTTTTTCTGCATGATGAATAAGTTTTGTGTGTGAAAATCACCCGACGACACTGGTTTTCATCGGTTTTCATACTAAACTGAGTGGATGTCCCTTCTATGTGTTATTTTTTTGTTCTGCGGTTATAAGATAACGGCGAGCCTAGAAATTATAGCGGTATATTATGTAGGTTACTGCAGGCTGTGTGTGTGGACAATATACCTACCAACTTGAATTTGGAACTCAAACGACATACGGCACAAACAAAAAAACATTTTTAGTGCCGCGAGCTGGTTCAGGCGGTTTCACTCGCACGCCGCCATTTTTATCTTTGGGATTTTGAATCAGGTACCAATAACCCTGAGATATTTTGCAAAGAAGAACCCGCGAATACAGAAAATGTGATAAATAATAACTATCTACATACTAATCTCTACTAATATTATAAATGCGATAGTAACTCTGTCTGTCCGGCTGTCTGTTACGCTTGCATGCCATAACGGTTCAACCGATCATCATGAAATTTTGCATACAAAGGCAAAGGTATACAAAGAAGGACATAGGGTACTTTTTGACCCGGAATTCTTACAGGAACTCCGAAATTAACGCGGGTGCAACCGCAGGGAACAGCTAATATTTGATAATGCTTCTTATTGATGATTTTTTATATTGCACTAGCTAACAGTGCATCATGCGCGTTAGTTTCGGAGTTGCCGCAGGATCTCCGGTATAAAAGTGCTCTATTTTCCTTTCTGCATTTTCCTTTTCTTCCCTGAAAATGTATATGAAAAACAAACTGCAGTCTCTTAAATATTAAATACACCAATTCTTAAATATAAAAATATAATATAATTATTAATAAAAATGAAGTTCGGATCCACATTGAATTTCCATATCTCCTCTCCGCTAGCTGCATACAATATTTCTCCTACTTTTATTATTATAACTAGCTGCTCCCAGCAGTCTCATCCGCGTTAATTTAGGAGATCCCGTGGGAATCTCGAGACAAACGTACCTTTTGTCTTTTTCTGTACCCGTGGACCCCTTTCTACGTGCATGGAAAATTTTATGATGATCGCTTGAGCCGTTGAGGCGTCAAAGTATAACAAACAAACAAAAAACAAAGTCATTTTCGTATTTATTATAGTAAGGATGTGAATTGTTATTTAAATAATTTGTTTTAATTATTTTACTAATATGATTGTTCTATTATATTCTATGTCGAAAAAATATATTTGAATGTGTTTTTATTGCAGGGTTTAAATATTATTTTGAATAGTAGTTTTTGGAATAAATTAATGTGAATTTCTAGCTTCTGCAAGTTACACTAGTATATGTAGCTAGTTATAAATGAGGAAGAAGGTTCAGAATAGTGTATTTTCTTTATATGCAATTGATACGTTATTTTGCAATAACCATATCAAAATTGGAATTAATACATCTTTATTATAATGTAGTCATTTTGTTTATTTAGAAAATTCATGCCTGTGATTTTAACATGACAAGAATAATAAATAACATACATCCAACAATCACACAAACGAAAAAATAATAAATAGAGATCTCGTGATACACGAAACAAATCAAGACTAGAAAAAAAAAACATATTTTAAAGAAAAAAAGTGGAATATCATACTTAAATTCAAAGTAAATAAATAAATATTTTACATTACATAATACAAAATATATAGAATACAAAAAGTGATATGTAATGCTTAAAAGAAGAGAGATTGAAAATAACATCCATATATAGTATATACACAAAGTGAATAGTAAATTTACGTACATAGATAGAAGACATTGAGAAAACAAAAAAAAATTATAGGTATATTAGTTATAAAAAATAGTGCCTATATAAAAAAGTCGCAAAATAAAAATACACATAACGTCATAATACTTCAATTTTGGTTCCCTGGTAGAATATTATTATTTAGACTCTGTATATTGGATTAAAAAAACATAACTGTAAATAAACAAGACATAGTATAATATAAATAAGATAATTTATGAAAATATTCAAATAAAAATAAATAACAACAATCAGATTTACAATAATTTATAGATATATATTAAAAGTTTAGAACATCAAAAAATAAAAAATAGTTTGGCACAACTCACATTTGTACAAAAAAAACTATATAACACAAAATAAAATTAAACAAACTCATAATCAAATAAATAAAATACAAAATAATAAATCCTTTTCAGTCAGATTATTATCATCACTTATCACACATACTAATAAATGAGAAGAAAAAAAGACTATTAGGAAAGATACAAAACAAACTAATAAATTAGAAAAGAAAAAAAAAATAAACAAAATAAATTAAAAAAAAACAAGGGTCATCGAAATCACACCACTATAAAATGACCGAAAAGAAAAACAAAAATCCAAAATGATAAAAAAACGATCCTTCCAAACACTTAAAATCTAGAAATAAATTATTTAAATAATAAATCAAGAAATCGTTTTTGAGCTTTGAAAAAGCTCGATTTGGTTAACTAATACTTAAACTTTAAACTTATTGTGGAGTGTAGGCTGAGTAAGCGAGGTCATTGCTCTCTTTCTTGGAGCGAGACCAGCCTCCGTCCCAATCGTTTCCGTGGGCTTCGTGGCCATGTTCCTCGTAGTGAGGAATGTAATGACTTTCCTCGGTCCATCCACTCTTTTTCTTCAAGATCAATGCTTTGATGATAGCTATCAACTTGGCTATGAAAGCAACCTTGGCTAGTACAGCCAGTTTGAACAGTGACGCCGCAATGATGACGAGAGCGAAAGTTATGATGGCAACTACCTTGATTTTGGCCAGGATGGCTAAAGGAATCAGCAATTTCAATTTTTTCTTCAGTTGCTTCTTTTTCTTGCCGCGGGCCTCGTCTTCACCTGAAAAAAAAAATTATTAAATAGAGGTATATAACTATACATATAAAATATATTTGTCTCGCTCTTTAAATTTTTGTCAAATACTTGTCCCGCACAGTCACCGTGGAATTCTTGCATCCAAACTTCTAATCCTAATTTATGTTATAAATGCAAAAATGGGTTTATTTATTTTTACGCATATACAGGTAAATATGGTAAATTTCGTCTAGAAAAAAAGTACTGTTCCCGAGGGATAGGAAATTGATTGACAAAACCTACATTGACGCAAATAAAACGAAGTAGAAAAGCTAGTAATTATTACCTTCTCCCAAAGACCTAGATTCTCTTTCGTCAGAGCCTCCATAGCTCAGTTCTAATTCTCCATTTTCTATCAAATCCGTGGTGCTCTCCCATAATCTTTCCGTCACTTGTTTTTTCCTCTCCTCAATGTCATTAGACAATGGCTCCAGACTCCTGCTCTCTCTTTGTTTATTGGTGTAAATAGTAAGTCCATCGAGAATGTTCAATTGTCTTACAGAACCAATTCTCTCTGTTGCTTTAAGTGCATGCTCCTGAAATATTTTTTTTCCAACTATTAGAATAAAGATAAAATAAAATTCCACAAGAATAAAAGTCGAACAATGCTGCTTTTTGTCGTATAACGGTATAAGATTTCGTTTTTCTCAAAATACACGGCTAGGTATAGTTATTTATAAATGCTCATTTATAAATTTATTTTTATTAATCACTCATTTAATATAACGGTTGCCGATAATACTTGAAATATCATATTTCTTTAAGATAAAATTCCAACAATAATACTAATGAAGGCTATATTTTATTATTTAAACTCATTTGAAATAATGACAATTTCAAAATTGTTGTAATCTTGTAACAATTTTTTTCATAATTTTAGGCTTTGTAAATTTAAGAAAAAATAATATTATTCGTTAATAGGTGAATAACTTTTGTGAGCAGATTTTCATAAATATCACAACAAATTACATTAAATAATAATATAGGTAGCACATTTTATTGATATTTAATTTATCAACTATATTTTGTATTGTTCTGGTAAAAATTTTGAATTAAATTTTGTAACTGGCCATTCAATATTTTTAAATCACTTCAATTCCATAAAAAAATAGCACTGTATCGCATCGTTGTAACAATCCAATAGCCGTTTCCAATCGTATATTGAATCTGCGTCGAAATTGATTTAATTATACGTATACTATCACATTTATTCCTCGCCACGTACCTTCAAACACAAATTCAAATCACTGTTCATGCAATCCACAAAGTTGCCAACCACTAAACGTAGCACTGACTCGTCTTGATTCACTGGTACACATTGTACTGCTGCCGCCACAGTCAAAATTAGCACTATAAACTTCATTTTGACTTCTATAGCACGTGCTATACCGAGATCGTTTCAACTGTGGTGAGATGTTTCTGAATCAACAGTTTTTTATCATAATACCTCCCACTCTCGGCGTTCATTTACATTTTTATTATACTATAAGCTGTATTCGAAGACTAAAAGCACTATTCGGTGGAGCGACACAAAATTTTTCCTCATTAATATTAATTTATTACGTTCGATGGCTAAACCTAAACGTTTTTCACAAGTTTTATGCAATAGATACATTATGTTTTAATAATGCAAAAAATTCTTTCTCTTCACTCGTACTTAAAACGGATTATTTGAATGGTGCTATGCGAGACTGAACCATTTTCATTTGCAACTTAATATTTTTTTCTGCGTATAAAATGTTTCCAAAGGATCGGCCCAGCTTAAATAGACGTATAACGTTTTTATGAGTTAGGAAACAGAAATAGAACGAGTCCAAATATTTTGTGCAAAAATAATTTAATAAATAATTAAATTAAATACTGAGGTACTTAATATGGCAACAACACACACACATAACCCTTAAATACACAACATGCCATCATGTGATCTCATCATTTGGTTATTTGACCTCCGTAGGCGAGAAGTTGGGCATCATTCGCCTTCCTGCTCCAACCTTGAGCTGCTGGTTCGTAAGAGTAGCCGGGATGCTCTTCGTGATGATGTGGTGGAGCCGTATAACTGATAGTCGATGATGACGAACTGTGCTTATTCAACAGTTTTCTGATAAGCGTTATCGCGTTCATAGCGAAAGCAATCTTGCCCAAGAAGACAGCCTTGACAGCGACAAAGGCGATGATCCCAAGGAACAGAGGAATCAAAGCAGCCAGCTTTAGTTTCAAGAGCAGAAGAATCGGCAGCAGTTGCTTTATCTTCTTCTTCTTCTTTCCACGACCTAAAAACAAACGCTTCTTTAGAGATATCTGTCTATGTGATGAAACTGAAAAACGCGGTGTTTATAAAATGAGAAAGTGTGTAAATACATAGGCAAAAAGTACAACTTAAAGTCAAAACCGAGTGCAAATACAAATTCCGCGAAATATTTTGATCTATTTATCATCATGGATAAGAAGATTTGAAAAAAAAAATAGATTTGGTAAAAGTATATCCTAACGCCCATTCGCAGCGGGACTGGTCACACCCATATTCATTACAATGCCCTCGAGCACCTCGTAAACTAATTGATTGTTTAGTCAACAATGCAAATATGTTAAGTAGTGAAAGCTTTTAAGTTTGCATTGTGTGACACGTATGGAGTTTTATGGTAATCCGCGGAAACATTCGTCATTTTACAATCCGCGGCACGTTTCCCCATGAGTTGGTTAAACAGTGACGAGACATGTGGGTGCGTTGCGAGATTTATCGCCTTTTGTTCACATGCTATCTCATTTTTGACAGTAACTTATGGTTAAAATGCATTTCATCTTTTTGTTTTCATAACTTTTATCTATACCCTTTGATAAGCACAAGAAGTTATATCGTCTGTCATGTAGTTTCTCTAATCATTATTTTCTTATGTGAAATATTGTTATATAAGCTATAATTTCAATTTCGTATTCTAAAAGTGCACAGTTTTATTTTGTGAATAGTCATTATTCACATTATTATTATTATTATTATTATTTTGACTTCAAGGGTCAGATTTTGAAAGTGAAATTTCTTCAGGCATATAAGACACGTTTTTATCACAGTTGCGTTACTCATAAAATGCATATTAGTTTTACGTAACGATAACTATATTTTGCTCGCAGTTTTTTTTTTAACTAAGACTACTAACTACTATTACTAACTTTACGGATACTCAGTAATAATAATAGTAACTTGGGATACCAGGGTACCAGACGACTGATACATATCTATACTATAATAAAAGAGTAGAATCCGCGATTCTGTACACTGAATATTTTTAAGAAAAATTGACTGAGGTCTATAAAAGAAGAGTAACCAACCACAAAAAAAGAGTTTTTAAAATTATTTTCTGTCTGTCTCCGAATCGACATCATGCGGTTTTCACACGAAGATTAAGCTTAGTCTGGCGCTATATATAGGCTTTGTTTCATTCAAATCAGATGTCGGGAAAAAAAGTTGTTTTTGTAAAAACTTTTCACGCGGGTGAAACCGCGGGGCACAGCTAGTAGTAAATAAATCTTAAGTTAACTACTTTTTTGCAAATAGTATGCACAAATCAAACATCTCATCAATGACGTGACGTGGGAATCAAACCCGCAAGACCTAGCGTAATAGTCAGGTTCGTTAACCACCAGATTAGAAGTTCTTACAAAAATGTGGTTAAACAGTAAAACATGCATCTAGTAACCGCTAGGTCGCCAGTTCGAAGCTCACGTTTCTACCTCTTCATAAGGACTACTAAATAACTAACAATATACATACTAATTTTTAATTTAATCATACCTTCTTCATCCAAACCCCTGGATTCATTGTCGTTACTCTCTGTTAGACGCAACTGCAGTACGTGATTGTCGAGAAAGTCTCCGACATTATCCACTATCCTCTCATCCAGCTGGGACTCCCTGGTTTTCAGGTCTTCCGCCAATGGCTCGTAGCTGCGAGCGGATCTAGCGGATCCCGTGTTGACTAAGGTCATGCCTTCATATAAACTGATGTCCTTTGACCCTGCAAGCTTCTCCGTCAATTTGAGAGCTTTTTCCTGCAATAGAAATGTGTCAAATTATAGTTATTTTTATTTTTTTGAGTTCTCGTATTTTTATTTCTTCAAAAAATATTTATTTTGGTTTTTTTTTAATTATTTGATTATTTTTTTATTTGCGATTTTTTTTATTGATTGAACACATTCACGTTGCACACATCACTTTTTATTACTGTCACCTTAAATCACTATTGTAATCACCTTAAGGCATATGGATGTATCGTTCTCTACACACTCAGTGACCGCAGCTACTAAGTTCTCCGCGATACCGGTCTCTTGTACAGGACCACATCTCACTGTTGCCAATATGGCTAAAAGGGCTAATTTATTCCACATTTTAAAATGCTTTCCGCTCGAAGCGTTCGTACTTCGACTGCCAACGATGGGCAAGTTATGATGTCTTCCCATAAAACTGATGGATTTTATCCTGTAATCCCCACCTAGGTTTTTGACAAGGTGACGTAAAGTGTGTACGCGCAGTTTGGCGTCACCCACCAACTGGTGTTTCGTTCGCTCACAAGCTCCGGTAGACGTAAGGATAAGTAGAAAAATAAATATTGAATGTTAGAAAGCGAAGTTTGAGTTTACGACATCCACAATGTACAAGATACAGGTACATTCTTACAGCGGCGTTTGTGATGTTGGTGTAAATTGAAACGAAAGAAAAAGTGTGATTTGTTTGTGTTTTCGTAACGTCAGCTGTCCGGGAGAAAATCAAGCATTGCATATTTTACGTTGGAAATTATTTTTCACTCTCCCATTTTTATAGAGATAGTTATTTCTTGCATGATATCGTTCATATTTTAAATGTAGCTATTTCTCGATCCAAACTTTTCGAGGTCAACGCCTGTTGAGTGAAATAACCGGAAATATATTTTAACTATCGGACAATCTTCGCTAACTTTCTGTCGCATTCTGTATCTATATGTATACATGTATAATAAAAAATATGCGAGTTTCTACAAATTTAAGCATATTTAACTTCGGTGTGGAATTTCAAATACTTTTCAGGACCGGTTTATTTTTCTTTATTACAGAAAAATTTAATTAATTTCATTTATTACGTATGTAAATTTGTTATTATACAAAGATAAAATTATAGTATCTGCCTACTAGTTAGGTAATAGCCATCTTACGGATGCTGTTTGATACCAATTCTTTTTTAATTATGCAGTTACTTAATCGCAGCCTAAATTTATTATAATATTTAATTATTCTCCCTCATTGAACACAGAGGTTTCATTTAGCGTAAACGGATGTATTATAATTAGTAATTACAAAAATAATTTATTGTAGTAATTATTCTAATATGACAACGTTATGTCGGTTATATCGTTATGAACTTGTATCTAACAAAAGACATCAACGCGCTCGGTTTTTTTAATACAATTTAAAGCATAACAATAACTCTCAATCAAGTACTGTTACTTTATATATTTAAGGATTAATAGATTTTATAATTTAAATCAAAAGTCATTGACCTTAGCACCAATTCCGTTTTATCACAGGCTTCAAATTTTGAGTGCTTTTATATAGCATACTAGCTGTTCCCCGCGGTTTTATCCGTGGTAATTTCGGAGTTCTCGCGGGAATTCCGGGATATAAAGTACTCTATGTCCTTCTCTGTACCCATAACTTTCATGGGTCAAGACGAGATGGGTCATGGAAGTGGCTTGTTTTCTATTGTCTACCATTGTTTTGTTGGAAAAATTAAAATACTTTAAAAAATGGACCTCTTGTTTGAAATTTCGAAAGCTCAAATTGAGGTAATTTTTACAATAAAAACATCCAACGTGAGATACTAAAATTTTTTTGTCTATTTTTTTGTTTGTTTGTATGTGACAATTTGGTTGTCAATAGATGGCCATTAACGATTAAATTCACGTAACTTCCAAATATGTATTGAAATGATTAAGTTTTTTACCATCGCAAAAATTTTAAAAAATTTCGCTCGCGTACACAAACCGTTTATCGTTGCATGAGCGGAAAACCTTCACTTTCACTGGGCCGTCAAGTGCATTACAGGATGATTACATCAGCACGAATGGCGGTGCCGTTGTAATACAATTTGTACACACTTGAACTTGATCATTTCATCGTTAACTATTTCTGGGTCAAAAGTGTGCACGAAAAAGAGTTAGGCATCATGAACTTTATTCCACAGAGTCAAGTGTCAGAATAGAATGGAATTACGTGTTATTCGATAGCATTAAGTTAAATAAAATGGAACGGTTCTTTCGATCCTGTCTATATGCCCCAATTAGGAGGAATATCCTTGAACAAATATTATAAAATAACATTCAAATGAATTGAGAACCTCCTCCTTTTTGGGGAATCACTTAAAAAGCGGTATCAGATTGTTGATACTAAGTGCGAAACCAGGTTAGGGTAATAAATCGTTTACATAGGATATTACCTGAAAAATTGGCTAGCTAGAGTCATAGTATCTACTTTTAAACAAATGTAATTAATTGCGTATTTGCATTCAAAGGTATTAAAAATAAAAATCAAAAAACTTTTATCCTAATCAATAATACAAAAATGTGGAATTTGCTTATTTGTTTGTTTATTTGTTACGCTTACTGCTAGTTTATCATGAAAAAATAAATTAAAATACGAAATGTTCCTTTTCAGTAACGTGATAACGCGTCAGTATCTATGATTGTATAATTTTATACGAATAGTCAGTGTCATGAAATAACAATCTAGCATTATTTAAAACTAGCTTTGCCGATCGAGTTTCACCTGCATGAAACGTTTTTATATAGCAAATTTTTTCCCGACATCCGATTTAAATGAAACAAAGACTATATGTAGCTCCATGCTAAACTTAATCTACCTATGAAAACCGCATGACAATCCGTTCAGTACATTCGGAGATTATTGTGAACAGACAGACCGACAGAAAAGAATTAAAAAAACTCTTTTTTATGGTTGGTTACTTTTTTTGATAACTGAATTTTCGTTCAAAATATTCATTGTACAGAATCGCGAATTCTTCTCTTTTATTTCATTAGCTTACTACCTATGTCAAAATTGTAAATCATTGACTCTTGATTTAGCGGTTATTAAACTTCTGAGAACATAAACATCCAAACAAGTTAATACACATATTTTTTTAACTTCTTTCCTCAAGTTGATTAACGGGATATGAAATCATTAGAATTGATTTTAAGTTTATTAACCCTAGAGAGATAACCATATTTTTCTATACATTAAAGATAACCATACGTCGTTTCTCTGTAAAAGTTTGAGTGCGCATATCTATGGATTTATAGATTATATTATGCTTATGAATATGATATGCTAAATAAAATAAATAAGAGATTACTCATATTTTTGAAAGAAAAATCTTGAGATAGCTAAACACTAAAAATTCTTTCCTTAAAAATTTTATACATAAAGGAGTCTCTTTACCAGTTTTATAATTTCGAAAGAAAACTTAATAAAATCAGCTTTTTGTACTTGTTATAAAATGATAAACATCTATCCAATAACATTTTTCATTTATTGAAGCCTCAAAAGCACTTAGGGCAGACGCTCGACATTATGCTCCCCACAAATAGGGTTTTTGGAGTTGTTGCAAATTGAATTTGTAAAATCTCTTCATTCTGGTGTTTTTTCTTTCTTCGACGACATATTATCACCATAAATAAAATATTCATAATATATAAACGCTATGACGACTCTATTGGCGCAGTACGTCACCATGCCTACCCGCTAATCAAGAGGTTCCGGGTTCGATTACCGGTGAGGTTGGACTTTGTGTGCTGAACACAAGGTTCCATTTTCCAGTCTGGGCATGTATATATATCTATAGTGTATTAAATATTATGTAATAATATTTGTAGTAGAGCTTAGTTGATGTTAAACGATGGCGTGGTCTAGGAAAAGCGGGAGGATCTTGATATTTAATATAAAATTGCAATTTTATCTTACATAAGTAATTAAATTTCAATTAACATTAATTCCCACCTGTAAATGGGAACAACCGATTTTATTTTATTTCAACTGTTGGTATTGACACCCATTTGATGAAGTGAAATATTTTTAACCTCACTAGCAATAAAATACGTATTCTATATATAACAATAGTAGTATTATATTATCTGTGTACTAGTATAGTATTATATTATCTGTGCCCTAGGGGTGAAAGTAATTCCCTAGGCCCTCGAATCAAACCCCGTTTCAGCACTAAATAAGTCGTTAACCATCTCCATGGGGCTGGAAATTATTAATTGCAACCCCCTCCTCAGGCAACTTCAGACCTACTTTCCGAGTATGAGTAGTAAAAATACAACATAATATCAGTGCAAATATTCTTAATTGTTTTTTTTTTTTTTTGTAAACGAAGAATTCTACAAATTCACTGTTTTCAACGACATTTATAATAAACTTAATTTTTTTTTAAACTATTGTATCTTTTATTCTTATTTATCATTCCTTTTAAAAATTCAAATTATTTGTATTTTGTATTTTCATTATTTTTTTAGACTCACTCTCTCTTATTACACTTAGATCTTTGATTTGGAATCTTATACATATAAATTATGATATCTATATTTACTGTATACATCCTTAATTATTATTTGAGCTAGCCGGAAGACTCTAAAGGCGCCCAACATGGACTTATACAATGGAGTTATGAAGTTCAAATTACTTCCTCTTATAGTATCAAGCAACAAAATTTTCGAGCTGTTAAAACGAAAATTTGCTTTTTCATCACCAGCATTGGTACTTTAGAATGGTTCAATAATGCTTTCTCCTGTAAAACTTTACGTAATTTCCGGATACGCGCGAGGTCCATTCCAAAAACCGGACGTGCCATTCAGAAGAAAGTGTGTTGCTGATGATTCGGCGTCATTCATGGTTATTGAAAGCTGACCTTGACACTGATAAGGATTTGGGCGTAGGCATCATGGCAACGTCGCGTAGGGTTTTTTTTAACCGACTTCAAAAAAGGAGGAGGAACCTACTCAGTTTGACCTGTGAGTATGTTTGTTAACCGACCTCAAAAAATTAGGTTCTCAGTTTGACCTATATACATATATGTTTATATGTTTGTGCACGATTACGTCGCGTTTGGCCGAAGCGATTTTGAAGCGGTTTTCTAGGTAAGTATTTATTACATTCTGGAAAAGGTTTTAGTATAAAAATTTCATGAATCATTTCAGTATTTATTACAGAATCCTGTAAAAACTGAGTCACAATATTGATTAATCGACTAAATTTACATTTTTTTTTTGAAATTTTTTGATCTTGGGATTTTTCGCTTCGGCGTGACAACTGAGTTTTATAACCAAGTTTTTAAGTAACCACAGTTTTTCAATGCGTTCTTGGTTTTCGACTGGTTTTAAAATAAGACGAAACAAATAAGATGAAACAAGAATACTTATGTTAAATTTTCTTCAGCAACTTTCGTGGAAAGATTTACCTATATTTCTTTTTTGACAACTATTGCCATGGCGACTGGAGGTTGCGTTATATCTGAAATGCGTACTCAGTTTTACGTAACGATGTATCAAATAAACTGTGGTTGAATAATTAGACATCTTGGGCAAACGTTTGAACCTCATGGTTGGTTTAAGACCGGCCCGTTTGGTTGCAGTTGGTATAGTAGGTATGTATTACTACTATTGTTTGCACCTATGTATACAAATGTCTCTTAACTAAACAAGGAAATTTTTTATATTACATAGTATCTCTTAAAAGAAACTTGATTAGTTATAAATAACATCATTTATCATAACCAAAATTATAAATGCAGATGTGAATTTGTTTCTTATGCTTTCAGGCCTTAAACCGATTATATTGAAATCACAATACAGATAGAAAAAAGGACTTAGAGAGTGCCTTTTATCCCGGGAACTCCGAAATGAATGCGGTGAAACCGCAAGGGAAAGCTAGTTTTAATATAAACTAAGACATTAATATGACATTCATCAGACATCAAGACAAGATAAATATGACATTCAAATATAACCTTACCTAGTTACTGAAAACATTAACAGAAGGATGGAAATGTTATTAAAACAACTATCAAAAATGTTGATTTTTTTTTCTAAATTCACTTTTTATCACCCACTGTAAACCACGTACTCATTGGGTGTGGTAGTTTAAATACCTTATTGTAGAACTTTCGCGACCCACCCAGGCACCTGACTGGGCGCACACCTGTCTTTACGCGCCCACCTGAGTTCGCTCACGTCACACGCACTTTATGACTGATGATGATAAGCAACGATAACTCATTAGTTTCACACTATCACACTGTATCCTACGAAAATCCTTACCGATATTATAAATGCGAAAGTTTGTATGTATGGATGGATGTTTGTTAGTCTTAGTAGTTAGTTTTAGATGGATTTTAATGAAACTTTAGATTAATATATAGTGTACTATTTAACCCGGAATTCCCGCGGAAACTCTGAAATTAACGCGGGTGATACCGCGGGGCACAACTAGTTTATTGTAATACAATACTTAAGATTACCTTCTCTTCGAAGCGTATAGGTAGGTAGGTACCTACTGTTATTTTTTTTTGATAACATTAAACTGACATACAAAGTGTTTTCTATTATAAGAGTCATCACGTTCGTAGTAATCAATATCATCAAAAGGTATAAAATGGGTAGTATAGACATAGGGTACTATTACGCTTGACTTTCCGCGGGAAGTAATAATTAACCGGGCGAAACCGCGGGGAACAGCTAGTTTCTACTCTATTTTAAATAATAGAGCAGCTATCGAATCAAATTCAAATACAATTTTTGGCCAAAATGACAATACTCTTTTATCCTTATTGTTAGAAGCAATATTTGGACATAGATAAGCAATAGTGTGTTAACCCACACTGGAGAAATTTTGAGTAAATCGTGTTTCAAAAGTAGAAGACCCATTTTGTGTCAAAATTTTTTATGTTCAATATTTAGTTACATATTTAAGCAATGTAATAAGGTAAACAGATAATAAAAAAAGTTCCTTAACGCTCAATAAATGGTTCTGAACCAATAACTTAATTTTGTGGGTTAACATGTTATTGCTTATCTGCTTCCATTTATGAAGCAACCTTATGATGACCGAGAGAGGTATCAAATCTTCCTACTTCCTAGTAATTAACAAACGATATTAGTTTGTTTGTTTGTTTGTCACGCTTTTAACCGCGGAAAATAGCTACTAAGATTTTACTTGTTTCACCTATATGCATTTAGTTTAATTAGGGTTAGTTTTGATAGCTGGCAGAGCCTACAGCTGAAAAGTAGTGATCACTCAAGCAGAGACAGATGCCAACTGTGAAAGTTATTATATTATATTAAAATTAATTACTAATTAATATTAATAATTTGTGTGTGACTGGCAAGTTAAAAAAAAACAAAAACTGCACAGTTACTTATGTAAAAATTGAACACACAAATGGCAAACCTACCACCTGAGGTGATATTTGTTAGGCATTGGCCTTAATTTTTTCTACGTTAAGTACTTATTCAAATAAGTTAACATTTCTAAATTGAATAGAAATCTGAATGGTGAACTGGTCATATTGTTGCTTTGCTTCATTTTAGTTTTCTTAAAATTCGGCCCGGAGACTCTTTTGAGCATTTTTCGCTATTTGTCGTAACTTCGGAAAATGCATCAGCTATGCTTTTAGCTATTATCTATTGTGCGTGAAGTATAAACAAAAAATTCAACAAGTTCAACAAAAAATTGCAATTTTAAAATAATGCGTATATTATTCAATACGTTTTACAAAATAAATTATTATTGATTACACATCTAGACCTTGAAATGTAATATTGTCCTGCGTTCAACAAATCTAGAAGGTGTTATAAATAGAAATATTTAATTGCAACTTGGTATTTTGCTTGCTCGTCTTAAATTATTTTAGTAACTAGCTGTGCCCTGCGGTTTCCCTCGCTTTATTTTCAGAGTTCCCGCGGGAATCCTATGTCCTTCTCTGAACCCCTGACAACGTGTATGCAGAATTTCAGGATGATCGATGGAGCCGTTAAGGCGTGAAAGCATAACAAACATACAAACTCACTTTTACATTTATAATAGTAAGGATATGCACGTGCATTGGTGTTTAAATGTATTATGTTGTAAATGTAAATGTAATATGTATTTATTTTATATGTGCAGAATTTTAAATGAAAAGTATGTACTCTACTATCAACGACTGATTTATTTTTAAGTTAAATATTCCCAAATCACGAAATATAGAATTTTAATAATCAAGATGTTGTCTTCAAGTACTAGGTATCTTATACTAGGTATCTTCTTGAATTCTTATTTATCATTCTAATCTACACCATATTTATCAAATAAATGAATTCAATGTTGAATTTATGTTTAAAATGTTGCATATTTTTTTAAGAAAGATAGTAAAAAAAAAAATATAAATGCATTAAACCACACAATTTTTATTCTTTCACGAAATCCGCCACAAAACAATTTTCAATAAAATTAAATACCATACAGTAAATAAGCATCACTTGCGTGTAATTTGACGGATCATACATGCAACCATACCGAAATAAAAATAATATAAAATAAAAACAAAATGGAGGCATAATATCTTTGGAACAAAAAATATTTAAATATTTGGTATGATAAAAAACATAAATTATATAAGTAAATACTAGATACCACTCGCGATCTTTTAGAAAAGATAACCTAGTAATAAAATCATATTTACAAAAACACAACTTCATATTATGTATACTTATACCTACATATATGTTTATACAAAAATATGTTTATATCAAAAAACGAAAACTTAAAAACATAAAATCAGTCGATTCTATTAAAGAAATTATATAACATAAAATAAAAATAGTAAATAATATTATAATACTTATTACTTAATATATATAGATACTCATAAAAACAAATACCATTAATAAATACTATTTAAATTCTATTAAAATATTAAATAAGCACTACAAAGAAATGATAACATGAATACAGAATAAAACTAATAAGAATAATACTTATTGAAATAAAAATAATAAACAATATTAGAATAAAATTAAATGAAATACACCTACAATCGACATATACATAAAAGTAATAAATAATATAAAAATTCACATTAAAACATATAATAATATTCTAAACACGTTCATTCAAATTTCTTTCACACAATTGAATAAATTAGATGACTCATACAAAAAACGGTGGTTTGTTCGAATGAGTTTTTTTTTTCATAAAATAAGTTATTTTTTTTTAACAAAGAAAGGCGCAATTATGTATCTACTTAAAGAATTAATCATGTCAACGTGCACAATTTAAATAAATAATAATAAATTAATATCATTTGAATAACGTAATAACATAATATTGACTATTGACTGTATATTTTTACAAATTGTACAAGACTTCAATTCTACATACGTAAAACCCAACTCCGCTCCAAACCCGTTTATATTCGAATATTCGCATAAATTCGATCAGCCGTTGCAACAAGGGTATAATTATGAGAAGACTTTTATCAAAGCAGGAGCAACTAATAGACCTGCATTTCACGTCAGTAGAATTCTTGTACAGTGCGCAACCCTCCAACTGGCCATTTATAAATTACGTCGAACAAAATAATCAAAAAAAAATTTTACTACGCATGTTTTATATGAGCGGAGTAAGCCATTTTCTGGGCGTCTTGGGACCTTCCCCAGCCACCGCCTCCACCGCTTTCCCAGCCGTGTTCCTCTGGCTGAGGCTCAGCCCATCCACCTCCACCTCCTCCCATGTTCTTCTTGGAGTCCAAAAGCTGCTTGATAGCCATTGCTGCCTTAGCTAATAAGGCAATCTTACCGATGATCAGGGCTTTGAAGGCAGCAAAAGCAATGATCCCAAGGAAGATGGGAACAAGGGCAGCCAGTTTCAGCTTCAGGATGGCGAGGAGCGGAAGGAGTTTCTTCAGCTTCTTCTTTATCTTCTTCTTTTTGCCGCGGCCTGAACAGTAAGAAACGAAACGTTTTAAGAAAAAAGAGTAAGACACAAAAAGTCAACAAAGGTTTACATTTCATAGATGAATATTTCAATATTTCGTGTATGCTTCCTACCTACACCTTGTGTATGCTTCACTGTCAGATCTTAGCAGAATAAATAAGCAACTACGAGTATCTTGATATGGTGATTCATCCCTTGAAAAGTGCATTGTTAGGAATGTTTTTTAAATCAATAGTTAAATTGATTTTTATCCCGTTGAATACTTCAATGTTGGTTTTTTACGCAATATAAATAAATCAATTTACGTAGAAAAACATTTTTAGTGCTTAATATAAGTTGTAAAACATATTAAGCCTTTTTTATTTATTTTCAACCACCTTTTTATTGTATTTCCAACTAGGTGCGGTTCGATTCAAATCTCGGGATTAAAAGGACAACCTATGTTCCCTACTCCAAGACCAAAACTATACTCGTAATTCGTTTAATTTCTTCCTCTTCAATACAATTACCATTATAAAGAGGTAAAGTTTGTGAGTTAATGCGGATGTTGGGGGTCTCTGGATCTACAGAACCGATTTTGAAAATCCTTTTGCCAATAGAAAGTCGGGTTATTTGTCTCACAAATAGGCTATAATGTCATAGGCTATATTGTAATCCGGAATCCCTGCGGGAAATCCGAAATTACCGTGCATGCCAAATTTCATCCAAATCCGTTCAGCCGTTTTTGCATGATTGAGTAACAAACATCCAAAAATCTAAACATCCGAACATCCAAACATCCACACTTTCACATTTATAATATTAGTAGGATTAGCTGCTAAAATTTTATTTACTTGAATGTGCCAAAAAAGGTTTAACTTCAGTTCTAATGTCTAAACATAATTTGTAACCATTAAATTATTTAGATGAAATATTATTTTGATGCATGACGCATTTAAAATACGAGGAGTATATTAAAAGTCACAGTCATTATAATCAATGATGGCAGGTCGAAAAAAAACTATTTCTCACGATGAATTCATCTCGTGCTCATTGAGGCTGCAAACAAATTCAACTTGACACAGAAGTCTATAGAGATAACTGTTTTGAAGTAGCTACAGTATAACTAATTATAATTAAAAAAGATTCTTCAATTAGGCTTTGTGGAGTTTCAAAACTTTTCCATGATTTAGGAAATTTTAAGCATAAACAAAAATTTCAGAAAAACGATGTATTACAATTTGAAAGACATTCAATTATTAGGTAGGTTCTTTGTACACCAGTTGTCTTCAAGTAATAAAGAAATGAAAGAGTATGTTTTCTTGTAAGCAGCGATAACAGTATTGCTGATTGATTGGACTATATTATTACGTCATATTAAAATTTACCTACTTTACAATAGCGACATAAACAAACCATATGATATTATAGATTCTCGGCTGGTCTTTGAAATAATTAGCGAGCCTGTAATACAATATATAAAAAAAAAAATTGCATACTATACTATATGGCTAATTTTGAGAAAAAAATATGTTGTATTTTATTTCACAACTAATTGTAGTTTGGTTACCGTCTGAACAAACCATAGCAACAGTTATTATTTTTTAACGCTCCCACACGACGTATATCGTTTGTATAACCTATAACGTTTGTCGGCGTTACTTTCTGTTTTTCTGTCCAGAATTTTGTTCGTTATTTCACCGATTTACATTAAAAATATACTGTTATTACTGGCTCAATTACTGTAGCAAACGATCATTTTTATTGTCAGTAGCATAGAACTATGCAATTATGTTCCAGCAAACTTTGTTGTTATTATATAGAAGAATAGGTATTGCGCGCGGAACTGCCTAGTTTCCATGGGAATCGACTTTTTAATTTGCGTTCTAATGTTCTTTTGTAAAAAGAAAGCAACCATTTGCTGAGAAGCTCACGCTTTTTGATCCCACAGGCAACGGTGACGAATTATTATAGAGTTGACTTTTGACACCAGTTTTTGAGGATTAATACTGGATTCTGTGTGGCTCACCTTTCTTTACTCATATGAGAATGTTATTTTCTTTTTAATTATTTTATTCGTTTATTTAGGACAACAACAGCTACAAGATCATATAATAATTTTAGCTTTCAAGATTACGTTATTAGCCAATGATAGAGACCCTTATATAGAGAACAGAATTTAGCAGTACGTACACAAAATTGTAACAATTTAGATAATAATTCCAGTAACACAGAGCTTATAAGTAAGAATGTAAGGTTTAGGTTATTTTCCTATGATTCTATAGTATACTAACAGCAATCTACATATTGTTTAGGTCAACTTTACCGCTGTATTTACTTTTCTTCATGTAAAAGTGGTATTATTCTTAATTAATATAAAACAAAGTCCTCCACCGCGTCTGTCTGTCTGTCTCGTCGCGATAAATTTGAAAAACTACTAAACAGATTTTCATGCGATTTTCACAAATAAATAGAGTGATTTAAGAGGAAGGTTTATACGTATAGTTTATCCTGATATTTCCGCGGAAACTCCTGTATGTAATAAAACAAAGTTACCTACGATTCAATCTATATCAAACAATAGTTTTAAATAAATACTTTGCTGAAGATAAACTCCTTTTGCTCCTAATTTGTTTTTTATCTATCTATCTTTATTGCAAACTAAATTTCTTGTGTATGAATCAGATTATTTTAATCCATAATTATAGTACCGTTTGATTTTTATATATAGCCTTTTTTAAATTTATACTTTAATTAATAGTTTTATTAAAGACAGTTAATAAAAAAATGTATACCTTCTTCTTCTTCAACAGCGTTGTCTTCTATCAGAGACTTCGGCATCCTCAGTTGAAGCACGTGACTGTCTAGGAAGTCTACGATGTTGTCCATGATTCTCTCTTCAACTTGCATTTCCCTGGCTTTGGGCTCTTCTGGTAGGGGGTCATAACTCCTCGCCGATCTGGGAGTACCAGTACCTGAGAACGTGACCCCATCGAAAAGATGAAGCTCTTTGGATGCAGCTAGGTTCTCTGATACCTTCATTGCTTTTTCCTGTAAAAAAAATGAATTTAATTATTGAAAGAACTTCGATTGCTATGTTAGTATGACAGATAGACAAAATTTATGTGAATAAAATTGCATATTTAGAAAAAGATTCGTTATGGGAGCTGAAATTAATTAAATAAATAATATTATATTCTAGCTTTTAAAAGGAAAGATCCTTATTCGATTAGTAAAATCTAGCATACAAGATATTGCTAATATAAAAACATAAAATTAGCATTAAAATCACATAATAGCTGAATCAATCACGTAACAAGTGTTATATACAGGAGCCAACGAGACATAAATACAGCCAAAGAAAGATAAATGTCTCTTAACAAAATTCACATGACTACAGTCTCAGTAGACTTGACCCTCAATTCAATTGAATATGTCCGATAAAACCGATCCGAGAACGCGAACTTTTATATTTCTTTGACTGTACACTATCACATTGCACTATCACTAGTGTTCACTGAACTTCACTTCAATCCACACACCTTCAGGCACAGCATGGTGTCTGTCTCCAAGCAATCCCTTAGCGTCGACACAAATCTCTCCACTGCTCCATCCTTAGCCGCAGGCATAGCCCAGGCTAGGGATATAAAACTTAGTATTACGTACACTCTCATCTTCCGCCAATGATGACTATGGCTCAATTGTTAAACTTACCTGTAAGACCAACAGTTTTATGCGCACGACTCCCCCTCTTCAAAATTTCCATACATCACGATTCGGCCAAGCAAACGTTTGCCTGTGTGGGGTGTGACGAATGTAAGTACACAAAAAAACTCTTGCACGTGCATTATGACGAATTAACATTACTTTGCTAGATATTTGACTTCTAATGGCGACATAAAAAAATTGTTATTGTTTCAAAGTACATATATATGGATGTTTTGGATCAGTTAGTTTAGCTTTTTTTTTTTAAAACAACTCTATGAATTTTTTGGGAAATTACTCGTAGTAACAGATTTTTCTTTTCGGGTTATTATATAATTGTATAATATAAGGAATAAATTTTCACAACCTTTTCAGTGGCGTCATTGTTCATTTTTTCCACTTTTCTCTCAGGAACACTTTTAATTACTTTCATAATCACGATTGGTATTGTTTTCACTGTTTGTCTTGACAGTTTTCTATTTGCTCACTCATTAGACGTGCCAGTATAACTACGGATGGTTTCTAACGGCCTTTCTTGTTTGTTATGAACTTTTATGACTATTAATTTTCATTTAATATTTCTATTTTGCTTATAAAAATTTTTGAACCGACTTTCTAATAAATTACTTACACATCATAGTACTAAACTCTATGTAGAACTTAGTCCAAAAAAAATTCTAATCATGTACCATTTGTATTCTATAAGAAAAAATGCCTATAGTAATATAATCTATTTGAGTAACTATATGGCACAACAGAGGCGAAAGTGAAGTATATTATATGAAGTGTATTACCAAATGTTTGTTTGTAATGAATATAAATAGTTGCATTATGCGGTTTTATCGTACCAATACATATGTTTAAGCTGTTAAATTGTATTTAATTCAGGTGAGGAAGTTGAGGGATATAATTATCTAAGAGACACATTACCTACGTCAATTTTCTTTTACGTAAGCAAAAATAAACTTTCCCTAATTAAGACTGCAAAAAGTGATCATAGGTATAAAATTTCAATAAAACAGATGCAATCCATTTTTATAGAAAACTCTTATCAAAGATCATAGATATTGATGTAAGTATTGTGAAAACATTAATAGAAATAGAGAGAAAAATACTTTCTTTTAATAGTAATCAAAGAAAGTACGATTCAGATCTTCGATTTTGATTGTCGCTATAATAATAATAATTGAGAATTTAAAAACTTTTGTGTGATAATAAAAATGATGGTTGTTAAACAATACAATCCGCAATTAACAGTGATGTGTTCGAATGCCCATACAAATCACATTTAATAGCCAACTCTGTGTATAATACTGCATAATTGCTTCGCTGTTGCGGTTTCCTATACAGCCTCTATTGACAGTATTTTCAAACAATGACATCTGAATCGGAGAGAGTTCTTTGTCCATATTCAATGATGCCTCAAATGCTTGGAATATTACAGAAAATTCCACTTTATATGTGGTGAAGTTAAGTTTAAAATTGATTGTAGAGCAATAGTGTTAGGTCTTGAGGTTTCGAGGCGCAAAGTTGGCTTGAAAGACGAGATAGTCAACGCTTCTGGGCACAGTACGCATGTGTAAGTAAAGGGAAATTGTTTGCAGTTCACTTAAAGGTATTGTTAAATCATTTATGAGCTAACGAGATTTATTAGTTTCACGTGGTGTACAAATGCTGGGTACTTGTGCACATTAGCGACCAAATGTGTAGCTGCACTGGCTTCGCATCGTATTGTATTTATTACTGGCTGTGCCCTGTGGTTTCACCCGCGTGTTTCGGAATTCCCGCAGGGTCACCAAAGAAAAATTTTGTCCAGAAAAAAATTCCGCCCTTATCACCTAGGGGTATAAAAAAATAGCCTGCGACCTATTCTCAGACATACCAAATATATATAGAAAATTGCTTAAAAATCGGTCAAAACGTTTCGGAGGAGTTCCATAGCAAAAACGAGATTTTTATAGTATATTAGATATGACACACTAACTGTCCTGAGCGGTTACATTGGTGCCAACAAAACAAAATTGCATGACAATCCGTTCAGTAGTTTTTGAGTTTATCACGAACAGACAGGCAGACATAAAGACCCGGTGAAGAACTTTATTTTGTAACTTGCTGTCTCCCGCAGTTTGACCCGCGGTAATTTCGGTGTTCCCACAGGAATTCCAGGATAAACTATAGATATAAACTTTCCTCATAAATCACTCTATTTACTGGTGAAAACTGCATGAAAATCCGTTCATTAGTTTTAGAGCTTATCGCGAACAGACAGCGGAAGCGGCTCCATTTTTTACTATGTAAAGATATGACTGTAGTGACTGTCTATTACCAACGTCGATTCAGTTTCATCGATTTGCGTGGTAAATAGGGATGTGGACTACTTTTGAAAATCAAAATTCTAATTAGTCCGTCAGTTAGAAAATAGAAAAACAATAGACACGTATTTTTTGCTTTTTCAAATAAATCAAAATATACAGAGAGAAAGTTTAGGGTGAGGGGGTCGTGACGTCACTAACCGCTAAAACCGCCATACAAACTGTCAGAATAGTGACGTCACGCGGAATTTCAACTCAATATATCGCCGTAATTTTTTGATTACGTAAAAAAAGAAAAAATACGTGTCCAATATTTTTTAATAATCTACAAGACGGACTAAAAAATAAAAATTAGTCCACATGCCCATTACAGTAACATATACATGGTGTAAGGTTAATCGAGGTACTTATTGAATAAGGGTCTTTAGAAGTCGATTCTCGTTTCAAATATATAAAAAAAATATTTAAATATATATACTGAACAAAAAAAATTCCCGTAACTTTGTTTTATATTGTGGATGATGTTGGTCTGGATGGATTATTATTTATTTTAATAAAGACAGCGAGATCAGTGACGAGACGATATATTTTTTATTCAGCGGACATTTACATCTGACATAGACAATTGACCACAGACAACATAGATTAGAATCTACAACATGCTCCTTTTCGACATTGACAAATGTGACATGACATTGACGTTTATGCTAATGACAAATTATGACATTTATGAAGTTTTGTAAACAAAGTTTCAGAAGTCTGAACTTTCTGAAATTTATGAAACTAACTTTATGAACTGAATTGGAATAACAATGTGATGAACTAAATAAGTATTATACTGAAAGAAATAAGTAGTTATAGTAGTGCAGAATTACGTACATTATTAAGACATTGAATTTTTTTGCGATACACATTTATCTAGAATGAATTTATACTTGTGTTATTTAATTAAGTTAAACATTGTCATTTGAATAATAATTATGAAACCATAGGTACATTAAAAGTTTACATTGAATGTTTTTGGCTTTCTTATTTGCCTTCCTGATCTTGTCACATAGTAATAATCAGACTTTGGTTCAGATATTTCTTTCTTGTTCTGACCATTAGAATTATTATTTGAACTTAGTTCAGGTGACTTTAGAATTGGCTGATTATTTCTATCAGAACATGGAGATTGACATGGAGACACATTACATTTATTTGGACTTTGACTTACAGATCTCTCAGTTCTGTTAGGACTTTGATTTTTGTTTGGAGACAAGTTATAATCATCTTGATCTGCATATTTATGTTTTTTACAACTAGGAGACAATGAATTAAAGTTACTATAGTTAGAAGACAAAGAATTACTATAGTTATTATCCTCCTTCCTAAATGATAAACGAATGTGTTGACTATTTCTTCGATAAACATTACCATATAAATCTTTTATCATGTAGGAACGTGGAAATTTTGATTTAGATACAATAATACCTTTTGACCACTTTTTATGTGTAGGTTTCAGCTTAAAATAAACATTATCATTGACATTAAATGAATTATAATTTTTACAACTTTTATTATAGTATGACTGAGTTTTTTCCTTATTTTTAATTAAATTTTGACTATGATGTTTAAATCTTACAACTTTAGGTTTCAAATTAGTTAACTTACTGGGTACTTTAGTTCTTAAAGTTCTTGACATTAATAATTGAGCTGGAGAACACAAATTACCTCTTGGAGTGTTGCGATGTTGCAACAAACCAATAAATGGATCTGTGCCGGACTCCTCACACTTTCTAAAGATATCTTTGACAATTCTTACTGAAACTTCGGCTAAGCCGTTACTTCTAGGTAAGTATGGACTGGACGTTATATGTTCTATGTCCCAATCACTCATAAATTGCTTAAACTTTTCAGAATTCATGGGAGGACCATTGTCACTCACCAATTGCAATGGAATACCAAATCTTGCAAAAATTGATTTTAACTGTAATATAACAATATCACTTGTGGTGTTATTATTAAGACAAATTGTTTCTATGAAGTTTGAGTAATAGTCTACAACAATAAGATATTTTTTGTTATTATATTCAAAAAAATCTATTGCTACTTTTTGCCAAGGAAATTGTGATGTCTCATGAGATATTAATGACTCTTTACTTTTATTATTCATGAAAATTGCACAGGATTCACACATTTTTACTTTATTTTCTATATCTTTACTAATGTTAGGCCAAAATACAGTACAACGGGCTTGAGCTTTAGTTCTTTCTATGCCTAAATGACCTTCATGGAGTATTGACAATATTTCAGACCTTAAAGAAGTTGGTATAATGACACAGTTATTTTTGAATAGAATATTATCTAAACAATGAATTTCATCCCTAATATGCCAATAAGGTAAGACAATTGGATCGGTGTGTTCTTTGCTATTCGGCCATCCATTCACCGTATACTCTTTTAATTTTTGTAAAATAATGTCATCACTAGTATATTTTAAGATTTTTTCTAATTTTTCTTTAGAAATAGCTAAGTTTGAAGTAAGTAAATTGACATGAATTCGAATATTTTGATCAATTTCATCAAAAACACTATCATCATCACTATTTTCATACCTTTTATCACTTGGAGCTCGAGACAATGTATCAGACACATGCATATTAGAACCTTTTGTATAAGACACTATTAATTGGTACGCTTGTAGGGTAATCATCATACGCTGAAGACGAGAGGGTACATTATATAATGGTTTCTTGAATAAAGTAACTAGTGGCTGGTGATCCGTTTCTACATGAACTATTTGACCGTATATATACTGATGGAATTTTTTACATGCAAAGACTATTGCGAACAATTCTTTTTCAATTTGAGCATAATTTTGCTGGGAGACAGATAATGACTTAGATGCATATGCTATTGGGTTATTACCATGCATGATCACTGCTCCTACTGCATCTTTACTTGAATCTGCTGATATTCTAATAGGTTTCTTAGGATCAAAGTATGTAAGAACTGGTGACTGTGATATTAAATCTTTTAATCTAATGAATTGATTATTGTGCATTTCAGACCATTGCCAATCATTTTGTTTTTTAAGTAAATCTCTTAGTAAATTAGTTTCTTCTGACAAATTTTTTATGTATGAACTATGGAACTTACCCATTTGGTAGGCTTAATTACTTTTTGAATGACATTTTCACTTTCCATGTAATCTAATTCTTCTTTAAGACGTGACATTAAGGAATAAGGAATACGACGTACAGGACTGACTACAGGTTTTACATTTTCATCAATATCTAAATGCACTTTATTTGGTAAACATCCAAGACCATGAAATAAATTTTTAAATTGGTTAATAATACTACTTACTGACTCTGGACATTGACACTGACCTTCGACTTTTGACTCTGACATCTGACTTTTTGAATTATTTGTGACTGAAAAAATTCTTTTAATAATGCCCAATTTTTCGCATGTATTTTTGCCTATAACAGTTTGACATACCATATCTGCTACTGCAAAATAAATATTAGAAGTTAGACCATTAGGAAATTGACACGTTAGATAACAGCTACCAATAGTTGGTATATTATTACCACTGAATGAATATAACCTGTTACTTAATTTATGAATAGGTACATATATTTTTAGACTTTTTAAGGTAAATTTTGATATTACATTTATGTCTGCACCTGTATCTATAATGGTGTTTAACATTTTACCATTATGAAGCTTAATTTTTAGTTCCCATTTATTATTGTTGGGTTGACAGTTTACTGAATTAATTATGAAGTTTTCATTGACTTCTTGACTTACGGTGCCTACATTTTTATTTTTGAAGAAACAACACTTTGAAAAATGATTTAATCGACCACAATTGTTACACGTTACTCCTTTGGCTGGACACTTGAATCGATGTACCTCATTGCACCTTGTACATGTTCTTTTGAAATTTTGATTCCAGGATTGATTTCTTGACTGATAATTTTGATGATAATTCCGATTTAATGAGTTTGTACGATTTGACGACCTTTGACTACTCTGTGAAGCTGATCTATTCCTCCGATGGTGACTTGAAGACCTGTTCCTTCTGTCTGTTGACCTTATAGAATCAATTTTTTCTTGAGTGACCTTTACATTTGTACTTTCATTGATGCTTCTCGAACGTTGTTGAGTAATTACATAATTTTTTGAAACTTTGATTGCTTTTTCCAATGTTAATTTTTCATCTAATAACAATTTTTCTCTTATATCATTATCTTTAATGCCAATGACCAACATGTCTTTTACTAAAGAATCTTTTAATTGTTCAAATTCACATGATGATGCTAAATTATTTATTACTGTTATGTAATCATCAACCGATTCATCTTCTTTTTGATGACGAGAGAAGAAGTTGTATCTTTCTACAGTTATATTTTTTGTCGGACTAAATTTATTTTCAAATAATTGGAGGACATCTTTTAATTTTAGAATTTTGGAATCTTGATCGAATGAGTTATATATTTCCAAACATTCATCGCCTATGAGGCTTAAAAGTACTGCAATCTTTTTATTTTCTGGTTTGGTAATCAGATCTGTAGCTTCTAAATAAATCTCAAACCTTTGTTTCCATAACTTCCATTGGTGGAAAACATTCGAGCACGTTTTTATATTTAGAGGTTTGATTCCTGCCAAAAATATATTTGTATTTTGCATACCTTTCGTTAATTCTGAAGGCTCCACTTCTGACACCATGTTTTATATTGTGGATGATGTTGGTCTGGATGGATTATTATTTATTTTAATAAAGACAGCGAGATCAGTGACGAGACGATATATTTTTTATTCAGCGGACATTTACATCTGACATAGACAATTGACCACAGACAACATAGATTAGAATCTACAACAAACTTCAGTGCGCAAGTTGCGGACACGCTGACAGATCATGCTATTTTCTTTTGTATTGCCACTGGCACGCTGACAAATCGTTCTTTAATATTGAAAACTTACCTACTTAACCACTCAACTGATCGTCGTAAAATTTTGCATACGCTTAGGTACTTTTTATTCAGGAGTTCCCGCAGAATCTCCGGAGTTTGTGAGTTCATGAGTTTCTGAGATTGTAGGGGGTAATCTCTGAATCCACTGAACCGATTTAAAAAATTCTTTCACTTAAAAGAAACTACAGTGAACTTGAGTGACGTAGGGAACTTTTTATCACGGAATTCCTGCGAAAACCCCGCAGATTGTGAGTTTGTGAGGTTGTAGGGGATTTCTGGATCTACTGAACCGATTTAGGAAATTCTTTCACTTATAGGAAGCTACAGTGATCCTGAGTGATATAAAATACTGTTTATCCCAGAGTTCCTTCGGGAACTCCGAAATTACCGCGGGTGAAACCGCGGGGGTCAGCTAGTATACACGGTGAAAAAAAAAATCTTGATTCAAGAAAATATGCGTTCATATATGCACCATGCAGTAAATTGTCTTCGTTCAAGATGATATATATCTTTGAATTTCAAAGTAATGTTATATTAAACGAATTTAATCTGTCTTCAACTAAAATAACACTGTCGATTGACTGAATGTAATAAAATCTTAGATCAAGATAGTGATTATCTTCGTTTCATCAACATTCCAGTGAAATGTTACTTAAGTCAAAATAAAGGATAACTTGTTCTAAGCTCTGCGTGCTTAAGTTAAGGAAATAATACATACAATGAAGGTGCTAAAATCTTGAATGAAAATAATGACTGTCTTAGTTCAATATGATGGTTTTATAGAACGGTTTATTCAAGACTATCACTTGTTACAGTCAAGACAACCAGTAGCTTGTTTTAATTTTTATTTACTTAAATCAAGAAGATATATTCTTCCAAAAAGAAAATGATGTTTTATTTCAAAAAAACTACTGTATCAAACCAAGGCTGAGGTTTTTCAGAGAAAATTTTTTTTCTTAGGCGAAAGAAATCCAAAAATTGACTTAATGATATATTTTGCTCGCACAAAATAAATTTTGTTGCACTGAACTATGATTTAGTTCATTTAATCATATCAATATATTAGACCAAAGCAATATACGGTGATTTTAAGGTTCCAATATTTAAGGTCAAGCATACGAATTTATTGGATGGAAACGGAGGTATTTCCATCAATATTGTTTTCTTTGCCTCAACTGAATGAAGATTTGTTTTGAGAAAATATTTTCTCAGTCTAAATTATAAAGGTCTTAAAGGAAACTGACATATTTTTTTGAACCAGAGAAATCTGTCTAGTGGGTTTTTGCACTAATTAATTGATTGAATTTAATCTAGCATAAATAATATGTTAGATTAAATTCAATCAATTAATTAGTGCAAAAACCCAAAAGATAGGTCTCTCTGGTTCAAAAAATTGGTTTTAAATGGCGGCATATTCCCACACGATATGACAAAAAAACTCAATTTTAGTATGATGCTGGATGCTCGATAATCGAATCGAATAACAGGAAGCTACTCTATAACATTTTTATAATAGTTATGATTGTGTATGGCATTGTCAGTTTCCTTTGAAAGTGAGAAAGAAAAGCTTTGTTACAATAACTTATGTAAGTATTTATTTTAAAAGATTAAAGGTTAATCGATAAAATATTGTTAAACTTAATCTATTTTGTACAATTAAAGATAAGAGGATATTAGATATTCGGCCTCATATTTTAAGTTTTAATGTATTAGGTACCTATGTACTTTTTGCTACATTATGTTAAACAATCATCTAAACACAATAAAAAATCCCTGCGTTTGGGACATCATTAAGTAAAATTAATAATTACATTATTAATTAATTATATTACATACAATTAATAATTACATTATTAATTAATTAATTATATTATATATACCTACCACACTTGATGGTGAAAATATATAAGAAATGTCACAAGGTTGTGATATAAAAACTACTAAACATGAATAGCCAATATGTCTGCATCAATATATGGAACTGCATTATCAAATCTGGTATAGACATTATAGACGCAACGCTGGATAATAAGATAAATATGCTCACTTGACTTTGGATAACGCGCATTCAGTACATGAAATGATTTTAGAAGAATGTCAGACGCTTCTGCAACAGACTCAAATGTGTACTTAATATTATCAATAACAATATAGGCTTGGAGAACTTTTAGCAGGGCTCCTAGCAGAATAACATAGGGTTGTACTTGAATTTTTCGTTTGGCAGCTTTTTCAATTTGCTTTTGTACAATAGAGTTAATATCACCAGGATTCTGAAAGGAAAAACATTGAAAAATATTGAATGTGAAAATAAAATGTCTAAAGCAAAAAGATACTAAAGAAAATTGGGTTTTTATCAGAGATACTGGGAAATTGAAATAAAGCACAAACGTGATACTAAACTAAAAAATCGAGAGATAGTGATAGGGGTTTGTAGAGAATAGCATGGGGTACGATCTTCCTCCTTTACCTACCACGAGTAGTCATACTCTTGGGAGATAGAAGACAACAACAGACTCACCTCTACTATAATACTGTCCAAGCATTCTTGAGTGGAAAACTTCCCATTTTTTGATAAACGTCCTTTGGGTGGAACAATATTAACCAGTAACGTCAGTTCCGTAGGTAAAGAACCTAAAAAATATATTATTTGATTAGGTACATGCTATAGATTGATAACTCTATTAAACATAAAAAGAAACATGACTCGCTTTTCCCTACAGTTTCACCCGCGGTGATTTCGGATTTTTTGCGAGAACTCCGGGATAAAAAGTACCCTATGTCCTTCTCTGTACCCCTGACAACGTGCATGCCAAATTTCATCCAAATCCGTTCAGCCATTTTTGCGTGATTGAGTAACAAACATCCACACATCCACACTTTCACATAATAATATAATATTATTAGAATGTGTCAGAATCACATCCTTACATATTATAAAACAAAGTCCTCTGCCACATCTGTCTGTCTGTATGCGATAAACTTAAAAACCACTGAACAGATTGTCATAGGTACAGTTTTCACCAATAGAGTGAGTCATTCATGAGGATTTATATGTACAGTTTATCCTGGAATTCTCGCGAGAACTTCAAAGATTTCCGCGGGTCTAATACTAATATTATAAACGCGAAAGTTTGTAAGAATGTATGGATGGATGGATGGATGTTTGTTACTCTTTCACGCAAAAACTACTGGATGGATTTAAATGAAACTTTACAATAATATAGTTTATACATCAGATTAACACATAGGGTACTTTTTTTTTATTCCAGCGGGTGAAACCGCGGGGCACATCTAGTAAAAAATAATTAAAATCAACAAACCTTAGACTCCAAATACTCGTCAATCTTGTTACTTAGTTTAATTCTATCATCATCTTTCATCTTTGGGCATATTTCTTTAAGATGATCTTGACTTAATTGGCCAATATCTTTTAAGGATATGCCATTAACTAAAAGAAATAAAAATATACATTCAAGTCAGTGTTGTAAAGTACCTACGTAAGTACCCACTCAAGAGTGAAGATTTGTGCAATTCTAGAACAATAAATACCTAGATAAGACTAATTTAAAACTTCGTAGGTAAATATTGGTAGGTAGGTACTTACTGCGAAAATATAGGAAAATATTCAATTACATCATCAGGCATCTGCCAAGTTTTTAATCAACGTCAAGTTCTGGTTCCATGATGATAAAAAATACACAATTCAGATAAATTTTTCTTTTTAGGTACTTGGATTTTCGATTATATCTTGTTTTTATTTGGTCTGAGTATGTCTATTAATTAATTAGTAATTACTCTTTATTTGACTTTATTCAGTAAAGGCACCGGCCACTCGGCACGGAAGACGCCGCTAAAATGAAGATTGACGATCGGCGGGAATCAGGAAATCGGGAATTCCGAATTGCTAGCAAACTAGTCGCAGACGCAACTCCACGTTTTTCGATAAAATATCGATAAATACATACGTTACAAGTACATGCATTTATCGTATTACCACAGATAATATAATACTATACTAGTAATTACCTTAGAATTACAATATGGAAATAAATAAATGAATTAAGAAAATATTCAAGAATTTTCAACATCACCATAATTATGCTAAATACATAATTATCTATAATACAATAAAATCTCATCTTTGATTAGGTACTATTATAGTCAACAACCATTTTTTTATAATTCCGATCAAATCAGAATAACCCGCTCTGGCTGATCCTAACATATAAAACAAAGGCCTCCGCCGCGCCGCGTCTGTCTGTCTGTTCACGATAATCTCAAAACTAATGAAGGGGTTTTTATCCGATTTTTACTTTTCTCTCTCAACGTCCTTTTTTACTTATAAATCAACATTGTTAAAGGTATTTCATTAGTCTAAGTGCATGTCAAACTGTAATTGTGTTAAATACCTGTTAATGTTGAAATAAATAAAATAAAAATAAAGTATATAGAGTGATGCAAGAGGAGGTTTATACGTATCCTGGAATTCCCGCGGGAACTCAGAAATTACCGCGGGTGAAATCGCAGGGGAATGCTTATATAATAATACATTAATTCACTAGCTGTTAGTGTCTCAATTTTTTTAACATTTATGTATTTATTTATACTATTAATAGTTGGTTCCCGTTGGTCCCGGCTTTGCTCGCGTTAATGTGATTATGTCAATTAATTTTCTATACCTCAGGGTACCTCCCATGCCCTTATATGAATATATAATAATAATAGCTACCTCAGAATTTTATCTTATACCTATGTACCTAACTACCTACTTAGTATTTTCGTACTATTTTATAATATTTTATTAGTCTATACCTATTTATTTGTGTAGTTTATCTTAAATAAGTAAATAATAACAAAAAAACAAAAATTTCCATTTATGATATTAGATAGGATTAGTCATCTATTTGTATATTGTATCTAGTTTCTTTTGCATGCATGTTAACAAGCTTTTATTATTTTGAAAAAATATGTAGATATATCGACATTTTTTTGAGTCAGACTACATCACTACTGAAAGAACATTCAAGAAAGCTGAAGTTTTTATTGAAGAACACCTGCCTTTTCAAACAAGTTGTAAGATGTTTCGCACCAGATACTCTAGGGCCTAGACCAAATAAGTAGGTACCTTCATGCTACATTCTTGTTTGGAAATAAAATATAAATAGGTAGGTATAAAGTTTTTAAAGTAAGACAATGGGTCATGGGGTTCTAATGAATAAAAATTATACACGATATTCTATGTATTCAATTTATAACCTATTTTCCTCGATGCTATTTTGTTACAAGAAAGTTGTGGCATTGAAACAATTAGGTAGGTACCTACCTACATACTTACCTAGTACCTACTTATGCAAGTTCTAATATGAAAGCACCAGATAACAAATAAATCAATAAAGACTGTCTTGGTTGGAAATAAAACATGCTTTTGAATCAAAACAGCGAGAATGCAGCAGGATTTTAAACATAAAGAAATAATAAACTAAAATGATATTCTATTTACTCCATTCAATATTATAAGTAAATTTTCGTTTAAGAAAATAAAAAGGTTGAGTGGACAACAGAATTTATTTTTATTAAGCAAAAAAAAGGTGTTAAAACACGCATTTCACGCATTTTAATATAAAACGTTCTTGCATTGTAATTAAGAACCACTCTCTTCTTTGAAAATAAAAAGGAGTTTAGGGGAATGACACCGTGTGTTCGAACCAAGACGACAGTTTTCTTGTGTTAAAAGAAATATTACGTTATGTTAGAATTCTACTAGTTCCGTTCAACTTTACTACCCATTTTTATTGAAGATTATGAAATATTTGTCCTGATGCTATATTTTTTTCAAACAAGAAAATCTAAATATTGAAATAATTATTTGAGATATGTTTGGAAGAAGAAACTTTATGGTATTGGATCAAAGAAATTTACTTTAGATTAAATAAATACTGTTCAATTAAATCAAGAAATAGATAATTTTAATTCAAATTTTCAGCCTCTTATTTGAAAATTTATTGCTTTGTCTGAAGAAAATATGTCCAAGACAACAAAATGTCTTGACGTAAAGAAATCTCCAGACTCTTTTTTTTCCGTGTAATATAAAGGGCACTTACCCACGTAAATCCTTTTTTTTAAGGATTTCTCTTTCATTTATCATTTTGTATTTATTTATAAATTTTATTTACAACTAAGCTGAGATATTACAGAGGGTTTGAGTAAGTCTCTCTTACAACTTTAGATACAGCCTGTAGAAAGCAATCCAACTGACAGCTATCGCGTTAGTTAAACAAATTGTTATAGCACCTTCTACATATTAGTTGAATGTATTTTGACTAGGAATGTACTGATCAACTGATGGCATTTCTAATGCGAGACATTTTTTGTTTTTTTTTTTTTTAAATAATATATTAATTAATAATATATTATTAATAATTAATTTTAAACTTACTCGTATAGGTATTACGTTTGTCTATTTTTCGTCAGTAGCGAGAAGCATAGTGCTTTAAAATTCATCATCATTAATTTTGATTCAGAATTAAGTGATATGGTCTAGTCAGAAAAAAAAATCATTTTTGGGAAATAATCTACATAGTTACATAGGTTAATTTACATAGGTAGTACATAGACATATAATTATTGTGATCTAAGGGACTTGAAAGAGCTTAAAATCTAGAGTAAAAATCACTTCAGATACTAGTATAGTATTATATTATCTGTGTTTCAGATAAAGAGGTCATCTTTCTATGGGCAATTTTCAAAATGATTAATTCAAAACCTAACCTAACCTAATTTTAAATATAAGAAATGTTATTATTACGAAGTTCTGATTTTGAGACGTGCTCACTTGAAAAGTGTCCATATTGAGAAACGTTCTTCGAAAACTGAACCGACCTTATAACTTTTCAGAAATATTTGGAGGACTTTGGTTATGCTGTTCTCACCTACTGAGAAACGTTCGTTTGTAATATTCAGTTTTGATTTTGAATAGTCAAATACATAGGTAGTAAAATGCGTAATTTACTTAAAGAAATTGGTTGTAATAATCCAATTAGATTTTTTTATTTCATTTTAATTGCTATTTTTCCTTTGAATACGTAGTTATAAGAATTTTCTCACAATGTCGAAGAAAACAAGTGACGGTTGCAAAATCTCAACTTTCGATGTAGAACCTGCGGCTGTGAGTGGGTATCTTACTGTAGATGTGACAGACGGACAATGGTTGCGAAACCTACAAAAATGTGAACTTTCTTTATTTACTAATCATTATCGAGTGTAGGCGTTTGTTGCGACTATTTTAGGGTTCCTTGTCGTAATGGTCCTTCGGCCCGGATTGGCGCAGTAGGTCACCATGCCTACCCGCTAATCAAGAAGTTTTGGGTTCTTTTCCCGGTGGGGATGGACTTAGTGTGATAAACACAGGAGTACACTTTCCAGTTGGGTGTGTTTATCCATAGTGCAACTTTACAATACATATGTATGTGTACCAATAATGTAGTAATATGTGTATGTACCCTGTTTGCTTGGATTTCACGGGATCTAGTAAATCTGTGTGAATTTGTAAGTGTTATTACGATTATTTATCGAAATTAAATATTTATTCTTTACGACACCATGAAAAAAAATAGGTAAAGAAAACGTGGTACAATATAACAACTTTTGAAATCAAAATTTTAATTGGACGCAGATAAGCAATAACATGTTAACCCACAAAATCAATTTATTGATTCAGAACGGTTTATTGAGAGTTAGGGAACGTTTTTTAATTATCTGTTTACCTTATTACATTGCTTAAATATGTAACTAAATATTGAACATATGAAGTGTTTGATTTAATCAAGTGATTTAATCAAAATTTCTCCAGTGTGGGTTAACACACTATTGCTTATCTATGTCCAATTAGACCGTCTTTTAGAAAATTAAAAATTGTTATTTGTGAGTTTGTGAGGTTGTAAGTAGGTGGTCCTGAACTGATCTCTGGATTTCTGGATCTCCTGAACCGATTTCGAAAATTATTTTACCAATAGAAAGCTACCTTAATTGTGAGTGTCCGAGGCTATATTGTAATCCTGAATTCCCGCGGGAACTCAAAATTTACCGTGGGTGAAACCGCGGAGAATAGAAATCACACCGCACCAAAAAGTTTCTTTCAAAATACATATCTCACATTTCACTCCATGTTTGAGATAAATCATTTATAGTGTAATGAACCCGCCAAATGAAAATAAACTTACTCTTGGCCGGATTTTTTTTTATCGGGGACAATGAGTCGTAACTCTGAAGTCAGTGACATGAGCTTTTGTTAAAGCATTGGGAATGCTAAAGATGAGTGTGGGAAGGTGCGCCGTTTGACCAATGACCTCAAATCTAAAGTTATCCTCGTCACTCAATAAGTCCCGAGGCCTGAATTTTTCCAATCAAAGATTGAGAGTCCTGATTTTTTAAAAGTATACCTTAAAAAATATCTGCGTATATGTGCGTACCCGACATTCACCAAATCGGGTTTCGATCCCGAAACTGAGTCGGAGGGCCATCATTACATATCATTACATATCGTTACATATCACTTCATTACAAGCACAACACATAACCTCACTCAAAAATACATAACGCACACACACAAGCTTACATGTGTGTATGTGTGAACCTATGTACCTATAAGTATACAAACCTGTGTGTATTTAGAAATAAAATTATTTTATTTCATTCATATACAGAAGCGGAGCCAAAGTCAGGTAATTTACTGTAACTTATTGTAAAAGAAATAAAGATTTTTCATTTTTCATTTTTTTTATGTGTCAAAATTTGTGTGTTAAAGTTGTTTTAGTGAAGTTAGCCTCGGGACTTAATGAGTAACCTGTCAGCAACCTAATCTGAGGAAAAATTACACGAAAATCAACATCGGTTTTAGCGGCCAGCAATTTTTTATATCCATAAAACTTGTTGCATGGGTGCCTGATGACGGTAGCGTAACTGGGCGGTTTTGGAAAATTCCAGTTGTAGATTAATAGTGCGGTAAGAAAATAATGCTCTAATGTCATAATCCAGGAAAAGATAATTGGTTGTCTGGAAGAGATCGCAACTATGCGATAAGACCGCCATTTGCTTTCTCCTTTTTCTTTAGGTACTGTATCATTGTTATTTTTTGTGCAATAAAGAATTAAATAAATAAATAAATAAATAAAAGAACACAGGCATACATGAATAATTTTGTATAGAAGAATTGCTGTTTGGGTTTTATTTTGTCTTTAAGGGTAATTGTATAAAAAAATATTAACTTTGACAATTCCTTTGAAGGTTAACACTGGCTACTGTATAAGTTACTAGCTGTTCTCCGTCGTATTATCTACGAAAATTCCAGAGATCCCGTGGGAATTCCGGGATAAAAAGTACCCTATGTCCTTCTCTGTACCCCTGACAACGTGTGTGCAAAATTTCATGATGATTAGTTCAGCTGCTAAGGCGTGAAAGCGCAACAAACAACCAAATAAACAAACAAACAAACTCACTTTCGCATTTAATAATAGTATAAGGATCTGCCTGGTTGCCTGGAGAGATCGATTTAAGCGATAAGGCCGCCTTTCGTTAGGTATATATTTTAAGTAAAATTATTTTTTGGTGTAAAATAAAAAAATCACCTCTCTATGTAAATATCACTATCATATTGTGCTGAATGAATTTTCATTTACCGCTTCATTCAGCGCCTACAACCACATGTTTTGCAATATGCGTTCAAATGCATTACACGATTTAATCCGATCGGTAACTGTCAATGTTTACATCAATCTAACGCAATGCTTGAGTTGAATACGCCATTGTTTTTTAAAATGGTAAGGCGCTTTCGAATAATTTGTTTCTATCGTAATTTGTAATTCTTTCCTTAATCTATACTAAAGTACAATAAAAAAATAAAATTCGCATTTCTGTAAATGGAATATTTTTACAAAGAAAGTTTAATTTTATTTTTCTGTCTGTTCGCGATAATCTCCAAATCTAATGAACGGACTTCATGCGGTCTTAACAGGTAGATTAAGCCTAGCTTAGGTTTTGTTTTATTTAAATCGGATGTCGAGAAAAAAGTGGTGTACCCTTAGGAATATTGAATCATCCAACCTAAAGGTCATTCACCCGCACAAACTCACGTTATTTAAATTTTTCTGTGGGTTATCAGTGCTTTAATAAAAAAAAACTTTTATTATTTTAAAAGCACGAAAAAACAAGAGCGCTTCAATAAGTCCCTTGTTGGGGACACCCTGTATAAAAATATATTTCTAATATTTAATGACAAATATTCAAATACGTAAACATCCAAACTTTCAAATGTATTTATTTATAGGATTTGTAGAAAGTAGGATTTAATATTATAACCTAGTAATTATGAGCATGAGTGACCATCATGCATTTATTTAACTTGTGACTCACACCATCAATCAGTAAATTATAAGAACCGTGGTTTGTTGCTCCAACTTGTTTGTTAGTTTTTTGCTTATATACCTACTTGTTACTCCCCGCCGTCTCACCCGCGTTAATTTCGGAGATCCCGTGGCAACTCCGTGACAGAGTACCCTATACCTGTACCATGGGTACTCTTTTCTGTACCCATGGCAACGTGTATGCAAAATTTCATGATAACCGGATGAACTGTTAAGGCCTGAAAGCCACAAGCGTAGCCGCGGTGGGGCAGGGTCTGACCTGTAAGGTATAGGTACCTAACTAAACCTAAAAAAATAAAATATCTAGGCACTAACAACAACACTTAATATCCGCAAGAAAGTTCACACTCGACAATCGGCACAAAAAATGCGATCAAAACAAGAAGATTTCGTGGCGTAGGTGAGCAATAAGAATGTGTTTTGGATAATTCGAACTATACACTATACATACAGATATATCAGGGTGCCAGCAATAGGGTGTAAGCTTTTTGTAGGTATAAAAAAATTAACCGGAGTTACGGCCGTCGACATTAATGATTATTTAGTTAAGTATAGATTTTTTAAACAAAACTGCCGCAATCAGACAAATTTAATAAATTAATGTTAATTGGCATTTAATGAGAAATAACTTAATTAGTTGATTACGGAAGTTTTGTTTTAAAAATCTATACTTAACTAAGTAATCATTAAAGTCGACTCTGAGTGCGGCGGTAAGACCGCGGGTATAGTTTGCTAGGTTATTTTAGACTAACCATAAGCCCATGCTGAAAGTGAACAATGTTCTAAGTTCATCTTTTCAGCTTAATATTTTTGGCCTACCTGTCCTTATCTATCTACATATAAAATGCTTCGTCCTGAATGACTGATGGATCAACGCACAGCCTAAATCGCTGATCGTAGAGACCTGAAACTTGGAGGGTGTGTTCTTTGAATGACGTAGGCATAAGAAAGGATTTTTGAAAATTCAACCCCTTAGGGAATTAAAAGGGTCTGCAAAGTTCGTATGGATCAATTCCGCCGGGACTTCGAAATTATCGCGGGTGAAACCGCGCGGGACAGCTAGTGCTATTATAAAAGTGAAAGTTAGTTTGTTTATTTATTTGTTACAATTTCACGCCTCAACGACTCAACCGATCATCTTTTACAGAGGTATAGAGAAGGACATAGGGTACTTTTTATCCCGGAATTCCCGCGGGTGAAACCACAGGGAATATCTAGTTATAAAAATATAAATAAAACATTTTTTTAAGTTTTATAGTTCTTTATTTGTACGTATTGTTTAAAAAAAATTACAGAAAAAATAAAAAGAAAGAATAAATAATAATAGCAATAAAGAAAAAGATGAGGAAAACATAAATACATACTAAGAGGCGGAAAAAAAAAAACTCAAAATTAAGAAATCATAATAAATAACGATACTTAGTGCTTACATCACGTTATATAATACTAAATATCATAAAATAATTAAATAAAAGTAATATCACAAATTATAGCTTAAATTAAATATACTTAATTAAAAATATATATAAATAATAACATAATTAAGATACTAATTAATAAAACTTAGCATATAATAAATAAGTGAAAGTCGTGAATACTATACTAGGTATATCAGGTGGGACTAGATAATAACGATAGTGAAATATGATAAAATTATTAAATTAAAAATAAATAGTACTTAAATTATTAAATCAAAAATTTGTATAAACAAAATACATAAAATATATACGGATACCGTATGAGGTTTTTGATATATTATGTAGTACACATAAATAATAATAGCATACCATACAAATTCAGAACACGCGTTTTACGAAAACAATAACATCGTTCGATTAACACAAAGTCAATTAATAAATAAGTCAATAAATAGACCTTAAATCTAAAATAAATTAATTGTACACATCGGCTTGCCCATACTTGTAAATGGATAAAGCCACTAGTATAATATTAATCATAAAAAACAATATTGGCCCCAAAACGGATCCTTGTAGAATCCTAAATTGAATAAATTTAACAAGTTTAGTGTTGGAAGTAACCTAATCAGATTTGACATGCGCTGAGTACGCCATATCCTGGGCATCATCTATGGTCCTTCCCCATCCGTGTCCGCTGCTGGGGAAATGTTCCTCGTGGTGAGCAGGATGGGCTACGACCTCATAACTGGTATCATGGTGTTTGCTTGCCAGGAGTTTCTTGAGAGCAATCACACCAGCGACGAGGAGTGCGATCTTGGCTAGGAATACTGCCTTGACTGCCGCAAAAGCGATGATGCTCAGGAAAAGGGGAATGAGAGCGCTGATCTTCAGCTTAGCGAGCGCCAGGAGTGGGAGGAGCTGCTTTATCTTCTTCTTCTTGCCACGGGCTGGAAACAATAATAATAATAATGTTTAGACATTAGCATGCAACGATATCTGATTCCAAACTAAGCAGAGCTTATACTTTCGATACTGGTGATTCGGGGATCGAACCCTCATCACGCTTAGGTTTCAGATTAGCAATAATCACTAGACTGCTGCTGCTATCTAATCGCCGCCCTCAGAGTCGACTTTAATGATTACTTAATTAAGTATAGATTTTTAAAACAAAACTGCCGCAATCATACAAGTTTAATAAATTAATGTTAATTGGCATTTAACTAATTAAGTTAACTCATTAAATGCCAATTAACATCAATTTACTGAACGTCTCTGATTGCAGAAGTTTTGTTTTAAAAATCTATACTTAACTAAGTAATCATTAAAGTCGACTCTGAGTGCGGCCGTAAGACATCTTTTGAAAAGTTACATTAACAAAATCAATTCAGCAAACAGAGTCATTAAGTTCCCTAAATGAGTCAATTTTTTTTTATCAAAATGAACTATGGCGCTTTTACCGTTACTCGTATCATATTTATACATATAAAATGTACAAGAACCGTTTCGATTTTTATTCTTCCGTAGCAAATGTTTATTGATAATCGATAGTAATTATGATGGTTACAATTTAGTTACACATTTCACTGTACACTCCATGTGTACGTACAGAAAATGCTAATCAATGATCCACTATTAATTATCTCAAACACCGTTAGTTCTAGGTCTTGGTTAATAGCAAGTCTCACGCTATCGGCTATGGCAATGTCTTAGTCTAGTTTACATGTTTGAATATAAAAAACGTATTAGAATTTATAAACAGTAATGGCAGAAAATGAGATTCATAGATACGTTAAAAAAATGGACGCGTATATCTACACTAGATCAGTGATAAGAGAAACTGTAGTCCGTGACTAGAACCGACAGTAGTATGGTTTTAACAGTCGCTCTTCTAACAATTTTAACCGCAATATTAGAGGTAAGGCTTATTAGTTGGATTTAGAACATAATCTCGAGGCTTAGGTATCTCTGAATGAAATAGGACACTTCGTCACAATACAAAAATTTCACGAGGGAATCAACGCAGGCGTAACCGCAGGATGAACAGCTATAGATATAACTAGAATTGAGATTAGAGAATTAAGATAAAAAAATATGATCGTATTTACTTAAAAATTAGATCAGAATCATTTTGATTTAAATTATCTGCTGTTAGGAATCTAATCTGTAAACGTTACAACACTGACCAACGCTTTGGCTCGATCGGCTACAATGTGTATAAAACTGGTATAATTAATTATAGACCCCACAACAAAACTTAACTGACAGTTGACACTGAAACCCAGCATCGCGTGTAATTATTCATAATCTTGTAATTAATATTTTATGGTCAGCGTAAATAAGCTTTGGTATAAGAAGCACGTGCAATTTAACAGATGGCTTAACAATATGAAATAAACATGGCCGAGTAAACTACGATAAATATAGAAAGTGATTGAAAATATAATTTGATTTATTACGCACTATTTCATTAAAATAATATTAACATAGTTATATTTATAACAAATCAGTTTCCGTGGGAACTCCGATATTCACAGGGGCTGAGCGTATGAAACAGCAAATAAAAAAAAAAACTATAATTATGGTTTGAATCATATTTTTTTTCTATTTGGGTTGAAATTTGAATGAAAAGATTATCACAGAACGCCATATACTCCCAAACTATGCCAACAAAGCGGAACTTTTACTATAGGTACCGGACTACTGATATTACATTATGATACTAAATAACGCCTTCTTTACACTCAAACTCAAGGTTGAAATGTTTAAATGTTAATCACATAAATCGAATCAAATCCGAGACATCTCGAGAAAATCCTTATCCTTAGGTGAAATGCAAATGTGAGTTTATTTATAGTTAATTTGTTTGTTTGTTAAGTTTTCACGCCTTAACGGCTCAACCGATCATCGTGAAATGCATACACGTTGTCAGGGATACGAAAAAGGATATAAAATAAAATTTGTGTTGGAATTCCTGCGGTAACTCCGAAATTAATGGTGAGAGCTAATCCTACTATAATAATATTACAACGCGAAATTTTCAAAGAATGTATGGATGGATGGATGTTTGTTACTCTGTCACGCAAAAACTACTGGATGGATTTAAATGAAACTTTACAATAATATAGCTTATCAGATTAACAAATAGGGTACTTTTTATCCCGGAATTCCCGCGGGGACTCTGAAATTAACGCGGGTGAAACCGTGGGGCACAACTAATCTATTATAAAAGCTTAGCACAGGTACAACTCAATAAACGAGACAGAAGCGTCAAAATTAAACACAACACCCAAATTCGACCTTGAACTTTTACAATCATCGCGCCCAAAGTTAGTAGTTTCTCTTCAAAACGTAGATGATAATTATTCGATAAATAATAATTTATTATGAGGAACTTTCTTTAAAGATAGGAGTGGCGTTGCGTACCCACGTTGATTTCTCGATGACTTGTCGTGGCCGTATGGAACAAACTGGTTTCCAGTATTAAAGTACCTACCGACTCGTTACAAGGAACAAGGTTTGGACCGTCTAATGACCGTACCCAGGAATGCAAGTGCCACTTTCACGACATCACAGCAAGTGTGAAGTTCTAGATATATAATATACCTACCTTACAACTGAACGGAACGTTTGTCTGTTTATTATTTAAAATAATACAGGTAAACCTAAACCTTTAGCGCTTGCTAGTCCTAAGCTAAACAGAGTTTGTACTGTGATACTCTCTATTAAAAGTGATGAATGAAATGCTTATGAACTACTTGTACACTAAATACTGGGAATCAGGGTGAAAACAATTAATGAACCTTATTTAAATGTTCTAAATTGACACGGGGTTCGAAACTGTATCACCTGGCGTGGCTGTCAAGTTCGCTAAGCTAATTAAACTAATTGCATGTTGGTATATTAGAGCTTATCTTGTATGATTTTTTTTTTAAGTAACACTTTTGACTCGCTGCCATTTAACTGGTAGTATTTTGTTGTAGTAATTGATACGCATGAAGCTAGCGATGAGTACAAGTTTTTTTTTAAATATTTTTGTAAACTGATGTCGATCTTCTCAAAGTAAAAAAAAAATGCCTAACACAGCTATCGTTTGAAGTTTGCTAGTTATTTTTGCTTACTTACCGCCGCACTCAGAGTCGACTTTAATGATTACTTAGTTAAATATAGATTTTTAAAACAAAACTGCCGCAATCAGACAAGTTTAATAAATTAATTTTAATTAGTATTTAACTAATTAAGTTACATCTTATTAACTGCCAATTAACATTAATTTACTGAACGTCTCTGATTGCGGCAGTTTTGTTTTAAAAATCTATACTTAACTAAGTAATCATTAAAGTCGACTCTGAGTGCGGCGGTTAATGAACTGTTTAATGTAGAATCAGTAACTGCCCTACAAATTTGCCGAAATCTTAAATTATATTATACTTAAAAACCAAACGTTTCTATCATAATTCAGAATGTTTTAATAATCATAACAATCTTTCCTATTATTTATCTTTAAAGACAAACCACCCTAATCATTTGATATTATTCGTATAAGCAGTATTTTTGTTTATAGAAAACACTTGCTTTTGTTTAGTATAAAATCAAACCTGACTTTAATTCTTATCAAAATTCTAAGTCAACTTAATATTTTTTATCGCGGTACATCAAAGAGCTATGGAGAGAAATCTAGAAAATTATCACTGCATCCGGGCTAAACTTAATAATATTTTATCCGACCAAAAAAACACATTGTAAACGCGAAAATTTGTTCTTAAATTACGCTGAAATAAATAAATCGATTTCAATTAAATATAAAAAGAGATAAATTAATAATATCCTACGTAAAAGCCTGCGTTAAAAAGTGGTTATTTTTCAAAAACTGAAATCCTTTTAAAAGAGGCGGCTAACGTGCCTTCATATTTATAAACTTCAACCATCTTGTAAGTACTAACGTAACTTCCGTTTTTAAAGTGGGTTACAAACAATGGTCAATGGCTGGTGTAAAATTATACTAAGTATCACGTCGGGGCGTCGCGATATGAATAAACAACAACAAGGATGCTGTTTTGATGTTTTACTAGCATAGGGCAAGTTGGATAAACTAGTTTAGCGAACATAGTTTCTATTAGAAATTTTGTAAAAGTGTGCTTCTTTATAAGGTAAACAAAGCGATGGTTGTTTGTTTGGTAGAAAACTACTATCATTTCTATCAAAACAAATTTGAAAAAGCACGTTTGCATTTACATCTAAAGTATAAGTAATGCTTCATTAAGATTAAATTAAATTTTGTTTAATTTGACTGTAGATACGCAACACTTTCATAGCCTGCTAAAATTTAACTCCCAACGCACCAAAACTAGTAGATATTCAAATTATCTTCCATCATAAATAAATATACGTAGGTAATTTGTTATTAATTTGTGCATGACATTGTTATAGCATTTAACTAATTGCTATTAGTTTGGGCATAGAGTTAGAGTTATTATTGAATTTTAATTATGTATAAAGCTTAGATTCTTAATTTAGCCTAAAACAGATTTCAGATTCAAAAATTAGTTTTTAAATACTACATAAGTTAGATCGCGCAGCTAAACCAATTTATTTTATAGATTTATAACGTAGGTATATGTGGTTTTTTAATTGAAAAACAACTTAAATTTGTATTATTAAATACGTAAGATTTCACTACATGCGGATATAACACTATAATTTATGCATACTCTGCAAGCTCTCTAACATAAAAATATTGCATTACTTAATTTTTTTTTTGTTAGTATTGGGAGGTTTTTATTGTACCTGAGGCTCCCATTTTAATGATAGATTAGATTACCCTTTCTTATTTCTAATTTAATATTTTCGTCTCAAACAAATAAATAATTAGTTCGTATTTACGTTGTATTTAATTTTTAAGGATGCGCAAAAATTCGATATATTTGTAGTTTGAACGTGTAAAATCTGTCCTTGACAGTAAGTACATTACGTTCAAGCCTCCTTGAACTTACCGTTTAAGTTACCAATGCAGTGAAAAACTGTGTCAGTGCTCTAGCTGAGATAAGTGGTCTAGACTACTAGCGACTTTGTAAAGACATTGCCTTCTTATACAGGAAGGCAATTTGCTCGTTTATTATGCACTAGCTGTTCCCCGCGGTTTCACCCGCGTTAGTTTCGGAGATCCCGCGGTACCTATTCCGAGATAAACAATCCTATATTTTTTTCTGTACCATGTAGGTAGTATGCAAAATTTTATGTTTGTAGTTTCTTCCACGTTAATTCCAAAATTCCCGTGGGAATTCCGAGATAAAAAGTATGCAAGCCTATGTCCTTCTCGGTACCCCTGACAACGTGTATGCAAAATTTCGTGGTGATCGGTTGAGCTGTTTAGTTGTGAAAGCATAACAAACAAACAAACTCACTTTTGCAGATATAATATTAGTAAGGATTTTGATACCGTAGTGGGGTAAGTGGAAGTGTTCAATAATTAAACTAAAGAATTTTTATTTAATTTTTTCGAATCTGTTCGAGATACATATTTATTACTAATGAAGGCAAGTAACTTGCATTTATATTTTTTGGGAACTGATTCACGTTTGTAAGTCCACTTAACACGTCAGAGGAAAGAGTTGAATTGGTACTGTTCAATTGTAATTTGACAGCGTACTGAAACATAATGACTCTTAAGATTTAGTTGAATCAAAAGTAAATGAACGAAGAGTCAAAAATGGTTCGTTTTAATTTCGATCGTAACGAATCGAATTTTATGGCCATTTGAAATTGGAGTTACTTCAATTTCTTATTAGACACCAAAGCGTTCAGAAGTTTCACTTTTTTCGCAGACATCATAGTATTTGTTTCTCTTTGAGAGAAATCACAAAGCGTCTGGTCACATCAAACGTGACAAAAGCTTCGAATCACTTCGAACCGCACAGCTCTTTTGTTTTGCTCTATTTGCTTAACATTGGAATAAAGTGAACCGTGGAATACCTATTAAATCATCATTTCTTTTTATTTACTTGCGGTCGCTGTCTGTCGTTCCACTTAAAACTATTTTTACTGTTGTCTATTTTTATTTTTCAACATCTTTCATAACATTTCTTATATTTCGTTTTGTGTATTTGTCATAACCGTCTCGCGTTACGGTAGCTTACGTAATGTTTACTTTACGAGTGTTTTTCGTCTTTAGGAAACTTTAGGTAACTTTTGTCTTAAATGATAATTTGAGCATTTGCAGAATATAATACGTACCTATGCATATTAAATTTTAAGTATGTGTTTATATACCTACCTCGTTAATTAAATTTTGTTTTTTTTATATAAATTTTATCAGTACTCTACATTAAATGAACGAAGCTTGTGAAAGTTAGAGAGCATATAAAATGTTGATTTTATTATTATTTTTAAGTTAATTAGTCTAGTTTACAGAAATCATAATTTTGGGATTCACAGTTTACTTTAGAGTAAAAACTTTATTTTTTTGCTATTTCATCCCAACCCTTCACAAAATTATAATATTTAGTTTTTTTATTTCTATTATAATATGTACATTTTTGGGCGAGAGGGGGGAGATGAAAAATAGGAAACAAGACAGATTCGAGAACTGACTCAAAAGTGAATTATTACAAAAAATATTTGTTATGGGAAGAACCAAAATAAGTAGTAATTATAAAGATTGATATTCAAGGAGTCGTTGAGAGAACATTATCTGAACTCTGGTTAGCGCAATGGGTTCCGTGAACAGTGTATCTATTAGTACATTTTAAGCATGTTTGTTGTTGCTGTTGTTTATTGTATGTGTGTATATATATTTGTTTATGTCCGTCTAATGTATGTTTAAGTAGTCCCAATTCGTTTTTGTATCTGTTTTTGGAATGTTATCTAAATGCCGCACTCTCTACCTTTCTCTTCCTCTCTCCCTCTAACTTAGGTTGCCTATGAAAAGATTGCTCTTAGCAATATAGGTCACCTTAATTGTACGTACCTACTATGTAACTGTGTCTTTGTAATATGTGTTTTCTTCTGTGTGCGTGCAATAAAGTATATTTGATTTGATTTGATTTGATTTGATTGATCACCGATTAAATGAAGAATGCAGCAAAAAAAAAAGTTGGCTCACCTTCTTCAAGAGACCTCTTCATCCCCTCAACAGCTGAAGTTGGAAGCTTGAATTGAATGACATGGTTCTCCAACAAATCAGCGGTTGAATCCACTAATCTCGACTCCACTTGGGCTTCACGCGCATTCGGCTCTTCTGACAACGGTTCCAAAGCCCTTGCGGACCTCGGCGAGCCGTTTCCTATCAATGTGACGCCATCAGCTAAACTCAACTCCCTTGCCGACGACAAACTCTCCACATATTTCATAGCTCTCTCCTGCAACGAAAAATCGTAACTTAATAATGAATCACGTCATCACAATTCCACTGAACGCACGGAAATCACTTCACTTCACCTTCAAACATAGTGAGATATCACCATCGACGCACTCCTTAACTATTCCCATAACACTTTGTACTAAGCCAGGGTCGTTCGTATCTTTGTCGAGGGCGGGCATCGCCCGTACCGCTGCGACCAGAAATAGGCCAAATATGTAAGCCCTCATTTCGTTTGATTAATACTACAACCCTTATTGCAAACTTTTGCCTGTGAAGCTTAACAGAAAATGTGGCTTGCAACTATAAGACGCTCTGTTTTAAGCCTGTCACCCCCACTCTGCTTGGTGCAGGCAAGCGTCGAAGAAAAGTGAACCCAAATGCGAGCGATTAAACTGGTAGTCGAAGAAACAATTTTTATGGTAACACGCGCACTTGATTGCGTGTACGCATCGTGTTTTTGGGGGATCTTTCGTGGTTTCTGTGTGTGCGTGCTGATGTCGTATGCGTAAACTGTCATGGTTCATTCGACTTGCATGTGTGGATGACCGCGTCAGCGCATCGGGATATTGTATGCGGTCTAACCAGTTTTGATAGTTGGAACGATATGTTTTTGTGTAGAGTTGACCCATGACAGTAAAAAATTCTATGTTGCCTATGATAAAATAAAAAAAAAATTAAAACACGCAATATATCTTAAGCCATAGTAATAATATAATAAAATAATAATTTTGTGATGCGATGAAGATTTGCTTAGAATTTGTTTCTTAAAGAGATTTCTTAGTCGAGATTTTTCCTAATTTTGATCTGGGTGAAGTGGATTTTATCCAAAGAATCGGATTAGGAAAGAAAAAAAAAACCAAACTACTTGGACTGTAATATTTACAACTCAATTCAACTTAAAAGAATTTAATACTTGACTTTTTGTTTAAATCTAATCATGATCGTCAAAATATGATGACGAACAAAACATAAAAAGTACTTGAGATTAAAAATAAATTAACTGCCAATCAAATCATATTAATTATATTTTAGGTCTGTACACATATCACAGAGAAATTTCTGAGGCAAAATAAATATTTTCTAAAAGAAATACTGTAAATCACATGATTGAAACCTCGCGATACAATTTATAGTTATAAATATCTAGGTAATTATTCATAATAATTTCAGACTACAACCGAATATGTCTTTCATAAAACTTTACTGAAGCATCAATTCTTATCGGTTGCAGTATATTAAGTATACATTTAAGATACCAAAGACATAACGTTATCGAACGTGCAATAACTGTGATCATAGAAAAAGAAAGTGTTCGATATTAAATGTCTATAAGTAATAAATGATTTATATTCTTACTGCCAGTCATTTTTATTTTTATATGGAGTGACTAAGATCACCTCTATACAATGACGAGCAGGTTTCTAAAGCAAGTGGCATAAGTTGTTTAGTATAATATGACCAAGCTTTCTGTAGCTTGTAAAGCCTGCCTTGTTTGAATTAGTGTACAGTAAAACTTATTTTTATGTACCTATTTATATACATAATAGGCTAGTTTCCTGGGTAAAAAAATCAAAATGCTATTTAGTCCGTCAGTTAGGTAATAAAAAAATAAAAGACACGTATTTTTTGCTTTTTTAAAATAATGGAAATATGCATAGATAAAGCGCATTAAAGTTTAGGGTGGGAGACTCGTGACGTCACAGCTCGCTATAACGTGCGAACAAACTGTAGCGAGGCGTGACGTCATGTGAAATTTCGACTTGATATATCTCCGTTATTTTTTGGTTACATAAAAAAAAATACGTGTCCAATATTTTTTAATAATCTACAAAACGGACTAAAAAAATTTAGGAAACTAGCCTATTATGTATGTAGTAAAACTAAAGGCGAATTTATTTATTGAAAAAAAAAAAAAGTTTTTTTTTTTTACGTAGCATTAATGGAGCCTTATGTTAAATATTGCAGGAAAATATTGTAAACTATTCCTCACACAAGTTATAAATAACATCAAAAGCATACAAAAGCGAATATTTATTATTATAAAACAAAAGCTTTCCAAACACAAGAGCATATTCATTTTCATAATATGACAGAGTCGTGGTATATTGCGAAATAGATTTCCTTATAGCGAAAGTGAATGAAATATAATATAATTCTCTTATAATATTTCTATCTAGACAATTATTATCTATTAGTAGCTGTGCCACGTGGTTACGCCTACGGTAATCTCGGAGTTTCCGCGGGGATCCCGGGAAAAAAAGTACTCTATGTCCTTCTCTGTATCCCTGAAAACGTGCATGCCAAATTTTATCCAAATCCGTTCCACCGGTTTTTGCGTGATTGAGTAACAAACATCCAAACATCGACACTTTCACATTTATAATATTAGTAGAATTATAAGTATAGTAGGATTATTGTCTATCTAGACCATCTGAGTTCATAACGGATATAGCAGGTACATATATGACTACTGTATAGCTACTGTATATATATATATATATGATGTATCTAATAGAAAACACGATACAAGAAAAAACACAATTTCGGGAATCCCTTTGAAAATATTTGCATCAGTATATTTCCTTAGGTCCCTTTTCAACATCTTTAGCTTTAAACTAAGTATCTCCAAGTATTTCTCCTGGCGGGCGTTTATTTAGAGTCTGTCTCGAAATTTATGATTCCGTTATAAAGAGTATCCACCTACCCTATGTTACCCTATTACTTACCAATGACAATTTTAGAATAATCTCAGTAGTTTTGATTATCCCCTTCAAAACTTTTATATTTATAATAATACTGACTGTGCCCCGCGGTTTCACCCGCGGTAATTTTGAAATTCCCGCGGGAATCCCGGGATAAAAAGTATCCTATGTCCTTCTCTGTACCCCTGAACGTGCATGCCAAATTTCAACCAAATCCGTTAGGCCGTTTTTGCGTGATTGAGTAACGAACATCTAAACATACCCACTTTCACATTTATGATATTAGTAGGATAATACATTATAGATAGACCTATCTATCATTCATAATATATAGCTGTTCAGGACAAATGTTATGTGAATTGGATTAGAATCATATACGTCTAAGTCGGTTCTTAAGTCCCATCTACACTTTCCACTAACGACGATGCTAATTGAAAGGCACTTTGTTTACGGCAACTATTGTCAGTTCCGGGTCCTTAGAAAACGAGAGTTATTACAGTGGTCCTATAATTTGGGTCACATGATGCGAAGTGATGACATTCAACAAACAATTTATTCAACTTTATAATCAGTGAAAGTGATGGAATGACGTTTATTTTAATATTATCATCCATAATTAAAATCCATTGATACGTCACTGTACCTACAGCTGCTTCATTGACCGCAAACTACTTCACCATGGCAATTGAGTTCACAGGTGAATCAAAAAAGAAATTTTTATTATACAATTCTTATAATTTTTTCATGTCAGTTTTGTTTCGATTACTCTTTTACACACAGTAACTTCTTTATTTTAAGAGACAAATTAAATCTCTTCGATTTTCGATTCGAAATTAGATAGAGTTTTTTTTTTCTAAATATTTCTGTGATCTCATTTCCAACAAAAGGGAAGTTGAAATAGTAAGTATCTATTATTGATTTTGTAAATAAATTAAAAAAAAATATATTTATTTCTTAGTAATTTTTATAACTAACAATCATGAAGTAAATATTAAAATATAAATAAAAAATAACTAAAAAAGAAGCTATATTTTAAGACTAATGGGTTCTCTATTATTATAGCATTCCGCTGTTGCAGTTGAATTTTCCAATAAGTACCCTTTCTTGGTTCTACTTGCCTACATTATAAAAGGAAGCCTTTTGCCACTTTATAACTTTACTATTTACCTACTACCTATAAAGTTCTAGATCCAGTGGGCTAGGCGATCATATCAGTCAGTAATTCTTTATAGGCATAGAAGATTATTAAGTATGAGTAAGCTTTTAGTATTTTAAACTTCCGCATATGACTCAATATTGTCGAACGTGGTGAAACCTTTCCCAAAATTCCGTTTCACTATTGCCTTTTGAGATTACAAAACGATGAAGCTATAATTATTACACCTAAGAAATTACGACCATATTATTTATAAATTCACTCAATATAATATACGGGTAATACCACCGTTTCTATATAGTACAATGTGAGTTTGTTTGGTAATCTTTCACGCCTCAACTACTCAACCGATCAGGAAAACAGAAAAGGACATAAGGTTGGTACTCATATCCCGAAAATGCCGCGGGAACTCCTATATTAACGCAGGTGAAACCGTCAAGAACTAGTCAAGAAATATCCATCTAAGAAATACGTCTTAAGCGACTATTCTAAGTGTGATTGAAAAGAGTTGGTCAAAGTTGTTTGGTCAAATAAGAATCAGGTCACTTTCTAACTCTACAGGATTCGGCCCTTTGGTAGATAGCGACACTAACATGCTTGCTCGTTTGAAAAATGACATATCAAGAATATAAAGTAGCGAATGACTTGAATTTATTATTGAATATTCCGTCTATACGAATAATAAAACTGTACCGAAATATAAGCGAGTCTGCACAGGAAATGATGAAACATATCTAAAAGAATTTAATGCACGACTTCCTAAAATAACCAGCACAAACCAAAATATAGATTTTGCAAGTTTTCTATCGAACCTATTTTCTACCTTTATGTTTATACAAATATCACGCAAAAACTACTGAACGGAAATAGAGGGGGCTTTATAAATATCTGCCTAGTAGTAAAAGAGGTGTTGTTTGATCGCAATCGGCTCACGGAAAGCAGTTATGACAATTTGAAAATTGAAGAGTAAAATACTTTTAGTGACGTCATTGTATTTTTAAATTCAACGCGAGCGGAATCACGGGAAACTATCATTATTGTATAAAACGTGCCGTATGGTATACCATAAGAACATAAATTTGTGATGTTTTACCGTACCATACCATATACCAGACCATACCCTACCACACCATAGAAATTGTGTATAACAGTTTGGCCTAAGATAAAATGGACGCAGATAAGCAATAACATGTTAACCCACAAAATTAAGTTATTGATTCAGAACGATTTAATGAGAGTTAAGGAACGTTTTTTAACTATATGTTTACCTTATTACATTGCTTAAATATGTAACTAAATATTGAACATAAAATATGTTAACACAAAATAGTGCTATACTTTTAAAATACGATTTACTCAAAATTTCTCCATTGTGGGTTAACACACTATTGCTTATCTATGTCCAAATATAGTTTAGTGCATGAGCAAAGATATTGTAAGTATTAAATTTGGTCATATCGCCTTAAGATCCCAATTGGGTACCTGCAGAAAATTTTTAACTAGTTGTTCCCCGCCGTTTCGCTCGCGTTTATTTTAGAGTTCCCGCGAAAATTCCAGTATAAAAAGCACCTGTCCTTTTTTGTATCCTAACAACGTAAGCAAAATTTTATGATGATCGGTTAAGTATAGATAAGCTGTGACAGCATAACAAACAAATAAACTCACATTCTCATTTATAATAATGGTAAGTGAGGATAACTAGCTGTTCCCCGCAGTTTCATCGGCTTTATTTTGGAAGTTCCCGTGAGAATTCTAGGGTAAATAGTAGGTACCTTATGTTCATTTTTGTACTCCTGACAATGTTCAACATTCTTGATGATCCGTTGAGTAGTTAAAGCGCGAAAGCGTATCTAACAAACAAACCAAATAAATTCACATTCGTATACTTTGGTTTTCATATCACAAGGACTTTATCAGATAATAATCGTAATATTAAAACATCTTTTTTGTAATCAATAATTTCATTTGATTATTTAAATAGGTAGGTACATTTTTTGATTATAAATAATTAAATAAATAATAAAACTCTTTTTTTTAAGAATTAACTAATCCCATAAAACAAAGTAACAATAACGTATACTTAAGTTATGTCATATTTACATTAGCATATACTTAAATAAGTGAAATAAAATATTTTTGAAATTGTTTAAATAATTTTAGATTAACGTGAAGTTATAAGTACAAGAAAATATTATTAGTAACTTATTTACATTTAATATAAAATATTAAATACATTATACATTCAATATAAATCATAATTTATTTACATAATTATATTATGTACATGTGAATAAATAATATATTGTTTTTTTTTTAAATATAAAATTATTAATAATATACATAATAATTACATAATATGTAAAATTTTCTTAATTATTTATTTTATTCATGTACTTTTCTCATCAGATAAGTTCTGGTTACTTAAATAATAAATATTTATATACATATCTGTAAATTGCATTACTTATCATTATATACTTACATAATCTAATAATATTCTTAATCACAATAGATAACATTAAATATTTAATATAAAATACTTAAATATTACAATATGTATTTGTATAATTTATATAAAAAACACATACATATATTAAATATATAAATAACATAAATAATAATAGCCAAGGATAAATTATATTAATAACAACCTAAATTAAAGCGGTTCCCAAAGTCTGTCCAAAAAAATAAAACAAAACCATAATTGATTAAATACAATAAATAATACCATAAGTTATGATTTTTGTATTTTAATATTCGGAATAAAAATCAACATAAGTATTTAAGGTACTTTCGTATAGCAGAATGCTGAGAGAACATTATATTTTGTTAAAAATCAATAATTTTCTCCAACTCATCCTGCTTTTAATTTCATTAATCATTTTAATAACCATTTTCAAATGCCACTTGTCGTCATCATTTTATATTCAGATAAACGTAACAATGTTAAAAATATAAATAACTTAAAAAAGTCTTGAACTGGCTATATCTATGTTTTATAAATTTTAAAAGTTCGAAAAATACAGAACCTTATTTTTTGACAGCCGGTTAAAAACGGTAAAATCTCATACAATGATTATTTATTGTGGATTACTGACCTTTGATACAGCAAAAGAACAATGTTACGCTTAAAATAATAAAAAAATAGTGTATTTAAACCCTTCTATTTGCTAATTTATTCTTGAATTTTTTCTCTCATCAATCTCTATATCGGGATATTAAACTTCCCTCCTTGTTTGAATTACAGCAACGATATCTGTATCTTTGGTTGATAATAACAAAATTTCTCTAGTTTTTCTTTTCTTTTAAGTAAATCCAAATATAATTTATTTAATATTATAAATACATTGCATAACTATTATTTCTTAATTCAATTTATCAATTTATTTGGTGGGTTGGAATTGACTACTGTTGTGGAGTGTACGCGTTGTATGCTAAGTCCTGAGATTTCTCGATTGACCTGAAAAGATGAAATAACTCCACTGAGTTACCAATGTTGGTACTTACCAATTCCAAGCATAATTATTATTGTTAACTGTTTGACAGCACCTTAGTCTAGAGGTTAGTGAGTCTGTTATGCCAAGTATCACTGGTTCGGCCCCCACACCAAAGTAAACATTACATTAGTATTTAATTAATAAATCAGTTTTTGGTTTAGTTAGTTTTAATCATAATTAAAAACTTTACAAAACTACATGGCTAAAAATTTGTTGCTAACTAGCTGTCTCCCGTGGTTACTCCCGTGGGAATTTCAGGATAAAAAGTACTATAATATGTCACTCAAAACTACCGTAGCTTCCTTAGAGTGAAAGATTTTTTTTTTCAAAATCAGTTCAGTAGATCCGTTCAGTTATTACTCCTTATAGCTTCACAAACTCGCAAACTAACAATTCACAAACTCACAAGCTTTACCTCTTCATAATATTAGTATAGATTAAAATTTAATTTTAGAACGATCCTTACCTGCTCCATCCAGAACCAGCATGTCCAGCAGACACTACCACTTCATGCGCCTCGTTGCCTCCAGAGGAAGATAACAGTTTCTTCAACCCTATAATACCAGCCAGTACCAAGGCAAGTTTTGATACAATCAACGCCTTGCCAGCCAATAAAGCTAGGGCACCGAAAGCAAGAGGCACCAACATCCCACCGATCAGAAGTGGGATGGCGAGTAGGGGAGCGAGCTTTTTCCTCCTGCTGCGACCCTCATCTTGTTGCAGATCTGAGCTTGCCGGGAATTGGATCTAGAGAAATTTACATAGATAAAAAACTTTTATTTATCCATAAGCAAAAAAATATTTCCTAAAGAGAAAAGGGGGGATAAGGTAATTAATTGATATACTTATGCAATATTTCAGAAGGGGTTAACATTGAAAAAAAATAAACCTTTTCGGTTTTATTTCCTTGAATTCTTGGTACTTTTTTAACTAAGGAGTATACAAATAGCTATTAATATAACAAAAGTGCATTAAGAGAATTAAAAAAGCATAATAATTTAATTTAAATTAGGTATCTAAAGGTGATCCGAGACAATAATCTTGTCAGAATGAAGTCTCAAAATACCGTTTAAGAATAAAAACTGAAACAAAAATAAATGAGAATCAGATGGATCCAAAACAAGGATATACCAGTGCATCTAATGTGAAAATGGTTAACAATCACTATGCTCAACAAAATAATTATGATACTCATTCACATGATGCGCTAACCGGTACCTCGTTAATTAGCAAAAGAAACTGTTAATACTATTGGCCAAGTGGGGCGGCCGTAAGAAAACTGTTTAATAGAGTGTGGCCGACACAAAAAAGTAAAGATCAAATTAATTGCATGCAATTGCAGTGGAGATGCATCGTGAAAGCAGTCACGCTGCGTCGATGTTGCGGTATGTGTAGGCGTTTTTATAAGGACGTTTTTTCATGTCAGACCCAATGTGCGATCCAGTATATTAAATTATTGTAATTTGCATCGAACTCTGTTTTACCTGTAGTTTTTAACGGCATAAATCTAATAGATAATAAATATGGGACGATAGTCTACAGAAGCCGAGTGAAGTCATTTTAAGTCAGACTAAAAAGACCGATTACTATTAAACATGCCTTTTGTGCGTATCACAGAAAATTATTATTGTTCGCGCCGTTCCACGCGCATACAAAAAAATATCGTGCTTCAAATATCTTCAATTATGGTCGGAATTATGTATGAAACAATCACTCTATTATTTATTGAAGTGCATTAAACTCTATGTTTACTCTACGGTTTCTAATTTGTATCGGAGTTGTCTATGTGGCTGTATGAAGGAAGCATATTAGCTATTCTAGCGTAAAATAATTAATTATTAGTGATAGTTCCGAGTTTATATCGATTAAATATGCAATAGAATACAAGTTTATAGGTATTTTTAGTTAATATGATTCTACAGCAATATATGCACGAATTGTAAATAACACAATAGCGTAATAATGAACTTTGCTTCAGTCATAAATAATATAGAAAAAGTTACAATAAATCCTAACGAACTTGATGTATTTGCTCATGATGACAGCAGCCAACTTTAGCGAGTGATATCACAAGATGATAAAAAAGGCGAAGAAATAGATATAGAGTAAGAATTTACTGTTATGTTACAAAATAACATCTACTTCTACTTATAATATTCAACTAGAAATAAGATTTTTTAATAAAACACAGGGACAAATTAATATCAGTTATGCAGATGCGTTTTGAAGAAAAGCTCTCTACGTATGTTTCTTTAAATTGATAACGCTGTAATGACAAACATAAGAAAGGAAAATAAATTAACTACAAAAAAATTGGAGATTTTTTGCTAATTTTAGATTTATTGATATTAAGAACAGACAATACCGTAAAGTAATTTTAGTAAATATAGTAATCGTGATAAGTTGTTGACGAACGTGAAACATAAAATTATTTGAGAAATAGTGCACGATAACAAGAAACTACTAACTAACTAGTATTCTAAAGCATTGATAGAAAAAGTTCTCCTTGGGAACAAAAACAAAACAAGGATAATAGAAGAATTGTGAAAGATAAAAATGAAAAATCATAGCTCTGTAATTATTATTAAAAAGATTTATTACCTGAACGGTATGAGTCTGCATGAATCCAACAATCTTATCGAATATGAGCTTATCTAGGGAACCTTCGTCAAGTGCCCTGGGAATCGTTTCGTCGCCCCCCACTGTGACTTTCGCATCTTTGTCTTTAGTCACGGTGACACCGCTTAGTAGTGACACTTCATCACTTCTCGATAGCCTGTCAATAGCTTTGACCAATTTAAGTTTTAAACAGTTCGCAGTGTCCTCGCTGCTGCATTCTCTATAAGTTTCATATGCAAATTTAAAATCACCCAAAACGCTGTCATCTGAACTCCTAGCTTCATCTATCCTATTTTGGTTTGTCAATGCCGTTCTAGCACTAACAGCCACGGCTAGCGTTAGTACAAATAGGTAATGTGGTACCATTTTTGTTGTTATCACTTCGTTGGCGATATAGGCACTGCGATTTGAACTAGAACACGTGTTGCGTTTATATGCTCTTTATTTCACGGTACAGTGGACTTCGTTAAGAGGGATGCATTAGTGCATTATAGCAGTTTTAATATAGGGTTGAACTGGACTGGGATTATGCTTCTTTTGTATTTATAATTTTATTATAATCGGTCTTATGTTCCTATTGGATTGTTTTTATAAGACTTAACTATCTCTTAATCTTCGATTATTATAATTGTTTCGATACACCGTCACAATATTAGTTGAAATGCATTTTCTTTATTTAATATTAACACTTTATTAAAAAAAGAGTAACATAACCTATTTCAATACACGATTCGGCAGTAAGCTTAGATTTTATAATTCTACTTTCCTTTTTTTTCTCTTGCTCTACCCTAAGGCCTAGATTGGCTGTGATATATTACTTTTAGCAATATAGGTAGGTAGCTTAATTGTACCTACTTGTTTTGAGTTTTGTAAATTTGTTTCTTTACTGTATGTGTGTGTTAAAATATTTTGATGTGATTGGAGATCTATCAACGGTCATTTAAGCGATACAATAAGTATCATGTTAAGGAAAACAGCATAATCCTTCTTTGATGTTCCCGATTCCCATTGCTAGATCACAGATCAACCTTACCCGAGGAAGTTAATCAACAGTAATAAGGACCAAATTTTTTGCGATGAACTCTAACTATTCAATTAGTTTTAGAATTACCTAAGTATGATGGTTTCATGACATTTTCTAACATGTTATAGGAATATTGTAGTAATCATGTTCGTTCGTACTAAACCAGAAAAGATAAACAGATTTAAATTAAAGGATTGTATCCTGGCTTCTGAATAATAATTTTGATGGCCTGTCACGTGTTCACTGTTTTGATCAATAAGCGGTAAATTTGCAGCAAAATGTATTAGCAAAAGTAGTCAGCTACCTCACCAGCGGACTGTGAGAGTGAGCAGCTTAAAATTAGCCGGAAAACAGCCCACTGTGAACACACCTTAACCACTACAGCACACACAGCAGTGTGAAATTTTCATTTGCGACTAATCCAAACGATCATAAGTTTTGGACGAATATCACGCATTACAATGATTGCTCAGTGATCGCTAACACGCTAATCGTGATTCTTGTTAGGTATCCATTATGTATCATTACTATCATAATAATACTATGATGAATTACAAAAAAAAATACGATATTCGGTGTACAATCCATAGTTCGATGTATAGAGATTAATTTTATACGATCTGTTGTCTGTCTGTTTTATTGAATTCTAGGATAAACTTTAAATATAAACCTTCCTCTTGAATCACTCTATTAAAAAAAAATCAAAATATATTGCAGTTTTAAAGATCTAATCTTACATAGACACAGACGGACAGCGGGAAGCGACCAAACAGTAGGTACGTATTTCCTCTTGAATCACATTGTCTATCGATGAAAACCTTATTAAAATCCGTTGCGTAGGTATAGTTTATAAGATCTTAGCGTACAGACGGCGGGAAGCGACTTTGTTTTTTTTTTTACTATCTTTTAAATTTCCAACGCATTAAGAATTGTTGACAATACCATAATTTTTTTATGTTGTCATGTTATAAAAAACGTCCATCCTCCTTTCATACTATACCTAGATAACATTTATTTAATAAATTACGTATAAGAGCAGTTTTTTCTTAACCTAAATTGTAGAACTATGAATAGGACCAAAGCAAGCGAGATCAATTGATTTGTTTCAGACGTACTTCAAGTTAATTTCGTTTTCACTTCGTAATAAAATCTTCTAGATCTATATCTATATTTCTATATCTATATCTAAATCTATATACTATAATAAAAAAGGAGAATCCGCGATTCTGTACATTGAATATTTTTACCTAAAATTGTGAGGGGTGATAAAAGAAGAGTAACCAAGCCCAAAAAAAAAGTTTTTAAAATTCTTGTCTGTCTGTCTGTCTGTTTGTCTGTTCGCAATAATATCCACATCTACTGAATGGATTGTCATGCGGTTTTCACAGGTAGATTAAGCTTAGTCTGGAGCTACATATAGGCTTTGTTTCATCGAAATAGGACATAGGGCAAAAAAGTAATCATCATTTAAAGATTTCAACGCAATGCAATGGTCGAAATAATGTTGCATAACGAACATGATAAAACCTTTTTAGAGTTATGCATTTTTTTTTTCTTTTGAATTGATTTTTCGCGAAGTGACAGTTTTAAGGCTTGGAGAGACAGATGATGTGATTATATTTTCTTTGAGACTAAAGACTATATAACCACTACGTTTTAAAAGAGTAAGAAAATCTAACGTCATTACTGTCATTGCAGGGGTCGATAATTCACGCGGGTGAAACCGCGGGCACCAGCTAGTTAATTAATATGAATAAATTAATTCAAATCTTCATGGTAAAGGCTGTGTTTGTGTAGTCTTCACTTGAAATCAAAGAAGCTGTGTGGGTCAAATCTACACAGTAAACCACTATTTTTTTTTAATTATTGGAGCCAAATTAGTAGTAATAACTTAGTGAAGCCAGAGTAAGTACCTCACGTAGTCTGAGATCGTAATTATGTTTTTGCCTTAATAAAAAAAAAAATCCAAAACTAAAAAGATTTCTTTTCCCACATACTCCTGTCTCCGGTTTACATCCACCGCTTTTGAAGATAAATAGAGTCTATAAAAATCGCTCTCCCTAACTTTTGCCATGCAACTTTCAAACCTAACCTGAATAGATATAGCGACTTATGTGACAAGATTTCGACTTCTACAACAGCAAGTGTTCACAAGTTTTATATTATTAACAAGCAAATGTATTTTTTACATTCTTAAATAATTAAAAGATGTAAATTGAATCTTATTCCCTTTAAATAAAAGTTATGCATTTGTTTTACTGGTGTATGGACTAAAATTTAAAAGGTTCATGAACCTGCAGCGATCGTCTGCAGTTCGTAATTTCCAACAACCAGATTATCTTGAACCTGTGAAACAGATTTACACACGCAACGAACTTCTTTATTCTTAGTAGATAAGGTTAAAAAATGTTTGATCGGGTGTTTATTTAAATTAGTTGATAAAATAGAGGGGAGAGATTACATAAAATACGTGTGATTCAGAAAGCTAAAGGCCCTCTGCCTCCGGCTATGGCAGGGAAAGCATGTCGTCAATGTATGACTAATGTACAATACAAACTTGGTCATGAAACGATTGAAGGTTGGCGTAAAAAATGAATGGGTTTTCTTTATAAAAGCTTTCACTCTATAAGGTTATGGGTAAGACTTATTGAGTGCGAAGTAAATTAAATTTAACCTTATTTGAAGTTTAAATTTGATTTCATTATTAATCTGAAATAATAATAAATAGAGTTAAAATATCATATCAGTTACGAGTAATTTAAAAAAACTTGTAAGAGTTTTTTGGAATGAAGTTCCTTCTTTAATAGTATATTAATTAATTTTTTTTTTATTAATATAATTAAACGAGAGACATACATCTGTTACTACACTTGTAGTATAGTCACTTGTTGCTATAGTTAGTAGCACGTAGTGATTACCTTCTCTCTGGTTAGTAGTACTTAGAGTTGTTATTATAATATCTTATTTACTCATTTACTCAACCTCACTGAAGCAGCTGTTAATAATAAAAATACGTCATCCAACTGTATAATTAAATTAAAATACAGACAGAGAAACAAATAACAGACAAGTAGCCCATTTACTGTGCCATCGTAAACCTGAGAAACCATTACATAAGACAAACAAAAACTTTTACTAAAGCCGGACTTAAAAGAAAAAAATACACTTTCACTTAATTTTAGAGAGAGTAAAACGAAAACGTCTCAACCGCCCAAACAAATAACTTAAAATTGATCTTTATTAGTATATAAGTAAAACTTACTTTCAGTTTTGACGTTAGTGAAAGTTGTGGCGTTATTTCAAACAAAATGTTGCAGCAGGTTGTAATTTGTAAAACAATGAAGAGGTCAAAGGCTTGAAGGATGACTTTGCTTTTTAATATCGGCCAGAGACAGTGTGTATAAACTTGCTATAAAGCCAAATTTTAAGCAGAAGAACTTTCGCCACAAATATGCAATTCCAAGATATGTCGGCGTTTACTAATCTCAATTTGTCGTAACTTATAACCATTATTTTTTCAAATAATACAAATGTGAGTTAAGTAAAGTTTTTTTTTTACTTTTGTCGTATGCAATGGCTTTATTCTAAGTTTTGTTCAACATTTCCTGTAGAAAATAAATGAACATTCTATATATTGTATATATTGTACAACATCGATATTACAACAGTATAGTTGAAGTATAATAGGAGTTTTGAGATTCTAATATTGTAGATTATTTAACCAGTAGGTATAATTTATTAATGATAGGTAGGTACATTTTTTTTATTATTTCCTTCTCAAATTTTTATTCAGTTCGATTCAATTCGTAGCAATTCTTTCATCGTAGTTTATGGTATACCTTGTGAAACGAGAGACACAAAAAAACTAATTTCCGTTGGAGAAATTACGTGTCTTACATAACGTATTAGATAACCTGCAACATATTCAATGATCACATCCACAGATATACCTTTCAAATTATCTAATACGAATTTTCACCCCATTGTCGAGTCTCCGTGAGAACAACCCGTGACGGAGCTCTGCCGTATTCTTGGCCAAAACAATGGCAAAGTTCATCGAGACATAACAAGGAAAGTCTATAAAACAGACGCTGGCTGTAAAGAATTTAACTATACATAACACTGGATTCATTGCAAAAGGTGGTGCACGAAAAACATAATAACCTTTAGGATATCACATGGATTAAATTAGCTATAGATATAGATCTTTTTACTGATCATTTTCCGCTCTAAAAATGACATCGTCTATACTTTCCAAATTAGTTCTAGCGATCGTGTTTTTAAATTTTAATATTGCTCAAGTGATACCAATATTGCAATTGGATGAAGGTGAAAAATCTATTGAAAATAATGTAGACGGTTCGAGTTTAAACGATTGTATAAGTGTTCAAAGGAGTACAGATATAGGTGTGTGTTTTGGTAAACAGTTACTGAACAAACTCAACGAATACGATGAAACAGATTCGTTCAGTTTGGCGACGGGCGTTTCTTTTGTCCGAAATGAAAAACATCCAAGGAATTTCGGTCAGTTTTTGGAAAAAGATCCAATGGACTTTCGGTATGTTATATATGTATAGATTTAGATTAAACCTGGGCCGGCAGTCTCGACAACGTTTTGACAACGTTATCGTATCGATCGTTAAATAGGGACCCAAAGATCATATCAATAAACATCATTACGTGAATTGCAAGTTTCGAGTCGAGGGTTGCATTAATTAATGTAATGTTGGTCACTGTTATGATTTGGGTCCCTAATTAACGATCGATACGATAACGTTGTCGAAACGTTGTTGAGACTGGTCCTATATTATGATTTATTAAGAGTATATATATACGATTCACTATTATATACTTTATTAAAAATTAGTAAAAAGTGTCTGTCATTTTTTCGGTCCCAATCACATAAATCAAACTTAAAATATCGCAAAGCGAAATGACGTATCCATAAAAAACCTGTTTTAATTCGGATCGTACTTTCTTACGCATTAAATTGTAAATTTTAGGTTTTTGCTTTCACTGCTGCTGGAAAATGGAAGTCGAATTCCATTTAACGTGCCTATTAATATACAAATACTAATATAAATGTTTTAACGTTTACGTTTAGTAGTAGTACATTACGTTTATAAGTACATTATGAATTTTATTTTAGTGTTATCAATTACTTTCTCATTTGATAACCGCCAGCATAATGATAGTTCATGAATGAAAATACATTCTTATTTATATTTTTACAATAAAGGCTTTTTTTTATTATATTGTGATTAAAAATTGATCGGATATTTGGATGTTTGTGATTCAATATGTATGAACAGTAAAATAAGGATAACTTCAATCCCACCACAAAAGAAATCTCAGGGAATCCCTAAATTTACTTGAGCGAAACTGTGGAATATTGTTGATATAAATTTATTATGATAATTTGCAAAAATTTCTTATTTATAGCGCCATAATGGAAGACGCTAGCGAACTGATTTCCAAAAGGTCTCTACAGTGGGATTTGAGTAACATTTACCCTGGTCTTGTAATGAAAATCGGTCCAACATTAGCTAATGGGATACTCGAATTTGCTGTCGATCCAAGAATCAAGGACCGAACATACAATCACCAATCCCAAGAACCGTCTACAGGTAATGGTCCTATGTGACCTATTTATACATAATATAGTACTTACTATAAAGTTTGCTTGGTGGTACGGCAAGTTCTAGTGCCGGGCATGCTGGTCTAGTTCCGACAGCCTCACTTGAAAGCCAGTTCCCGTTCTAGGCTAGGATGTGTTTGCAATCTTCGACCATACCGGTACTTAACATCAGGTGAGCGCCTAGCCTGTTAGACCATAAAAAACATGACGTCTTGACTAACAGATTCATCAACTCACAGTCGACACCACTGATTTAGAAACTTGTATTTTGGCACACAGCTTCCTGTTTTAATTTAGGCAACCATTGAGAAAGAGTATGTATTAAGGAATCTATGGATCTTCTAAGAGGTGAAAATGAAGTTAAAATTTTTATGGCAACAAAGTTAGTTTTTAGTAGTTCATAATAATATAGGTAGGTATTTCAAGGTTTTCGTAGGTAATTCAAATTATAAACTTTCGTAAAAGTTTGATTCACACCTTTTGTACAGGGAAGGAAAGTTGTTTTTTCGTCCTACAGTAGTAGTCTAACAAATTCAAATGAGAATCTTGTTGACTGCGCCCTCTAGCAAGTTGCTTTGAAATGAATTTAAACTCAAGGTCTTGGTCTGAGGGGCATTGAACTTTGTAAAACAACGCCATCTTTCATTTAAACTACAAACTTCTGCATAAGGTTCTTTTTTAAGAAAATATGATCTTAATCGTACTGTCTAGCAAGAATATTTTATTTATCAATAAGTTTATCAAAAGTATTTTCTGTGTTAATTTTACCAGTTAAAAATAAAGGATTTATGCATCATTATTTTTTCTGTTTCAGGGCGTTTATTAGCAAAGAGTCTACTAGTGCCATTTCTTTTGGGTTTCAAGTTTCAAATATCAACGTTACTTCCATTGCTTTTAGGTCTTCTTTTGCTAGCAACAAAGAAGGCATTCTTTCTAACAAAATTAGCATTCTTGGCTATCACCATATTTGGTGGCGGTTTTGGTTCAAATTCATTGGGGCAGGGCGGATCCTATGAAGATTATGGATCACCGTTATTATCATCCTACACTTCTTGGACACAGCCTGGTCACCATTATAATCACTTTGGATCAGGAGGTAGGTAATCATAGTTAAGTTAATTGAATTAAAAAGAACATGTTGTAGATCAAAGTGGGACAAAATTTACAATGAGAGACATAATCAAAAATCAAAATGCCAATATTCTCTTTGATTTGATTTCATATATAATTTAAAATTGTAATAAAATAGTGAAATTCATAATTATCTATATTTAAGTATCGGGTTGTATGATATTGTAACTTTGACCCAATCGCTGAGCCATAACCTTTGACACAGGTTTGTGGTCTTCATAACGATGTTCAATTTATATTTTTATCCCTCAAGGCAAAATAAAAATTACTGACAACTTTCTATACATAGGTAGGTATCTATCCAAAATTAACTTTAGAAATGAGAGGTTTTTGATTGATTGATTTAGACCACAAGGTTTTTGATCTTTACACATACGCAAGTAGGTACCTACATAATCAAACTTATTGTAAATAAAGAGATACGAGTATGAATACAGTCTTTAGAATAGTAATAAAATAAAGTAATTTCAGGCTCTTATTAATTAATACTTACTAGTAATTAAAACTTTCTAAGCACCTAGATACACCACTCAAATCTACTGAAAGAAATTTAAGAAATTTACAGCTGTTGCCATAAGACATAACTCTACCTATGTCAAAAAAATATTTGCACCTAACAATTTAGTGACTCAGGTATACTTCTAAATCTTCTTCTTCCATAAGAACAAAGCTTCAAATGTCAATTTGAAGTCTTTGTATAATTTCTTTGTCGCTTTTAGACAACAGCCTTCTAGCAAATTATATTCAATGGTGCTGTTAAATTTCAGGTCCCGGCTACTATCACAGACACCCTCACCATTCAGACTACTTCTACAAGTCATCTGAACAAACTACAGGTTCTCCTATTTCACCAGACGAACTAAGGGATAGATTAGAAAGGCTTTTTGTCACAAATAAAAAAGACAATGGTAATATAGATGAAACAAGAGAAGATAATTCGGGTGTAAGAAATGCAAGGAATTTTGCGTGGACACCCATTAATTCGGGCTAATTAATACTTATTTAATATATCAGTTACAGTATCAGTTAATACTTATGTAATATATAAAATGTATATAAAATGTACTTCATTCGAGATTAGTAGTGATAGATAAAGCTCACAAAGGTTTTTAGTTGTTACTTTTGTTATTTTGGGATATCTAAAGTTTTTCTTTTTCTAGTCTACTTATAAAATAACGTTACATAATAAATTATAATATAAATAAATAGTTTCGCACTGTTATAATTATGATATTTTCAGAAATGAAACTTCCTTTTTCATATATTTTTATCCACTTCTTTTTTTTATTTATAATCCACTTCACAACACACAGATCTACTTAAAATCTACTTAAATAAATAAAAATAAAAAAAATATTTTTATCTTCCTAGATATTCTGCATCTTTCTGTCCATAGATTATGTGCATAGCTTCTAAAATATGTTCCGGTAGATATTTGTATTGTTAGCTCTTTGGGAGTAGGTAAATGGCCTTGATTATCATTTTAAAGTTAGGTAGAGCTTATCTAAACTAAAATGACGCGCCCCACTACTTCAATAGCAGTTGTAGATGTGCAGGATCATGTATCAGATATTATCTATTTAATAGTGTGAGTGCAGCGACAGTATTGCGCACTTGTGATGAATAGACAGACCAGATTTATATGTGTCGCATCAATATTTTAACGGTTGTGCGTGTGAGTATACCCGATGGAGGGGCGCGTCATTTTAGCTTAGATGATCTCTACGTAGATAAATAGCAAGAAGAAACCCTTGTAATATCGTCACATCAGCCGGTTTTCGCTGTATAATAAGGATGAATTTTGAGAGAAATATGCATTCTATAAATCGCTACACAATAGTTAAAGTACAAAAAAGAGATTAGGAATGGCATTCCATTCTACAGGTAACTGAAGGGCGAAAATATTCGGGGCACTTTCGCATGCCGCATGTGGGATATTCTATCGCTAGACAGGACTATCACTAGACAAGACTTGAAAAATCGTAATGGAGATGTCAATCAGGTCGAAAATGTATGTATTTAGTAATATAAATGTTACCCTTCCCTCTATCTTTAAAATTAATTTTACAATCTGCCTTGCCCTGGTACTATGACATTTGGCGGTTTTTTTTTTTTTTTTTTTAAATTATAAACGGTGATCGGTACGTGATTTTACATGCGTAGTGTTTATTGCTCATAAATAAAGAAAACAATCTACCTATATAATAAAGTGTATAAAAATTAATCCCTTTTTCCCTTGGTCACGGCATCACGCGTGAACGGCTGGATCAATTTCGCCAATTCTTTTTAGTTGTGTTTGTTGTTGTAAAGAAAAGAAGAATATGGAAGAATTTTGGAGTTCCTTTGGGAATTTCGAAACTCACGCGGGTGAATCTCCGTAACGGTTGGACCGATTTTGACGGGGCTTTCCCTACTAATTAGCTGATGTTATAAGAAGTAAAGTTAGGCTACTTTGAACTTCTTGCGGGAATTCCGAAACTGACACGGGTGAAACCGCGGGGCGCATCAAGTTACTCATAGGTAAATAAAGAACACAATATTATGTTATAATTTACTATCAAATTTGAGATCTATTTAACACGGAGCTATATCTTCACTAGCGGTAAGTATTTAGTATTAACATTTAAGTGCCAGTTCTCACTTTGATAAATAGCAGTTTTCACATGTCCCCCTTTGAACACATCCTGTATTGTCTACCCGAGATTACACGCTCTGGTTACTACAAAACTAATGCGTTTAACGCCGCATTACGAGTTGACGAAGTCTTCTAATGCAGTTGGATGCAATTTTACATTCAGACTTCGTTTTGTTATGAGATATAAGATTGTGTGCATAGCTTTTTTATAAAATTTTATATACCTATACACTGGTGATTTTTTTTAAAGAAAAATAGGTTGTATACCTAACGAAAAGGGGGTGCCCCGGTTTATTTGATCTCTAGTTTGAGGTGAAACTTCAAGGCTACACATAATCTACCCAGATTAGCTGTAGCCTTGAAGTTTCACCTGAATTAAACCGAAGAATTTTGAGATTATTCGAGTAACTTTAGGATTGAAGTAAGCTTTGATCTATTCCTGAACCTAAGGTTACAGTATGTACAGAATTAGGTACAAGTTTTTCGTTAATTATTTAAAAATTTAGGGTAAGCAATTTATGTAATACTATATGTAATCATAGTAAAGTATGTTAGTTTACAAACGCTGATTTTCGTGGTGAGAATTGAACAATGACCACAACAAAGCTAGTAAATACTATACATGGATAGATGCCGCCAAGACACTGACATTATGGTACGGTCCATCTGTAGATCTACAAAATATATACATTAAATTGCCTAGGTATATGACTTAAATATAGTAAATCATAGCTTAGCTCCTAAAACGTTACAAAAGTTTTCAACACTAGTAAGTATCTATTAACTGCTCATAATAACATAATCTACCGTTGACTGTCTAGCTCTATATATCTCTGCATTAATTTATAACGAACCACCACCATCTGGAGAGACTTTCTGAATATTTTTTTTTCATAGCAAATACCAGTATAACTTCGTTATAGCGTGACGTTTTTCCGTGATGCACCTTATCGTGATTCGCCTAGCGATTCTGCGTGTTAATATATAGTAGAAAATAGTCGAGCTATTTTCATCCTATGCTATCACCACGATGATAATTACATAGAGTGGAACTACGAGCAGAGAATTGGAAGTTTTTCCGTAAGCGCAAAAATTATGATTGGATTCTCTTTGGTGAAAAAATAAATATTTGCCTAGTGTAATATGGATCTATAATCACGTGATTTAGTATTAAAATATTAATATAAAATGAATTAGTATGAATTAATATAAGACATTATGAAATTACTGAAGTAGAAACTATTCTGAATACAAAAATTTTTTTGGTTGTTTTTGGAACAATATTCTCTATTTTGATGGAGTACAGCAACCTAATTGCTGTATGCTTGTTTGCTTATAGCAACACAAAAATCAGTTTAAAACTTGTTGAATTGTATCTACTTAATATGTAGCTAGTTAGTACCTATCTATCACAGGGTAAATAAGACATTATAGTCATTATGTATTAAACCAATAAATGATAAAGTCAACATAATTATTATTTTGAGGTTGTGTCTTCTCTATGTTAGCTCTCACAATCAACGATCAATGAAAATCGCATCTGCTTTAAATAAGAATGCATTATAAGTGTCTGGAACAGTTTTGCTCTAACAATTTCGTTTTTTTAATAAATAATTTTATGATTCCTGCTATCGAGACCACAAGTATACTAAACATAAAAAAGAAATAAATTATATTGCTTAAAATCATCAAGCAGCTATTTCGAGAACTTCAATAACCAAGCCAGTCGGTTGTCTAAGGTATGTCATTATTCATCATCGTATGTCATCGATAATGGTCTCCTTTTTTACCGATTTGGGATAAAATTAAATTTATGTCATCATAATTTTTTAACACAAAAATCTCTATCCGATTCGTAAGAGGCATGTTAAAAGTATCCCAAAATTATATTTCTTCAGCACTCGTATGTAGTAGGTAATACAAGCTCTGCTTAAAAGACATACATACAATCGAACATAGAACCTCCTCCTTTTTGGAAGGCGGCTAAAAATAAGGTCCAAGCGTTAGTTTAACGGCCGCAGTCATTTTAATGAATACTTAATTATAAATATAGATTTTCAAAACAAAACTGCTGCACTCAGAGAAGTTTATTAAATTAATGTTAATTGGCATTCGACTAAATTTAACTTAATTAGTTAAATCATTAGGTACTTAAAATTACGTAATTATTAAAACGACTCGGAGTACAGCTGTAAAACAAGTAAAGAGAAGTGTTCTAGAGGACATTTCTTACAAAAGTATAATATACCTATACTAAGTTTTGAGTAGTCACCAGAGTCTTGTCATATAATTTATTTATTTATTTATATAAATATATAATAGAGTTTATCTCGTAGCTTTGTTTATTGGTTCAAATATTGAACACTCGAACCATTCTAATTAACAATTATATTATGTTAATTGGTCTCATATCAATGAAGTTTTAGCTATCTCAATTATTTAATCAATCTGTAGGTGAAAAAAATGAAAAAAAAAAATTAACCGTTTGATTCTAAAATAGGAAAAACTACACAGATTTTTACAATAACAACTTTTGCGACTGCCAGAAATCTATACCTAAGTACACTATTATTACAAAAATAAATGATTTTAACTCAAAAACTACTCGGCTAATTTAAAAAATTGTTTTAATTACAGGAAGCTACCGTGGAAATTAAGTAGAGGAAAACAAAATAGGTTAGTGTAACAAAAAAAGATTTTGAAAATGCAAGTTTCTCATTTTTATTATTAGTAAGTATACCTATAGCTGCTCTAAACTTTGACCGCCGCACTCAGAGTCGACTTTAATGATTACTTAGTTAAGTATAGATTTTTAAAACAAAACTGCCGCAATCAGACAAGTTTAATAAATTTATGTTAATTGGCATTTAACTAATTAAGTTGCATCTCATTAAATGCCAATTAACATTAATTTACTGAACATCTCTGATTGCGGCAGTTTTGTTTTAAAAATCTATACTTAACTAAGTAATCATTAAAGTCGACTCTGAGTGCGGCGGTGAGTCTTCTGTTCCTCATAAGAAACATGATCGATAATTGTCAAAAATATATTTAATAACTTTTTATGTCAAATATTATCAATTTTCTTGCTTCTTGTATTAGCAAACTAAAGAAGTGAGCTTCAATCTACAATCGGCAAAGGTATTGTGTAACACACCTATTCATGCGCACAGAAACAATACTTACAGTCGAATAGATATCTTTCTCCTTTTTTTGAAGTCGGTCAAAAAAGAAAATCTCCACTAGTATTGTAAATGCGAAAGTAACTCTGTCTATCTGTTTGTCTGTCTGTCTGTTACGCTTTCACGCCTTAACAATTCAACCGATCATCATGAAATTTTGCATACACATTGTCAGGAGTACAGAGAAGGATATAGGATACTTTTTATCCTGGAATTCCCGCGGCATCTCCGAAATTTTTGCGGGTGACACCGCGGGGAACAGCTAGTTATGATATAATGTTATGCAGCGTGTAGTATAATCATCGTGGTCACGAGGGAATATTTATATAAAATCAGCAAAAACTGATCTTATTGACCCACTGACTTAATTCTAACGTCCAATTTATGCAATAAATTACTCTGCACTCAGGCGTTATTTCAGGAAAAAAAAACACTTTTATAATAATTATCTAAAGATATGCCGCTTGTAGTGATTAAAAAAATGGGCATGCTAATTGAGCCCAGTGTTTTTTTTTTACTATATCACAAATGAAAAAGAAGTGGAAATAGATAATTTTTAAATGTGTATTAAGCAACTCTGACTTGCAAACTTAAATGTAGCAAATTTTTAAAGGCTATACTATCTATTTTCACATAGTGGAGTGGTGAAAATAAACAAAAACACGGTTTTCAAAAGTTGTAATCTCGTCGGTTTTTTCTTTAACTTATAATATAAAAGGTTATTCGTTATAAATTATGTTATGTTATCATTATCAATCAATTAACAGTGTGGATTATTATTTATTGTATCAACATTAATTTGATACTTATGAAGGAAAGGTAGTACTCGCTCAACAATTATTTTATTATATTCAAAAATCAAAATAAGTTATTAATAAAAAAATGTCCATTCATGGATAAATAAATCTTGATGCCCGTAATTGCATCCCAAAATAGGTATATATAATTTTAAATTTTGACTAATTCATTACTTTAATTACTTACCTACATATAATAATGTGGTCAGACAAAAAAGTTATCAGCTCTAATTTGAGGAACTGATTAAATTATTCTGTCTTCCCCTACAACATAATCGTCATGATAAAATTAATTAATTATTACAGTTAATCCCTATAAACTTTATATCTGATTTTAATTAATATTAAAATATAGGTATCTAATTAAAAATATTATAAACAGCACCGTAAACTAATAAACATACTACTTAAACATTAAAAGCATCAACTTTTTTTTTACAAAATTGGACAATTGAACGTATACAAATTGAACGCACATTACCCGTCGACTAGTCTAAAAATAATAACATACTTACTAAATTATTATTACATACACAAAATACATAGTACCATTAACTACAATTCAACATATTGTTTGGTTACGACAGCAAATCATAATATCAGACAAGATAAAATTATAAATTATTTTAAATACGGCTTCATTTAACACAAAACATTTAAAATCTATTTACATTTAGACAACACAAATTATTTCAATAATAAATTATGTAGGTATACGCTAAACAACCACCAAAATTATTGTAGCTAGAAGTTGATGTCAGGTTAAATATTGACATAAATATATATATATTATTAATGATAATATAATCAAGTACTTACATATATTAATAAACAAAAAAATCTTAGCCATCTATTTGCAGTTGCAAATGGTCAAAACTAGCACAGAACAGTAATATTATGCATATTTCGCAATATAATATAGTATTATACGATATTACTGTTTGAACCTACAACTATAACAGTACAGTTAGCGCCAAATTACTATTTCTACCAATAAATTACTTAATTTTTTATATTTTGTAAAGAGTCATGAGTCATACCTAATCAGTCTTTTTTCTCATTGCTTTTTAGCATACGCGTTGTAAGCACGGTCTTGGGCTGCGGCTTCGTCTTCCACGCTCCTTCTGTAATGACCTCCAGGACCTGTCGTGTCAAAGTCACTTCCGTAATGCGCTGAAGAGTAAGTATGACTCTGCGAAACTTGCGGATGCTTCACGATCTCATAAGTAGTTTTTTCGTGCGCTTCGCCACCAGCTACCAATTTCTTCAGACCAATAATCGCTGATAGTAACAAAGCTATTTTACCGATAAGCAAAGCTTTGCCAGCGATCAAAGCAATTGTCTGGAATGCGATAGCCAAGAAACCACCTTTGAGTGCAATACCGGCGATTATTGGACCGATCATTTTCTTCAATTTGCCTCGAGCTTCCTTTATAGATCTTCCGAAATCGTTCACAAAATTCGTCGGCGATATGATCACTCGGTGCGTTGATATCAGTTTGTCCATCGCTGTATAAAGGTGTTTATCTATCTGTTCCGTAGGCAAAGAGTTTAAATTTTCACCTTCGGGTAAAGAAGATGCAAATGCTCTCCCAGCGTCCGGTGTTTTAACAAGATATATTCCGTCCACGATCGGTAGTTTCTCCGCTCTGCTGGCTCGATCTGCTAATTTCGCCGCTTGGATCTTAAAGCAGTTGGTGATCTCCTGTGAACTCTCGCAGCTCTCGTACATCCTTCTCAAGATCTTCCATCCTGCGGTAAAAGTGTCGGCTGAGGAGGAAGACAGGAAAACACAAAAGCACAGGAAACCAATGAGGCGGCACCTCATGTTTGACGAGAAAACAAATACCGCCTCAGCACCGTTAATCTTCACTCTGGACCCGATGTCCAGTCCACGCGATCGCAACTATTGAAATGTGCAGAAAAGTCATGAGCAGTGGCATTTATCTATTTTCACCGGGAACTGCATTTATCTATAAATCTTTTAGAGCGTGCAATCGTTGCATCGCATGGAGGTGCACTGAGGCATGTATGTGCATGCCGGTGGTCTATGTCTGTGTGTATCGATGACCATGTGTTGGTCAACTGTGGTCGCTTGAGCTGACAGTGCAGTTTGCATGGTCAATGTCAAGGTTACTGTTTCAAGTTTGGATTTGAAAGAAATTTCCACACGTGTGTTTTTCGTGCGAAAAGAAGTCACACAGCAAGCGCTACTTATAGCAACGTGATGGATCGAAATGAGCATTGGTACGTATGTATAGTTATTAGTTATCCTAATAATATAATCAGTTCCTTTATATAGCGATAGCTTTTGCCCGTGACTTCATCCGCGTAGAAGTCGAAAATGCTTGTAATTTGTTTTTTTTTTTTTGTTTTTTTTTTTTCTTTTACGTTAGATTGGACTAATCACGTTGTCCCATACAAACTTTGCACTCCCTTTTCCCCCCCTTAGGGGTGGAGTCTTAGAAAATTCATTCTTATCGGATGCTTAAGTCGTATACGATCAGCGGTGTATGCTGTGCGTTGATCCGTCAGTCAGTCAGATTTGAATAAAACGGGTATTAGATAATTTTGTTTTTTTTTTTTTTTTTTATCTTGCAAGATTATATCTTTTTGTCGATTCTGAGTGCTAACAATCGTAGGTTTTTATCCACACTTATTTATATAGGTATTATATAATGTTTAATCCCTATTTCCCTTGGTCACGGCATTCACGCGTGAATGGCTGGACGGATTTCGCTAATTCTTTTTTTACGGAGAAGAAGAATTCGAAAGGAATTTGAATACCTGCGGGAATTTCAAAACTCACGCGGGTGAAGTTTCAAAACGGTTGGACCGATTTGGACCGGAGTTTCACTGCTAATTAGCTGATGATGTAAGAAGTAAATTAGGCTACTTAGAAGTTCTTGCGGGTGTTCTGATGCGGAACTGATGCGGGTGAAATTGCGGGGCACTGCTAGTGGGTAAATATATATAGGTACTGTACCCTTCTTTGTCCTAATATTTTATCTATGTATTTTTCTGTTTTTTAAATTGAAACCTACTTACCACTTTTATTACGGATAAAATAACTAACCAAATATTAAAAAAAATAAAATAAAAAAACAAAATTCTTATTTAAATCGCTTTAGGCATTGGCTTATAAAATCCATAAAAGAACTCTATTTTTTATAAAAAGATAAACTTTATTGTTATTTTCCGATATTACTATACTCACTGCAACATTAAACGGGATGCGTAATCTAGAGTAGATTATGCTATGATCAGTAATTGAGAGTAATGTTACTACTATCATGTGTCTACGTGTGTAATATTAATAGTCTAGCTAATCTCCGTGGTTTTATCCATGTTTCGCCGTAGAAGTTAAATTCGAAAATATTTTTATTGGAAAAAAACTAGCCCTAATATTAAATTATTTTTATAGGTATATTTCTGTAAAAGTTTTTAAAGAAATACTATACCTACTATACATACTACAATCTCTCTTTTAATCTCCTTATCGGTCGCACTCAGAGTCGTTTTAATGATTACTTAATTAGTAAAGGTTTTAAAAACCAAAAATAATTGGTATTTAATTAATTATGTTAAATTTAGTTTAACATAATTAATTAAATACCGATTAATTTATTACTTTAATGAACTTCTTTGAGTTCGGTAGTTTTGTTTTTATAATCTTTACTTAAAATTAGGTACTCATCAGTAAAACTAATTAAGTTAAACTTAGTTAAATGCCTTAATTTAATGAACATCTCTGAGTGCGGCAGTTTTGTTTTAAAAATTTTTACTTAAAATTAAGTAATCATGCATTAAAACGACTCTGAGTGCGCTGGTGAGTGCGGCCGTTGGTGTTAGAATTATTTATAAGAACTAATGCCCACAGTATTCCAAAATAAAAAGTACCCTATGTCCCTTGAACCCCTGGCAACATGTATGCAAAATTTCTTGATGATTGGCAGAGTATAGTTAGGGCGTGAATGCGTAATACACAAACAAACTCACATTTATAATGGTAGGGATAAATGCGGCTTATTCACCCTGGGTAAATTGCTGAACAGGTTTCTTGGCATGCAAATAGGTTATGTTTTGAATTAAAATATAGGATAAATGCGGCTTAATCACCCTGGGTAAATTGCTAACAGGTTTCTTGGCATGCAAATAGGTTATGTTTTGAATTAAAATATAGGACAAATATTATCCCGAAACAAAGAGTCAAAGTTTTACGGAGTATAAGAGGGGATAATATAACAGACATCTGTATAGTCAGCTTAGTATTTTACGTAATCTAATATAATACGCAACTTACCTACTATATAGTAAAATAACAGACAAAAGTTTTATATTTAAAAAAAAATTATAAGTAGATAAACAAAAAACATTTTGGGTATCTTGGTATAATAAAATTTGGCAAATTACACAACTATTGAAATAATAAATAAATAATTGACGTATCGGTATATTAATCAATTTGAATCGATTTCTCGGATATAATAATTACTAAGCACACATTGCAATGTGCACAACAATAAAATAACCTCAAATACAATACATGCGTTTGTGTGATACACACACCAAAAGTACCAAAAGTAGACTATACCTAGCTCAAATGCTCATACACTTTTAGCATTAGGGTAGGCTTCCAGCAGGAGAGTTATGTAAGGCCCATTATGCTCTAATCCTCCCAATCAGTTACTTACCTTTAAGTTTATTATATCTTGGTGTACGTTATAATTTATATCGCTACTAGCTGTGCCCCGCGATTTCATCCGCGGTAATTTCGGAGTTCCCGCGGAGGTTGCGGGAAAAATGTACTCTATGTCCTTCAGTTCTCGAGGGAATTCCGGGATAAAAACTATCCTATCTTTTAAGTAGGACCATATTATAAATGGTTACAAAATTTTATCAAAATCCGTTCAGTAGTTTCGGAGTCCATCGCGGACAAACAATGTGACACGTGATTTATATATATTAAGACTAGCTGTCCCCCGCGATTTCATCCGCGGTAATTTCGGAGTTCCCGCGGAGGTTGCGGGAAAAATGTACTCTATGTCCTTCAGTTCCCGAGGGAATTCCGGGATAAAAACTATCCTATCTTTTAAGTTGGACCATATTATAAATGGTTGCAAAATTTTATCAAAATCCGTTCAGTAGTTTCAGAGTCCATCGCGGACAAACAACGTGACACGTGATTTATATATATTAGACTAGCTGTCCCCCGCGATTGCGTCCGCGGTAATTTCGGAGTTCCCGCGGGAATTCCGGGATAAAAACTATCCTATCTTTTGCCTAGTTTTTATTCAGTTGTCTTAAATTCTAAGTCTAGACCTACTTTGGGCCTTAAAGTCGACCGTTATTGATTGGAATATTAGCTAAAAATTTAGTTTGAGTCACACTATGTACCTAATACGTTGTACCTACTGATTTTTGTACTAAATAAACTTTTAATAGTTATACCCAGGTACAGTGGGCCACATAGACAAGTACCTATACCACCTTATAAAATTTATACTGTTTGTAAAACGTCTTTATGGCGTTATAAGTTGCCGTTTTTGCAGTTCCAATATTCGTTTTACGATTGTATTGGAATTTAGAGGAAGGTGGTATACTTTTCTATGTGGCCCACTGTACTAAAAAAATATCGTCTGACAACAAATTTCAATCAGAAAAGCCATATAAAACCCGTAAATAGTTTGATTCCAGGATCATATTGGTAGCGATGGGCCACCATGGCTTCCGTAACTGTGCAAAGTCATAGTTCTTTCAGCTTTCGTCCAACGTTCTTCTGCTCTATGATTTATAGCACCACCACAATCATGATAGTTTCTCTAATTCTCATGCCACTATAAATTGAATAGAAACAATTAAATTGTCATTGAACATACCTACATACCGACCGGTTCTTGTCAGGTGCAAATTATCTCATTACAGTACCAATAGTTCAATTATAGGAGATATCGACACAGAAATGTGTGTAAGTGTGCCAAAATAGACAGATGATTGTACATACAACATTGTTGTTTAATGGAGTGCTGTGATTTGTTTCTAGGAATATGGAGTAGTTTGAAAATGGCAATGCCTTCATTTTCTAGTGTAATGTAATTTTTTTAAATATAAATTATTAAAAGTAACTTCTAAATGTTAATAAACTAAAACTAAACTTAACCTAACCTAAAATAAAGCTAAAATATATTATTAAAAGGAGTCCCTTTAGTCAAGGTTCCGAAGATATTAAATATATTGTATGCCCCCCATAGACAGAACATAATGGTCTTACTACATATTAAAATATTTTTCATTACTCGTACTCGGAAAGTAGTTCTGAAGTTGCCTGAGAAGCGGGTTGAAAGCAACACTTTTCAGCCCTAGGGAGAATCGCTTTCAACTGACAGCTGGATACTGCAGAAACTCAAGTTTTTTTTTTATGTCATAGGGGACATACTTACTGGCCAGTAGCACACCTAATGATGATGATGATGATGAGGATGATTTATGTAAAATAAAATTCACTCATTTTTTCTTTAGCTAATTCCTATTTTTATTTTGACTTTCCTTGCATTCGTAATGAAAAGCACAGTGTTATCCTCGGGAGAAAGACTTATTTAGTCCCGAGATGGGGTTTGGCGCCCGAGCGTAGCGAGGGCGCCAATAGATCGAGGGACTTACTTTCACCCCTAGGATAACAATGTACTATTAGAACTCTGTATTACCTATGCTCACAATAAAACAATTTCATTTCATTTCATTTCAATTCATTTCATTCCATAATTCAGTAATAAAGCATTAAATAGTTTGACTAAGTATTATGGCTAGCTAGCTATACGCACCAGAGAACCGTGTCTTATACCCATAGCTCTATTTATATTTAGGAACAAAAAGCTATGTATAATGTGTTTCAGCATTATTTTTTTTGTTTCTTTCGGTCAAGTTAGCACTTTTTTCAAAGTAAGGCGTGAACACACACACGCTCTTTTCTACAGCATATTTCGGCAACGCATCGCAGGCACTCGACCAAGAAAGCCTAATTCAATGACAATAAAATCGCATACAAAAGCTCATAACAATAAAAGTGAACGGACTCCCTACGATCGTGACCCAGAGAACTCATCTGTAGGTCACACGAGTTTATAACCTCTACGCACCAAACGTAAGTAATAATAATATGGTTAATGAGCATCAAGAAGACAATAGCAGCATTAACGGAGTCCACGACACGTGACAAATTCATGAAAATTTAGAAAACCATCGTGCATCGTAACGACTCGCGTTCTCGAGTTAGATTAACTCTCACGTTCACAATATTCGAACCCCACCCACCACGTGTCAGACAATAGAATGTTAATGGACGAAAGCACAATTCATTTTAATACCTTTATCAAAAAAAAAACCTGCGTATTTTTCATATACCTATTCCAATTTCTAGGCAAAAGGTTCTCAGCCTATGTCAAGTTGTAAGGTCAAGTTTTGCGATATAAATACGAACAAAAACTTTTACGTATGCGTTTCAAACGATAGGTAAATATAAAATTAAAGGAGGCTATTCAATATAATATGATTCTTGTTCCAAATACCTTAAAAGATTTAAAGTATATTTTTAATAATTATTATTTATCCAATAAAATATATTTATTATTTACAGAAACTGAGCGCACAAGAAAACGATGTACCGCTTAATCATACCTAAAGGTCATTAACCCGCGTTAATCCCCGTTTTCTTCAAGGTTGTCTTTGTAATTTATCAAGGTTTTTAACCGACTTCCAAAAAGGAGGAGGTTCTATGTTCGATTGTATGTATGTTTTTTTATGTATATGTTTATCTATACTATTGTAAAGAGAAAATAGGTATTTATGATTTTTTCTATGTTTGTTTGTTTGTTTGTAATAGATAAACTCAAAAACTATTAACTAATTTAATTTTTTTTTTTTATTCGTTAAGTATGTAGTTCTGTAATTTATATTGATAGAAGATATAAAAACGTCCAATAAAATGTGAGGAAGGTATGTAATATAATAATTGTTTAAGTTTTACTCGTATAATCTGTCGAAGCTCTCAATTAACATAAAATAATAATAAAATGGAGTAAAAGTACTTCTATGTGTAATACACGAGTATAAGCTGAATTAAATAAGTAATTAAATGCACGTAAAATATGAAAATGTGTGCAAAATTTGAATAGAACAACCGTTTATTTTTTATGCTCGTTATGATTTACAAAAAAAAGGCTTGTACGAAATTTAAAAAAATTAAAGTTGCTAGTTAACTAGTTGTTATGAGTCAAATATTCTGTTATAATAATTTGGTTATCTTCTCCCGTTGATTTCTCAAGTTTCCTTTTAAACGTAACGAACATTTTAATCCATGAATTTATACTTTATAGGTCTAGAATGCAGTAGACATTATGGTATTATAACAGAATCGTCTTTCGTTATATACGAATACATACATTCCCCTATTAAGAGGATAAGTTTATCTGTATGGGATAATCTCTGAAACTATTGAAACGATATTGAAAATTATTTTACTGGTACAAAGCTACGTGACATATAAGATGTCAAAAGAGTCCCAAAATTTAAGCGGGTGGAACTTGCAGCAAACTTGTAGACAGTTATGAGTAATTTAGGTGTTATTTTTGATACAAAGAGATCTCGAGGGAGTCCCAAAACTCTCATGCGAGAGAAAGTGAGATTACGAGAAACAACTAACTAGTTATTTTTAATTTAGGCCCTGGAATAGAATATTTTCAATGAGGACATTTATGTCTTCACTTCTCGAGTTGATTTTGGGACTGTAAAATGCGATAGTAACTCTGATTTTCTATGAAAAAATAACAGACAAACAGATTTAACTAATATAATTAATAATTATGTAGTTGGGAACTGGGTGAAGGTCGCGCGGGACCCGGACCGATCGTTGTGATGATCCTTGGGGGAGGCCTATGTAGGTACAGCAGTGGACGTCTTTGGGCTGGTAATGATGATATATCTGGGAGACTTTTGCCTCTCCCAGCGACGATCGGCCTGCGCTACCTTCTGCTAATGACCTTAGAGGTCAGGCCTGAGGTATGATCTAGATCCAGCTGACTCCTGCAATCTTCATCAGTGCTGGATATGAAGAAAATAATGACGAATAATGCGTTCAATTAAATTAATTACTTCTGCAAAGTGTGAGACTGCGTGAGCGTAAAACGCGGCAAAGTGCTTTAAAAAATGTAGATGTGGTATTCCACAATCAGTCATAAAGTTACTTGAAAACCAAAATTACATTTTCCAGATACTTTTCACATTATTTTTTTCTCAATTAGCGATAGATAAATATAATATTATATAAACGATGACAATTAACTGGAATAACGAAATTAGTATCCAGATAAGTCACCAGTTTTATCATTGAGGATTTTGCAAGACATAAAACTTTATGTCTGACACAAAAAGGTAATTTTCTGCCTCTATTTTCCAGATATTTGTATTGGATAATCATTTACGAAATCCAACAGTCTGCATCTCAATAAGTGAGACTTAAAACAAAAACATTTTCTTTTAACTCCGCGTATGTTTTGTAAAATGAAATGTGTCATGCAATTTAATTTCGTCTTTTGCCATATCTATTCTTACTCCTCATCTCTCATTCACAACATCACGACCTATGCACACAGCTAACTGTTCCTATCTGGACAATACACTCACACGCCCGTACACAATAAAGAGGCGTCTACACACAGCTAGCGAACGGTGCGCCTCACTATAACTACTGGGTAATAGTACTGAATTGTTCGCAGTCACTCCGGTGTATCCACGGCATAACAACCAACAGTACCCTTCTATGTTGGGACCGCAATTCTTTTTATATTCGCCAGCATAGCCTATAAATAAGCGTCACAATCGCATCTTCCTAAGCATTCCTTTTTTATCCATCGTAACGCGTGCATCATATCCCCAAATATGTACACAAAAGTGTTAATATTAAGTTTCGCACTAGTATTAGTTAATTCGGCTGTTATAAATGGAGATCTGGGTGTGAAAAGTATATTGAGGATATACGATGACTGTCGACGATCTGATGGGATGATGCCCTGTTTGAAGAAGAAAGCCATATTGTTCTTCGACAGAGCGTCGAGGATGGAAGCGATACCTATTTTCGATGGTGTCAGCGTGGTCAAAGGTGCGAATACGGATGTACCTGCAGCCAGTGATGGGGATATAGAAGCGACTCTATCGAGAAACCTCAAGGATAAGGACCAAGCGTTAACGGATATGCTGTGGGATAGAGTGGCGGCATTTGCGAATTCAAGAACGATACAGCTGTCACTGCCAAAGATGTCTGGACAGGAGTTGAATAAGGGTGTTGAGGAAGGTAAATATTAATTACTGTAAACACAAATAGGTGGGAAAAAATTATGCATTCCCTATAAACCAGATAAAGTTTTAACGTAGTTTTTTTTGTTAATATCCATGATAACTGCGAATATTTTTATTTTCAACTATTCAATAATTTGTTTGCTTAAAATGTTTATGTATTTAATAAAAAATAAGGTGGAGTAAAGTATAAATTATTTCATTTAGCACGAATTTAAATATTCATTTCTTCGTTCATTCATTGATTAGGAATAATAAAGAATTTTATATTTTTTTATCAAATAAATAATAATAATCTATACAATATTTGTAATGTACCTATGTATTAGGTATATTTAGTCAGTAAATATCATTATCTAAGCTTATTCCGGGCGTCTTGAAACTCCGAATTTCAATAGTGCCATGTTTTCCTTGATCGCTTCAGGCAAAAAAGACAGAATATTAATCGATTAATTTTACCAAAGCGATTGTTTAAAAAATTAGGAGTTATAAAGTCACATTTGATTGAATTTTGAAATCGATTAAAATTTGTAAGATACATAAATAATCGATTAAGATTTATAAGATACTAAGATAGATATTTTACTAGCGACAGTCACAAGACATCATGATCAAAAGATTAATGGACCAACAGTTGTATCAATCTATGTAATACTTACCATCTACTAGATGATGGTGGAATGGATGTTAAGTACAACTAAACCTCAAGAGCCTCTTGTATAGAAAGCTTCAGATCCGTTATAAATAATAATACATGAACAGTAATTTTTCTAACCATCGTCACACTTGTCGACAGGTGAATCTATTAAACTGTTACTGCTCAGTAGTAAATCTTAAGGATTGTATCTAAATTAATTAAAGTAGATATTTTATTTATTTATTTATTTATTTATTGCACATCCATTAAGTAACATAAGGTGTTGAGATGATGTTTTTGTATGAGTTTATAAATGACTAGCTGTTTCCTGCAGTTTCACGTTCCTGCGAGAATTCCGGGTTACAATATAGCCTATATCACTCAGGAATAATGTAGCATCTAATGAAGAAAGAATTTTCAAAATCAGTTCAGCAGATTCAGAGATAACCCCCTACAACCTTACAAACTCACAAACTTTGCCTCTTTATAATATTGGTATAGATTTTAGTACCTATAGATTCATTTACATTGATGATCTTAACTCCTAGGGGATAGATAAATTTATTAGACTATGAAGATCTGTATCATTTTAACTCTGGCTTTATCTTTAGATACCTACTTAAGAAAGCTTATGATTGATAAAAAACAAACTATTAGAAATAAAGAAAAAAATTAAAACACCACGAGAGTAAAACTTTTAGTGGGATGAAATAATTTCATAATCCCATCAGGTGTAGGCAGAGACTTCTGCATAAAAATGTCGTAAAAGATAAATAAGTACCTAATCATTTCTGGGAACTCATTAAGATAATCTATCAGCCAGTTTGGAATTCTTTTAAATATTATAGTTAGGCCAAAAGTGCGTAAAAAGCACTTACCAATTTTAATGTACGAAAGAAAGAACACGATGTCAATGGATTTAATTTCAATGAACTCACTCAATGACATTTAGAAAACTGACAATGCTGTGGTCAACAATGGACATAAAGGGCAAAATAATACAAATAGAAATCACACGCATGATAATGGAGGTATTTTAAAGCAATTGTATCTGTTAAGCTGTAAAGTTAGATTTCTCTTGACCATTATATATCTAATACTTAGGTAAACTCAGTATGAAAAGCAGCTTGATCCATTTTGTAGTCCTCACTTTTTTATTTTATTTATTGGAAGCTAATCATAGTATTTTACTAAGAGTTAAAATTGTATTTCTATCAACCGAAGTTGTAACTATTCTTATAACCTAAGTTGTTTTACATCTTTAAAGTTATTCATCTTCTCTTAATTTATTATGATTACTTCATATGTCAGTGAAACATAATAATTAATTTCAATCAACTCATCAGGCATTAATAAATCTACCCAAATAAATAAACAATACACGAACTTTATTTTGACATATGTACACTGTACAGTCACTAGCACCAATATACCTGTATTTTGATCAGTATTTCAACTCTATTGCTATTGTAATAAAAATCAATGACTGTCAAAAGTATATACATATTTATGCAACTGACTGTGAATCCAATAGTAAATACCATCCTCAGAGTCGTATTGCATTAGTTAATTATGGTTTGTCAAGTAAACAACGCTACAGTGCTTTATCGTATTTACCCGAGCGTTCCATATATGTAATCATACAAACACCGAAAGCAATTGAACATAAGTTTGGTAGTTTCTTTATTAGGTACTATCCATATTTTGCGTTTATTTTGGAAAATTTTCTTTGTTTAATCATACATCGCTTTACTTTTACCAGCACGTAGTTAAATTAGCTAATACTAGAGTCATCTTTCACGCTACTCTATTATTACAGCAATAACTGAAAATTATAGTTCTTGTTTGCTATCCAATCCAGTTCATCCGATTCTTAGTTTGTCCTTTAGAGCTGAATGTACTCCCCTTCCCTATAGTAATAATTTATGTTGATTAATCACGATTAGTAACTTTAATTCTAATATCAATAACATTGATGGTTTCAGGTCGAGGCAAGATGAAGAAAATGATGGGCATGATGGGAATGGGATTCGCGATGAAAATGGCCGCCATGATCCCACTAGCGATAGCTGGGTTGTTCGTGTTGGCAGGGAAAGCTTTAATAGTTTCTAAGGTATGAACAATAAATTTAAATATATTTTAATCACGGCCCACCTGTGAGATTCAAAGATCTATGGAGATTTTTTTTTACCCATAGACCCACTAGACACAAAAGTGCTAGCAGAGGGTCCATGAGAAACAAATATTTTATAATAGCGCACCGGTCGCTCGGTAGGTCGTTCCACTGGATGTAATATGACAAATATTAAAGTTATCCCTGCTATTATTTTACGATATGTATATCCCAAGTTACTATTTTAACATGAAGGTATTAAAATGTCAATTTTGGTGTTCTTTTACGATGTTCCTAAATTTAGACATCCTACTAATATTATAAACGCGAAAGTTTGTAAGTATATATGGATGGATGGATAGATGGATAGATGGATGTTTGTTACTCTTTCACGCAAAAACTACTGGATGGATTTAAATGAAACTTTACAATAATATGGTTTATACATCAGATTAACACATAGGGTACTTTTTATCCCGGAATTCCCGCGGGAACTCTGAAATTAACGCGGGTGAAACCGCGTGGCACAACTAGTAGTTCAATATTCGATTTGTTGAACACTAATCGAATCACATTATGACATTATAAACATACATAGTCTTTATTGATCTAACATTGCATTTTTATTTGCGATCAGCATTAGCACAGCCTCGTAATTCATATTCTGAAATCAAAAGTGACACATAAACGGGGTGCAGTCACGAAAACTATCATTACCACCGCTTTCACAATGATTGTTCGTGGCGCTGACATCGGTTCCCATGACCAATAAAACGCGGGAATGAAAAAACGTGCTTCAACTAATATTTCTTTTGTAAATGTTAGTTATTTAACTATCTGATTAGAAAATTTTATTAATTGCCAGCTGGTATTGTAGAGCGTTCTCGTGGTATATTCTTACTATTATAGTTTCTGACTTCACAAAGATACGTGAGAATCTTTTCTTCTAAACTGAACTCAGAAGCATTATAGTTTTATCTTTTACGTGAGAGCATATCTTTTTGATTTAGGCCTAGATTACGTAGAAACGTTTGTGAATTTTCTTCGTGTTCCAAAAATTGCATGTATGGTAGTTTCAATTGTAGGTCATCTTTAGAAAATTCTTATTACCAATTTATTTCGGACAAATGAAAGAACTAATCTAACCTTCATACCTTTAACACATAACCAACATATAACCATGATTTGTTATATTTATTTTTCCTTCATATGGTTTCCTACAGTCTTCCGTTTTTTTTGATCATTTTAACTGATGAAGTTACCTACTTCTATTTTTCATAATGTTGGTTACAATAAATTTTTATTATTATTATTTAAATTATGAATGTACAGGAGATATGTCTGTAGCATTACTACTGAAATGTTTTAATATGATATTCATAATTAGCTTTTGCCCGAAGCTTTTTCCATTTGGTGTTTGCAACTAGTGCAAGTGCGTTGGCGTTGCGTTTTCACGTTTTAAATTATCATAGAGTCTTTCTGAGTTGTGATGAATCAAATCTTATAAGTAATTTTTTTAGGAATACAATTGTGATAATTATTTTAAGTGACTTTCCGTAATGCACATACAAAACTACAAACAATTGTTTTTGCTTCTATATATTTTTATTTTCAACTGACAGACTCGTTTTAATAAAACAGAAATATTAATACGAACTTGTGAACTCCGCTTATTAAATTTTCGTGTCAGCGAAACTATCTCTTTTTGAAATTAAAAACATAATATCGCGTTTGATGTATTTTTTTTACTTTTAGTTAAATTCACAATAAACATGATGTTAATGCTGTAAAGCACTTTCATATTTTTTAGTAAATGCTTTCCCTTTTATAATAATAGCTACATAATTAAAAGATTAAGTTAATTCATTTCGTACTCAAAGAATACCAGTTAGATGAAGTAATTAAAATAAATGCAAAATATAATATAATTAGACATAGACAATCTTTATTTGGTATCACAATAACTACATGTACGTACAAGTTTCATTTATTTCTAGGGCCTTCATATTAATCAGAATTGCATCTTTTAGAAATTTATGATTAATGTGACTCTCATTATATCATCTGAAAGACGTCCACTTCTGGATATATGCTTCCCCAAGGATAACCGCAACCGCTTCTCGCGTCTAAAATCCTCGTTTCCTATGACTTACCTACCTAAACTCATTGAGAGATAAAATCATTCATCGCTTTTTAATAAAATTAAATCTCTTGAGACATCCTTCTTCTACAGGATTTACACTGTCCTATTTTAAAATAACTATTTGCTTCTTCAACTGTAAACTCTGATTGTACCGTATTAAACAAAATGTTACTGAACCTAATCTTTAAGTACAAGATGTGGTTAAAAGGAACGCTTAATTCACTAATGGTTTACTACCAGCTTTGTTTTTAAACTACCATTTGATTCAGCATTAAACTGGGATTTAAATACGTCATCAGATCAATCTAACCGCTAACAGGTTAAAATAAACCTAGGTGAACCTAGAAAATACGACTCCGTTCAGATTTAGTTGTTTACAGCATTACGATAGCAAGTCTTCTGCTGTAAATGCTTGTGGTATTGTTGTTATTTTTAATTGTATCCAAAAGTTCATTAGTCTTTCTTCCATCGCCGCACAAATAAAATTATAGATTTTAACAAGTTCAGAGAGGACAAGCAAAACTTTCGATATATTCATATGGAAATTTCTCGGAACTTACATTACCATCCTCATCATAATTATATATAATAGTAAAAACTAGTGCAATAGGAAATATATAAATAGGAAACACTACTTTCTTTAATACAGGACAGAAATACGAGTGTATTATAAACCTATATAAACGCGACGTCGCGTCGTCTCGTGTAAATGAGTTGTTCCTAATGATATTGGCATTGATTTAGCTGATTGTACGAAGATATGACATAGATTCAGTGCGACAAGAAACGTCGGACAATAATGAGAATCTAATCGTCTCTAGACAACTGGGGTATCGAGGATGGGAACCATCATGCAGCTCCAGTTTATTGAACTGTGAACGTGGTGATACTGGATTGATTGGCTCGGATGATTCATCTGATGGTGTTTATGACGATGATTATTCTAAGAAGAAGAATGATATAAGACAAGGTGATATATTTTTACTATCCTCAAAGATTGCTGGAAGATTGAGTAAGGTTAAAAAAAAATAAGGCGACCATTTCATTTTTTTTACATCGTTACAAAAACATAGATCTAAAATTTTGCTGTACCAACGGTCAACAAAACTGAATCCATGTGCCAAAATTCAGTATAATGAACCAGAAAGTGGCTAATTTTTTTAATAGATGGTCGACTTGAAAGACTCAATATACCGATGCAAGTAAAATAAAAATTAGTAGGTATAAAGAATCATGTACCTATGGTTTTGCCGATGATAATAATAATATTCAAATAACTAGCGGCGGCAATTCCGGGATAAAAGGTACCCCTATGTCCTTTTGTACCCCTGGCAACGTTTATGAAAAATTTCACGGTGATCGGTTAAGCCCTTGAGGCGTGAAAGCATAACAAACAAACTCACTTTCAGATTTATTAAGGATTTCTTCAGGGCTTACAACACTTTCATTGATATGAGTGTTGATATAACGAATGCATTGTAGTTTATTGCATAATCGAATTTTCTTCTAGCGACAGTTAATACGGTGCTTTCACTCTGCCAAAATATGACAGGTGATTTACGATTTACAAGATATAATAATCATTTTAAAGCTCAACCTATTGTAAAAGGTTAAAATGAAAGTACGTGTAGGTATAATCATGTGCATCATCTAATTACCGTCGATCACGCGCGCGAGGTCAATGGTTGAAAGTTGGGATGTGCTTGCGAGTGACGAGCTCTGTGAGTGGATAGACAGTATGACTCGCATATTAAACATACATATGACAGCTTAAATATCTGCTCACAAACAAAAAGAAAAAAAAAACTGCACCAACATAATTTCGCCCGACATTCATGCGCTGGTATTCTTGTGTCACAAAAAGAAAAACGTACGTGAGAAAAACATGACAAAAAGAAAACTGCATTATGAAAAAAAAAATCAAATAAATAATCTGTTATTGGAGTTAATCAAAGAAGTTGAAACTGAGTGAACATACTTACACCTGAAAAAAGGAAATTCGTTTAATATTTTAGCTATTACACGTGACTCCATCCACTTCGTCTTTGGTACTCCAAACAACAGTGTCATTGTCACACCCATAGATATTTATAGTTGAGTATATAATTATACGTTAAAAAATTTGTATCGGAAATCGGCCGGCGCCTGAAGGAAAAGGGGGGTGACCACCGCTCCAGGTCATACCTGGTGCAAAAGCTGTCCATAGCCATTCAGCGAGGTAATGCCGCGAGTATCATGGGCACCTTTGCGCCGGGTATGACAAGGGGCGGACTGTTTGAATAGGGTTAGATATGGGACGAGGATTTTTTCCGATAATGTTAAGATTTAATTATACGTTCTACATCTATGATTGCATCTACAGAATGTTTACACCAAATTTTAAACTGTCGTAACTCCAAAGGAAGTCTTCCTGTTAATTAAATCCTTGATCAAAAAATAAAGACAGTATAGTATACTATACTACTGAGGCATATTCATATTTTCGTATAGGTATACTTACTTCACTGTTATGTATTTTAAAATTATTTCAGGAATTCTACATATCACCCCCTATATATTATTAACTTTTAACTTCTTTTTCAGAAGCTTTGAACGGGTGAAATCTTGCAATTCAATTTTTTATTATTGTAACTAGCTGTCCCCCGCGGTTTCACCCGCGGTAATTTTCAAGTTTCCGCGGGAATTTCATGAGAAACTATACGTGTAAACCTTTCTCTAGAATCACTCTATCTATCGGTGAAAACCGCATGAAAATCCTTTCAGCAGTTTTAGAGTTTATCGCGAACAGCCAGAGAGATAGACAAATAGATAGACAGACGCGGCGGAGGACTTTGCTTTATAATATGTATTAATAGATGGTGCTCTTGGTTCCACCCATATGTATTTCGAGATTCCCTCTGCAACTCTTTTTTCTTATTCCGGTATAAAAATTAACTTATGTCACACAGACATACAGAAGTAGGTAGGTGGGTACTGTAACTACTGTATCTTTTTATGAATGAAAGATTTTTTAAGATCAGTGTTTAACATTATTACACACTGACGTACAAATAATGAGTACCTTACAGAGGTTTTATCTTTCAAAAGTAACGAGGCCTATTATTATTAGGTATAGTAACGAAAACGTAGCGACCGAGCGTATTTTGCTTTCAATTAAACACTATTATATTTATTTTTAGAGAAAGTTTTTTTTTTTCGTCACACATGTGTTTTTAACATAAGGTACGATTGAGTGTTATTATGGTTGACGCCTCTCGAGTGAGCTACTCATAATTATATGAGCATAGAACAATACAAACTAACAATAAACTTGATGACAAGTTTAGGTGTTTTCGGTTGATGGATAAAATAAAATAAATAACAAATTTAATAGTTCCATGACATGATTTATATTCTAATGATATTATTAACTTTTTTTAAATAGAGTGTATGAGGTTGGGCAAATAATGGGCATGATGACAAGGGATAGAAATCAAAATTCTATTTAGACCGTCAGTTAGATACCTAGTAAAAAAATTATAGACACATATTTTTGTTTTTTTCGAATTATTGAAAAAAATACTTAGATAAAACGCGTCAAAGTTTAGGAGTGGGAGGTCGCGACGTCATAATTAAGTATAAAGTGTACCTAGGTATGACGTCACACGGAATTTCAAATCAATGTATCGCCGTTATTTTTTGATTACGTAAAAAACATACGCGTTCAATATTTTTTATTCATCTACAAAACGGACTAAAAATTAAAATTTAGTCATCACGCCCATTATAACGTGGTGCGCGTTACATCTATCTAATCGAAATATAGAAAAGATTATTTGGCACAAAGAACGAAAAGTGTATATAACTACTAGCTTAATATTATTAACTATTATTTACTAGCTTTTCCTGTAATTTTGTTTACCAAATTTCAGAAAAAAACTGCAATCAGTTTCGGTCTCGTATCTTTCTTTTCTCTATGACTAATCCTAGTATTTTTCAACTAAAGTTTCACATTATCAAATCAAAACCATAGCTGTTGTTCAAAGTCTAGACTGGACATTATCATAATAACATCATTAACATGATATTTCTCTTCAACCTTTAGATTACAGTGAATGGAACTTTCTCCTCATAACTGAAGGGCAACCATAATGACGAGACATCTCATCACCGGCTTTTGAAAATACTTACCTTAGAAATTCTATAGAAATAGTTATAGTAACTATTTAAACTTAATTTTTTTTTATCTTAAAAAAGATGGGGATCTTGCCTACTTTATCTTTTTTTTTATGTTATGCGATATTTCAATCCAATCATACAATCCATTTTTACAATATGTTATATGCGAATTTGAGTTTATTTGTTTGTTTTTGCATAAACGCTGTCAGGGGTACAGAAAAGGACATAGGGTACTTATTATCCTGGAATTCCGAAATTAGCGCGGGAAATGAATATAATACATTTATAATACATGCTCGTATACAGAATTTGCTTTCTCCCGCGCACACGACCCTACGACCTTGGGAACGTGATCCAAGAGTCGTGACTTACAACTGTGTACTTTCTAAGACTGATAAATGGGTGAAGTAACCCATTACCTGATTAACTACAGGTTATTATGATATATAAATAAATGCATTATATAGGTATGTTCTTAGCTGTTCCCCGCGGTTTCACCCGCATTAATTTCGGACTGACCCTATGTCCTTTTCTGTATACCTACTCCTGACAACGTGTATACAAAATTTCATGATGATTCGGTTGAGTGATTAAAGCTTGAAAACGTAACAAACAAAATATACATTTTGTGCTTTAAGCAACACATTCAGTCATTCATTTTGATTTATACAACGTGTTAATGAATTGACCAAAAAGCTGATACACCCCATTTAAAAAAAAAACAATAATAATATGATTAAAATATAAATTATGTCAAAAAAATGAATAGGTAGTCTAAAAGTTATTCAACATTAGTTTGGAGGTGACTTATCTACGAAATTTCAAGCACTATGCCCGCGCCTACGTGTCAATGACCGATTCAACTTTTTTGCTACGGGCGGCGTAGATACGCGCCAAATATTTATTAAGTATAAATAATTTAGACATGGGCTAGAAAAAATATTACCTATATTACCTATATTAAAACACGGTGCAATCGATTCGGAAATCGGAACTCGATTCAGAACAAACTATTTTCTAGTTTTCAGTAAATTAACATGTTGCATAGATGTATAACGAACTACATACCTATAATATAGTATTGGCATGCAGATAAAAATAACTCTCTGGACCTGTCAAAGAACATCCAAAGACTGAAATCTGGATTAACCCATAACATAGTTTTTGAGAGAATGCTGAAATTGATTCATTCGTACCGCGATATACAGTTCATACGAAAATATTACAATCGTGTTTGAAAAGTATTTGAACAAGCTTCATAGTTCATCGACGAATCAATTAAAGTACCAAGATACTTGAGGCAGCTATGGTCAGCCTTATTCTAGGAGAGTTAAAGTCTAAATTCGATTATTTTGTGGTTTAAGGAAAGGAATTTTAATGTTACTTGTTTTACGATTACGTCGTTGGGACCTTGAATGGACCATATTTGCTCGGTTTCTGGTATGCGTGTGCATATTTTGTTGCCATAATCAGAAAAAATCCCAAAATTCATGTGAATTTTAATCAAGATGTGTTTAAGAGTATAATTATGAAACTTCATTACATTTATTTGACAATATTTAGTAAGAAAATAATCAGGGGCCTTACTCTTGAAAATGATTTGAGTCTGATTTCGATTTTGATTTCACTTCGATGGCATTTTAGTACATTCTTTTGAGATCGAAATCAAATCGTATTTGGAATCGTGTTAATTTCTAAAGATGACGTCCAACAAGTCAATAACACAACTCCTATATTGAATCCAATCTGACAGATAAATTCGATAGAAACACGATTCCAAACCTTAAAAAGTTGCAAAATTTGATTCCGTTTCGATCTCATTTCGATTCGAGTTCGATTTGAACCTAACACGATTACGTTAAGAGTATGACCCTTAGATACTCGATTGCGTCAAGAGTAAACTGGTTGCTTATCTACTATTTAGATAACACCTGATTGTTTAGTAATATCAACATAAGCCATGATAATGAATAATGTTGGTGCGTTGTTGTCTCTTTTTTAATTTATATTCTTGGCAGGAAACTATACCAACTTAGATTTCAATAAAAAAAAGGATTAGCATAGAAAAAAACAAACTACTTCTAATCATTATTTCAAATTTCGCTGTCAAAGTTTTTTTCTTAGAAGACAATAATTATGCAGGTTAAATAATTATTCCTATAGCTTGCAACACCCAATAACAAAAGGCAGTGATATTTTAAACGTGTTGTGGGCTAGCCGCTTATACTTTTTTTATTAATTTTATTAGTAAGGAAGAAATAAATAATTTCGTTTTAACATTGTAAGAAATCAATATTTTATAAGTCGTTCCAAGTAAATCTCGTGCGGCTGAGTTTTGTATTATCTCAGCAATACGAGATTTATTTAGAATGATGGTAAAATTTTCTTCAAAAATATTTTTAAGCAATCTATTTCCAGCGGTGATCACATATTTTTTTATCTAATTGTTTTATGAATTTTTATCGCCGTAGATACTCAGCCTCAGGTACCTATATTTACATACAATTAAAAATTTGGTTGTTGTATTTATGTAAAAGTCTCTGGGTCAATCATACTTTTATTACTTATAATACCTATCATTGCTCTGCATGAATGCGTTTAAAGTTCTTGTTATGTTACATTCTATTTAATTTTTTGGATGAATTATTAAGCAGTTTTGTATTTTGAAGTTTTTCATCACCTATATCGAAGTCGAAGTCAAAGATAAAATCAAAATATTTATTTAAAGTTGGCCATAAGTGAAGCTTTTCTATCAATAACTAGTAGTCCCACAAGTTTATCGAGAACATACAGACAGACAGACAGTCAGATGCGGCGGACGACTTTGTTTTATAATAATTATGTAAGGATGTATAGTGAATGCTACTGAATTGCTATTTCTTGTAAGTTTGAAGAGGTACCTAGATCATTTCAATCCGACACCGATGCGAGGAAGAACAAACCAAAAGGTGAAACTAAAAATGGTTTCTCTTCTCTTCCAGATTGCTCTGCTTCTTTCTGGCATCATCGCTCTGAAGAAGATCATGCAGCAGAAAAGCGGTGGGGGCGAGAGCCACGGCTGGTCATCAGGTGGCGGCGGCGGCGGTGGTGGCTGGGATCGTAGGGCGTACAATAATGACGTGTCCGATCTAGCTTATTCGGCATACAAGACTGAATAACTCACCATTTGGAGAGATTGTGGAGAAACTTATGACCGATCCGAAGTTAAAACAAAAAAAAACACCAAAAAAAATTTAAAATATGTAGTTGGACACCTAAACCTAATTACCTAAATATAGGTGATTCACAACCGCCAAATATCAACTTCAAAATCAATTTCGCAAGTTAAATAAACTTTATCTGATAAAATGTATCTATAGGTATTGGATGTTTGGAAAGATTTCCAATAAAAAAACAATAGGTACTTATATAAACGTCTTATTTAGTTTGTTTATTGATTTAGTAGATAACATCATAGAAACCTATTGCTTCTTGATCCAAAATTAATTAAATAAATGGACGCAGATAAGCAATAACATGTTAACCCACAAAATGAAGTTATTGATTCAGAACGATTTATTGAGAGGCAGAGAACGTTTTTTAATTGTTGTGTTTACGTTATTACATTGTTTAAATATGTAAATAAATATTGCGCATGAAAAATGTTGACATAAAATGGCGCTATAATTTTAAAACTTTAATTTACTCAAAATTTCTCCAGTGTGGGTTAACACACTATTGCTTATCTATGTCCAAATATCATTGTTTGGGTCGGGACATTGTTATATTAAACTAGCTGTGCCCCGCTGTTTCACCTGTGTGAGTTTTGGAACTCCCGCAGAAACTCCAAAGTACCTTAATTTACTCCTTTTAACATCAGCTTAATTTTTTTTTAAGCAATTAGCTGTGTAAGTCCCATCGAAATTGATCCAACCGTTTTGGAGATTCACCCGCGTGAGTTTCAAAATTCCCGTAGAAACGCGTAAGTAGCCTAATTTACTCCTATTATTTACTTTTGTCAGAAGATATTTCTTTGTTTATATATTTTTAACCCAACTGATAGAACTGAACTGGGGCCTCTTGAATATTATTTGAGGCTAATTTTGTTTTGATTTCACCTCGATGTCATTTTAGTACATACCTTTAAGATCGAAATCAAATCGTATTTGGAATCGTGTTTATCTAAAAATGACGTCCGACAAGTCAATAACACGACTCCTATATTGAAATCGAGAAATTTTCAGATAAATTCGACAGAGACACGATCCCAAAGCCTCAAAAGTAACAAAACATGATTCCGTTTCGATCTCATTTCGATTCGAGTTCGATTTGATCCTAACACGATTACGTCAAGAGTATGACCCTTACTCGATTGCGTCAAGAGTAAGTCTGCAGATGCTACTGTGATTGAGAAGGTGAATACCTTTTGTATCATTTTATAAAACATATTTAAATACGAGTATATTGTAATTACTAATAATCCCACTAATATTATAAACGCGAAAGTTTGTAAGTATGTATGGATAGATGGATAAATGTTTGTTACTCTTTCACGCAAAAACTACTGGATTGATTTGAATGAAACTTTACAATAATATAGCTTATACATCTGATTAACACATAGGGTACTTTTTATCCCGGAATTCCCGCGGGAACTCTGAAATTAATGCGGGTGAAACCGCGGGGCACAACTAGTATATTTATATAGGTCAAAATATATTTTGTAGTAGGCGGCTGCAGGCTGTCAGCTTAAACTTCGGGATTCCCGAACGAAGTCCAACTACATAATTATGTATTTACATATTATGTGCAAAAATAACTCAATCAAATTCTTATTTGTTGAAAAACACACTTTTGCATTTTTTGAACTACCTTACTAAATAAGATTAGTTTCACTTAAGAGTGACATTCGGTTTTTTTCTACTCATTCACCGCCGCACTCAGAGTCGACTTTAATGATTACTTAGTTAAGTATAGATTTTTAAAACAAAACTGCCGCAATCAGAGACGTTCAGTAAATTAATGTTAATTGGCATTTAATCAGATATAACTTAATTAGTTAAATTCCAATTAACATTAATTAATTAAACTTGTCTGATTGCGGCAATTTTGTTTTAAAAATCTATACTTAACTAAGTAAGCATTAAAGTCGACTCTGAGTGCGGCGGTCAGTGTCACAGCTTGTACTTAAAATTAATAGCTACCAATTTTATATTTGTTGCCTTATGGCCGCATTAATTATCGCATTGCACTGCATTTAACTAATTAAGTTAAATTTTGTTACATACCAATTGCCAATTGGCATTAATTTAAAGAAGGTGTCTGTGCACTGTGCAGTTTTGTTTTTAAAAATGTTTACTTAAAATTAATTAATCATTAAATCGACTCTGAGTGCGGCCGTTAGTGTGTACCTAATGTTTAGGATTTGTTGGTCGTCGGTCAGTCAGTCAGTTTTAAGGACTTACTCGTTTTACAAATACAGGATATTCTAAATTCGAAATATAGGCGAGAGAAAATTAAAATTTGTACTTACTTTATATTAAAATGCATTTAAAAAAATTGTTTGATATTCGAATAAAAATAATTGTTTTGGTGAGTTTGCACCATCCGGTATAATGAAAATTATTATGAGTCTGAAATGAAGTACAATGACCTAATGTTATTGAAAGTTAAAGTTCTCTGCTCAATTTTTTGCAAAACTGGCGTAATTTTTATGACATAAATCTAACTAATTTTTGAGTGAACAAAATATAAAATTACGTATAATTTATATAATTAAACATTTTTTCCCACCTACTTAAACCATGTCTTGATTTTATTTGTTGTTTTTATTTGTTCTGTTACAAAAAATATAGATATTTATAAATAGATAGTAAATTAACTTGGAATATACCTAGAAAGGTATTTTTGATGATTATGTCAATGTATCATAAATAATATTATATTATTGTCATTAAATCGACCGCAGTAATCTCAAGTATAATAGTAGGTACATGTATAAAGGTTTTCATTAACTATAGGTTAATCTACTTTTGTTACTAATAAATTTTTAGAAAATAATATTTATTATGTTTTTACATACGACTGGATTTTTATAGAAAGTTTTTTATGATAGTTAAATAGATTAATTTATATTGTGCCTGAATACTCAATAAATGTTTATTTTAAGAGTATTTAAATTGCTCATTATTATTTATAGTCTTAATGTTAATTTATTAAAAAATATACAATAAAAAATGATTTTTTTTTTTCGTATTGTTATTGTTAAAGACTGCCTGTTCCCCGCGGTTTTACCCGCGTTAATTTTGGAGCCCACGCGCGAATTCAAGGGTAAAACGTACCGTGTGTCCTTTTTTGTGTCCTGTGTGTGAAATTTCAATATGATTAGTTGAACAGTTAAAGCATGAACGCATAATAAACTAACTCACATTTGTGTTTATAATATTACTAGCTGTGCCTTGCGGTTTCACCCGCATGAGTTTTGCAATTCCCGCAGTGACTCCAAAGAAGCCTAATTTACCCCTGAGAACATCAGCTAATTAGCAGTGAAAGTCGCGTCAAAATTGGTCCAACCGTTTCAAAGATTCACCCGCGTGAGTTTAGGAATTCCCGCAGGATAGCTTTATATCAGGAATTTTTGTGGACGCAGGTAGAACAACTCGCCAAAGTTTCATCACAATCAGACCAATGGTTTAGAAATGCATAGAAGTAAAACATACAAATATTAATTTTTTATAAAGAAGATCGAAAGATCATGTGCATAGGTACTGTATACAACGTGGTAATGAATTGACCAAAAACCTGATTGATACACCCCATTTAAAAAAATAAACAATAATATGATTGAAATATAAAGTAAATATTTCGAAAAAATTAATAGTCTAAAAGTTATTCAATATTAGTTTGGAGGTGACCTATCTACGCAAGCGCTAGTAGATACGTGTCAATGACCGATTTGATTTTTTTGCTACGAGCGGCGTACGCGCCAAATATAGTTTTATAAATAAATAATTTAGACATGGCCTAGTAAAAATTAAAAAATATATATATTAACCTATATAAATTCTCGTGTCACAATGTTCGTTCCCATACTCCTCCGAAACGGCTTGACCGATTTTGAGAATCGGACAACATCTATTTTTCATCCCCCTAAAGAGTTCCTGCGGGAATTCCGAAACTCACGCGGGTGAAACCGCGGGGCGCAGCTAGTATGACCTATATTAAAACTGTTAAATAATAATCTACACATAATCTACACCTAGAATCCATACACCTGATATGTAAGAAAAACTGCTGTGTTGTCTGTGGTTTCACTCTCTCTAGTTTACCTGTGTAACTCTGTGCTAATGGCTACAATAAAACCAGTGTTCGTTAAAAGTAAAACCTTTATTTAATTAAAATAAAAACCTTAAAAACTAAAATAACAACCCCGCTAGGGATCAGGTTATGGGCCCAGACCCTAGCCGTAAAAATAAAACCTTATAACATAAAAGTAGACAGTGTAACAAAAAAAGTGAACAAAGGCCTTACAAAGACGCATTATCTCGTGCAAATAAAAATGGAGAAATATGAAGAAATCTCGCGTATTACAAAGCTCACTGATGACGCTAGCTTCACGATTTGGAAATTCCAAATAAAAATACTGTTTAAAAGCTATGGATTACATCAGATAGTTTTTGGTGAAAACGACGCCATCGCTACGTGTGAAGAAAAAAGCGACGCAGACAAAATGGATGCCAGAGCTCAAAAAATAATAACGCAAACTATTGAAACAAAATACATTCCATTAATAATGAGCTGCGAAAGCGCTAAAGATATGTTCGAAAAATTATGTTCCATTTTTGAAAAAAATTCTGAAGAACAGAAGTGCAACAAACTTCAAGAATTTTTTCAGTACAAATTTAATGACAAAAAGGATATGACATTGAACATAAGTTCCTTAGAAAATCTGGCCTTTCAATTAAATTCGCTCGGAGAAAAAGTTAATGAGTCGATGATTACCTCAAAAATCTTATCTTCTCTGCCAGAAACATACAATGTATTTGTCACTGCTTGGGAGTCAACTCCAATGCAAGATAGAACACTAAAAAACTTAACTTCAAGATTAATTTCTGAAGAAAAACGATTAACAAGTTCGGAAAAAGAAGAACAACAAGCTTTTCATGTTCAAAAATTTAAGAAAGTTGAAAATAAAAAACAAAACTATAAAATTTGCACAATTTGTAAGAAAAGTAATCACACAGAAAACAACTGCTTCTTTAGAAACAAAAACAAAACAATTAAGAAATTCTGCACAATTTGCAATAAAAATAATCATCAGGAAAAAGATTGTTTTTATAAGAAAAAGGAACGATCAGCATTTTTGGCCGATAATAAAAGTATAACAAGAAACAAAGAAGACTTTGTGATTGATTCAGGCTGTACTACTCACATGACAAACAACCTGGATATCTTGACTAAGGTTAGTAACCATGAATCATACATAAATATTGCCAAGAAAAATGAAAAATTAAGAGCCAGAAAAATTGGTAAAATAGAAACACCACAATGTTCTCTTTCTGATGTACTTTTTGTTCCTGAACTTCAAAAAAACCTTATATCAGTTAATGCAATAACACAAAATAATGGTGAGGTAACATTCACAAAAAAGGATGTAATTGTTAAGAAAAATAAAGAAATAATTCTGAAAGGAAATAGAAATGTAAATGGTCTGTATACAATTGAGTTGGACACAATAAAAAGTTCTGATCACAGCTACATTACAACCAAAGAGTCTGTCTTAGACTGGCACATAAAACTTGGTCATCCCGGCAAGGAAACTATGAAAAAAATGTTAAAATGTACTGAAGGGATGAGAATCACTGAAAAGGAGATAGAATCAGCCTTAACAACATGTACAATCTGCCTTCAAGCAAAGCAAGCAAGATTGCCTTTTAACACTGTTAGAAACAGAGCAGAAAGAAAATTACAAATTATACACACAGATATTTGTGGTCCTATGGTTCCAACATGGGATAATAAACGATATATTCTAACAATAGTAGATGACTGGTCTAATTATACAGAGATAGTTCTACTTACAAATAAAAGTGAAGCCTTTAATAATTTAAAAAGCTATATAAATGAAAAAGAAAGATATGCTAACATGAAAGTTAGTACAATTAGATGCGATAATGGTGGTGAATACACCGGCAATGAAATTAAAAACTGGTGTCGCAAAAAAGGTATTATTGTGGATTATACCATTCCATACAGCCCACAACTGAATGGAAAAGCTGAACGCTTCAACCGTACACTAATGGAAAAAACAAGAGCTCTTCTTTTCCAATCTAAATTAGATACCAAACTTTGGGGAGAAGCGGCAAAAACTGCCACATTTCTTATTAATAGAACACCATCAGAATCCATAAGTAATATAACACCTATAGAAAAATGGTCTGGAAAAGTTCCTGATCTTAAACGAATTAAAGTTTTTGGATCTAAAGCGTATAGCAAAAAGTTAGGCAACCTTAAAAAGCTAGAACCAAGAAATGAAAATTTTATAATGGTTGGATATGCACCAACAGGCTATCGATTATTTGATGAAGAAAAACAGAAAATTGTTATCCGAAGAGATGTAATATTTAAATTTGAAACTGAACAAATTAATGAACAAAATGTAATAATAAATGATGAAAACAATACCGATGAAGAATATGACTCAGATAAACAAGAAACTTCAGATGAAGAATGTGAAGAAGAAGAGAAAAAGCAAATTAAAACACCCTCTCAACAAAATAACCTCAAAATGAAAAATGGAGAAAAAGCAAAACAAGAAAGCTCAGAAATAAACGAAGAACAAAAAGAAGAAGAAAATGATAAAATTGATAAAAACGAAGTTTACAAAAGACCTAAAAGACAGATTAATTTACCTGATAAATACACAGATTTTGTTATGTTATCTTATGAAGAAGCAATGAACAGTTCAGACAAAATTGAATGGAAGAAAGCTATTGATGCAGAAAAGTCAGCTATAGAAAAGAACAAAGTATGGGAGATAGTAGAAAAAGAAAAAGCTAAAGGAAGAAAAATCATATCAAATAGATGGGTTTTTAGAATTAAAAATGATGGCACATACAAGGCAAGATTAGTTGCCAAAGGATGCCAACAAATTCAAGGAATTGACTATGAAGAAACATTCAGCCCAGTAATAAATAACACATCTTTAAGAACGATTTTAGCTATTGCAGCGTCTAAAGATTACCACATCATGACTTTAGACATAAAGACAGCCTTTCTTTATGGCCCTTTAAAGGAAGATATCTATATGAGAATTCCAGAAGGTTATCAATATGATCCGACAAAGGAAGTCTGCCTACTGAAAAAAAGTCTTTATGGATTGAAACAATCACCGCTGAATTGGAACAAGAAATTCTCTTCAACACTACTAAAATATGGTTTAACACAATTGAAATGTGATAAATGTTTATTTAAAAATGAAAACAGCACAATCATTCTAGGAATATATGTTGACGACGGAATCCTAATTGGAAAAGATGAACAAAAGCTCAGTAAGCTCATAGATAACCTAAAACAAGATTTTGAGATGACTTATACAAAGAAACCAGATAATTTTTTGGGAATAAATATAGAAAAAACACACATTGGTATTGAACTGAATCAAAACTTTCAAACGGAAAATATACTACAAAAATTTAATATGTCAAATGCAAAACCAAGCTCAACACCTATGGATATAAATAACTACAAAACAGAAGAAGATCTGCCAAACCCAAATTACCCCTATCGACAAGCCATCGGACAACTTCTTTACATTAGTAACAAAACAAGACCGGATATAACATATGCAGTAAATATGGAAAGTAGATATATGGAAAATCCTACAAACCATGATATTAATAATGTCAAGAAAACATTTAAATATCTGAGAGGTAAAACTTCTGCAAAAATAATATTTAAGAAGAACTCAGACTGCACAAAAATCGAAGCATTCTGTGATGCTGATTTCGCTAACGACAAGGAGACAAGGAGAAGCACAAGTGGATTTGTTTTGATATACTGTGGTGGCCCAGTTCAATGGAGCACAAGAAAACAACCTATTGTGGCACTCTCCAGTTGTGAAGCAGAATATATTTCAGCTGCTGAGTGTACAAAAGAAGTATTGTATTTAAAAAGTTTAATAGAAGAATTGTTAAATGTGAAAGTGAGTGCTAAACTTAATATTGACAATCAAAGTGCAATAAAACTAATTGAAAATGGGACATTTAATAGAAGATCTAAGCACATAGATGTAAGGTACAAATTTATTCATGAAAAAATGTCTTGTGGTGATATAAACATTTGTTATTGTCAGACTGATCATCAATTAGCTGACATATTTACCAAGCCATTGAAATGGGTTAAATTTAATTACTTTGCTACAAAATTATTAACGTTTTAAGTTTGTTAACCTGGTAATACCTACCTAATATTTGATTCATTTGTTATTAATTATTAGCATAAGAGAAAATGATAAGTTTTTAAAACTGTGTATGTAAAGATCTTTTTATTGTATAACATAGTGTAGATTACAGGGGCATGTTAAATAATAATCTACACATAATCTACACCTAGAATCCATACACCTGATATGTAAGAAAAACTGCTGTGTTGTCTGTGGTTTCACTCTCTCTAGTTTACCTGTGTAACTCTGTGCTAATGGCTACAATAAAACCAGTGTTCGTTAAAAGTAAAACCTTTATTTAATTAAAATAAAAACCTTAAAAACTAAAATAACAACCCCGCTAGGGATCAAAAACATGGTGCGATCGATTCGGAAGTCGATTCTGAACAAACCACTTTCTAGTTTTCAGTCAATTCATTAACACGTTGTACCTACCTAATTGTGTCTCGAAAGAAAGATTTGAAACTGAAATGTTTAAATTCACACTAAGAATGAAACTTACGAGAAATTCCAGTATGTTTGTCTTACGCATTTCAAAGTTACAAAACAAATGTAGCAATACCTAATACTAAAGTGATTTTAAAGATTCTACCTAGACCTTTATTTTCGATTTTACTTTGTAGCAACGTTCCTGTGATAAATAAATAAGTAAATAAATAAATGAAGAAATAGTTTGTATCTTTTCATTTACCTAAGCTCAAAGCTTTTCAACTTTATAGAAGACATCGCTCGTCTAAAACTAGAAATTGGTCGAAGTTTCTCAAGCACAGAATACATCGCCCACAGCTCCTTGGCTTCACAGAACATGTGCTCGTTGCCAACTTTAGGCCACTTCCGTTGTCTTCTAAATTTTTTTACTCTAGTTACGCAAAAGAAGTATAATGTCAAAAAGTCTAATAAATACAGACGGATCAATAACGTTCTTTTTGATTATACTGTTATATTGGAAGGTACTTATGGGTTCGAACCATCTTTACAGTTCGAATCTTCGGACACTCACCATGGGTAATGGAAAACATGAACCTACGTTAAGCCCAAAATCGACTTTACTGCCATTTGTTTTTTTTTTTTTTGGTGAAGTTTACCCCTCTCGGGGAAGGCAGAAAGAAACTTAGTCCATATAGCCAATTCATTAATATTTTTCTTCTTCTGAAGTTATTTACATTGAAATGCATTGGTGAGACGCATTTCGATGCTTTACCGGAACTTTTGGCAGCAAATCTTTATATTTGAACCTTAATAGGACGCTCTGTGGGAAGTTGTATAGTAAAACGAAAACCTCCCGAAGAACGCCCTATTTCATCTTATTTCACTGTTTCCGCACATTATTCATCACTAATGGATCACTATTATGCAAAATCCACCATATTCACACAATATTAATCACGATAAACTAATTTGCAAAACAAAGAAATAAAACTGACGTCCACTCTGCTGGAAATCCCGCAAAAAGTCTACTGCCATTTGTCACTCGTCAGTGTGTCCATCATGAGATCAGCTCTATGGTACCATTATGGTGTCAGAACATTGTAATGGTTTTATTTTTTCTGTCTTGTTATAGTTTACAAAATGTTAGTCGATAATTGGCAGTAAGTGATGTATAAAAGTACTGTTAATTCGTTTTTAAGGGCTGTTGATTAAAGTAAATAAATAAATAAATAATTTAATGCATCACTAAACTGACATACATAAATATGCAGATTTTCATCTCAAGTGGTTAGATAATGAATTGCAAATGAAACGGACAACTTACATTAATTCAATGCACATTTGGAGCCGGATTTAATATTATATTTGTTACAAAAGTGATTGATTAATATGAAAACGTTTAAATATATACAATTATTGTATTGTAGATACTTTAATACGATTAATCGAATGTGGAAGCATTAGAATATTTCCTATCGTGTGAACGTTACACGCGAGTCGTGTAAAATTGTGTTCACGCACGATTGTTTCATTGCAAATTAAATAAACGGATTAACATAGGTATCTACAACTGTATAAATAACCATGGTTACGATCAGCTGACAGAAGAACAACAAGGTGTAAATGTTAATAATTTGTACTATACCTTTATATATGTCACCGTAAAATTGTAAAAACCAATAGTTTATAAAATAACGGTAATATTGTGAAATTCTGAGGACAGAAATGCAAGGTATATCGGTACCGTCGGTACCATTTGACTCGGTGTTGTGACAGTTCAAACCTAACCCTAATATGTCGGGATGCACATATGTAAATACCTCTTCAATGCCAATCGTTTACATTCTAACAAATTTAACAATTTTACGGTGACATATATAAAGGTATGGTCCTCAGAAATTCAAAATATTACCGTTATTTTACAAACTAACGGTTTTTACAATTTTACGGTGACATATACCTACAATATACATAGCCAAAAAGGATCACAGGATTCGTTCGTCATTGGACGATAAATTATTTTTTTTGTGATATAACTACAAATTTAGAGTTTTCGGATTTTGCCTTACTTGTGCTATACCATGCGCGTGTCAAAATGTGGAGCATAAACGGCCTTTATGCCGCATATCTTTTGATTGCGTGGTCTTAGAAGTTTGATTTTTTTACAACTTCATGAGATTGCAAACTTGAGTATTTTATATTAATTTCAACTTAATACCTCTACGCATTGCTAAGAAAAAGGGTCTTCATAGACAGACAGATGAACGGATGATCTTATAGGGGTGATTAATATTAATAAGGATAGTAACACAGTAAGACCAATGGTACTTGTGTGATGTGTCCTTATCGTACCAAAATGCCAAACCTCGATTTAATCAAAAAATGTCGAAATCAAATATTTTTTTGATTGCGAGCTGATTATGTAATGCACATCCATCCATCAAAATTAGATGATTATTATCTCTTACCTTTTACTACCAAAATCTATATTAACTTGTTTATTAATAGGGTTATAAATCTCTGGAACAACTAAAATCGTTCTAAAAACTCTTTCACTATTGGGAAGCTGAAGCTACATTGTCCGTTTTATCTCGGAGCAAAGAATATAACAAAAGGAGTGAGTGGAACCACTGGGAACAGCCATAGTTACCAGTGATTAAGGCTTTGGAAACATAAGGAACTTTTCATCCAGATATAAATGGTACCTAAGGGAATGCCATAATTGACGCGAGCAAACCCGCGGCCCCGACAAGTGGTTGCTAATAAAATTTCAAATTTTCAAAAATCCAAAATTAACGGTGGGCGAGACGTTCCGGAGATTGGATCTCGACGAGAAAATTGCTCCAGATGATGACACGAAAATTGTACTTCAAATTATACTGTTATCCATCGGAGAAAATCTGTCGCATCGGATGTTAGTTCGAAGGAATCATTATAGGAAGTAGCGACGCGTATTAATACACGACAATACGAGTTTTTATATTGGTATACCTTTTCATTTTTCGTCCATATCGGAATTGTGAGTGCTGAAGAAGGTTCCGCGAGCCCGTCCAACCGTGAATTGTCTGGAAAAACGCAAGTTTTATACTTATACATGTATAAATATAACGTCTGACAACGATAGTGATTCAGTTTTGTGCGATCGCTTGCAACAAAATGGTGGTACAACCGGGCGGGGTGCATAGGCTATAAACAAAGGAAAGTGAAGTGTGTTGTTGTAATTGAGGCGTCAGTGGCGCGCTAATTAAGTAATACGCTGCCATTGAATTAGTAAAATGAAGATTCAAACGAGTTTACGGTGTCAAATATTGGTGTTCTGCATAGCTGTTGTTTCGACCACGGATAAAGAATATGAGAGTAAATTAACTAAACTTTGGTCTTTGTCAAACAGCAAAAGTGAACCACAAAGAACTGTCATTGTTGATGTAACCAGTGCATCAGTTCTAGAACAACCAACAATTTACAGCGATGCATCTACTAGAACCAGTAGAACTTCAAAAATTGCGCCGGATTTCAAGAAATACGTGTTCAAATCTCGATCGATACCATTAAGTAGAAACGATCAACAACTACAAGTTGAACAAAACATCTTTTATTCTAGCGAAGATTTAAAGGACAAATACAAGACTGAAACACTTTTACCCGGTAATTATAAACCGATTGCCGAAGTAAAAAGGAGAGAAAACTCAACGGAAGAAGTAATGAGGTCCGAAAATCCTGTGATAAAAGAATCTTTTCAACCTAAAATGATACCTTTAATGAGAAGTCAAGAATTCCAAAGAAGGCTATTAGATCAAGACGAAGAACCGATTATTGAAAAGCCTGGAAAACTTGAGGATGCAGTCGCTTCTAGAAGATCAATATCTTGTAAGTAATGATAGATGCAAGTTTATAAAAATAATAATTTAGATTCAAATATCGTTTTCGTTGTCTTTGGAAAAGATGAAGAAAAAACAAAAGAATGATATTTTAATTGCAAATTATCTAAGGTTAATAATTATGTATATGAAACTAACTATGCCCCGTGGTTACACCCATGTGAATTTTTTTATATAACAAATTAGAGTTCCTGTGAGAATTGAGGAAACCTCAAAAAATTGAAATGTTTGGGTCTAGAAATTTATTAACTTGAAATTTCTTCCAAGAAAACGCGTTATTCTATAAAACTTACAATCCCTTTTCATCCTTAGGAGTTGAATTCCTTTCTTAGTGTACACCTACGTCACTTAAGGAATAGTTGTGCAAAATTTCATGGTTCTAGACCCAGTGGTTTCAGCTGTGCGTTGATTGATCAGTCAGTCAGTTTCTGCTTTTATATACGTATAGAGGTATCAGAGTCGTCACCCTTTTAAACAACTTAAAAATAAAGTGTAACCCAGTTTCAGTAATCGTAACGAAAGGAATAAAACTATAGGCACATCCGATACACAGAGATTTTGACATTATTAGACTCCAGTTTATCATACGACTAGCTGTTCCCCGCGGTTTCATCCGCGGTAATTTTAGAATTCCTGCGGGAATTCCAAGTTATAATATAGCCTAGGCTACTCAGGGATAACGTAGCATTCTAATAGTGAACGAATTTTTGAAATAGGTCGAGTAGCTTTTGAATTAAATCGTAACAAACAAACAAAAAATCAATTATTTCCTCTTTATAATATCGGTAAGTATAGATTATTATCTCTATTCTCTTGATATACTCACCTCGATAAATGCAAAAGTTTTTTTTCCCTTTGTTTTCATTTTTCAAGTTTAATTGAAAAATTTTATTGCTATGGCAGTACTAGGTACTTAGCAATTTACCACTATCATTACAATCCGTTACAATTTCACTGTCACCGTCTATCTGTCAGCACTCTCCAAACCCCCAAACGGCAATAATACTCCACTTTGCAATCATTTCCGCTAGCGGGGGTCCATAAAATGTAAATATCTATAGCAAAATTGTATGGTCGAGTGAATTAACCCGATAGTTGCTGGCTCGCCACGCTAGAACTCCTCCAATGCTATGTCATTGAGAACAATGACTTTTACAATTTTGAGTTTATGAACGTTCGTGCTATCCGTCACATCGTAAAATACCACGTGATTGTTATTTACATTTATTACTACACATTTAATCATGCTATTATCGCAATAGCAAAATTGTTTATAGGTTCATGGTTATAGTTAACTTTTTAATTCCAATTATTTTTCTTTCTATATATCTAATAATGTACATCAACTGTCATTTTATTGCTTGATTTTATTGAATATGATTTGATTGATCAGCTTGATTACCTGTTATAATAAACCATAAAAAATATGCCTATTAACATAAAAAACCCTATTTCTATATCTCAATATAAAACTTGTAAATAAAAAAGAGTTTCATCTCTAATTCTATAAGAACCATTCTTGTTTCACTTATTTTTTTATTATTGCTCTAAAATTCAGGAACGAGAAAGTTACTGAAACCCTCGATAACTCGTATTTAGATGTACTTAACTATAAATATAAATAAAAACATAAATAACAGAGAAAACCATATAATATTAAAACGCGGATATACGAGAGCGAATGGCCTTTACTAGATTTTTTAGGTTCACCAGCAGAATTATACAAAGAAAAAGGCGTTGAAGGACGATCAATGATCAATGGCATATATATTATGATTTATCAATGACTAATCAACGAATCAATTTTCGTGAATAATTTTTTTCAACCTCAATTCTTTTTAGATATTCTTGATATTGAACTCATTGAATAACTTACTTTCTTCAATATTATCATTGCTTCTTAATCTGGGTAGCTTTCAGAACAACTACATAATAGATACTAATAAAATATTGCGTGTTCTGTTAACAGATGAAAAACGTACATTGTTATATCCATTCAAAGACATTAGAAACGCTACCCCTCTCTATTACTTTATATTCGTAAATTAATCTTTTACTATTCGTAATTAGCTCTCTGCAATTATTTAATTGATAACTGTGCACGCATAGGTTAATAACCTCAATTATTTACATTCTTTATAGAATAATGAGGAAAAAGCTGCTAAAATTATATACTATCTGCTTACAATCTAACTAAACCTAGCCGTAAATAAAACTAATTTGGGCATAATATTTACTTATATTACTTAAATCACTAAAATATGCACTCAAAGTACATAGGTAGTAACCACAAATTCTTTCAGAATCAAAGAATTTTCCTATGATTTAAATTTAAAGTTTCTATGGTAAAAAATTTAGATAAGAGGTTGCCATATAAAGCTAAAGCCAGTTCACGGGTCGTGCGACTTAATTTAAAAATAAATAAAAAATAATTTATTTTATTTTAATTTTCCAGATTTTCTAGGCAATGAAGATGAAGAAGATGACGAAGAAGAAGAGGGCAACGACCTTGAAGGAGAATTTGAAACCGAAGATATTGACGGTGCAGTTAAGGGACACTATTCTCATAAGAAACGCAAAGGCAGCAAAAAGAAGCAACTCAAATCAAAAAGAATGACCAGATACATGCTACCTCTACTCCTCGCCTACAAATTGAAGTTCTTCGCCTTAATCCCGCTGCTGATAGCAGGTCTTATCCTATTGACTGGTGCTACAGGACTCGCTGGATTCTTTTTCGCCTTATTCGCAGCAGTCATGGGATTACAGAAAGGCAGTTACTAGAAATAAATATAGGAAAAAATAAAATGAAGTCGACGTAGGTAATCAAAGTTGCCATCCAAAATAATTTTAGCAAAATATCATTTTCTATGTTTTCATTTTTATAAATCCGTGCTTTTGGATGTTATGAGAATTTTTTATCCACCGATTTCCTATAGGGCAGCATTTTCTTATTTCCCTCGTACTTCTTTTTTACTATTTATTTAATAGTGATATTTTGATTAAATTAAATAAATTAAGAGCTCGCGCTTTTGTAAATATTCCTTTCTTAAATATGTAATTAATTAGTGTAACATTTTAAAAGTGACTAGTATTAATTTATTCTTAAAATATACCTAGACATATTATATATTTTTACTATGAATGTTTAATATAGTTACCAATAAATTATGTACACGAGGTAATAATTATGTAAGTTACAAAATTTTTATAATGAGAAAAACATAATAACTAGTTATGATTAAACATACAAGCATTGAGTCGTTGAGATTTTTACTGCTTGATAACCCATCATACACCAAACCCTAAACACAGAACCAGGCATAGTAGTCCAGCAGTTATTCAGAGGGTGGGTTTCTATCCCAGACTCATATAATCTCAGAATCTTTTTTGATCTATGTAGGTGCGAATTAAAATGATTAGGTACCTCAGATTTTACGGTGAAGAAAAACATCATAACGGCACTTCCACTGAGCAAATAATCACTACGTTTTAAGAGTAGGCACTTCCATACTAATCGCTGATCCGATCTATGAAAGCATTTTGTGCCAACCGTGCCAATGCAATGTATGACGCGGTCATAGAAATTTGGTTAAGTATTCCAAAGTTGGTAAAAAAGTTCGCGCATAAATCCATAGTAACTCCTGGTTCAAGGGAGTGTCGCTGGCCTGGGCACTTCCACACCCATTCATATCACCTATATAGGGCTAGGAGTGTAAATGACAGATGAGTTAAAGAGAATGTATGGTATTCAATTCACGTCGCAAATAAAAACAATGACGTGAAAAAAATATTCACAAAAATTTAGCACGCAAGAAGCCGGCGCGCGGTTATATCATATTATGCTAAAGCTTTTCTCAACGCCCCTTCTCCTCAAAGTTTCCATATGAGTTTATCTCTGTGATTTATATCATGTGTTTTTTAATAAATAATATGATTTGAGAAAAAAGTACTTTAACAGCAAGCTAAATCGTACAAACCATTAACTGTACTCTTACTACTACTACTACTTGCGCAATATTCGGGATTCTATTAGAAATTTATATTATAAGTATCTCTAGGTAAATGCTCGTATAACAATACAAATTCTAACGATTAATATAATATTTTTTTAATTGATGTCAAATATTTTCTATAAATAAGAGCCATTTTCAATGATCAAAAGCTTCCGATCATACCTACTTCAAATCAATCTTAACATTTAGGTAAGGTTTTTTTCAAACACAACTTTGGGTGCCAAATATTTAAATTATTAAAATTTATATACAACTGAGGAAACTACATAACAGAGCTACTTTTTACAACATACATATTAATAAATAGAAGTTAATACAAAAACAGTAGGTACGTGACAAAAATTTCTCTCTTTGATACATAGCGTTTAATTACGAGTAGTATTTAGCAGGTAACTTATGAGCGTAGGCACCAATACAGTATCAAATTAAAACGTAACGCATCATAGTTCATAATGGACTCATTTTTATACCTGCTATAAAAGCCAACGCGACCCCATGAATAGAACATTACATTACGCACAGTGCAAACTACATGGCTGTATAAAGCTTTAAATTAAACAAAGCGATAATTTCACGGTGGTGTGATATGTTGCCTTACTCTCAAGGACTTGTTTTGGATAACGCAAGGAACTATGGAATAGTGAAAACTGAAACTTTATTCGGATTCGCTCCGAATCGAAACGATTATAATACTAGTGAAGCACTTGGATGGATTTTTACACCTGGTAACTTTGAAAGAAGATCTTTGAGAGGTTACCATTACTTATACACCTTATAATTTTAAAAATGATTTTACTTTACTTTTTTCTTTAACATTATACCAAAATGACTGCCATGTTTAATGGTCACTCTAGCAAAGCATAATTAAACTGCTTACCGATCACTAAAACCCAGTCCAGAACTGTGGAGTTGTTAGGAATTAATAAAATAGTTGAATCAAATTAATAAAATAAAATTGTATTAAAGTTTCCTCAATATCGGTTAAGTTCCATTGAATATATGATTTTAGTTGATTCTGAACTGCAGAATACTATAGAAACGCCACCGACAAACTCTCGATACAAAGAAGAAAAGAAGACAAAAAAGTTAAAACGTCAAAGCAAGACTAAAAAGTGTGTGTTCAAAGTGTTTAAGAAGAACGAAAGGAAAAATCGGAGGAGGAACAAATACAAGATGCAAAGAAAGTATATGATGCCTATGTTGCTGGGAATGCTGGCTGCCAAAAGTTTGTTGATTCCAATAGCTTTGAAGGCGCTTGCGTTCCTTTCCACAAAAGGTTAGAGAATAAAAAAAATCAAACTAGTTTATAGTATAAAAAGGCAACAAGATTGAAAGGTCTTTTTAATTTGATTAATCATTATTATGTTTAACTTTAGGTCAGTCAACCTGGCAACCGAAATCTCTCAAACTGATTCAAACTCCATTTTTTTTCTCGTATGACTCTTTTCAGAAGATATTCTCTTTTGTCTCTTTAACCCCTTCTTTACAGCCATCATCCCTCTTACTTCCCTAAGGTAGTAGTAACGAAGGGGCTGTAGATTTGAAACAGATGGAGCCATTTTCATTTACTCTATGGCACTAATAATCTCTTGATTTATTTTTTTAATGACTAACTTATTATTTAAACTTTGCAGGTCTCATGTTAGGTTTCCTTTCGACCGTTATGGCGTCGATCCTCAGTCTCAAAGGTATCTTTGACCACGGCCACCGATACCAAGATAGGAAAGATGACACTAAAACACAAGTGGAGATTATTCAAGTACCGTCCAAGAGTGAAGACCACGTTTATTACGATGAGCACTATAGAAGAGGAGATCTTGTTCCAATTTACGAGAAGGTATCGGAATTGAAAAATTGATGACAAACTGTTTTTGTTAAACTGTAGATTATGACCGGTATTCCTGAGGCTATTAAAAAAGGATTATCACACGAAACGTTGTTTAAGGATACAGAAAAAATTATCATCATTGCAAAAAACAATAAGTAATAAATAAATTTGTAATAATTAATTAATAAAATAAAATTGTTGAAAGTTTTTGTTTATATCATGATATATTAAATGGAATCATAAATAAACACCTGACATTTAAACAGTCTATTGTACCTGTAGTAGAATACCATTAAAATTATAAACAGTCACCAGTCTTCAATCAGAGTCTACAACTCATTGTATGATACACCTATCTTCGTAGAACTGAGCACTAAAAGGATTGTCTAGTGCCCAAGTGCTTTCGGCTATTTTATCTCTCACTCTATCAGATACTGTATAAATTCCACCGACGAATTTCCTGACACCTCTCTGAATGAACATTCTTGGGTTGTGCTTGTGGAAAAAAGCCTTCATTCTTCTGTGCTTCAAAGTAATTTTTCGTTTAATGGGATGTGGTCTGCTGAACATAGATTTCTTCTTCTTTGGAAATATTCTTCTTTTACGTTTACCCATTGTTCTTTCTGAAGTTTACTGATAGAATATTGTTCAATAACTCACTATTTGATTTTACCGATGATCATCATGATTTTTATTCATTTTAAGATGCGATATTTTTGCTTTTTTTGGCATAAAAAGATGGAATTAACTGTTTTTTTATTGAAATCACATTCTGCTGTCGCCCCCTTCTTCGTATTTGGCTAATGTCACAAATATTTGTGTCAATTTTTTTTGTATCACCGGCTTTTGTTCTCTGTCCAGTGACATCCTTTCTTTTAGAAACTCTTACACAATACTTTTCCGAACGGAACTACATAAATAACTCAGAAGAATAACTTATTGTCCAGAGATAAATAACAAGCATCTGTAATATGAATACAACGGCAGTTAAAAAATGCATCTGGACATAAACATTTTTTTTAATAAGACAGTCTTTCTCCACAGTGTGGGAAAATGTTCACCCTCACCCAAACCCGGGACACAAAAACTGAATAAATTTTCCAACAGATCTGCGCTCACCTTTCGTTGCGTAATCGTATCTTGTGGTGCCACTGACCAATCTAGTTGCAAGGAATATGCTAAAAATACAGATCAATCCATTCTCTTGTATGGTGTAATATTTTTACACGAATAAAACTAGTGCAAAAATTTAGATATGTTGTGAAAGTTGCAAGTTCATTACCTTATTTGTCTAGAAAAGCCGACAAATCCTACTAATATTATAAATGTGAAACTGTGGATGTTTGGATGTTTGTTGTTCGGATTTGGATGAAATTTGGCATACACGTTATCAGGGGTACAGAATAGGACAGAGGGCACTATTTATCCCGGAATTTCCGCGGGAAATCCGAAATTACCGCGGGTGAAACCGCGTGGCACAGCTAGTCCTACTAATATTATAAATGTGAAAGTGTGGATGCTTGGATGTTTGTTACTCAATCACGCCTTAACGGCTCAACCGATCATCATGGAATTTTGTATACAAGTTGTCAGGGGTACAGAGGATACTTTTATCCCGAAATTCCCACGGGATCTTTGAAATTACCACAGGTGAAACCGCGGGGCATAGCTAGTATTAAATAAAAGAAATTTTGATATTATGTATTTAAATTTTAACACTTAAGTTGATGAAAAGGTCGAGACATGAAAAAAACCAAGGGGTATAATTTTATAACAACACAATCTTAATATTCATTTGTTTTTAGTAAATATAAGGTTTTTGCAGTATCAATATTATATTGCGATTTCATATTAGATACATTTTATTATTGGTATATGCCATTTGAGCTTGATGTTATAATATTTATGCTACATGTTGCTATTTTCCTTTTACTACATTTTAAGATTAAATATATAGAAAGTAAGGCATTGAGAAGTTCAATGTCTCGACCTTGAATGCAAGCGCGATGCATTCGGACGTCAACGGCCTAACCAAATTATTCAATACTTCGGTGAAAGTTGGAATAATACGCCTTGACCCGTTTCCAAGACGGTATGATTACAAAAACTATTACTTCATAGAGAGCAAATTACTTTCTTTTTTTGTACTGGTAACACGAAAAATGTTAGAAAAAATACCATATTTTACACCATACCGTACCATACTTTTTACAAAAAGTGAAAAGTTTTTTGAGAAACACTGAGGTTTGATTTGACTTGTGGTATAATACTTAGTAATATCACTATACTGCTATAAAAATACAAACCTAGATATATAAAGCAGTTATCTAATTTTCCTTTCATGCTAGAACAATTTTCACATAAAAATGCCTTTTTAGCATTAATAATTACATGGAATATTTTTTTAAGAATATTTAATGAGCATAAAAAATATTGTTTTGATTTGCAACGCCTTTTCATAGTAAAATACAGAGGTACGAGGTACGTATGGTTTTAAGCAGTGCGTGAGCTCTATAGTGCGATGTACAGATCTTGATAATCCTTATTGCTTTTCGCTACATACCTACACAACAAAGTCGCTTCCCACTATCTGTTCCTATGTATGCTTAGCTACGCAATAGATTTTGATGCGGTTTTTTTCAATAGATACGAGTGATTAAAGAGGAAGATTTATACGTATAGTTTATCCTGGAATTCCCGCGGAAACTCCGAAATTACCGCGGGTGAAACTGCAGGGGACAGCTAGTTTTTTCATAACTAACATTTGTGTGATTGGCCCAGAAACAAAAATGTATTAAGCACTTTCCTCATTGAACTTTATTACTTATTGGACATAGATAAGCAATAGTGTGTTAACCCACACTGAAGAAATTTTGAGTAAATCGTGTTTTAAAATTATAGTGTCAAAATTTTTTAAGGTCAATATTTTGTTACATACTTTAATAATGTAATAAGGTAAACACATAATTAAAAAACGTTCCCTGACTCTCATTAACATTCACGCACTTTAACTGACAATGTTATTCTCATTCCTGAATAACATTGTCAGTTAAAGTGCATGTAAACTTTTCAGGCGATTGAAGTAAAACTTTTCCGTAGTTGTAACATATAAAACCATTAAACTAAAAATAAAACCTCCGTATACGTCATCCTAAGCATTTTTACCCCGACATTACACCTAAAAAAACTTTTAACTTCAAAAACCGAACTAAAAAGTATCCACTCCACACGTGCCACGTTCAACAGAACCGATCTCGTAGTCAAGTCTTCGGGTATTACAAAACGCTCCTCTCCGGTCGATATATAAGCAACAGTATCCCGTCCTACCTCTCATTTAACCCTCAACCTCGGAGTTAGAAGGTCCTTCAGAGTTCACCTGAAATTCTATTTTGGAACTAATTCAAAATGAAAGTGTTGTGTCTGGTTCTGATCGTGGCAGTAGTGGGAGCTGTTGCGGCGCCCGGTACGCCGGCCGAGGATAACAAATTAGAACTATTTTCAGGGGTAGTGATTGAAAAGTGAGTTTCAATGTTTTCAATTCAATTTGTATTTTTTTTTCTAAGATCAAGAACTCTTTTGTATCGGAATTAAATCTATAGCCTACATATTCCAACAACTAATTTAATCGTAAATACCTATACTTATGTATAATATATCAAATAGCACCCGTGAATTTTGGGAATTTCTCGGATTTTTTACTTATTTTTTGTTCCGAGATAAAACGTAGGTAGTTACTATGTCACGCAGGGACACAGCAGGTTCTATATAGTGAAAGAGTTTTAGAATCGATCTATTAGTTCCATAGATTATCCCTTACCTATATACATACAACTTTTTTCAAACTTTCCTTTTTTCCTTCATAACATAATAACTTGAAAAAGTACTGGTGGTGCACTTAATTTTTTTTTATTGGGACTAGCACGACACAATTTCAATCAAATGAAATTTAATTATGATTTCATTCATTCACGCAGGAATCCGCTAACACGAAAAGGGTTTTGAAAGTTAACCCCTAAACAATGTGTAGTGGGGTTGATTTTTAACCGACTTCCTAAAAAGGAGAAGGTTCTCAATTCGATGCGTATGTTTTGTTTTGTGACTTGATAACAAACTGTCGAACAGATTACACGAAATTGTGCATACAGATGAAGATAAACGTCCTGGTTCAGATTGACACTATTTAATTTCTGTTTCAAAGAGATCCCGAGGGAATTTCGAAAATCACGTGGATATACCCACGGGCATCGGCTAGTTATGTATTTTTCTGTATCCAACAGAAAAATAACACGAATTACATGCTATTATTATGTTAATGACTTTCTCGTCAAATATTTCAGAAGTGAAAACATAATTCGGAGACAATACGACACATGACACGTGAAAAACAATTTTACTTTACAAACAAACCGACAAAATGTCATTTTCGCTTCACGCACCGCTACCGCAGCATTATGTGCAAACGTTCCACCAACTGCATATTTCAATAACAATCAGTTAACTAATAGGTATAATAAGTAATTATGTAGGTATATACCTACTTATTTAAAACTTTTTCTATGGTAGGTATAAATTCCGGTTAAGATATTTACTTCAGTAATAGTATTTCACTTATTATATAGAATGTCTTTGATTATTCTTGTACATAATATTTTATTAAGTATTTATTATTATTCATTCAGTATTTAGTTTATATCCTGATTAATATTATAAACGCGAAAGTTTGTATGGATGTATGGATATTTGTTACTCTTTCACGCTAAAACTATTGAATGGATTTTAATGAAACTTTACAATAATATAGCTTATACATCAGATTAAAACAAAGGGTACTTTTTATCCTAGAACTCCCGCGGGATCTCCAAAATTAACGCGGGTGAAACCTCGGGTAAGAGAATATAATTAAAATTGGAAGAAACAAAAATCTTATTTTGAATCTAGATCATGATGCAATAAGTTGTTTAATAAAAATAAGACTATTTTTATCTTTAATATTAGTTTATAGCACTTTTACAACACTAATTAAAATCTTACTTTAAATATTCATGATCTTAAACAAACCTTTTGAGGTGGAACAAATTTGTCAAGCAATACAACATATTATACCAGACTCTCCCATACATAAAAAAAATGCAGCCTTTTCTCTTTTTTTTGAGTTATATACGTATATAGTAATTAAAAATAAAACCGATTTTAACATCAAGAGACCACCATAGTTAAAGTAGGTACGTATTAACATACAAGAGGAATGAGCTTTCACATCCATTGTCACATGGATTATATCCGAATTATGTTACCGTTGACAAGGGCACATACAATAAATGGATTAGAAGTTTAATATTCCATTGATGCTATTGAATATGGTGGGATGATCATGATTCATGACATTCACAATTTTTTTGATGAACTTTCGTTTAGACTTTAGGGCATTTAGCCAGTATCAAACTACAATAAATGTACGTAGGTATATACGTATATTATATTCGCATTAGATATACAAACATATATACAACGTGTTAATGAATTGACGGAAAACTAGAAAGTAGTTTGTTCATAATCAACTTCCGAATCGATCACACCATGTTTTAATATACCTAGGTTATATTTTTTCATTTTTACTAGCCTATATCTAAATTATTTAAAATACAATATTTGGAGCGTACGGCGCGGCGAGCGTCCGTAGCAAAAAAATCGAATCAGGGATTGACACGTAGGAGCCGGCGTAGCGCTTGAAATTTCGTAGATAGGTCACCTTCAAACTAATGTTGAGTAACTTTATACTATTAATTTTTCGACATAATTTATATTTAATCATAATTATTATTTGTTTATTTTTTTAGATGCTCTGTATCAGGTTTTTGGTCAATTCATTAACACGATGTATATAGCTTTGTTATTAGATTAAAAACTAGGAATTTATGATATTGCACTTTGACTGCAAAATGCGCATTTGTAAATCCTTAATCTTTCTTTTAAAGTATTTCTCCGAGATTTTTGTGGATTTCTAAATATAATCAACTCAAAACATTATTAGATTTCAATGCACGCATCAACAACGGCCCCTGCGAAACGTCATTGTCTAAAATAAGTCACCGTAAAACGTAACGAGATACACTTTACAGTTTTTTATCCATTGAAGAAATTCGATTTCCGCCAAAAAATCGTGGCAAAAGTAATTTAACGCTTTAGTCAAACGGGGAGTACTAAGACTAAGCATTTAAAAGAATCATACGTAACTTACTGAACTGCAGTTACAGGTACTATAGAGTGTCATAATTTCAATTAGATACTAAAACATATTGTATGTTTTTTTTTTAGAGATGGGTCTGGCGAAGAAAAACTGAACGTTAAGTTCGAACCCGGTGAACTCAAGGATGCAGCGAGAACTTTTGAAGAAGGTATACATGCATATTAAATTATTTAGTTTAAAAAATATGATGCGAATTTTACTTCTCATCTTTTTTTTGTCTATTTTTGATCTTGTCACTTCTAATATACCTAATATTTTATATTTTAATTATAATTTCATCACCTCCATTCGTCCGTCCACATATTATATTATATTACATTATCTGTTCTATGATAAAATTGCATACTATATATTAACCACCATACAATTCCATAGTGAAATAACATAAAAAAGCATTAGATACCTACTCAGGCGTCGTGAAAATTATAAACATACTAGCTGTCCCCCGCGATTTCATCCGCGGTAATTTCGGAGTTCTCGCGGAGGTTGCGGGAAAAAAGTACTCTATGTCCTTCAGTTCCCGAGGGAATTCCGGGATAAAAACTATCCTATCTTTTAAGTTGGACCATATTATAAATGGTTGCAAAATTTTATCAAAATCCGTTCAGTAGTTTCGGAGTCCATCGCGGACAAACAACGTGACACGTGATTTATATAAATTAGATTTCAAATTTGTGAGACATGCTTTTCTAATATAATAATCTGGGGGTATGGTAGTGCCCCCGCCAAGACGCGCCACATATAGAAAACTTAACAAGTCTTAATTAATATGGAAAATTCTTATGTTAAATCAAGGTAAAAAAAACTATATTCAACGAAAATTTGTTTGAATAAGACAATATGTTTTCGAGAACTTTTTCAAAATTAAGGATTTTTTTTAACCCATCTCTGTCCATGGTCCGACACGCACTTGGCCGGTTTTATAGGTATATTTGTTTGCTAAAATCAAACGTACTTAGTGACTCAGATGATAAAATTGTGTTCCTCTATTGACAGGGTTATTGGCCTTCTAAACAGATTTACATCGCACCTCGCAATAAAATCAGCTCGCCTCTCCACTTGACCCACAAACCATCGCAGCCGCACGACGTAACCTTGACACAGCGCCGCGTTGTGTTTACTCGCGTAATAGTACGTTAAACTGTTACGTAATACCGTAATACACGCGGTGCTTTCGTTTCACACCGTCTCGACTCTAGCAAGATGGCCGCCGCTGTATGGTCAGATAGTGTTGTGACTGCGATATTATTTTCTATCGACTGTTTATTCGATATTTTAATTTTAATTAATAAAATTGTTTTCTTGGACTCATCTGTATGCTTCGAATCGATACTGACAACATTTTAATCGACTTTAAGACACAAATAATTTATGAACCTTTTTAACAAACTTGAAAATAAAATATATTATATCAGTAATTACTTTGAGACTTCTATGAGAAAAAAAGATTTATTTCACAGTTAATTAATGTATTGTGATTCATTTTACATTGATATGGTATTATATTTTTATTTCTTTTCCATAGCACGCGGTAAAATCAAGAAATACACACCATTCCTAGCCGGAGTTGGAGTCAAGGTTATAACCGTGATCGCTCTACTCTTCGGTGGCTTGACGTTACTTGTGACTAAAGCCCTTGTTGTTGCCAAGCTGGCCTTTTTAGCTGCTTCTGCCTTGGGCATACAGAAACTTTTGAGCGGTGGCAGTCTTAACAATATTAGCGGCAAGGTAAGTGATTCTTATTGATTTTTTGAGATTATACTATGTACTTAAGGACATATTACGACGTGTTGAGAGTAAAATCAAAACTGACTACGGAAGTGACGCGCAGTCCTGAACTTTTATCCAAATAAAAAAAATTACTTAAATCTTCTGCTTCTATTTCTTTACTACTTTTGCGACTATTTTGTTTCTTTAAGAAACATTATTAATACTTAATAAAAATTTGCGCAGCTAAGAAAACAACGCTTAGTAATAGTTGTAAAAGGGTCAGAGTTTCACCAAAAACAGACAGATTTAAGTACTTACCTAGTTTTTAACGGAACATCTTTGACTCGATAACATGCTCGATAATGAATAGACTATGTGTGTATAGACAATCGAGGACAAGTAACATTACAATTCTGATGTTTATTTTAAATTTTGGCATATACATTATTTAGTTGAAGAGGTAGATAATATCTGAGTTCAAGTAATCAGTTATGGTGATGGGGGGGGGGGGGTCTGGAACTTCCGGCTAGCTTTTTATCGGGTAAATTATAGTAGGCAGGAAAAATAGATTATTTTGAGATAACAACTAATTAGTTTTGATGACCAAAGGGAATCACATGGAAAAGCAGAAAGTATTAAAAAAATATATTCAAAATATGAAACGTAAAAAGAATATTGAAACAAAAATTAAAAGTAAAAATAAAGGAGGTAACCTATCACCATACCTACCTGAAATGTGAATTATTTCTCTGGCCTAAAACCTAGCAGTGGGGTATTTAAAAATCCTGATTATTATTATGTATTTTATGCATGGTACTAAAACATGAATGTTTTTATCAGCTCGCCGGATTCCAGGCTTCACCCCAGCAGTGGGCAGCACCGACGGCACCGGCAGCGTCTTATCCTTACGCTAGATCTTCAAGCATCGCCCAAGATGCAAGCGATATAGCCTACAAGTCGCAAGTGCCTTTATAAACATTATGTTGTCCTAGTAACTAAATGTGATTTTGTTTGATTATTATTGAGAGATTTTCTGTATTTATTATTAGTATTAACTATTATGGATATCGATAGGATTTCAATGCGATTACAATACCGTGGTGACATCACTATTAAATTTTTTACCTACCGTGGCCATGTGCTCGGTTCTAATAGGTACTTAAGTATCGATAAGTAATAAATTGCTAATAGAATCCTTCCTTAAGCTTTAAATAATAATTAAAATTAGTATTTTAGATAAGTTTTGACAAAAGGCTGAATATTATGGTGCGTAATTAGTTAAGTACCACTTAGTTTTAGTTATTTATTAAACCAAACTTTACGGGTATTTGAGAATAAATGGATTAGTCAGCAAAAAGAATGATCTTCTAATTTCATCTATAATAATTTAAGTACGTATTACTTAGTTGTAAATAACTAACTACCTGCATCACGTAATTTTTATATAATTTACTATATTATATTATTTACTTACACAAATGGAGGCATTTCATATTTAAAGTATTGTTGTTATATTATTAATAATAATAATGCTTGGATGATAACACTCAGCGCCACCTGTCATAAAACTAAAACAGAAATTGTACTATGGTACCAGACAGCTGATCTATTTCTACGTACTTTTTTGCAAATACACACTTGAAATTCATAAAACATTCTAATACATTTAATACATATACATAAATGTGTAGATACCCGGAAATCAAATCCCCATCACCTGCCGTTGAAGTTGGGTTCGTAACCATCGGTGCTGTTGACATTTTGTAGCAGTTAATTTTTTTGTAACACAAAAACTTGGCAGTAAAAAACAACTTTTTAATTGTATATACCATCGAAATAGGATTTACTTAGGTAATATTAATTTTATTAATTTAATTATGTCAAGTAGATAATGTAAACATTATACAAAATTTGGAGAGCACAGGGTAAATGATGTACAAAACGGTATAAGTTTTCTTAAATTGCACCAATTATTTTATTTATTTTTTTATCATTTTAAATGACGTCATGTATAACGTCATAACTACTGTTTTGACCTCATTGATATTTTAGTTAGATATGCTTTAAAAAGTGACATTTTAAGAATAATTCTTTTACGAAATAAGTTAATGATTAATATTTATTTATTATAATGTTTAGTAATTAATTATTAAAAAGGAAATAGTAATATGTTTCTGTTAGCAATAATTTTTAATAAACTTCAATAAAATTTAACAAATTGAAATTTGTGTTTTAATAAAAAAAAATCGTAAGTAAACACGTAACACGTTATTATTTTCGATAATACGTAATTATCTACTCTATTAATTTCAAACAAAATAAAATCTCTATTCCATTGTACAATTAGTAGCGACATCTATCGTATCTTTACAACATGAACCGATAGAGATACCTATATATAAAATGAGTAAATGAAGATTGTAACTATTTTCTATAGTAGCGATACCTAAGTACCAGCAATACAATAAAAATATTATTAACTTTATGAGTATGACAAGACAGTGAAAATGACATCGCGATATCAAGTTAGTTAGAGGAACTAAGCGGATACACAGACAGACGATGAACACCTATTTAGGAAGGATTGCTTTTTATATGCTTCGACCTTTGTAAACAGACAAAATAAAACATTCACACTTCAAAGACTATTCGTATATTATAGATAAATATCTTATTCTGATAATTTCCAAAGACATATTCGTATATAGATATCTTATTTTGGTAGTAAAAAAGGTAATTGTGTATATGTAGAGATAGAAAATAGTTTATGACGAAAGTTCAACGAGTATCAACGAGTTAGTGATTTTTATTTGTTAAATGTTTTTATTAATTAAAAAGTTAAATTTGCGGCTACCATTGTAATTATTGTGTTGTAGCTGCTAAATGTAAAGTGTGTTCGATAGCAAAGTTAAAAATATCTCTACGTCTCTACATCATGAAATCGGCATACAAACGTCAACTTTTGACAATACATAAAATGCTTCCTCTATGGATCTATAGGACGACTAGTCTGTGCTACCAGTCTATCACATAAAAGATTTATCTTGTGTAACAATATATAATCGAAACTGTTCAAAAACATGCTATAATAATGCCATAATCATTATTATTTTGACGCTAAAATTCATCATGACATTTTCAACCAATCTAGAGCGGCATGCGCTTCGGACTAGACCAGCGTTTCAACTAAGCCGCATAATCATACAAACCAACTTTTATACTGGGTTTCAATAGAAAATCACTCATAAAAACTTCCACATACCATCTTCACTCACACAGCTTTGTTCACTCATCAATATCTCTTTGTAAACGAACGCCTTTTACTTACCCACACTGCGATCGATCACGACACGAACAACGGTGACTATAGAGAAGATGTGCTACTGCAAAAAATCGGTTTAGATATTTAATTTTCAGAGATGTAATAATAATAAGTAGGTAAATAATGAAGAAAATATAAATGTAACAATTATTGATTGGCGTATTAGTTTTTTTGAATTCTTAAGCAAATAATTTTCTATTGACACAAGATAGCACTGTGCCGTAAAAAGCATAGGTTTTGTAATGTAATTTATATATAATAGTAGAGTTAATAATTGGAAATTAATGCAGCATTAAACGTCAAGACTAAAGTTAATCTCTTCTTAAACTTCATAACGTTCAAAGTTTCACTTAAAAAATAAACTAATCTAAGTGATATGAGTACCAGACAGTTTAAGTTTGTGTGTATGTTTGTTACTCCCTTAAGTTCCTGGTAGGATAACATTTGACTTATTGATAAGTTAAAAAAAATTACTAAATGTGTTGCTGAGCGCAAAGCCTGAGAACGGCTATACCAGTTCTGCAATTTTAATAAATTTTTCAAATGTCGATAGTTCGATGAAAGTTCATTGTGAGGAAAAAAATTGAAAAAATTGCAAGGCAAAAATGTGAATGTGAGTTTTTTTTACGCTCTCATGCCTCAACTATTCAACCGAGCGTCATGAAATTTTGTACACACGTTTTGGGTACATCAAAGGACATCGGGCACATTCTGTCGCGGAATTCCCGCAGGGTGGGTACAGCTAGGTAAAAACGTTTACACTGACGCGGGTACTGAACTCGTGACATCTATCATCAGAATCACTAACTATGCTACTATACTAACAATCGTGTTGAAATGAAGAAAATTTATTAATCTAACGCACTCTCCATAGATCTCTATGTTTCGCTCATAAAACAGCTAACTTTCTCCACAACTACAAACAGAAAGTGTTTTAGTGTGAGTGCCACTTTCGCTCGGTTACTTTTTTCTTTTTGCTTTTCTTATTTTCCATTGCTTTTTTGTCATTAATTTATAGTTTGAAACAGTAAAAATAAATGACTAAGTATTTAATGTTCGTTTTACTAGCTTTTTTATATGCAAAAATAAAAATCGTATAAAAATGGAACTAATGAAATCCTTTTTAATATTTTTGTTTTTCATCTATTTTAAAAGATTCGGTACCCATTATGCTAATCAATCAAATTTGGCAAATTCTTTTAGGAGTAAAGAGTAGGTATATTAATAATAATAATAGTAATAATAAACTTTTTATTACTATTATTTATACCACGTAAAATAAACAATAACAAAAAGAATTTTACTACAGAGTGTAACAATCGGCGGTCTTATCGCTCACAGTATATTGATATTAATATACTTATAAACGCCAAAGTACAAACTTTGGCTTTATGTACGGCTTTCACACAAAAACTAATGAGAACTTTAAAAACTTTATAAGCTTTATATAGCTTAAACATCAGAATAACACATAGGGCACTTTTTATCCCGGAAACCCGAGGGATCTCCGAAATTATCGTGGGTGAAATCGCGCGGAACAGCTAGTATATTTATATATTTCAAAATGAAAGTGTGTTTGTCGCTAAGATTTTTTTTTTAATAGTCACGTAACCCAGAACGGAATCAAATTTTAAAATGAACTATGTACAGTGTCACGTGAACTTCTAAAGGCAATGCCTTTTCTATTGGTATTTGAACTGTAGGTAATTATCTAATTGCCATCATTTAATTAATTATTATGATGAATAAAAGTGCATGAAAGTTGTACTAAAAAAAGTTTGAAATGTATTTGTAATATATTGGGAAATTATATAGTACAAAAGAGGAAGGTATCACGGAAAACAACTGTAATGAATTTAATGTAATACTATCGGCAATAAAGCCTATTTTGATTTTGAATTATGTTTACAAACGACTAGCATTACAAAAAGTAAACGGACAAGTTCTACAATTTTTCAGGGACATAAATGTATTTAGTTTTCTCAAATATTTTCATGAAAATAGCAAAATAACTTTGATGTGTAAATAAATGATGAAGTTAGGTGACATTAAACTTCTAGTAACTATTAGGAAAAACATACAACTATATAGGATCTTTTTTCTCTCCTCTGTACCTGCCTGTTCATTCTTTTCACATTTCAAATCAAAAGTTGTTTCAGATACAATTTGATAACATTACTAAGTATCCCAGCTAAAGAGTCTAATCACTATGATTCCTACTGCAGAAATTCCGAAAAGACTGGACATTTTAAGAAAGTATACATTTTAGGAAAGTGGACATAATGGGAAAGAGGACGTTTTAGGAAAGTGTACATTTTAGGAAAGTGGTCATTTTCGACCTGAAGGGTAAAAATCTAGCAAATTTCATTCATCAGTTGTAGACTACATTTTTTAAATATTACCCTCTAGTTTTGGAAATTAAGTTCTTACGGTCTCATCTTGTGCTCCAACTTTCCTAACTCATATTACACCGAAGTCATATTTCATTGGCATTCCATAATTTTTTCAGACTGAATACTGCTGTACAATTGTACTTTTTTTAAATTGGTTTTATATTATAAATATCTCAATATTATAAAATCGGAACGACTTGAAAATAGAAAGTCGAGGAGCCCTTGGAGATTGATTTACGAGTCATCATAATAATATGATTGACGACAACATCCTAACCCTAATATTACTCGTATAAATGCAAATGTAAGTTCCACCGATCATCATAAAGTTTTCGCAAACACATTGTCAGGAGTATAAAAAAGAACATAGGATACTTTTATCCTGGAATTCCCGCGGAAATTCTGAAATTAACTCGAGCGAAACGGTGGCGAACACCTAAAAATAAGACAATTATTTTTGTTTTTTTCTTTTTGTTTTTTCTAATCATTTCCAAATGAGAAAACTAAGCGTCAAGTGAATTTATTGTGAATGGTTCGTAAAAAAATCACTCATGTGTATATCGGTTGCCACACGTGGGCGGTCATTAAGCCTCATAATATAAAAAAAAAACCTCTTTCACTGGCGGTGGAATTTGGAAGCCGACTACGTACAAGTACATTTACACACCTTTCTCTAGCTTTCACGTTGTGAGAGGTAAGGTGCCTTAAACAAGTCGAAAACCAACTAAACTAACAGCCACGCTTCAAACGATGAAGATCGAACTTTATGCTCAACCAAATACAGTTTAAATTCGTTTATTACAAGTTTTGAAATGGGTTTATTTATGGTCAAACAAGCGAGAACAGGTGGTCAAGTGGTTTCCACGTTTTTTTTTTTGGGTGTGGCTCCGATTAGACGCCAGTTGAAGTAAAAGTTTGGAAACCTGAGAATTATAACTGAGAGATAAGGCTGAAACCATCAATTTGATATTATTTCGCGACGATAATTTTTTTGCATGAAATAGAAATTTACTTTACATTATTATAAGGTACTTTGGAAAATTGTATTGTATTTGAAATATAAGATCCACGTGTATAAATATTTAGGTAGTTCTTCTAAGAGTTGAAAATTTAATCAATAGTTGACAACTTTTATGTAAAATATAAAGAGCGATTGTAATAACACTGATCAGAAAGACTTTAATGTTAATAAAGTTAGGAAACAAAATAATGTTAGGAAAGGTTTTTGGTGAAAAAACATATTAAACTGAAAAAAATATGTAAAAACGTACACTTTTATGGTATTTCGATATTAAATATTTTACTAAGTATTATAATTTCAATCATAGCTCATTAAAATATTCAATATTAGTGAAACATATAAGCCCTATCAATTCGACAATTATTTTATTTAAAGAATGTATAGCAATAACCTATCGGACCATAGGTATTATCTATCTTGTAGGTATCATTCAGTTGATGATACAACCAATTATATAATATAAAATTATGGTTCCAGGCTTGCCATTGTACTTAGGATCTTATCAGTACCTTCTTTAAAAACGACGATTCTTTTAAAAAGAAGACTTGTGTTTTAATTGAAGTATTATAATTAGGTACTGTTATTACAAAGTAATAAGTTTAAGATAGAACCTAATTTAATTCAACATATTATTTATTAATTTTCTCATTTGCTGCTTGAACCCTATTTTTCAGTCGTCTATTTTTCAACAATTCTAGACTGAAGCCATATTAAAGCATCTTTATCATGTAGTTATTCTAATGATGATAATTGCAAATTTTGTGTTTATGTGTGCCTATGACGGCGGAACACATTTTTATAAAATTTCATTTAAGAGATTACTCTTTGATAAGATCATAACATCGAAAGTTAAGTATTGGTAGACAGTTTTTGCTCTATTTAATGCTTGTAATAATAATTGTGATTACTGTATTGTTCTCATAAAATATACTGTTCAAGCTTAACTTTAGCTTCAGAGATTTGATTACTTTGTGCGTAACATGTTTTAAGATTCCTATTGCTTATCTATACTGGCTTTGATTATTATAGAATTTGATACAAATTATATCAAAGAGTTTTTATTATAATTGGTAATACAGACACAAAGGAATAGTTTTGTTAAAATCAGGTTGTTTTATTTACTAGGTATACTTACTAATGCTAATAATTTAACATTTAATGTTATAATTTGTATCAAATTCTATAATAATCAAAGCCAGTATATTTAAGCAATAGGAATCTCAAAACATGTTACGCACAAAGTAATCAAATCTCTGAAGCTAAAGTTAAGCTTGAACAGTATATTTTATGAGAACAATACAGTAATCACAATTATTATTACAAGCATTAAATAGAGCCAAAACTGTCTACCAATACTTAACTTTCGATGTTATGATGTTATGTTATGAACCCTGTCCTAAAGTTTCGTACCGGGTGTTTTAAATCTTATAGTAAATAACCCTCAAATCTACCCATAATATGAAACTGCTGGAGACAGCGAACTATTTCTTTAAGCACTACAATTTCATGTACCTACAATTGTATCCGAAACAAAAATAAAAAAAAAAACAAAAACAAAATGAATATAAAAAAAAAAACATCTCAAAAAGCCATTATTGTTATGTACTATTACAGAAACTGCAAACGCCGCAGGTGTCATTGTTGCGATTTCGCAATGTGGCTCTGTAGCCGGATGTAGAGGTTGCTTTTTTGCCCGCCAGCCCCGCAAGTGAAAGTGTCAAAATGTGGCACACACTTGGAAAGTTTAGAGAAAGTGAGCGTGCGCGCGCGCAACCCGCGCTGTGCGCGCGTCGAGCATTGAACATCCGCTTCGGACCGGTCATTGCTATTGGGACGTTAGGCGTTACGTAAGCTGAATTCAGCTGGGCTCTTGTTCACTATGACCAACAATATTCCTTGCCCATAACACTCGTCCCAAAACACTATCCCAAACGCTCCAGATGCAAAAATATAAGAAATTTATATTCTTTATGACAAAAGAAACGTTGTAAATGTATTTTTTTTTTTAAGTGAAACGTCTTTGAACACGAGGGAAAAGCAATATAAGTTGTGCCTTATCTCACCGCGACGCGTTATGATCATAGTGAATAAGGGCCCTGATAACGTCCTACGTGTGGTCGCTGTAGTATAAGTGGACGCAGATAAGCAATAACATGTTAACCCACAAAATTAAGTTATTGATTCAGAATTGGACGCAGATAAGCAATAACATGTTAACCCACAAATGAAGTTATAGATTCAGAACGATTTATTGAGAGTTAGAAAACGTTTTTTAATTATGTGTTTACTTTATTACATTGTTTAAATATGTAACTAAATATTGAACATGAAAAATGTTGATACAAAATGGCGCTCCTACTTTTAAAACACGATTTACTCAAAATTTCTCCAGTGTGGGTTAACACACTATTGCTTATCTATGTCCAAGTTTCTATCACAGTTGCGAACCCATCTCGGATGACTGTCATGCTTTTATCCAATTAAAAAGAGGGCAACTGAAAGAAATGCAAATAAATGGAGAGCAATTTAAGGATTTAAGATAAATTTTGCTTATACTTATTATATACTTATACTAATAAGTAATAAGTATTATTTATAAATAAAGCTACCTGACATGAAACTACCTCAGGTCTACCAGGAAGTGATACAGCATTTTTTATCACAATTAATTGGCCTCAAGATATTCTTGTGATGTAGAGTCGTCATTTTAAAAGCTAGAATATTTATTCATATTTCCATCGCTTTTTCAAACTAGGTACTTTATTGCTATCTAGATTCTAGAGAAATTCACTAAATAGACATAAAGGGAGCTTGCCTAATCAATTTTAATAATTTTTCAATGTTAAGTTTTTAATTTTATAAGTTCGGTAATTTTATTTTTTTAATGGCCAAAGATTGTAAACACATCCAGCCTGGAATGGGAACTGGCTTTTGTAATACTTTATTTTTAATTTTTTCTGTATCTTGTCATAATATTATATTTATTTGTTAGTACATCATAAAAATCAATAATCAGAACCCATTGAGAAGTGGCAACACTCAATTAGACTCCGAAAACGGCACGTAGCCAGCTTTGTTAAAGTATTTAATAAAAATGTACATGTACAGGGAAGTTATTCTATTTCTATTTAGTTCCTCACGTCATGACCATAGTCTATGTGGATTGTGCATAGTCGGGAAGGCTTGTAAGCGAAGGGCAAGGTGTCATCAGAGCAAGAGAAAATAAGACAAGAAAGCCTACATACAGCAGTGGATGGATGCAGCCTGAGAAGAAGTCATAGTACAAAAACTATATAGAATACTCAAATATTCCACTAATAGTTTAGATAATATGAACAAATACCTAAAAGTATATAGATACCTATTATTTAGTTAGCTGCAACTTTCATCAAATACCAATGACCTCGGTGGATGTCGTGACAGCATCCGCAACAAGGTTATATAACAGCATTCACAGCCACCCTCGCGGCGCGAGATCGAAGATGGCTGCCCGTGAAAGTCGGTCGATGAACCCAACCTCGACCGGCACACTGCTCGGTAACGGATGTCGATGGAGTACTGACGTAGCTTATTCATTTATTTTACGAGCATTCATCCGCTTTAGTTACGGAGTTCCCGTGGGAATTCCGGGATAAAAAGTATCATTAGTCCTTTTTTGTACTACTGACAACGTGTATGCAATATTTCGTGATGATCGATAGCGTAGTTAAGGCGTAAAATCGTAATAAACAAATAAACTTGTAACGAGGCGGCTATATGCCACTCGTTATGATATCCCGCCTCATTTCTAATACTTTTGATTTTTTTTATAATCTGTTCTTTTTATATTTAAAAACACTTTTTGACGGAACTAGACTGAATATAAATTTGAACAATACAAAAGCTCTAATTTACTAAATTTATCTTTTATTATTTTTATTTGAGCCGAAGGCTCTTACTACTTCCGAATCCGACAAACTTACTTTCGTATTTGTAACACTAAGGATTAAGTGTTAAGGTTTTGGGAGTACAGAGCTTTCAGAGTTAATTAAAAAGGAATTTTCAGTTCCATAGAGTAACAAAAGAAAAAAGTCTTCCACTTACCTATTATCAGATCAAAATTATACAAGGCATTAGTCATAAATACGTCAGTAAGTATAATAAAAATTTTAAAATAATTTTTCTAATTTTTGATAAAATCGTGCAGATTTCCACGAACATACAAGGGAAAAAAAATTCTTTCGAAATCGGCCAGTAAAAGAACGATTTTGCACTGAGATTGATACGCCGTTAAGTACACGACCCGATTTTCCTAGCCTTGTGTTAAACTTATGTATGTATTTATGTATTTGGGATGAGCAATAAGCGTGGAATGTGGAACCCAGTAGCATAGTAATTCCACATGCGTAAACGCAAAATATGATACCAGTATAGTAGGTAGGTATCAGGGCATTGAAGAGGCACTAGGTAGGTATGTAGAAAAAATCAAATCTTTATCAAATTACCTATTTATTAGGAGCTTGATTATTTGGATGTATGTTTTTATATCTTTATTTAAAGAGCTTAGTCAATAAACGACTATGTCGCTACAATAAGACAGTAAGATGTACTGTTTGTACTCAGAAAATATATTTTCTGATTAAAATATAATCTAGCCAATGGGCATGTTGACTAATTTTTATTTTTTAGTCCGTCTTGTAGATTATTAAAAAATATTGAACACGTATTTTTTCTTTTTTTACGTAATCAAAAAATAACGGCGATATATTGAGTTGAAATTTCGCGTGACGTCACTATTCTGACAGTTTGTATGGTGGTTTTGTGGTTAGTGACGTCATCCTAAATTTTAATGCGCTTTATCTCTGTATATTTTAATTTATTTAAAAAAGCAAAAAATACGTGTCTATTGTTTTTTTATTTTCTAACTGACGGACTAATTAGAATTTTGATTTTCAATAGTAGTCAACATCCCTATTGTTATAACTTTTTGGCCTGGTCTGACAAGGAAGGCCCCAATGTTCACCAGATTTTTCTTCTGAAGGTTTCGATTGCACCATCTTCACACATGGCACAAGGGTACCATCTTCATCTCGCAATAAACTTATTTAATGGGATGTGTCCAGAACCCATTCTTAAAGCCAGTACTCCAGCGCATTTACCTATGATTTGGATTCTGACTAAAGTCGACACCCGAAAAAGAACTTCTGTTTTAAATTCTATGTTGGGTCACAAAAAAGGTCTCCGTCGAGTAATGGTCGTGATAAATCACTAAGAGATTTTTTAAATTCAAACCACAGTAAAACCATTGGGAAAAGCCGTAGATTTACACATCGACATCGATCTTACAGATCCAACAGCGTAAAATTTAGTTTATAATGTTCATTTTATAATAACTATTCACCCCTGTTAATTTAGGAGTCCCTGGGGGAATTCCGCGGGATAAAAATAGCGTAAGTATGTCCGTTTCTGTACCCCTGATAACGTGTATGCAAAATTAAATGATGATCGGTTAAGTAGTTGTTAAACTGTTAAGTAATTAAGGCAACAGACAGACAGAGAGAATTACTTTTGAATTTATTATATTGATAGGTATGGATTCCTAAACTATTAATTAATGCAAGTGTCAGTTATTTTCATTATACTTGCATATACATAAATTATGTTGATTAATTTTATTTATATAGTCACTTTCACAACTTTCGATTTCTCATATACTTACTTAATTACGTATGTATCTACCTGCACTTATATACTTAAGTATTTATACTTAAAAATAATTTACATAGGTAATAGCATTTCCACGCGGTTTCTTTGATTTCAGATCCTCGTTAATTTCGAAGTTCCTGCCGGAATCCCAGGATAAAAAGCACCTACCCTATTTCTTTTAAAGTACCCCTGAAAACGTGTATGCAAAATTTTGTGTTGGTCGGTTGACTAGTTAAGGCGTGAAAGCTTAAAAAACAAACAAATTAAACTCGGATTAAGGATAAATGTCATAACCTACGCGAGTACCTTTCATACCTACTTGAAATTTAAATAAATGAAAAATACACTTCCTACATAAATTGTCATTTGGTAACTGAACGGGCAGCGTATCTAAGTCCTAGATATAGGTAACTAGTTAGTAAATAAAAATACTTCTCTAGTTGTCTAGTTATAAAAACACCTAGTTAAGAGATTAAAATAAAGTACCTAGCGTGTAAAATTTAAAAATAAATTATAGAATATAATAGGGTAGGTAATTTATTTATTTTAACGAGTTTTGAAGTTTAGCAAGGTCGAGAATGACCTATAAAAGGTCTACGCGAGAAATTTTTGAAAGCTATTAACTCCTGAAAACTCTCGATTTTTTTATAAAAACCAATTGTCTTGTATACATTTATTATTTTCTAGAAAAGGGAATTGAACCATGAACCATGGTTCATAATCCATCCATATTCCATACCTACACAGTCTTACAAAAAGTTTTTTTATTTTTGTTACTAACACGGACTCCTAACGCCATCTACCGACTATCTACAGTTAAAACTATAATTCGTAGCGGCGTCATCTACATTTACCTCACAAAAGCTTGCGTCCAACAAAATAAAAACAAGAACGCTGGCCAGTAACAATTTGTGATGGTAATCAGTCACAACCGCTAGAGAGTGCTGTTTTTTTTATCTTTTTTCTTTAAGAATGGCGCAGATTGTGCGAGAGTGCTAAAAATAAAGCAAAATCCACAGTCGACTCATCATTTTGTACCTACCGTTATTGTACAAAATTACTGTGCTAACTGCTAACCGTATTCGACACGTTGCTGCTTTGGATTTGGAGTCGTATTATGTCACGTTACAAAGATTTCGCTATTACAAAATTCTGTTGCATTCAGCGTCTGTCAAGTCTGTGAGATCTTCTCTCATATTCTTCTGAGGATCTTCTTCAGAGAAATGTCAAAGCAAAGAGCATAGACAAAGGGGCTTTTGGGGGTATCGACGCGAGTGCGACCGATTCAGAGTTGAATTTCGTAGGCGCCACCTATTGAATTCACGGTCCAAAAACACCACGTTTCGGCCGGTCATTATTTATGCACGGCTACCCACGTTTTTACAACGAAATCATAGCGCTACAATTTTCATGTCAACTTTTGAGTAATAATTGGAGGTGTAGGAAAAATTATATGAAATTATAGTTTAACTGAACCGTTTTATTTTCCGTACTTTCTTTCTTTTAGAAACCGTTTTAGAAACTCTTTTTTTATTTAATTATGTAGGTACCTACCATATTGTGAAATTAAGTCAATTTTTTTTTCGGAAAAATTTATAGGAACCAAAGATATCAGTTCTGTTTTTTATTTTTTTCTATTAATTCGAGATTAACATTTTTTTAACGCATGGCCGGACTACTGATTTGCAAGCATTTTTTTGTTCTTTACTAGCAGTTTCGCGGGGTTTCACTTACTACGCGTTATTTCGAAATACCCGCAGGAACTTTTTATGTCAAGATGAAACTACCCTGTCTATTATCTTGTCAACTATTCTCCAATATATACCGCGGTTTCACTCGTGCAAATTTCGGTATTCGAGCGGGAACTCAATGTTCCGCAAAAAAATATCCTGTATCGCTCAAGGATATTGTATATCTATTCTGGCAATGAAATTTTTGGGATCTATTCAGTAGTTCCAGAGATTATAATAACCCCTCAATCTTAACTTACAAATCTACAAACTCTACATTATTATAGCAGCCCGGTGACACTCCATTCAAATGAAATGATTCAAGTACTTTTTCACAAGTATCTAAAGACGGCTTGCTTGTACGTACACGTGGTATGCGTGTATCATAAGGTTGACAGCGAGCTGACATTAACTGTCAGCTGTCAGTGGATAATTGTCACATGTAGATCCTACATGCGACAAACATTCCTCAGTCTTTAGCGAGGTCATTATCGCGGAGTATGAGGAGGCATGACATTGGTGAGAGACGGAGAGTGTCGCTTCTTTAAATTATAATCTCTTATTTTTCTTTATCTATACATACAATAAAGTTGTAACAGGTCGATGTCTGTATACATGGGAGATAAATAAGGAAAAATAAATTTAGGCGACTCTATGAGTGATATAGAAGCCAAAAATACCGTTTTTAGAATATTTGTCTGTCTGTCTGTCTGTCTGTGTGTTTGTATTCGTGCTACGCAAAAACTGCTGCACCAAATTGAATGCGTTTTTTTTTTGTTGTATTGCTAAGAGTCTAACTTAGATACTCACTCATGTTTAAATTTTTTCGACATTCCATCTGGAACTCGAGATATTAAAAAAAATTCTGGTCATCCTACTAATATTATAAATGTGAAAGTGTGGATGTTTGGAAGTTTGTAACTCAATCGTGAGGAAACCATAGCATGGTGGTAGGGCGCTCTCTAGTGCCCGGCTGGCTAGCTATCACCTTTAAGTTGCAAATCTGTCGCCAAGCACCTAACGGTGTGTTCCGGTAGCCCCACTTGAAAGCCAGTTCCCATCCCTATTCCAGGTCGGCAACGCACCTGCATGCCTTTTGGTGATGCAGATGTCTATGGGCGGCGGTAATCACTTACCATCAGGTGTACCACTTGCCCGTTTGCCCCCTATGACATAAAAAAAAAACACGCAAAAACGGCTGGACGAATTTGGATAAAATTTGGCATGCACGTTGTTAAAGTTACAGAGAAGGACATAGGGTACTTTTTACCCCGAAATTCCCGCGGGAAATCGGAAATTACCGCGGGTGAAACCTCGGGGCACAGCTAGTATAATAATATTGGTGTAGCCGTAGACTATACCTAGTATATATGCGTATGCTATATAATACTTATCTAGTACTTACGCATTACTACGACTTCGTAGTAAACAAATATTACGCACGCTAGTGGATTGACTATAAAAACCTGTTACAAAAGTGTTTTACAAATTTTGGATCCACAAACCGTATAACACTCATTTCTGTTTTTGTCTTGTTCGAAGTGTGAGCAGTCTCATCTAAGCAGCAATGTATGTTATTTTAATATAAAATATACAAAACAATATGGATAACGTAGTGAAAACAGGTTCATTCATTGTAAATTATGTTGTTACGTGTAGGTATCTATAATGTTTCAGGGTTCAAATAATATAAAATAGTATAGACATTCATTCATTCATTTATGCAAATTGGTAACTATTTACCTTAATTCCGACAAGAGCAAAAAGACAATTTTCAATAACAATATTTCAGATAGGTAATTGTTAGATTCATACTAAATACCAGATGGCGGTGTGTGATAATGTCCAAATATTGTTATTGTAATCTATACATATAAAATGCTTTGTCCTGAATGATTCATGGATCAACGCACAGCCTAAACCGCTGATAGTAGAGACCTGAAACTTGGAGGATGTGTTCTTTGTAGGACGCATCCGATAGGAATGTTAATGTACCTATACATTGCGTTCGAATATGCACGTTTTGGCACCTACAATATCTAGAAATAAACCAAAATAAACGTACTTCAAAAGTTGAAGCTGCCTAAACATGATTAATTTATCACAAAAACGTTATTTTTCTGATTGAAACTGAAATAGGTATGATACCAAAAAAAGTTACATAATTGCCCTGCAGCTCTCAACTGAATCAGTAGTAGATACCTACAACATTCTTTAATTTACGCGAATGGCGCACCAAATCATATCCATTAGGCATTATTGTTAAATATTCGGGCAGCAATTTTTACTACCTATACTTTCACTATAAATCATTAATATAATATTATGACGTACCTATATGTACCTAATAATGGCGATATTGTCGGTCACTGTACATATTAACTAAATAAATGCGAAAGTAACTTAATAAATTAAATAATTCAGTTGAGTCGTTTCATTTGGCATCGAGATAAATCGCATCTTATTCCTTTTTTTTTTCTAAAATTTCAGAGTTTTTCTCTTTAATAACTCAATAAGATAATTATAAGATATTATCTATAATCTAATATTAAGGTTACGTGGTTTAGAAAAGAGTCCAACAAAAAGGGCACGATAGCTAAATTTGAATTTTCAGACTGTCTTGTACATTAATAAAAAATATTGGACACGTATTCTTCCTAATTTTACGTAATCAAAAAATTACGGCGATACGTTGAGTTGAAATTCCGTGTGACGTCACGCCTAGGTACCTGTAGGTACCTACTTTATTTATACCTATTTATTTATGACGCCACGAGCTCCCATATCTAGATATTTTTTAAATAAGTTGAGAAAGCCAAAAATACGGGTCTATTATTTTTTTTACTATTTAACTGACGGACTAAACGGACATAGATAAGCAATAGTGTGTGGAGAAATATTGAGTAAATCGTGTTTTAAAATTATAGCGCCATTTTGTGTCAACATTTTTTTATGTTCAACATATTGTTATAAACAAACACATACTTATTAAAAAACGTTCTGTAACTGTCAATAAAGCTTTCTTAACTTAATTTTATGAGTTAACATGTTATTGCATATCGGCGTCCAAATAGAATTTTGATATTTATACCCTGTCATCATGCCCATTGGCCCAACGTTGTACATATGTAATTATGCTACTAAATTGGATATGAGAGAAACGAGACCTTTTCCTTCATTATATCTAATGATTTCAAAGATGACAATCATAATAGAATATTGTATGAATTTACTACTAGTGCTTTACTCGCATGGCATCAGGTATTAATCAAGGTGTGTATTTTCACTAGGTACTTACGAGATCTTTAAATCAAATCAAATCAAATCAAGTGTGCTTTATTGCCCCAGAAGAGAAAATAAAAACTAAGACGGATAAAAAGTAAATACAGAGCAAAAGGCGGCCTTATTGCTAGAGGCAATCTTTCAAGGCAACCCTAAGGTGATAGAGAGCTGTAGATAGAAACTAGAAGCGGGTGCTGGGTGCACAACGTAATACCTACCTAGCCAACGTAATACAACGCTAATACTTAGATATCCTAAATATAATACAATTTTATACACATACATATGCCATACGTACATACAAGAAGCAATATGTCTTAGTGGTAAATTTCAAATAGTCAGCCATTAACTTTTCAAAAACCACTAGAAATATTTTGATTTTTACTACATTTAATATACCTACACAAAATTTGTCACAAATTTAACTACCTATTGTACTAGGTACATCATTCGGATAGTTACACAAAATATTTTAATTACTTCTAACCAATTATACAATTATTTTGTAAGGTCTCTGCATATGTAAACATTTTCAGACACAGCTTAGAAATGAACGCTTTAAACTTATTAAAAATGAAAAAAAAATTGTACTAAATAGGTACCTATATTTATTATAAATTAGAAAAAAAAATATTCATATTGAAGTCCTCAAGAGCAGGCAGCGTGTTTTTATAAAAGCAGACCCGGCAGACGTAATCTTGTGCAAATTTTCATAAATTTATAAAAATCGCTAAATAAATGAATTTTTCCGAATTTTCCGGGCAATTTTCCTAATAGTTCTTTCCGTAAAAACCTTGTTCGGATAACTTGTCAAATCGTTTCAACCGTTTTCAATGCGCTTCTTATACCAACAAACATTCTTATATAAATAGATATAGGGATGGTAGATTGTAATGTATAAAAATTAATGATTTATTCATTTATTTAAAAGCATACAAAATTACTTAAGATTATTAAATTGCACATACTAAACTAATTAAAAAAATACTACAAAGCCGGACAAACGATCTTGGCGAACACAAGTTTCTTAAAACTAATAAGTAATAATGCACTTTAATAATTATACCTAACTAGCTGCACTCCACGGTTTCACCCGCGGTAATTTCGGAGTTCCCGCGGGAATTCCAGGATAAAAAGTACCCTATATCCTTCTCTGTACCCCTGACAATGTGCACGCCAAATTTCATCCAAATCCGTTCAGCCGTTTTTGCGTGATTGAGTAACAAACATTCAAACATCCAAACATCCACACTTCACATAATATGAGTAGGATTACCTACTTACTAAGAATTCTAAAAACAAATTATCTCCTCTCCCAGAAAAAATAAATAGGTTATGAACTAAAATATACGACAAAATATTTCAAATTCATATCTAAAACATTAAAAGCTCTGTTAAATTATTTTTAAAATAATACGCATAATTATTTGTTACTTAGGTAATATTTAAGTCAAACAAAACAAACAGCAACTAACTCGTGTTTACTTATAATTTTCATTATAACAAAAAAATATTTTCATTAGAAAATTCATAAAACTTTTAACGATGCGACATTTAAATAAAATAATATCAGTCACGTCTACTCCGTTGGCTGACTCCGATAATATACGCCAAAACCGTCAAGAAAATACAAAACCAGTCCATAATGCAACAATCGTAAAGCCTAAAACCCCTTATAACGCGTCGGAGACTTTTTTTGCAATCAGTCTTCTATGAAAAAATAATAGACATGGATGTACATTGCACTAATCATCTCACTCTGTGAGACATATAAAAGGTGCATGGAACAAAATGTCTTATCAAAGCGTAACCGCGTTCGTTTGAATACAGACGTGAGTGTAGAACTAGATGAAATAATAAATATAGATTTTAAAAAAATGTATCGTGCATATACGTTATTAATAGTGGCGGTTGTAACCGCACTACCAAATCCCGAGGTTCCTGATCAGAATCCGAACACTATAGAACCGATCGCAGAAACAGCAAGAAGTTTAAGCAAGGATTGCAGCAATGGAATATTCAGTGCCACCTGTTTGAAAATCGAAGCGATATCGTTACTGGAAAAACTTAACACCAAAGACGAACTGCGTTTGTTTCCCGGAGTGACCGTGGTCAAAGAGCCCAAAGACAACGAGAGTGAAGCTAGTGATTTCGCAGCGGAGCTGGCTAGGTCTATGCCCACAAAAGTCGAGGAGAGACTCGACAAATACCTGTTGTATAGGTTAGGCAGCTATTTGGATTCGCATTCGGTGAAACTTAAGTTGATCGATGACAGTGCCGGTGAGGAGGCGAGGGCGTTGATTGGGGAAGCCAGGCGTAGAGGCGGCGCAGGAGGCGGCGGCAAGAAAGGAGGCATGGGCGGCCTCATGGCTGCTGCTATGATGATGAAAGGTAAAATATAGCTTTATAGAGCTTGACAGCACGTAATTAATTAAGCCCGGCTGCTACGCCAGGTGTCGTGGGTTCGATTCCCGCATCAGATTAAACATTTTTATGGGACGAAACTTTATTTTTACCCTGAATCTGTAATATGTATTATGTATTTTACGTATTTTATTTACAAATTATTAAACCCGTTGGCTGGTGCCCATGGTATAAGTTCCTATTAGTATTGGACCAAGATATGCCGCCAGGTCATAATATTCAAGCATTAATTATATTTAGCTTTTATACATCTAAATAGGTTTATGATTTAAAATGTTGCGGAAAAATATGCGATCAGATTTCTATCACTGAAAGACACATTATACGTACTTGCATTAAAAAATACAACATAATTATTTCCGAATTCTGTACCTTACTAAAACTACTACTAAAACCGTTTCATTGCTATGTATATAAGTGGCCGAGTAAAGAAACATAAAAACCGGTCTTGTAGATTCTGAAAGAATCGCGAACATACAAACACAGCGTCATACAGAAACCAATTTTTTTTTTAAACTCGGCTAGTAAATATTTGGGACCATGCACCATGCACCCCGGTTGTATATCGTTTACAAAATATTTTAACTTTTTTCATGCACTAACTAACTTTGATAAAATGAGCCAAAAAAGTATTTCAGACCAGAGATGATCGCGATAGACATTGTCGAGACAACTAGTGAATAATTAAAAAGTTAACATACCTATACTTTTTTATTTATACTAGTTGTTCCCCGCTGTTTCAACCGCGTTAATTTCGGAGTTCCTGCGGAAATTCCGGAACAAAAGTACCGTATGTCCTCTTTGTGACAATGTGCGTGCAAAATTTCATGATGATCGGAATAGTTAAGGCTTGAAAGCACAATAAACAAACAAACGAACAAACTCAAATTCGCATTAATAATATTAGCATTAAATTGCGTTCTAAATCAAATCTATGTAATTAATGCAAGCCTTTTACGGATAAAAAAAATCATACACGTTGCATTTTATTTTATAATAGTTTTGCCTCTTTAAATTATAATTAAGTAGCTGTCTCCCGCGGTTTCCGCAGTAGTTTTGGAGTTCCCGCGGGAATTCCAGGAAAAACTAGTATAGATGTAAACCTTCCTCATGAATCACTCTCTCTATTGGTGAAAAGCTGCATGAAAATGTTTAGGTAGTAGTTTAGTTAGTTTTTGAGTTTATCTCAAACAGACTTCATTAAGTTGAGAAATTGTCCATATTGAAAATTTTTCTCCCCTAAGTTGGTTAAAAATAACAGCTTTGTGAGTTCAGTTCTAAAACTTAATTTGAAAAACCGCAGCATAAAACTCAAAACTTATAGTTTTGTCAATAATCAACTCATTTTACGTACTTTCTACCTTTCTTTTCCTTCCCTCCCTCTAACGTAGGTTGCCTATATGTTTTTGTAAAATGTGTTTGTCTGCGTGCAATAAAGCATATTTGTATTGAATTGAGATATATTATATACCTACCTATGCCACTTTATATAGGTACCATTTATAATTAATTATCATTTTATTATGTCAGAACATTATTCTAATCACCGTGTTTCTTGATTATCTCTTTTACATTCACATAGATTTAAATTTGAATAATTTCACTGTCTGTTGACTTTTGTTGAATTTATTTTCGCGCGTGTTAATTTTTCGCGATAACTCCAAAGATACTCATTTACATAATGTATTTAAGTTTAATACTGTATCCGTCTAAATAGCTTTCCAATTACCGCATTGTACGTGACCATTTTTTTAGAAGATAGAATGGGAACAATAGGGATGTGGACTACTTTTGAAAATCAAAATTCTAATTAGTCCGTCAGTTAGAAAATAAAAAACAATAGACACGTGTTTTTTGCTTTTTCAAATAATTTAAAATATACAGAGATAAAGTGCATTAAAGTTTAGGGTGAGTGGGTCGTGACGTCACTAACCGATAAAACCGCCATACAAACTGTCCGAATAGTGACGTCATGCGAAATTTCAACTCAATATATCGTAGTTATTTTTTGATTACGTAAAAAAAGAAAAAAAACGTGTCTAATATTTTTTAATAATCTACAAGACGGACTAAAAAATAAAAATTAGGCAACATGCTATCCTCAAAAGATAGATATATTATGCCATCCAGGAATTTTTTGAAGACCCATAAAAGAGGAATATCCTACCATGAATAATTGTTTTATTATATATCTCAAAGTGATAAGGCAGCATTTTCGATGAAAGCTCCTGGGCGGTGTGACTTTTTCTGACACTGCCAGCAATTTTACTATCGTTACATTATGTCAACCAATTTACACAAAACCCTGACAAAGTCCTAAACCTTCCTCACGAATCACACTAACTATTGATGAAAACCGCATGAAAATACTTTAATTTGTAGTGATATTTATTGGTTACTAACTGACTTCGTCGACGCCTAACTCCAGGGACTAGACCCAGACTTACAGCCGCACTCAAAAGCGTTTTAATATAAGGTATAAGCTTTGGAATTGCCGCAGGAACGCGAATGTAATCTAATTTACTCTTTAACTAATTAGCCGTTAAAGTAAAAGAAAGAAAATCAGTCAAACTGTTTCGGCGATTCGAAATTCCTGCATGAACTCAAGAATTAATGTATTCCTTTTCTCTTTCTAGTAAAAGGAATTAGCGAAATCGGTGCAGCCGTTCTCGCGTGATGCCGTGACCAAGGGGAAAAGGGATTCATTTTTATATATTAATTATACTTATATAGATACTAAGAATACATCAGTCAGTGAATCAAGTTAGTTAGTTTTTTCTTATCCACACAGTCATGGTTTTAATACAATAGTTATGTATTTTAAGATAGAAAGGACAATAGATATATGTATTACAAATCCACAAGAAACAATGAAGTCCAACAAGCTGAATCGTACTTACTTTCGCTGGCTTGCTCTAAGTAACATTTAATAGCGACTGCAGGGGATTTAATTTTCCATAAAACTATGACAATCACGATACTTTCATGCAAGAAAGACAATCTACAAATAATGTCTCCATTGTTTTGTTACAGTTTAAATAAAAAATATGTAGGTACGTCGCGTTAAAACTCTGTCAATTTTTGTGCAGATTCATTCATACCATGTACACCTAGCCTATATTTAGCGGAGAACTAATAACTCCAACGATAAGAAATATTCTACTTTCGAAAGCTCGATCTAGTGAACCATCATAGTACGAACAAAGAAGTATTGATCATCGAGCAGACATCAGTCAGATTACGAAAGTACGAAACTCAATCAAAACACTCGTAATATAGCATAAATAAGATTTTAATAATATTTTATTACATTACAAATTATCACTGAAAGCTTATGCAAATCTGTTAAAAAAATTATTAAATTTATTTATTTATTTATTGGGCTCACAAAACAGGTAACATTCGGAATATTGACTAAAATTATAATACAACGCTAGACAATTACCACAGACATATGGGCACACATAGTAAATGCAATTATTAAATAAAAATGAAAAGCTATAGCTATAAAACTTAAAGTTATGTTAGTACTGTTAAAATAAAAAATACCTAAAGAAGAAGGAAACGATCAGAGCAGAGAGGAACGTACCGGGATCATGCATTTTTTATGGTTGCTTTGAAATGAATCCCTATTTCCCTTAGTCACGGCATCACGCGTGAACGGCTGGACCAATTTCGCTAATCCTTTTTTGTTGTGTTTGTTATTACAAGGAGAAGAAGAATAAAATTAATTTGGAGTTCCTGAATTGGCGATTACGAATCTCACGCAGGTGAATCTCCGAAACGGTTGGACCGATTTTGACGGAACTTTCACTGCTAATTAATTGATGTTATAAGGAGTAAATTAGGCTACTTTGGAGTTCCTGCGGGAATCCCAAAACTCACGCGAGTGAAACCGCGGGGCACAGCTAGTGCAGAATAAATTCTTATTATTATTATTTATTATTGGGAGGAAAGGCTTAACAACCCTCGAGATCAATGAGCGATTATTTATGCAATTCTTACATATTATAAAACAAAGTCCTCCGCCGCGTCTGTTTGTCTATCTGCCTGTCCGCGATAAACTCAAGAAGAAGGTTAATAATATACGTATAGTTTATTTTGGAACTCCCGCGGGAACTTTGAAATTACCGCGAATTATCGAAGTGCGGGAATTCCGAGATAAAAAGTATTATATGACACTCAGGGTACTTTTTGAGTTTATCCATTACAAACTATCGAACATACACAAAATCAAATCTTTTCTCTATATAATATTAATTTATATAACACAGTTAAGTAATCAGAGCGTGAAATAACAACGGACGACATGAAATAATGACATACACACACTTACCACGTCAATTTCTAAATACTAATGACAGTACACCGTCTTAGAAGACGGTTAATCGTATATACCTAAGATTGCCTCCAAAATATAGTCAAATGATTCATTTCTGACAAGCCATTTCATAAATAATCACTTCTGAAAAAGTAAAACCATTCATCAAAATAAATCTTAACTAAATAAGTAGATACGAACAACCCAATTTAGTTTAATTAATGCTTTTTAATTTAATTTACCTACTCTTTACACTGAAATCTTAAAAATTGGGCCTTCAGTGTCTGAAAAGTCGCGCTCTTTCAAACATAACAGAGCTTTCTCGGCGAATTCGGTATTGTTAGCGGCCAAATATAATGGCGTTTCAAACTGAGTATGTAAAAATGTAAGCTAATGAGATATGCACTTGTAAAAAGCGTAAAAGTACCTACTTCACAACTTTAATTCATTATTAACTTTGAACTTAGAACGTTTTACCCCGAACCCATCATTGTGTGTGATTTGAGACGCGCTTGGCCAATTTTGTTTAATTCTCCATCAAAAAGGGATCGTTTGAATACTATGAGCAAATGAATTGTTTTGAAATCGAATATATTCTTGCATATTTTTAATACTACTAGTCAGCCTGGATTTTTGGAAATTTTTTCATACTTCTCTAATTTTAAATTGTCATATTAGGTACCTATTAGTTGCAATGAATCAAAGCCCATTTTTAATGTTTCTCCCCACTGCTGGACCACAAACCTACACTGAGGTTGTACAGGCGATAAGCTACCAAATGGGTCTGGTGTGATTTAGTGAGCTTTGTATTTATATGTTTTTCAACTACTTATGCTCGTACGTGGATAGACTTACAACATTTTCATTCTACAGCCTATGGTAATGGTTTAGGTTCGTACATTTTGTAAAAATAACTCGAATTCAAGCTAGGATCGAATCCCCGCCCTCTTAATGCAAAGCAAGAATTCTACTGCAGAGCCATCGCCCTTAAATCAGTTTTCAGAATAATATACAGAACTCTGGCAGAATTTATTTCATTTTATTAATAAACAGAAATCTTTCGTCACATCTTTAGTTTATGTCATAAGCTTGTCAATAAATCATGTTTTTATGAATTTTTTTTTTCTTCAACAGGTACACTAATGACAGTTGGTCTTGGAGCTCTCGCTTTACTTGCTGGTAAAGCATTGACTACAGCATTATTGTCTCTCCTTCTATCGGCCATCATCGGTGTCAAGTCATTAGCTGGTGGACAGAAGTCGACCACATACGAAATAGTATCAAAACCAATCTACAGCCACGCGCACACACACTCCAGTGCTCACGAGGATGTCGGTGGCTATGGCCATTCGGGTTACGGTAGAAATTTGAACGCTAGGAAGCGTTAATTTTGAAAAATAGGGAAATCAATTATTTTTTTACTGTCAAATTAGTCCAAGAGACTGCTGCTCTTCGAATGTATGTTATGCAGAGATTTTAATTTTGTACACCCAGTGTCTGAGTTGGCTATAAACCGTTGCGCCTTTTAACAGGTCATCTTATTTTAACTCAAATGCCACATATATTGGGTATTTTTAATTCAGAAATGAGTTTTTTTTTGTTTTTTTTTAAGGTGGTTATATTTTTTTCTTTTATAATTAAAAACTGTTTATATTAATGGATAATGTTAAGTAACTTATTGAAACTATTTATTTTGTAGATTTAGTTAGCACAAATTTTATGTCCCATATAAAATTATTTTTTTATTTATTTAATCTGATATTTATGGAATTGTGATATTATTATACTTATTTATTTATATATGTATATTATTATATGGTATGTTTTTGTTTTTATGTTTTAGCATGGACTGATTAGTCATTTATTTATTTATTTATTTAAGCTTATTGCAAAACATGGTACAAAAGGCGGACTTAATGCCACAGTGGCATTCTCTACCAGTCAACCTTCACGGTGTTCAGAAAGTGTGCTTGGTGGTAAAGTCATCATGTTAAACATTATTTTTATTGAGTCAGAAATGGGTACCTTAAAATGTTTATATATTATTTAGATATATCTGTTGCCTATCCTGTAGCTGTTTATCTTATTTATTTTTCTTTATACATAATGTTGCTTTTCTATTAATAGTATTTTACGCATACATTTTGTAGTAAATATTCCATTTATTAAACGTTCGTTAATAATTCATATTTATCGTTGTATGTATGTATATTTTATGAATTTATTATATAAGTAATATATTTATATTCATTGCTTTATAGGTTTTAGCTAATTTCAAGCATTTTTGGTCAATTTTTGTTTTATAGCTTTGTTTTTTCTTTTTTATATCGTTTATCATATTTTTTTTGTTATGTCCCTATGGAGATTACTTATTTGTAAGTTGTATTCATTTATTTGTTTGTATGCTGTATTAAGTATTACATACTATTTAAGTATTTTATATTAAAGTATTTTTTTTATATATCATTATATTTATTTTTTTTTTTTTAATAAATTTTATGCATGACTGATATGCCTAAGTATATAAAAATATAAAAATTCTTTGTACTTACTATTTAATCGAATATTTTATTTTTACCTCTTTTTTCGTCTTTTGGTTATTATATTTTTTAATATAATTTCTTATGCTCCTTATTCCTTTTTATTGTGTATTCTTTTATCAGTTTATTTAGTGAAACAAATAATAATTTTGTGTATTTTAATGTATTAAAAATATTAACTTGTTTTTATATTCGTAAACAATGCGTCACATATGTATCTACACCCAATAAAATAAAACTATTAAAAATTTTATAGACCTATACTTTTATTGTTTTTAACTTATTAATATACCCGATCAAGTAGTAGTGTACAGAGAAGAACATAGGGAACTTTTTATCCCAGAATTCCCGTGGAAACTCTGAAATTACCGCGGGTGAAACCGCGGGGCACAACTAGTTTAGAATAAATCACGCTCAATTCGTGTTAGATTTGATGTTAATATGTATTTACTCTATTAACATAAAATATTATTTGAAAAAGTTATAAAATAATCTACTTAATTTGAATAGTTTAATTAACTGTCATTCGACTGCCCTACGGTAAAACAAAGTAATTGCAGCTGAATAAATTTTACATGAGGAGCTAAAAACCGGAAATCGCTTCATTTAAAAGAAATATTCCAAAGTTTGACGATTTTGTAAATTTCAATTTCTCTAAAACTAAAGCCTTTTCGATGTATATGTATGTAGCAACGTCCGTTATACCTACGTGAAAAGTGGCAAGAATACAAAAAGCCATTCGCTAAAAAAATTGTAGTTGCTTTGTTTTTCCGTAGAGCAGCTGCATTGATCCTCCCGATCAATTAAATTATTTTAAATTTAACCAAATAGAACTTTAATTAATTTTAATAATCATGATACTTCACAATCACAAATATCTACTTTATCGCACACTAAGCTATAAGCTTATCGTTTTGCTGGAAACCAAGCAATAGTATAACTACATTATATTACATATTTATATGTATACTAGCTGTGCCCCGCGGTTTTACCGCGGTAATTTCGGAGTTCCCGTGGGAATTCTGGGACAAAAAGTACCCTATGTCCTTCTCTGTACCCCAGACATCGTGCATGCCAAATTTCATCTAAATCCGTTCTGCCGTTTTTGGGTGATTGAGTAAGAAACATCCAAACATCCAAATATCCAAACATCCAAACATCCAAACATCCAAACATCCAAACATCCAAACATCCAAACATCCAAACATCCAAACATCCAAACATCCACACTTTCACATTTATAATATTTTTAGGATTAGGATTATATCTACGAGCTACTCCGTCAATCCGGTCTTTTCATTTTCACATATCCTTCTAATATTATAAACGCGAAAGTTTGTAAGAATGTATGTATGGATGGATGGATATTTGTTACTCTTCCACGCAAAAACTACTGGATGGATTTAAATGAAACTTTAGCTTTTACATCAGATTAATAAATACATAGGGTCCTTTTTGCTCCGGAATTCCCGCGGGAACTCTGAAATTAACGCGGGTAAAACCACGGAGTACAACTAGTTACATATAAGTCAGTCACCATGTACCGCAGTATCACAGCGGGACTCATTTTCTTGCTAAAATCATCACAAAGTGGTCTATATGCTGTACTGGGACCTACCTACGTATGAAAATCATATATTGTAGAGCAACACTCATCGTAGAAGGTACCTATTAAGTATGAATTATTTCAAGTCATCATCAATACTATCACTTTTTCATTCGATCAAATGACTGGACTGTGAAATCTTTACATCTTTTTTCTTTCTTCTCACTAATAAGCAGTGAGTGAAAGACTTTCACTGAAAGTCATGGAGTCATGGTGTTATTCTTTTATTTTTTTACAATATCTGGAGCGCGTTATTAATGTATCGTATTCACCTTTCTCAAGATTATATAGAAGCGATGTATATAGCGATTATATAGTAACGAATATGAAAAACTTAAAAAAGATTCTTTAACATAAAACTATAATTTATTTTACGATTCATTAATGGATGTTTTTCGGGGAAGAAAATAGAATCATAGAAAATCTATTTCACTACAGTTTCCTTTTCAGGCTTAATTGAACATGTATCTGGTTGACTCTTCTTAAATATGTTTCAATGTAAGATCAAGGGATATAATCACGATTGAGTATAATAATAATATTTCCAGAAATAAAGAGTATTAAACCTGTCGCCTCTGTTTTCAGCCGCGTAAATATCAGGATTAAAAGTATCTTACTGATCATTCAGGATATGAGCAATCTCCGTTTCATATTTCTATAGTACGAGTAACAAACATGTCTACCTATTATATTAACTGTGAACACACTAACTGGCACACACACAAACGAACACACAAAAACTTTCGCATTTATAATATGAAATTGTTCATATCTGGCAGAAGGTGACGATAGCTGGAAAAAAAGGAAGATAATATGAGTCTCTATCGAAAGAAATACTAAGTAGAAACATAAATAGATACATAAATGTATGTATGATTGTATATGTGTATATATGTATGTATTTATTTATTTATTTAAACTTTATGCACATCATGGCACAAAAGGCGGACTTAACTTATGTATGTATGTGTGTATGTATGTATGTATGTATTTATGTCTGAGGGTATATCTATGTGAGTTTTTATCTAAATACATATATCGTAAATGCTCCACCAAGTGAGCTCCCTGTACTACCTGAAGGTTGACTGGCAGAGAATGCCACTGTGGCATTAAGTCCGCCTTTTGTACCATGATGCGCATAAAGTTTAAATAAATAAATAAAATAAATAAATATGTAATTTTACTTCATCCATGACTCAGCCCCGTCCAGAATGTTGTCACTGATATTACTGTTACCACTAGCTTGGAACGGATCCAATTTAGTTGTACTTGGTGGCAATTTTAACTTTTACTCTTTTAAACACTTTGGGCTATCGCAGCCAAAACTGGGAAAGTTGCTCGCTTCAGTGACAACAATAACACGCCGAAGTCAATAGTAGCGTCTTGTTCGTTTTAACTTTTCAACTATCTTGTACTTTTTATACTTTACTGAACGGTATAAAACGATTTGGTAGACAATTGCTGTCGTCAATAAAGTCGAAGCCGCCCAACGAAATGATTCTGAACCAATAAACTATATATTCAAAGAAAACTGACCAGTGTTGATAGTGATAATAAAATGTACAGCAAAAATGGTGTGTTTCCCATTGCGCTTCTAGTGATAACCAGTAATGTGTATCCTACCAAAGGAGTCATCGAAGAATCGAAACCCAACAGTATAGACGATGATTCAAAAGCAATCAATAACAACAGTGAAAGATTCGGTCGGTCTCTGCACAAGGAATGCAATGGAAATAATATATCCGCTAAGTGCTTGAAAGTTCATGTGCTATCATTTCTTGAAGATTTAAGTGCTCGTGATGAACTATCCTTATTACCCGGATTGAGTATTGTGAAAGAGAATCAAACAACCAACGGTTCCAGCATTGAAGAATTAGCAGCGGAACTTTTACAACAATTTCCAGGGAAACCGGAAGAAAAACTGAATAAATTCCTGTTGTATCGTTTACAGGATTATTTGGATGGGCATTCTTTGAGATATAAACTCTTGGATCCCCAGACATCAAAAGAAGCTATGAACATGGCCAAAGATGATGAATTTGTTGGAAGGAAACGTGGCGGAGGACTTGGTGGCAAAGGTGGTGGTGGTGGTGCTTTGCTGGCAGCGGGGTTGATGATGAAGGGTGAGAGCGAAATAGATTTGTGAATATAAAAAAAAAACCATTGACAAACTTGATCTAGCCTCGCAAAGTAGCAAATAAGTCGAAATAATTATATATTAATTCGAAATACCTGACACCATTTTATAATAATTTTTTGCAGCAAATGTAAGTTTGGTAAAAAAGACGATTGAACATATTTTGATATGTACTAAGTACTTCTATATTAATATTTATCTTTCCAATAATTTATATCCGTATTTGCTAAATAATGTTTAAATTTTATTATTATTAGGACAAGAAACGAAAAAACGTCAATGCACAGATACAAAACCCACATTTTTAATAGCTCAAACATACCCTAATCCGAGACTTTACACTCTTCTCCTCATAATCTGTTACTCATACCGTTTGGTTAATTTTGATATAATATTGTTTTGAAAATATATTATATTTTTTTATTTACAGGTGCACTAGGAGCAGCAGCATTAGGTGCTTTGGCTCTACTCGCTGGGAAAGCTCTGATGACTGCTCTCATGTCTCTTCTACTTTCTGCTCTTGTTGGCTTGAAAGGTGGCGGTGGGCACAAATCGACAACATACGAAATCATCACGAAACCCGTGGTCTCTCATCATAACTCGCACAGTCACGAAGAACACCACGAGCACGACCACGGTCACGGAGGATACAGAAGAGCTTATGATACTAATAATAATTATTACAACAGTTACATGCCTTATGATACCACAAGCTAGAAATATTACTAGGACTCTAAAATTAAACTCAAGGGATTTTGTATCTGTCTGAGGTATTTGATATTACGAATAAACTACATAAATGACATTTCATGAACTCGCAAATTTTTATGTTTGTTCGTCATTCTTTATCAACGTGTATTGCTTTAAAACACTTTTCACATTCATTATTATGAAATACACAAACTTTTTTATTCTTCTCTATTATACTTTTATATATCATGAAATATGTCACAATTCCTGTCATTAGTTGTTGTAAGTTATAGAGCTACCTAATTATACCTTTTTCTATCATCTTAAAACGCATGCCCTAATTCATAGGTTTGTTTCTAAACTACTCTTCAACCTTTATAAGAAGGGTTCTCAGCATTAACCAAATACTATTGCTATATTCTAACTATTTATTGCTTTAGCTGTAAGTTATTTATTGGAATCTATATTATCAGATTATTAATTTAATTCTCTTAGCTTTATCTTTGTTGTTAGTTCGTATTGATTATAGCAGTTTCCAGGAGGCGTGTTAAAGTTGCATTTACGTAATTTATTTTTTTAATATAATATAGTACATTTTATTTCATTATCTTCATCATCATAATTATCTAGAGCTTTATGCTATCTAAGAAGACGAAGGTCTCCTCAAACTCTATCACTTCCGGTGATGCTTCACCCTTGCTATCCAGGCGGTGTCTTCAACCAAAGTACCTAAATGACCATTTTTATTTATTTTTTTGTATTACATATTATATTTTTTCCCACCGTGTGTATTTTTGCACAGTAATTTCATCATTTTATTGTATAGTTTTCACTTTTTCAATAGTAATAATCCTAGTATTTACACACACACAATCAATATTATATTAATATTTATATACATATCAATTATATTATTATGTATATTTATATTTATCAATCAATATTATATTAATATAAAATATTTTAAATTAAGTATTATTTTTTCTTACAATCTAAGAAGACTACTTTTGATTGTAATTAATAATTTTACTTTGTATTTTATTTTAACCATAAGCAGTAGCAACTGTGATATTATATTTTATTTTTCCTGCTTATTTTATTGAAAAAAAAAAGATTGCACTTTTACATAGGTGCGAACCAATTGTGTATTTTAATACTATATTAATTGTTATATTATGTATAATATTAATTTTATTTCCTCAAAAATCTTGTAACAACAACAGTACTTACTTATTAATAAACTGTGTAATTTCATTTTGATTTCCTTTACTTAATGATGATACCCATAAAATTATTACTTTTTTATTATACACTACTTTAATTCCTCGTCTATTGTTTACATAGAAAGCAGATAACGTCAGGTTTACTGTCTTGTTTTCGAAACAAACAGATTTTCAAAGCTCTACCCTTTGGTTAACCGCAAATGTACTACCACTTACCCATCACAACTCTTGATAACAACAAAATGACAAGTTTTCAATCACCCACCGTGACATTTGACCTTAAATCCTATAAACATGCAGACATAAATAATGTCAACTCAAAGCTAAGCTTTTCATTTGATTCCACAAGCTTATCAACTACAATGACTGTGAATAAGTTTCTCATAAATGTTTTATGTGTTGTTTTAATAGATGCTAATTTAATTAGAGACGATCATAGTGAGAATGCACTGAAGAAGAATCTAGACAGTGATACAGTTCAAAGTAATAGCAGAGATGAAGATAGTAATTTAACTATAGCATTAGATGGAGTCTATACTCAATGTTTTATCTATTTATCATACACATGTTTGCAGAAAAAAACATTGTCTTATTTGAGAGTATTGAACGATATGAGTGAAGTTTCGTTATTTAAAAATTACGTCAAATTTGGTAAGGATTACGTAATTCTATGCTCATTATAATTAAAAACAACCGATTATTTTTTGTTATATCTTGTTAATAATAATACTTTTTATTTTAGTAAAGCTCAATAAAACTGTGATTGAAGTTAAAAATAGCACAGACCATAATGAAATTAATAACTCTGAAGAACTGTCGATAAAAATTGATGAATCAGTTAATAGTTTTTTTGATAATCATATTTTGAAATTCAACGCTTTGGGAAAAGAAATAACTATCCCAGAACCAGGTATGTTTTTTTTAACATTACTGACAATACATTTTTACAAATACTTAGTGAACTCAAACTGGTATCCTTTTCTTACATAGAAAATACTATAGTAATGTGAATGAAATTATTGCAGTTGATGAGTTTGTCGGTAGGAAGAAACGAAAAGGGGGCGGGGGAGGAGGGGGCGGCGGTCACGGAGACGGCGATGGTGATTTTTTTGGTAAAAAAAAAATGATGATGATGGCGGTGATGTGTATGAAGATGAAATTTATGATGGTTTGTTGAATCAGTAGTTGCTTTTTTTGCCTTATTAGACAGTTCCTAAGTTTTTTTCTCAACTTACTGAAAAGAAAACTCATAAACTAAACCGACTAAAAAGCGAATAACCATATTTTATTTATTTATTTTATTCAAAGCAAGATAGACCCACAATTGTAACCAAAATGACTACTTTGTTAAAACAAAATATTGACTACTTACAACTAACCTAGCTAACAAAGATAACCTTAACATAACATTACTATTGGCAGATGGTGCCCGCAATGATGGGTATGATGGGAATGATGTCGTTCAAAGGAATGATGTTTAGTATGATGACATTCATGATATCTAAGGTGAGACACAGAGATATTTAAAACTTGAAAGTATGACAAAAATAACCATATACGTAAAAATATTGTTTATGTTCCAGATGATGCTGTTAATGAAAATTTTAGAGAAGAAAAGCAGTTATAGTGGTGGAGGTGGAAGCGGTGGGGATGGGGTAAGCAAAATTAACATAACGTTTGTTTAGGCAGCTATCACTCAATACAAAATGAAAGCAAAAATAAAAATTTTAATGTAAAAGATAAAAAATGTTTCGGTGTCATCAAAATAGAGCCTGCAATAAAACAGACGGCAAACTATACGATGTTGGCGTTGCTTGGTAAAATTCTACAGACAATCTGTTGTTTTGCCTTTATCAAAAATCATGATTAGGATAATAATTAACGTCTGTATACTAGATTAGAGATGAAATAACATATAACGCTAACGACCGACTTTTATATTTTCTAAGATACCAAAATAGTGTCAATCATTTCAAGTCTTATATTGTATTTTCTAGGGTTGGGCGCTAGGCACTGGAGGAGGTGGTGCTTGGATGCCAGCAGGTATTATACCAGTATAAAATGCATCACTATCAATTCAAGTTAAATCCAATGAAATTAAATCAAACTACATTTGAACATCCAGGTGGGCCAGATTACGGAGGTGGTGGAGGCGGCAGCGGAGGTGGTTACGACGCAAATGGTCAGTGGCAAAGTCGATCCATAGTTGAAAGCAATACAGAAGAGTTAAATGTTGGCAAAATAGAAAACAAACCCGTAATATCGTACGTCAAACCAATCGTAAGGTACAGCAATAGTGTTAAAAACAAAACTCCTTTTTCACTTATCAATAACTTGAATGATGAAGTTAAAAAAATAAACGCAGATCCAAACCAGGGAATAGGTAAATCAAGAAAGAAAAGAGGAGTTATGGACCTGTTACAGAATGCTTATTTGTATTGGTTAAATCATGTCCTAGGAAATGCCAATAAGTATAAAACACAAGTAAACTATCCGAAATACAGAATCATCAATGGCATAAAATATGTCTATTCTCCAAATAGAATTAAAACTCAAAAGTTGAAAGCACCAAAAGCACTGGATAATGTCAAAAATATAAAAAATACAACAGATAATATCAAATCAGGTATTTCCGAAGACTATTTTCTTGCAAACAATGAAGCTTTGTCACCTATAGTAACCGTTGAACATTTTAATAAGGGAGAAATTATAGAAGGACCCGTCGGAGAAGACAGAATGATAAGAAAAAAGTTTCACAAAATGAAAAATACAGTAAACGAGGCGATTGAAGAAGATCCATGGGAATGACTATATTATTTGGTGAAATTTTATGTGCTTGAAAATTTAGTCGAGCCGGACTTCAAATCGTTTTTGTTTTTGTAATTTTACGTTGGTAATTAAAAGTGCCTAGAGTACCTACATAAACAGCTAAGTATTATACATATTATTATCTTTTGTATAGCTATTGATATGCTTAAATTATTGATGGACATGAGAATTAGTTTAAGAAAATAAATAAATTTTAAATATTATACCTACTCATCTATTAAAAATTGTATTTTATTGGCACCGAAAACATTCACATATAATTGGTAAACAAAACTGCAATAAAAACCATAAACCCCTCAGTTCAGATATACCTATCCTATATAATATTAAATTGCAAAATTTATCCTGTATAAACAAATCTACAGTAGAGCTTATTACCTACTTCTAATTCTAAAGTCCAAACCAAAAAAGTTTATGATTGAACGAGCAAAGTACGATAGATATTATAATATCGTAGCGAGGAATGAACTGAACAGCTGTAAAGTCCTGAACATGCCATCTAGAACCGATAACGTAAACTCAATGCCACAATAAAAATACTCAACTTGCTGTGTTTATGAATGTGTCAATAGATGGCACTATATCAAAGTCGCATTTGAAAATTACTGTCTCCACTCTGTTGAAAGTGAAGAAAAAATACATAGATAAATATGCAAATAGATAAAATGAAATAAAAAAAAAACAAAAGTGAATTATATAATAAAAACGCATCATACTGGTATTTAGTTTGTAGTATTATAACAAATTTTTAATTCATCTTTGTATCATCCGATATGGTCTAGTGGCTAGGATACCTGGCTCTCACCCAGGAGGCTCGGGTTCGATTCCCGGTATCGGAAACTTTTTTTATTCTTGTAAAGATTACTAAACATACAATGAGTTTAATCATTGATTTGAGTCAATGATAGTGCAACAAAATATTATGTAGAATTTGAAGCTAAATAAATTTTGTGTTTTGGCAATAGCACGGGCTATTAGGTTTCGTAAAGGTAAAACTGATGCTTCCTTAATAATATATCCTTTAATTTTAATGTTTTCTCGGCTTAGGTATAAGCATAATCCACAATAACACCACCCTTCATTACCAATCTCGGGTCAAGTATATAGTTGCGTTAGACTTTCAAATCTTCATTTTACCCTTATCTATCAACTTCATCAAAGAATTATTATACCTACTTAAAATATCTTTGATTTTTTTACTATCTTTTTCCTTTAATTCTGGTTTCTACTGTGATAATACCACTAACGTCAAGTTGTCATCATCATCATGACATCATGTCATGTCATCTGTCTCTGAGGAGTTTTATAATAGGCTATTTCACTGTTGTTGGAATGTTGATATCCAATAATTACACTCGAAAATATCATGCATAAACATTAAATAAACGAAAAAATCAATAAATTTGTTTAAATACTAAAATAGCTGTTTAATTTTGACTATTTCTGTCTCTTTCTAAAACGAAATTTTGTATGGCGGTTGTAGGGCGCTAGTAGTGGAGTGACGTCACTGTACTGTAGCACTTTCCTTGTCTAACTTGAACTTTTAAATAGTCATATCTCTGAAAGTGCAAAATATGTTTGTAAAAGAATAAAGCTATTATACTACTAACACATAAAGGTTTATAAAATAATAATAAAAAATAAACACTAAAATTCCCTATTATGTGTGATGTAATTTTGAAGTTCAAAGTTTTTAATTTATCTACAGCACAATTATTTTACCTATACCTACTAACCAATAGACAAATAAATTTGTTTATGAAAAATTTCTTTATAATGTCTATAAATGTCTGCACGTGATAATGAATTGTCAAATCAACATGAGTTGAAAGTGAGTAATGAAAAAAAATTGTGTTATGAAAAAAACCTTGAAGCATTTTCGTTAAAAAAAATTACTACGGTTTTTTTTAAACTCATAGATCTTATTAGTAACTAAGTGCCGCAGAAGCGTCAAGTGTGACGAATGGTTTTGACTTGGGCCCGTGCGCGTGCGCGTTATCCAGAAGCCTGTCACTTTCAAAGCCGGGATTATTTACAAATCTCAAGCCTTACTCAGCTAACATTGCTCTAGGTTTTTTCCTAGCCAATACATACATCGCATATAGTTCATATAAAAGTAAATATTATTTCGCCATTGTGAGTCAACTACAAACATTTTTATATCATTTACCTAATGGTTTACAATAATAGACGTAGAGGTTGAATGTTTTTTAACTTCCATGTCCACACTGGTTAGAAAATAATAGTATGAAAAACATGTACTTATGCAGAATTTAGAATATCCTATTGAGATGTCACATAGAAAGAATAGAAATAATCTTTCTTATCCTAGTTAATAAGCTAGGTGATAAATATAATGTAATAAAAAATATTAGACATGTATTTTTTGTTTTTACGTAACCAAAAAAGAAATGCGATACATTGAATAAAAATTTTTCGTGACGTCATAATCATGTGCAGTTTATACGGGGTATACAAGGTCACGAGCTGGCGTTTCGCCATAATTACTTTAATCTCTAGAAATACGTATATTGGCAGAATTAAATCCTATAAATCACGATGTATAGCTATAATTGAAGAAGAAGAAGAAGGTCACGAGCCCCCATTCTTAAACTTTGTTGTGCTCTATCTAAGTATTTTTTCTTCTTCTTCTTCAATTATGACAAAAGAATTTATCATTAATTTGAAATTGGTTTAAACAGAGTGCGTAATGTATTTGAGAACTTACCGATATCAAAGCTTAATTGTTGATAATTCCAACAAAATTTAGCAGAACACAATTACACTTTTTACAGCAAGGTAAACGACTCTTTAACTAAAAAAATATTCAATAAAATCGCCTTTTGAAACATGAGAGTCTCTCACGATGGCCCTTAAGGACTATGAAGGGTCTTGGTCCTGAACTTGTTGAACAAACTGTGGTATTCTAATACTACCTATCTGACTGTGCTTCATGCTTTTTGCGCTTGGCAATACTTTCCACGTCGCCTCTAGATGCTTCCAAATCTTAACGATCTTTACGTACAAGCAATTGAGCGACTTTTAAAAATTCTAGAGACTTCAACATCGCTGTGATTTGTGTATAAAGCGACGAACACAATATGACTACTCATTCCTGCGTAAGGTTGATGACCTTTCTTACATGGATTCACACATTCATGGGTTCACACGGGGGAGTGACCTTTACATTTGATTTGTCGGCGCGCCGCCGGTGGGTAAAAGGAAAAGGGATGTTGAATAATCCTTAGGCAATGATCCGTCAGCAACTCGCTCGCTCAATTTTCATGACTATTTTTTTTTGTATTTCTTTTTGTGACGAGAATCCAGCACTGATCATTTTTCTTGAATACGTCCCTCATTTAACCTTCAGTCTGTATACTAAGTTAAGATAGTTCCCAAACCCAACGTACGTGTGACGTAACGTGTTGACAGTAGATGTATATTTTATATGAAAAAAGGATCATTCATCGTAAAAGACCTTTTTGTGCTCCCTTGTTTGATATAATAATGAGCAAAATTTTAACAAAAAAACTAACCCGACTTCAAAAGTTCCGTTGTCTGTCTCCGAAACTCATCATTAGATCTATTTGAAATTTAAATGGGACCGTTTCGAAATAAACCGCTTTCGAACAAAAAATAATTTTGCAAATCCGTCTATACATATATGACGGAGTTATGCCCGAACATACATAAAAAAATACAAATATCAGAATTAATAACCTCGTCCTTTTTGATGCTGGTTAAAAAATATGACATATTGATAACATGACTTTTAAAAGCTTAAGCGACAGCTGTGGAACCCGACTTGTCAGGGTCCACCGCATACGGTCAAAGACCTAGATCTTCACCTTGCTCTTGAATGGTTTGGCAAAACTTTAGTGATGGGCACCGTAATCGCATCATCGACATCGATTTTTGCCGTATTTGTTCATTTCAAAAGTACGTATATATGATAGTGTTATGGTACAAGTTCGAGTATGAGTATGAGTATGTAGGTATATTATTTCTTAATTATTTGCTTTTCTTAATTTACATTTCGATACTTGAAATGTTGTTCCTTAAACTGTTCAATTTTTTCACAAAAATTATTCCCGCTTATATTATAATATAAAGTATTTTGGATTTTATGAAAACAAATAAAAAATCGCACTTGTAGTTGCTGTTTTCGATTATGTAATACTTAATTTATTGCTAAGTTATTATTTAACATAAGACATTTCTGCTCGCTTTGCTCTTTTTGATCCAACCTTCCTAGGAGCCTAAAAATAGATCATTAACCATATCAGCTGCAATGTATGTTATTTTTATTGTAAGAAATCGTAAAGCAAAAGTTTTAAAATTTGTATAGTCCGATCGGTTTTGCTTTATCGACAAGTTTTAAGTACACCACTGTGCAGGAAAGAGACTCCGCCGGCTCTCACCTCGTCCCACTCACTAACGCGAGATAACTTTGACTTAGTAAGATAGTTATACGCTCGCGCGGTGCATGTGTCTAGCCTTTACCGATTCGACAGTTGACCTGTTTACTTTAACCTATTTGAATTGAAAAAAGAATATTTTTATTTTTCTTTAACCGTGAAAGTATTTGGTGGCCAGTATCATCGAAAGCGGATTACCGATTGATTGGAAAGAGGTATGAATACACTTTTTTTTTTGTTTTTGTTTAGATATTTTTTTGCAGAATGGCTGTTGGAGAATTGATATCACACTAAAAAGTTATTAGCACTTGCTTACCCTTATAACACTTTTGTAGAGTCAACCGGTAAGACATGAACGCGTACCTACTAGATGTAAGTTTATTCATGTGACCTGATAAAGGAAAGCAGTCTCCATGTTAACTTTAAATTAATTTAATTACACTTAACTAGTTGTTTCCCGCGGTTTCACTCACGGTAAGTTCGGTAAGTTAAATCGTTACAAACAAATAATCAAATCTTTCCTCTTTATAATATTAGTAGAGATTGTATTTTTGATGAAAGATAATATTATTAGGTAGAGAATATTTGTTGGGGGAATAACATCCCCAAATACTTTATCTAAGTATAATTCTATAGGTATATTAGTCATGATAGGTTATGTTTGAACTAGGGATGTTCTGGAGATGGTTTATCGGAATAGAAGTCGGAATCGAAGTTTTTAAATTTGATTTGTCAAACTGGAATCAGAGTCGGAGTCAAAGGTGGTGGCAGAAGTGAGATGTGTCAATCATCATCCGTATATCATCAGTATTTGGATACAATGAAAGAGTAATCTACGACAGAAAGCCCGTGGGGAGGGGGAGAGGGGGGGGGGGGTCCTCCGATTAAAACCTCCAAGTGAAACGGTCGGAACCGAAGTCGGAACAGGAGGGGTATAATCTCATGAGACCAGAATTCGACACCAAACTAAAGAAGTGGATTGTCTTGAACATCTTTCTCACAAGCTCAATATTGCGGATGATCACCAAGTAACACAACGACTACTGAATGTCGTCATTAAATATCTCTATCTACCATCTATCTATACATATAAAATGCTTTGTCCTGAATGGATCAACGCACAGCCTAAACCACTGATCGTAACGACCTGAAACTTGGACGATGTATTCTTTGTACGACGTAGGCATCCGATAAGAAAGGATTTTTGAAAATTCAACCCCTAAGGGGTTGCAAAGTTTGTACGGAACAATTCCGCGGGAACTTCGAAATTGTCGCGGGTGAAACCGCGCGGGACAGCTAGTCTACTTATAAAACAGCAAAAGCAGGTTGATGAGTTAGATCATCAGATTTGGGAATGACTTTGTAGGTTGTATCTACACGGTAACAAAACTTAAACTATTATACGTTATTTGTTTTTTAATACATTCAGTCAAATGTCTTCTAGTGAAGCCACTGGCTTATAATTCTTAAACCATGGGAACATTGGACACTGTATAGCAATGAGAAGAGCAACAATTTGTGCCGCCTTTGTATCAAATACGTGATGCAACTTTATCGCCAATCAACAGATTGCATCAAAAACCATCAAGTTCTGACTAAAATAAATGACATAATATAGAGATTTTCCCAGTACCACACTAATTATCTCAAACATTTAGCACCATTTAATTTTGATCTCTTAGCTTCACTACATAGTATAAAACAAAGTCACTTCTCGCTCCGCGCTTTTAAAGCGCATTAAAGTTTAGGGTAGGGACTCGTGACGTCATTATTCAGTATAAGCCCCGTACAAACTGCACCGGGTTGTGACGTCACGAAAATTTCAACTCAATGTATCGCCGTTATTTTTTGATTACGTAAAAAAAGAAAAAATACGTGTCCAATATTTTTTACTAATAAAAAATTTAGTCAAGTAGCCAATTAGGTTGAAAGTCTAATATCAGTTCGTCAGAGTGGGGATTTATCATAAACTAACTGTGCCCCGCGGTTTCACCCGTGGTAATTTCGGAGTTTCCGCGGGAACTCCGGGATAAAAAGTACCCTATGTCCTTTTCTGTACCCTTGACAACGTGCATGCCAAATTTTATCCAAATCCGTTCAGCCATTTTTGCGTGGTTGAGTAACAAACATCCAAACGTCTAAACATCCAAACATCCACACTTTCACATTTATAATATTAGTAGCATTAAAGACACAAAACAAATAGCAAACAACCATAATAGCAACAGATAGTAGATACTATAGCTAAATGTTCATAGCAGATGGCTATAAGGGTAAAAGCAAAATAAATAAACAATATGATATCATTAATTCTTTTAAAGATATTTTTCTCTTTCGCGGCTATGTAACTTTCCGTGCAACTAACAGTGTAGCGATGTTTGTGTGATCAGAATGTTAATAATAGTCCTTCCTCCTACTTTCCAATAGTTTCACCGTTGTTTATCGTTTCGATTCGGTATCAAAACATCCGTGATATGGATATAGATCTTATTAATAAGTAATTTAATTACTTCCGGTCAAAAATGTTGACTCCTTCGTCTTATAAAAGATACTAGCTGTTCCTTGCGGTGTCACCTGCGTTAGTTTTAGAGTTCCCGAAATAATTCCAGGATAAAAAGTACCCTATATCCTTCTCTGTACCTTTGACAACGTGCATGCAATATTTCATTATGATCGGTTGAGTAGTTAATGCGTTAAAACCAACAAACAAGTAAACTCACATTCGCATTTATAATAGTAAGAATTATTTACTACACTACTTTATGGAATATTGCAATTTTGATCCACATAAAATATGCACTGCCAATCTGTCTTTTTTATGATCTTAAACACTTCTCTTTAAATCGACCCATGTTAAAATGAACTTCACCGCATTCTCGTTACCGCAACAAAGATTATGTTCCATATTCTTTCAGGACATAGCTCAATCTAGATCAACTGCATTAGGGTATAGAGTATTTTATTATGTGTGGATGTGGATGTGGTGTGTGTGATTTGTTTCTTTATCGAAATAAGTATATATATTATGCTCAAACACCCGGTTGTTTTACATTATTTGTAATTCTTTTCAAATGATGAAGAATCACACTTTTACTAACATTACTTAAACATTAGCTAATTCGACACACTATCAGTTGTTGAACTGCTCTAACTAAAAAACCGATACACTAAGTTAATTTTTGGACATATCTATATTGTAACTTTAAACTGACAGCGTGCTGCTGAAGAGTTTGTTGCGCAGCTTCTTCTCTTCAGCCATAGCACAAGGAAGCTGTGAAGGGTGGATATTTTATGGGTGCTGTCCTATGACAGTTACTATTAACTGTAATTATATTGACGTCAAAAAGAGTCAAATTATGGGCCAAATTTGAACAAAGGATTTGTCTTTGACTTTGACAGGTACCACTCACTTCTTTTGGATAATATCTACTGACCGGGATAAAGCTATCCCATCAAAAACAAACTTGTAAAAAAGTCCAAGTCTCGCAACTCAGTTCTTCTACAGTAAAAAGTTGTGAGATCAATGTAATACCAAGTCGGTTAATTTATTCAGTGCCTACTTAAGGGTCCTTCTGTTATCATGTTTTAAGCTAATCTAATAACATTTTATAGTGACCATATCAAATTTAAAAATCTTTTATGTTTTAAATAGATTGATTGGCTTGGCGATCACGTGAAAACACAATATATCTCACATGTAATACATAATTATGGTTCTAAACAATCTAATTTAATTATAATATGTATTATTGAATTTTTAACTTATTGTTGTATTTAAACGAAAATAAGTATTTACTGCAAATAAAACTGATATTTAACCTGTAAATAACTATTATCTCCTAAAGTGTTCTCGCTGCTGAAGTGAAATGTTATGTGTGTTAGGTACATGAGAGCAAAGTTTTTGGCATCTCGTGCCTTAGAATCCCTCGCCACACTCAGGATTCAAAATCAGCACTCGCAGCAAAAAATGACTTGCTCTCTGGTTGCACAAATAACTATTATAACCAGTGTTGGCAAATATTATCTTAATTGAATTTCATTATAACTTGTCATTATACACCAGCATAATAGAACCTTCAGTCACGTCACGATTTTGCAATCGCAAAACTTCCCAATGTTTTCCCAAATAACCCTTATCTTACTTTTCACCAAAGCATGCGACGAAATCTGTCGACTTCCATTCTCATTTCATCTTGTTTCGGCAGAAAAGGGAAAGTGAAACGAGGCGCATGTCTTCGCTTAGTGTAATTCCACTAGCACTCGCTTCACTATGTATGAACAAAAAACAAATGCGAATTTCTGTCCAATAGTTTGTAGACACAATATGATTTTATCATTGTTTGCGATCAGCCGATCGTGAAATGCTCAACTGAGTGTATCGGAATGATTATAGTGTCATCTGATTTGATAATTCACTGGTTATTATAGTAATCACAGTGGGTAATGGGTATAGGTAATTATTAATTATAATTATTATAGGTATTATGAGACAGAATAGAAAAACGTCACCAATTATTTTTGTAGATTTTAGTGAATCTTGCTTTCTTACAGAACATTGTTAACTTAACTACGTTACATGCTTTATAGGATCTTATAATCCTTATAATAATACATATTATAAATACATACATACATATTATATATACATATATAATACGTATGTATGCATATTATAAATACATATTATGAATGCGAGTTTGTTTGTTACGCTTTCACGGCTAAACGGCTCAACCTATCACCACGAAATTTTGGATACCCGTTGTCAGTGGTACAGAAAAGGACATAGGTTATTTTTATCCCGGAATTCCTATGGGAACTTCAAAATTAAAGCGAAAGAAACTAAATTAAATCTTTCATACTACCTACACGTTTTCAAGGGTAGATAGTAAGGGTGGGTAGTATCTCGGAATCCGCGGGATCTCCGAAACTAACGCGGGTGAAACCGCGGGGCAGAGCTAGTAAATAAATAATGATCATAATATCATCGTGTCAATGATATGAGCTTTTATATTAACATTGACATTAGTCTACTAAGAAAGTTTTTAGATTTCTTTTTTTTATATAGAAAACAATAGAGTGTTGCTTACTAATCAGCTAAAAGCATGATTTATAATTTGCATTAAAATATGTTTATAATAATACAATAATAAAAGAATAGGAAAGATTATTAACGCTAATAATGAATTTACACAGTTAATATTCGATTACAGAATGTTTTTTCATAATTATTTTTCACGGACGGTTTTCATTGCAAATTATTATAAAACACTTTATGGTTAGTGAATGTGAGTAGTAAAATATGATAAAAAACCACAGTTAATATTAAATAATCCTGTCGAGATTAGCTACATTGTATAAAAAGAGTTAGAGTTACATATTAATAAGTTTAAAATCTTTAAAATATCATGAAATATTAAAAAATAAAGTAACGACGTGATTTCAGGAAAAAAAAACCAGCTATGATCGAAGTCTTTGACTGATAATAACCAAACACTTCATCATAGTTGTGATACGTTCATCAGTCAAATACGAGTAGTTCGAGCATAGCATATATTACATTTATATCTATTTCTCTTTAAATGACATAATTTTAATAAAGGTCAATTTTAATTCATATTTTACACAAATTCCTTTTGCTAAATTGTTGAATGTGTTTCGAATTCAATATTTAAATTGTAAATTTTTTATTCGACAACACGTTTTAAGCGTGGTCGAAGCTTTCTATTTCATTCTTTTATGGAAAAGTTATTGCTTTTCCATAGTTACTGATGCATTCTTAAGATATGATTGACATCGTGTTGTCTTCTTTAACTTACCTAGTTGTATTTTGACCTTAATTTCTAGTTTATCTGCGAGAGACTTGAGTATGGCAGTAACAAAGCCTACTTCCATTTCATGATCTTGGGTTTTGTTCTGGTCATATAACTTGTGTTTTATACAAGCTTATACGTCACGTTTCATGTCCATGTCGATGTCAGTATCATAGTA